>CM045758.1:61284748-62005997 GCA_025200525.1 Camellia lanceoleosa | reverse complement strand
GGTCGTGGATGGGAGCTTGGTTGTCCTTGAGCACCAAATCTCCTTATTTTAGATTCCTGGACTTAACTTTCTTATTAAAAGCCCTGGCAATTCTGCGCTGATAACCTTGAACATGGTACAGTGCTTTCAGTTTGCGCTCGTCAAAGAGCATGAGTTCTTCAAATCTGCTCTGCTGCCAATCTGCTTCGGCTATCTGACACTCAGCCAGCACTCTCAAAGACGGAACTTCAATCTCGATAGGTAGAACGGCCTCCATCCCATAAACTAATGAATACGGAGTTGCCCCAGTAGAAGTTCTAATCGAAGTCCGGTAGCCCCACAGAGCCAATGGCAACTTATCTGGCCAATCTCGGTAGGTTTCCACCATTTTCTGCAAAATGCGTTTGATGTTCTTGTTGGCGGCCTCAACTGCTCCATTAGTCTGCGGCCGATAGGTGGATGACTTATGAAAAGCCACATTCTATTTTTCCAACAAATCAATCACTTCCTTCTTGAAGTTGGAACCGTTATATGAAATGATTTTGTTCGGGACCCCATAGCGACAGATGACGTTGTTTCTGATGAATTTTGCAACATGTGAAGCCTTCAACACCACATAGCATTTGGCCTCAACCCACTTTGTGAAATAATCTATCGCGACCAGAATGAACTCATGCCCATTAGACCCCTTCGGAGTGACAGCCCCGATCATATCGATGCCCCAAACTGAAAATGGCCATGGCGAAGTCATATTGTATAGCTTCGACGGCGGGATGTTCATGCAGTTCGTATGGATCTGACATTTGTGGCATCGCCGAACAAAGCTGATACAATCTTCCTCCATGGTGGACCAGTAGTAACCCTGCCTGAGGATCTTCTGAGCTAACATTACCCCGTTTATATGAGCTCCGGACTCTCCTCCATGGATGGCCTTCATAAGGCGCTTCGATTCTTCAGTATCAACACATAGCTTATACATTCCCAAATGACCTCTCTTGTACAATTTATCCCCGCAGATGATGAACTGAACAACCATTCTTCTGATTGCCCTTTTATCCTTAGTATTTGCCCCTGGTGGATATGCTTCCTTCTCCAAGAAGTTCCAGACATCGTAGTACCAGGGGTTTTCATCTTGAACCTCTTCTATAGCAGCAATCGACTCATAGGCTGGCGTAAATTTCTGGTCAATGATGATCGGACGCATCCGAACTCCAAAAGGGATGTCTATCATAGAAGATAGAGTTACTAGTGCATTTGCGAACCTGTTTTTCTCTCTTAATAGATGAGCAAAGTTTAGTTTCTCAAACCGAGGGGCAACAAGCAAAGATGATAAAGACTAACACACCCGAAGCCAACAACCTAAGATGCAAAGAGGCTATACAAAGTAGGGAAAGCATGACCAAATCAACACCCAACAGAGCTTAAACATGATAAAAACATCACCAAAAACTTCAAAGCGAAGCCAAAACATGCGAGCATGGTAATCTAAATGCAAGATGCATCTCTAGGCAAAATAGAGGAATGCAAGGCAAGTGTATGGTGCATGCAAGGAAATTAAACCAAAATGGAACAGAGGTAAAACATGCTAGATAAACACCAAATAACCTCTGAAATAAAGCCAAACAAAGCTAGGCATGCATGCTTCCCTTATGAGCCAAAACACAAGCAAATGAGACACAAAGGAAGAAGGGTATCCCTCCCCTATGCAAGACCTCAAAACCCCTTCACCACCACTGAAAATCCTCTAGATTTCAGTGGTGAGAAGGACAATACACGAAAGTTCCCAAAGCTCAACAAAGAAGGCACAAAAGAGGCCAAACAAGGCCTAAGAGGGGGAGGTCGACCCCAAACACAAAAATGACCTAATGAAACATCTTAAACATGAAAAGTTAGAACTTTTATCAGTTATACACAAAGCTCAAAACAGCATGCAAAGTAGGTTAAAAGCTAGTGCAAGAATGGGGAATATAAAGCAATAGTGCTCACCCTTGAAGAACACTTTAAGAACCAAACTCCAGCCCCCTTTCTTGATCAAAACCAACTCAAAAGCTCCAAGAACAACCTCTCAACACCTCAATAACCAAGGTATGGTGCAACACTAGGTGTCTTAGTGTAAAACTAAGAACAAAACTCACTTTTGGACAATCTAACACACACAAATGTAGAGCGAGAGGGAGATATAGAGAGGGAGTGGTGTATATACCATATATATCTGTGATTTGCTGAACCTCTTCAAAGGAGAAGAGAGACCTTCTTTTATAGAGCAAGACAAAGGCCTAATCTTCTTAGAGAAGCTAAACAAAAGGGGTCAAGGGGGTCAAGCTTCTTGAGGAAGCTAAGACAAAGGTCGAAGCTTCCTCAAGCAAAGGGGGCAAGCTTCTTCAAGAAGCTTAGAACAAAAGGGTGCAAATCCTCCATACACGTGTATGGAGGACAGATCTGTGTGCTCCAGCTGGCACAGCTGGCATGCACAATGCCTAAAAAAGGCAAAAAAGAAGTCCCGGCCAGAAAGTATGGCAAATTGACCAAATTAAAGGCCAGGCGACCATCAAAGGTACCGACCGGCCATCACCAACGGCCGGTGGCAAGAGAACATGGCCGGTGACATCACGCCTTGGCTGGTGGGATCCGGGGATGGCTGACAAGCCATTCTCTGCCCTCAGAAGCAAACACTAACAAGTTCTTGGTCCAAAACCAAGCACAGAACAGTCCAGTTAAGAGATCCTGAGGCAAGGCGCGTGGCCGAGACCTCCGAGAACTGAAAAGAAACACGAACATGGATGATCACCGAGTGTTCAAACGGTGACGTCCAAGTCTTGAGGACGGTCCAAAATGGGGTTTCTATATCGGTGATATGGCAAACTAACCAGATCCTCGAGAAAGACATCCGAGTACTCACAAAGCATTCTTGGCAACTCAATCTGGACCTCATCACACTCACTAAAACTCTACCAACTCGATCCCCCAAGAAATGAAAACAATCACCGCTCAAGGTACATACAGTAACCCTTTGACGATAGCAATCTATAACAGCCCAATATGGTGATAACCAGTCCATACCCAAAATAACATGAAAACCAGTCATATCCATCAATACAAAAGAAAAGGAAAGCCGGGGATCAGCGACCTCTATATCACACGACCAAATTACATTTCAAAATCATCTCATCTAACAGTGATCTGACACATAAAGGAGATGCTAATTGTGCCAACTCCAACCCCAAAACTGATGCAAATGTAGAAGATATAAAGGAATGGGATGTACCCGTATCAATTAACACATTACCAACCGAGTTGCAAAACAAAAAAGGTACCTCTCATATGAGGATGAAAATGGTACAAGATCTCATGTATTTAAAGATTCACACACCTTGTAGGTCTCTGATCTACCTACTCACCTCTCAGAGCATAAGACTGCTGCATTGACTGAGTCGAAGAGGCTCCCTGATTGGCCCTTGAGGCCTATACTGAATGAGCTGGCTGGTGACTCTGTGTCTACCTCAAACCAGGCCTTTTGGTGCCACCCAAGCTGGGCAAAACCTCTTCAAGTGCCCTACCTGTCCACACCGATAACAAGTGAGCGGTTGGCCTCTGCCTTGAGAACGGGCCGAAGATGAAGCTGATTGCTGCCCTCCTCCCCTCTATGGGCAAACTGGAGACTTATGGCCTAACTGACCACACTTGTAACAAGTGATGTCTCCCTGAGCACCTCTCCCAGAACCCGAACTCGGCACTGGAAAGGTAGATCTCGAATGCGCTCCCTAGGGCTACTAAGGGTTAGAACCCCTCTACCTCTTACTGTCCCCCTGACCATCCTTACTCCTCTCACAGTCCCTCATCCTCTCCTCCTGCATGCATAATTGTCTCAAGATGGTCAGCCTCCATAGGGCGCCCATACTCCCTAATCATGGACTTGACAACTCAAACATGAGTGGGTCCTCAATTTCTTCTCAAACTCGGATAACGGCATTCCTCGGTCACCACTAACACCGTGTAAACCTAGACAAGCTAGTAAATGTAGCCTCAAACTTCGACCATTGGTGTGTTCAACTATTTAAGCTGAGAAAACTGATCCCTCAGCTTCTCCCTCACTATAGCAGGCAAGAATTTGTCTTGGAAAGCTTCAACAAAGGCATCCCAAGTCCCTCCAATGCACCCCTGCGCATACTTCCACCACTGACCCGCATCTCTCTTAAGCTGGAAGGACGCCAAGGTCACCCTCAAACCTCTGTCTTCAATGCCGAGCATCTCAAATGTCTTCATCATCTGTTCCAACCACTCATCAGCCTTCAGTGGCTCCTTAGGGTCACCCAAAAACTCATCCGGATTTGACCAGAAGAACTCCTCTTAAGAAAAAAGGCCCCTTGACTAGATGGGCCTAGACTTGATTCTTAGCCCTGAGAATGTCCATAGATTCCCTCAATGCTCCGGTCATTTCACGAGCTAAGGCACCCATGGCCTGTTGACCCTCTTGGCTCGGCCACGTTTGACCACTCCTTTCCTCCTATGCGAAATCTCATCCGGTATAGGCATCTCATGCCTACTAGGCCTACCATGCCTACCACCATGACCTCGTCCTGGCATCCTAATAAAAGTAACAAAGAGGTTAGGACAATTACAAATGTGCCAAGTTCATCTCACTTACGTCCTAATACAATGGACAAGCGTAATTCACCCACATAAGCACATAATCACATAAACACATACAATTTCATTTTTAGATAATGACCGGTCCGGTGGCCTTGCTAGAGTTCAGTTAGAAAAGGCGTTGATCAAGTGCCTTTCCAACGAGACTCGAAAACCCATGGACCCGATCAACATCCCAAAAATTAAATCCCATACCCATATAATCACATAAACATGTTTTCATATAAGCACATAACATCATACTTAAGTCTCTAACAAGCAAGACAAACCCATTGTGGTACGAACCACTTCCCACGTACCCAAGGTATTCAAACCCAGTACGCTCTAATACCAAGTTGTAACGCCCTCAAAATATCATATAATCATTCATTCACAAGATCTATAGACATAATAGAAATGTTATATTTTCATTCATCAGAGTCTTCTTTAAAAAATGTATTACATGCATTACATTTTCATAAATGTTTATCTTGAAATTATAGCATGTAGCTCTAATTGATAACCACAAAATAAATGCCCTATAGGTTTATAGCTTTCCAAGTTATCACTTGGTTGCAACAAAGAAGAGTCCTAACTCTTTTACATATAAAGCCCTCGGCTTGAATTTACATTAAACACAACACAAAATATGCAAAATGGAGCTTTCAGTCCCTAAACCTCCGAAACTATGACCTTGGAGGCAGCATGTCACTTGTAGCTAAAAATGGTTTCCTAAGTAGGGTGAGCCAAAGCCCAGTAGAGATATACCAAACAATATATGAGAATTAACTAAAATATGAGCATCAGATAAATGTGCAATATTCTTAACCAACATATATCCTTTCAAGGTCATTCAATATAGATAACCAATATCTCAATTCATTTCCATTCTTCCATTTCGGGTAAGTCAATTAACCAAATTCGTTATTATCAAGCAACCAATATGAGACTCTCAATGGTTCACAATTCAATACATTCATCAATCCAACACTTCTATTTCTTGCCATTTCTGAAACCATGTCAGGGGCAAGCACCCATAAATATATAAGATTTCAGGACTTTCACCCTGGACACTCCGGCCAACTTAATTATCAATGGAGTCCATCCCCAATCTCCTCCCAAACAATGATACATATACCATGTATTTAAACACGTTGTCATATACAATGAGTAATCGAATCACATATTCAATGGTTTAATCAAACTGTCATATTCAATGACAATATTCATATGACTTGTTTCAATTTACCTAGTCCTTATGCAGTTTTTATAACAATCATAGCTATCCTCCACCGATAGCCCAAAACAAATATATCTCAACAAATAAATAAATCTATCAACAGATACTTTATCAAATTCCATAGGTGAATGATTTATCCAATCCAACTACACCCTTTATTTACACATCATCCCAATTTCATATTTCTCATACCAATTTTATTATTCAAACAAAATAATTATTTAATTCAAATTAGGCCAATCATTCCCCTTTCACAAATATTACACCCAATACCAAATTTTACCAATTATACCCAAGCAATATCATGTTCAAGGCCTCTTGTACACATATGGTACCAAATATGGAAAACCCCTCTTTCAAATATCAAAACCCTAACCTTAACTTCACCCAAATCTTTCAAAATCCCACCATTTATACAAAATGACAAATATCTAGGTTAAAGCTCATATTAAAGAGTAGAATATCCCTACCTCAAATGTAGAGCCTAAAGAGAAAGAATGAGAAACTTGAAGATGCCCAAAACTCAAACTTTTTTGGATCAAAAGGAAGCCCACACAAAACTCTATCTTTTTAACAACGAGAGTAGGGTACAGAGACCCAAGATCATGGAATATTTGTAAAGAGTGTGTTATAGAGAGAGAGACAGCCGGATTAGGGTTTTGGGGAAGAAATGGAATCAAAAAGTGATGTAAAGCATCACTGCTACGAACTGATATATAGGGTCTTCGCTCGAGTGAAGGAGTTGTCACTCGAGCTACCAAACACAACAAGAGGCCTCACTCGAGCGTAAGAAGCGTTGCTCGAGTGTAGAATGCAAAGCTTCAAGTATGCCATGGACGCAGACGCATGCTCAAGCGTAAGAAGTCTCGCTTGAGCGAAGAAACAATTTCACAAGGCTCGCTCGAGCGCAAGAAGCCTCACTTGAGCGATGCACTTTCACCTCCCCCGAAAAGCTGCGTTTGGGAGAAAGACCTGAAGACCCTTATTTCTCGCTTGAGCGCAAGAAATCTCACTCGAGCGAAGTAGCAAACTATACAAGGCTTGCTCGAGCGCAAGAAGCCTTGTCGAGCGAAAAGGCCAAAATCTGGGCAACAACCATTTGTACCAAAAGACAACCAATCTGTTCCAAACTCGCCCAACAAGTCCCAAAACTCAAATTGAAAGAATTAAAGGGAGGAAACAAGACATAGACAACAACATATAGTCATGGAACCCGAGTCTGGAACACAATAAAGGTCGGGGTAAAACTAGGATCGCTATACTCACATTTATGATATTTTCCTTCGTAAGAAAATTAACCCAATAGTTAATCATCTAAAATTTAACATCCAGTTTGATAAAATTCCAACTGAGATCACCACCACCCACACATCAGATTACTCTAGAAACCAAACTGTTTTGTAGCTCTTTTAATCCCATTAATGAATATGAGATATATAAAAGGGTGCTCGGCCAAAAATTTTAATTTAAAATCTTTTTGTTTAACAATCCACGTGCAAAATTAGAGTAATTTTATTTCTACACACTATTTATACTCTGCGAATATCTTTCTTAGTACACACATTTAATAAATTTGTTTATCTTTCGTTTTACTCATTCTACACACAAAATATTCTAAATATGCCCATAACATATAATGTATATAAAAATTCCAACACATTATGTATACATACCACATAAAACATAAACTCTCACCACACCTGTAAGCCTAAGTCAAAACCTAAATCGTGCCCTACACACATGACATTTTTTTAGCACACTCCAGTAATTTTCCGACCATATTTACTATGGTATGGAAAAGAAATAAATAAATAAAATTAAAAAATAAAAATAAAATTTAAGTCAATAATTTTTGTATTATTTTACTATTATTCTTTAAAAACTAATGCTCTATTTAGTTTTAAGTTTTCAAAAATATTTTTGCTAATTTTAAAATCTTTTTTTTTAAGTAAACATTTTACATATTTAATCAACTTTTTACTTTTTAGAATCACTTAAATTAGATATATTTAAAAAGTAAATTATTTGCCAAAAATCTTTTAAAAAAAATAATAATAAATACAAAAAACATATGTAATGTATTTTTATATTTTTGTGTGTCTAAATTAAGTTTATAAAAAAAAATTGTAACGCCTCACTTTTTATTACTCAGAACCATTACCAGATTCATTAATTTAATTCAATTTTAGAGATAACATGCAGAAAACTCTTTACATCAATGAGTAAGAATAAATAAACATTCTGTCATCCGAATGTAAATTAAATGCAACATGAGCACAACTAAACAACTTGCCCGTGGGCTTACATCTTTAAAAGTAAAAGAAAGGGTTTAACCCTTTTACATCAATGGCATTCCGCCCACAAATAATAGGCCCCATGCCCGACAGGTAAAGAAGATCCATGACCTTGAAACACTTCTTCATGTTCACCTAAAAAAGGATTAGCAACTTGGGATGAATATAAAGTCCAGTAGAAATCTCAACATGATCCTAAACAATAGCAACTTACAGATAGCTATGATCATGAATCCTTAGTCTCATACTGTATAAATAATGTGACGGTTTATATAGAAATATACATATATAAGAACTTTTCTCAAAGTCATTCATTTCATTCAATAACATAAGCAATTCACTTTTCTTTCCTCTTGTTACCTTTTTTCCAAAATTCACATGACTATAACAAATTTCTGTAGAAAAACAATTTCACCAAGCCCATTACATTTTCTCTCACTTTCCAGACTTATACCTGATTTGCCTTTTCAAAGCATGTTCACAATGTATTCAAAGTCTTTCACATTTTTCACAATCTCAGCACAATACTTACATTCGTTTCCAACACATTCACATACAAGTATGCCTTTAATACAAAAGGAAAACAACAAGCAATCAATAATTATCTGCTTCAACAATTGAGGCAACATGGTAAGCCAAGGATACATGGTAAGCCAATAATGATAAATAAATTTTGTTCTACCTGCCTTAAGCATGGTAAGCCAAGGATACACCTTTCCACAATGAAATACCAATTTACCGAACAATTTGGAAGGTAATGGCACCTCTGTCAAGTTCTTCAGGCGCTAGCTAAAAGGTTCTGGTACCTCTCATTCTAAGTGCAACCGATTCTCCAGGCGCTAGCTGGAAGATAATGGTACCTCTCATTCTTAGCCCAGTATACCAATCATCACAACATGACAAAGTAAAACCAACAAGTGTAATGCATACACATAAACTATTCAACACAACAATGTCATCCTCCACCGATGACAAAGGACAAAACCTCTAAATGCATGTATTTCAACACACATATTATAATGATTCAACTCTCATGAGATTTTAAATCCAACAACAACAATAGTAAAATAAATATGCATCATCCAACCTCAAGCTAATTTCTGAAATTCACATATGATTTCCTTCTTCCTTTTAAAAATTTAATTATCTTATTTTCCAAGTTAACATGCTCCACCCTTTATCCCAATCCATTCTTTTTTTTATTTCACAAAATTAAACCCATGGATATCAAAGTCACAACCTAACTCAACTTAATATAATCAATCCAAAATAATTCCAAAGTTATAGTTAATTCTCCCTTCAATCTATTAACCCATTTACACAAACCATAATAACAATTTACAAACATTATTCAACTTTACCCCTTATTAATTCACCAAGTGAAAACATAAAATTAGGGTTTTTTCTTCTTTCAACGTAAACATGCTAGATTACTCCTCAATTAACCTAAACAACAATCAATTTAACAATCTCATTTCCAAATGACAAACCCTAGATCCCCTTTCATGATTTTCAAAGAAATCCCCAATGGATATGATTTTTTTGCAATAAAATCTACCACATATCTATCTATAGATGAGGTATTGCAAAGGAGCAAAAAAATCCCTACCTCAAGATTCAAAGCTCAAGATTTGAAAATAAAGATGAAGACCCAACTTGAAACTCCAATGAAATCGCAAAACAATTAATAGAAGTCTTGATCTATGCTTGCTCTTCAACCTTGTTGAAAGATTTGGAGTGAATCTTGGTTAAAAACAAGAGAAATCAAGAGTTTGGAAGGTTGGGGTTTCGGGTTTGGAGGATGGGAGGAGAAGAGAGGTAAAAAAATAGAGTTTTAGGGCCAAAATTCACTTTATAATGCACATTAGCGGCGTGGTCGCTTTCGGCGAAGGAAGCTTGGCTCAAGTGTACAAAATAAGCTCTTAGAATTTACGAAACTCACGCAGTTCGACGAGCAAAGAAAAGCTCGCTCGAGCAAGCATGCTTCCACCACAGAAACACAAAATTCAAACAGGCATAACTTTCTCGTCTGGACTCCATTTAGGGTCATTCTTGTGTCCAAATTGAAGCCCTGGAAGTAAGCTTTCCAATGGTTCTAGCCTCACATCAAGATTCAAAGTATGGAGAGAGAAAATGATGAATGAGTGAAAACTGCTCAATAACAATTATTCAAATTTGGAGTTTCTAATTCAATCTCACCCAACCACTATGGTAACACCTCAACCAAGGCTCAAATATCAACTATGAAGGTTCTCAATCAAGATAATCAAAGAGTCAAATTACAGTTTCATTATAACAGGAAGCATAGAGTGCTACAAAATTAGAATATTAAAAATGTTCACTAAAACAAACGAATACGGATTGAAATTTCCAAAATTATTTTTCAAAATTCAAAATCAAACTAAGTGTAAGTTATTTTTATACTATTTTCATTATTCGTTCCATATTGACTGGCAACGAGATGGAAATAATTTGGTACTGATTATCTAAATACATTAAACAAATTCGACAATCAACAACTGAATCAAACAATAGTTTTTGATTCTGTACCTCTAGACGAAATATAAAATTTCAACATGTAACTATTTTTTAAGTTGGTTTCCGAATATATGAAATGTCTTCAAAAGTTAATTTCCGTATAGGTGCAACATTTTCAAAACTGATTTTTATAATGATAATTGCAACAATGAAAAAAAAAAAGAAAACTTCCAAACCAAAAAAAACTTACCTATTCATTGCCTAATTTTTTGTTAACAATCATTTTTTTTTTTCTACATCTAAACATTCATTGTTTTGTAAATTCTCCATCATACAAATCAATAATAACGGTGGGGTGTAATGGAACAATGTTGTAAGTAATGGATAAGGAGTGAAATTTTGAGCAATATCGATCAAATCTATGAGAAACAATGAAGGAATAGTAAAATGAACAATGATCAATGGAGAGAGTGAAAAAGGAAAAAAAATTAAATTAAATTAATCAGTAGTTTGATGTGTGTATTTTTTTTTTTGATAAGAAAATGTGTATTGAGAATTTTCATATAAAAGATGTGTAGTTAAAAATTTTAGTTTTAAGAATTGATGTGCGTATTGATATCTATATTGGTTATTTTGTTTACTGGTAAATGATATGTGAAAATAGAATTACACCAAAATTAGTATGTCCATAACGACATGATTTTATAAAAGGATAAATTACAAATACACCTCCTAAAGTTTGCTTAAAATATGAATTGTCCCTTGTGGCTTGGAAAATTACAAATACCTCCGTATCAGAATTTTTTATTGAACATAATTAAGTGAAAAAGTGAAATTTTTAACTGTTCACTTATACAATAATAAAATTATTTGAATTATTAATTAAAATAAAATTTTAACATTATTAACAATTGTTAATTAACTTGATAATTTATTAATCAAAGAACCTATTTGTTATGAAATTAGAAATCTTAAGATGCATAATATAATTTTTAAAATCACATAAATAATTTATAATTTAAGTAAATCTCAAGAGACGTGTTTATAATTTACCCTTTATAAAATGACCAAATTACTTTGGTATATATATTTTCCAAATCAAACCAAACCAAACCCAACCCTAACCAAACACTCTCTACAACACTCACTCACACTCTCTCTCTCTCTCTCTCTCAAGTCCGGATCCTCTCCAGCCTCTCTTTCCGGCCCATCCTCCGAGAAACGGCTTAGATAGAGCCACGTCACCTACAAAGAAATAAACGATTTAGATTCGTTTCTTTAAAAAAAAAAATACATATACTCACTGGCGCATGCACACTCACTGCACATACACACTCTCAATCTATCCCTTTCTCTCTCTGTCCTTTCTCACTGACACACACACTCATCACAACTATCTCTCTCTCTCTCTCTCTCTCTCTCTCTCTCTCTCTCTCTCTCTCTCTCTCTCTCTCATTTTTATCCCAAAAAAATTAAAATCACACACTCTCTCTATATCACATTTTTAATAAAAAATAAAATAAAAAACTGTTTTAATCTTTTTCATTTTATTTTCATAATATATGTATATATATATAATTTTTAATATAAAACTAATATCATTAAAACTATACTTTTAAAATAAGACTAATATTAAATATATTTAATAAAAATTTAAAATAAACAAAATACTATTACTATGTTTAGTTATGCTTTCAAAGTATTAGTTTAAAATATAAAAATTATTTTGATGAAATAAACACACAAAAATCATATATTTTTGAAATTCTCAAAAATAATTTTCATTCCAAAAAAAATCGTATGAAAATAATGACTTTTAATTTAATTTTATTAACCAAACAAGTTTATAATTTTTTTTAAAGGAAATAAAAAAAATTCTATATTTGATTTACACCTATATATAGATTGAATGCGTTTTAAAGAAAATAAAAAATTTACATCTATACAAAGAAGTTATTATTTTCATATATTTTTTTTAGAAGGAAGATTATTTTTGAGAATTTCAAAAATATATGATTTTTGTGTGTTTATTTTCATCAAAATAATTTTTATATTTTAAAAATAATAATTTGAAAGAATAACTAAACATAGTAACTACTTTTTATTTATTTTAAATTTTTATTAAATATATTTAATATTAGTCTTATTTTAAAAGTATATTTTTAATGATATTAATTTTATAAAAATTAAAATTTTATGAAAGTGGATATTGTTTTAAATTTAATTTTTTTTTATTTCACGATACATCTATTAGTACAAAAATAAAAATAAAATAGAATGTAAAATGTATTAATTTGTCTAGTAGTTTTCCTAATGAATTGTCTATTTGGCATATGTTTATACTTTGGGCAAATTACCAACACCCCCCCCCCCCCCCGAGGTTTGACTAAAATAGGGATTTATCCCTGATATAGCGACCCCGGTTTTGCCCCAACCTTCTTTGTGTTCTGGACTCGGGTTCTGTAATTGATTATTGTGTCCATGTCTTGTCTTTCCCCTTTAACCCTTTGTATTTGAGTTTTAAAACTTGTTAGGCGAGTTTGGAACAGGTTGGTTGTTAGTTGGGTAAGATTGTTGTTGCCTAGATTTTGGCTTTTTGCGCTCGAGCGAGCCTTGTGAAATTTGCTCCTTCGCTCGAGCGAGATTTCTTGTGTTTGAGCAAGGATTGAGAGTTCTCAGGTTTCTTTCCCAGAAGCAGCTTTTCTGGAGAAGATGAAGTTCTTCGCTCAAGCGAGACTTTTTGCGCTCGAGCGAGCCTTGTGTTGTTTGTTCCTTTGCTCGAGCGAGGTCTCCTGCGCTCAAGCGAGGGTGTGCGTCTGTGAAATACCTGAAGGTATGCATTCTATGCTCAAGCGAGGCTTCTTATGCTCGAGCGAGCGTGTGCGTCTATAAAATTTCTGAAGCTTTGCATTCTACGCTCGAGCGAGGCTTCTTGCACTTGAGCGGGGTCACTTGTTGTGTCCGGTCGCTCGAGCGACAACTCCTCCGATCGAGCAAAGACTACGTATATCAATTTGCAGCGGAGGAGTTTTACATCACTTTTTGAATCTCTTTTTGCTAAAAACCCTAGATTCAGCTGTCTCTCTCTCTAAAATTCCAACTTCTCTCTACAAATCCCTTAGAATCTAAGAGTTTGTACTATACTCCCTTTGAGAAAAAGGTAGAGCATCTTGTGGGCTTCCATTCCATCCGAGTAAAGCTTGATTTTGTGCATTTTCGAGATTCTCCTTCTTCCTCTTGAGCTTCTACACTTGAGGTAGGGATATTCTACTCTTTGATATGGTTTTTTTAACCTAGGTATTGGTCATTTTGTATAAATGGTGGAGTTGGTAGGTTTTGGGTGAAGCTAGGGTTTGAGTTTAAATTTTGAAAGAGGGGTTTTCTATATTTGTCTCCATATATGTAGTTGAGGACTTGATTATGATGTTATATGAAAATAAATAGTGAGATCGGGCCATGGGGATGATATTGGAAAAAGGAAAAGGTTTTGTCCTAATTTGTGTTAAAGAATTATTTTGAATGAATAATGAAATTGAGGTGGGAAACATGAAATTGGAAGGGTATATTGTTGAATGGTGTAGTTATATTTGTTAAATCACTTACCTATGGAAATTTGATAAATTATCTATCAATGGATTGTATATCTGTTTTGGGCTATCGGTGGAGGAGAACTATGATTGTTGTAGAAACTACATGAGGATTAGGTGAATTGAAACTAATCATTTGAATTATGTCATTGAATATGACGGTTTGATTAAACTATTGAATATGTGATTTGGTTAGTCATTTTATATGACAATGCTTTTAAATACATTGTATATGTATCATTGTTTGGGAGGAGATAAGAGATGTACTCCATTGTTTGGGAGGAGATAGGGGATGAACTCCATGGAAAACTAAGTTGGCCAGAGTGTCAAGGTGAAAGTCCTGAAATCTTATATGTATATACATGCCGATTCCCTCGGATGCGAATTTCGTAAAATGGCAGGAAATAGAAGTGTTGGATTGATGAATGTATTCAATCGCAAACCATTGAGTTTTAGTCTCATTTTGGTTGATTAGATGATAATGAATTTGGTAAATAAATTAATCCGAAATAGATGAATGGAAATGGATTGAGGTATGGTTATCTATATTGAATGGTCTTGGAGGGAATATGTGTTGGTTATGAATATTGCACATTTATCTGATGCTTATATCTTAGTTAAATCTTATATACTGTTGTAGCATATCTCTACTGGGCTTTGGCTCACCCTACTTGGGAAACCATTTTCAGGTACAGGTGACATGCCGCCTCCAAGGACATAGCTTGGAAGGTCTAGAAATTTGAAGGCTCTATTTTTGTTTTGATATATTTAAATGTTTATTCAAGCCGAAGGCTTTACATGTATAAAGCTTAGGACTCTTCTTTTGTTATAACCAAGTGATAACTTGGAAAGATGTAAGCCCGTAGGGCATTTATTTTGTTGTTGTTAATCTAATGTTACACCCTGCCCCCTGAGGTTTATATTAGCATAACAAATTGCCCCCTCATTTGATATACAAATATCAACCTCAATTTGTAATTTCCAAAACCTCAGGGAGGAATCCGTATTTTAGTCAAACCTCAAGGGGGTGTTGGTAATTTTCCCTTATATTACATTTTTCAATGTGGAAAAACAACCATAGACGAGTTGAGGGACAGTACTTCGATGAACATAAACTCTTAAGGGTTCGTTTGGAAAGTAAGTTGCCTTTTTGGCTATGTTAGCTTAGGGCTAAAAAGCCTCGTTTGAAAGGCTTTTTAATTTTTGACTTTCTGTAAGAAAAAGAATATAATGATTATGGGTTAGATGTGATGCTTTGTTTTATTAGGCTAAAAAGCCTATTTTATTTTTTTGTGGCTACAGTAGCCCCAAGCCTAACCCCTCTTCCCAAACGAAGCCTAAGTCTTTCATAATGCTTTCTCAAAAAAAAAAATAATAATAATAATAAAATTAAAAGAGTAGGTGGAACCGAAAGAAGTCAAGTGATTCAAGAGGTTCGGGTATTTCAAATTTTTAATGGACAAAAAAAGAAAGTCTTTCATAATAGTAGTAAAATAATAAAATTAAATGAGTGTAGGTGGAACCGTAGGAAACTGAACAGAAAAGTCAAGTGATTCAAGAGCTTCGTGTAGTTCAATTTCGAAAGAACGAACAAATAAAAAATGGTTCGCGTGCTAAAAATGTAAACAGAAAAAATAAATAAAAATTTGTGTTTTTAATTATAACATATTGTGTTGTTAGTTATGATATATTATAATATTAATTATGATATTTTTTTAATTATGATCTTAAAATTATTTAGTTATACTTAATGTGATATTTTATTATAACTTAATATTTGTTAATTATGATCCTTAGGGTATGTTTGATTGATAGGATTAGAGTATGAGGTTGAGATTATTAATCCATGGGTCCAATAATCCTATCTTTGTTTTGAAATTTTGTTTCAGGATTATTAATCCAATGGATAATTAATCCAACAAATTTGTAGGATTATTAGTAATGGGGTAAGGGTAAGATTATATATCTTGAATTAGGAAATAAAATAACAAAAACTCTTTTACCCTTGACTAAAAATTAAAATAGCTTATTATTTTTATATAATTTTATATTTTAGAAGGCTAAAAATAATTTTTAAAAATTTAAAAATATTTTTTGATATTTATTTGATCAAATTAGTTTATATTTTTTTTAAAAAAAATTAAAAATAACCAAATGACGCCTTTGTATTTTGTATTTTTATTTTACTTTTATTTATTTATTTATAATTTCTTTCAAAACCACGTTTATGAAGAAATTTTGATAAAGTAAAGATTGTGAAGAAACATTGATAGAGAGTGAGATGGGAAAAGAAGATAAATATAGTTGTAATCCTACATTCATATGTTTTCTTATCCAATGCAAATCAAACAGCGGACAATGGGATAATTTATCCTACTAATCCAATTACATAGTGAATACCACACTAATTTGATGGGATTATTAATACATTCACTACTAGTCTTGCGAATCAAACAAAGCCTTACAGTATTGAGTTATGTCATGTGTGGGTATGGGATCACCTATCCTAGTTCTGTATCCTATTTTCCTATCCCAGTGTTTATCTGCTACCATGTGCCCAACACCAAACATTCATTTAACTCTGTTAACTCTCTGTAAGAAAACTGACAGAGCACCATCGTCAATTTCCTTTGTTCCTCTTCCTTCTTTTCTTTCTTCCTCTATATTCGTCTCCTTTATTCCCAGCCACAAAACACAATTGACACCTCTTCTTTCTGAGACAGTAATCTCCTCTTGTTTTTTTTTCTCTTATGCATTGCCCTCTGCTACTTCCACCCATTTTTCTTCTCTTCTATGTTCCCCTCTTTCCTCCTTTACCTTTTGATATAAACCTACATCAGACCAAAGTGTAAGCCCACCCAAAATATACATATACTATTGTGAAAAGCCACATGACCTTTGAGTCTAATTTTTATTAAGTTTATTAAATGAAATGAAATAATATGATATTTTTAAAAAATTATTTATTTTATATTTGATTCATTCAAAAAATAATATAAAAAAATGCATTGTAAAAGAAATAATAGTTATTCCATGAAAAATAAAAAATAAAAACAATCATTTCATTCCATTGCACTTCATTCCATTCTACTACTTGAATTATTTCTCCAAAAATAAGATTAGTTTCTTACAAAATTAAATAGAATCAATGATTAAATATATTATAGAAATTTTAATTTCTATTATAAGATAAAATTATGGATAAATAGATGAGATAAAATTTTAGTTCAAATGAGTGGATTTTTTATAATTATTTTTGATTAGAATGGAATAATCTAATGGTGATATTACGCCAATAATCATATGGTATTACCATTAAACTTTGATTTTGTTTCATTTGCAACAAAATATTTTTGGACCCGTGCAAGGCACATGCCAAAAATCATATCCCTCTACCAAGGCCGTAGCTTGGGAGGACTTGGAGCCAAGAGCTTCCTTTTGTTATTGTTGTAATTATTTTTGTACAAACCTAGGGCTTAAACCATATTGAGTTAAAACTCACTTTTGTTGTAACCACGCATAGTCTTGGAAAATTGTAGCCATTAGGGCATTTATTTATCTGTTTAACTTTTATTTCATATCTTTAACTTGTGGCACATGCTATAAATTTGGGGTTAGGACTTATGAATGTATAACTGCATGTGTAGCCTTTTGTACAATGGAATCATATGAACGAAAGATAATTATTTCGGTACATGTTGTTATTTAATTAATATCGCAGGATGAATTATGATTATTATTTTCGGGGCGTTGCAACTTGGTATCAGAGCTACCGGATTTGAATACTTTGGGATCGTGGGATGTGGGTTTTACCACAATGGGTTGTCTCTCTTGTTGTGTTAGAAGTAAACCTGGTATGCTATGTGATAACATGCTTATGTGATTACGTAGGTATGAAATTTAATTTCTAAGATATTGATTAGGTCTACGAGTTTGTAGAAGTCCTGTTAGAAGAACACTTGATCACTGGTATTTTTAACTGGAACTCTGGTGACGTCGCAGAACGATCATTCTCTAGAAAGGAAGTTTGTATATGTTTATGTGACTACGTGCTTATGTGGAGTGAATTAATTGTTGTCCATCGCATTAGGAAGCGAGTGAATTAGCTTCGACATATTTATAAATGTACTAATCTCTGGTGCTATCTTCATTAGGATGTTAGGACATGGACCTGGTGGTGTTAGGCGTCGCAAGCTTAGACGGCAGGAGGTGCCATTACTGGATATTATTCTAGCACAAGAGGAAGGGGTTGGTCAGACTATTTTGGTTAAACCAGTTGGTCAGTAAGCCATGGAAGCTTTAGCTCGTGAAATGGCCAGAGCCTTGTGGGAATCCATGGATATTCTTAGAGATGAGAATCAAGTCCAGGCCCATGTTGTTGAGATAGGGCCATCATTTCCAAAGAGAGAGTTCTTCCGGTCTAATCTAGATGAGTTCTTGGTGGATCCAAAGGAGCCACTGAAGGGGGATAAGTGGCTAGAGAAGATGGTGAAGATATTCGAGATGCTCGGTATCAAGGACGATGGGCTGAGAGTGACCTTGGCATCCTTCCAACTGAAGAGAGATGCGAGTCAGTGGTGAAAGTATGCACGTGGGCTCATTAGAGTGACTTGGTAGGCCTTTGTCAATGTCTTCCAAGACAAGTTTTTGCCTCTCACTACTACGGACAAGTTAAGAGAGCAGTTTCTGAAGCTCAAGTAGCTTAACACATCGGTGGTCGAGTTTGAGGTTGCCTTTACTAGTTTGTCAAGGTTTGCACTGGAACTTGTAGCGATGGAGGAATGCAATTGCATTGAGTACGAGAAAAGATTGAGGACTAGGCTTCTTTTTAAAGTGGTTGGGTCCATGATTAGGGACTACAGACGCCTTGTGGAGGCAGCGGCTCATCTTGAGACTGTGGTGTAGTCGGAGGAGAAATGAATGAGGTAGAGGAGCCAGGAGGTTCAGGGGTAGACTCGGGACAGTAAGAGTTAGAGGGGTTCTACCCCATAGAAGTCCCAGAGAGCACAACCTTGATTCACTTTTCCAATACCTTGTTTGGGTTCTCGAAGAGGTGGTCAATGAGGGATCACTTATTTCAATTGTGCTCAGCTGGGCTACAAGTCTTTAGTTTGCTCGCAGAGGAGAGAAGGACAACAATTTGCGCCATCTTCAACTCATCCTCAGAGCCAGAGTCAGGGGAGAGGGCAACCGCCTACCTGTTATTAGTGCGGGCAATCGAGGCACATCCTTGAGGGCCAATTAAGGAGCCTCTTCGGCTTAATCAGTGTTTTAGACGTATGCTCCGAGGGGTAAGAAAGTGGAGCAAAGACCTATGAGGCGTGTGTATGTTGTTACCACGCCAGATTTGTTGCCATCACCTTTGGTAGTGAGATGTAACTCCTTGTTGTGTAATTCTATTGCCAATGTAATTCTGGTGCATCTTATTCTTTCATTTTCTCTGTGTAGCACTCCAAAATTTTTTTTTTCTTTACATCGCTTAAGCGATGGAATGATCGCTCCAATGCTCTCGCGAAGCTCCTAGTACTTTTACAGGTCTGAGATTTTGAGAGTTGTCGATGTTCACTCAAGCGTAGGATTGGTCGCTCGAGCGATCTGCCTTATATGGTTAGAACTTCTGGAAGTTCATATTGTTCGCTCAAGCAAAGGATTGGTCACTCGAGTGAAGTGTCCGAATTCAGCACATTTAAAGTCACTTTTGGTCCACTTTTTTTTTTTTTTTCTCTTGTCCCTTCTCTCCCTTCTTCCTCTTTTCCACCATTGTTGTGGGGGTTTCAAGCTTTCAAACTTGGGTTTCATATCTTTTCTTTCATTTTCTACCCCATGTTCCTTATATAAAAATGAAAAGCAAGTCGGGGGCTTTCGTTGAAGTTGAAATGTTGGGTTCTTCCTCTTCTTGCTTAAGGAAGGGGCTTTCTTTGCTTCTCATTAATATACTCTCATAGATAGATGGGTGGTAAATTTCTATTGCATAAAAACCTTACACTATTCAAATCTTCAACAAAGGAATTCGGCTTTAAGCTTTAAACCCAAACCTTGCACCCCTTTTTGACCAAAACCCTTTTTTTTTTTTTAGCCTGACCACTCAAAGAGCAACAGGCCAATTGATTGGCTGGTAGACCATTTCATTTGGGTCGACTATATAATTGGTTGGCCAGCCAGCCATGTTTAGCGTCAGATTCTGTATTTGCAACGCAGGCTGCTCCCATGCACAGGATTTGGCCAGCTGTCTTTTTTTTTTGAAGATATTCCTGACATGAGAGGTTGAAATTCTATAAATAGACCACCTCCCCTTAGAGTTTAGGGTTAGAAAATTTTCCAAACGGCTTAGAAGATTGCCCAAAGCATTTTTATACCCATTTGAATATAGATACACTATAGATACACCATTGAAGCTCAAACTTGAAGGTTTTTGCTGAAGTTTTGAACCTTATTTCAAATATTTAAGGGTGTTTGGATTGAAGTTTGCTAACTAAAAAGCTCTTCCTCTTTCCAAGAGGTTAACCTTCGAACTCCTTTCATCACCTTTTCTTTTGTTCTTTGGCTCTTCATGTCAGGTCAATACATACTGATTTTTAGAGTTATTTTAGGTTCAAAAACTTTGTTAAAGGTGGAAGGGTTAGCCACCCTTCCATAGGCTTATTCATTAGTTGCATTCCTTTGTTTTCTTTCATTCTTTTGCTCTTTTTCTTCATTTCTTTTGGTCAATTTCAGCACTATTTTAGGTTGTTTTTGTGTGGTATGAACTGAATATGCGCTTATAAAAGGGTCCTCGTCCTTCCTAATACATGATTTCTTACTTTATATGCTTTGAATACTATATTTGCATTGTTGTAATAGCATAATAGGCCTCACGGATTTGGCATGTTTAGGATATAGCCACCAATCCATTTGAGTTGATCGTTTTACGGATTCTTATAGCTTTCCTTATGTATATTGGAACCTTGTGGTCGTGGGAGGTTTAGAGCTTAGCCACCTCGCCACAAGTTTGATTAACTAGCTATAAATTTCTTGCTTTCATACTATTGTTGGTCACCTTGAAGCTAGGTAGTAGTTTAGTGTCAAAAGTGTTGAGAAACTCTCTTCTCAATCATTTTCGAAACATGGAAATGGATGTCTCATCCTTGTTCCATGAATAAAAGAGGAGTTATCAACAATTTTTGACAAGTTGTGTGTTTAAAGCTTTAAATAGTTAGCTTGATTTTTTATTTTCTCTCTTTTCTTCTTTAAGGTGTTGTAAGATCCCTTCTAGTTTCATTTTTGAAGTATGGAAATGGATGTCTCATCCTTATTCCATGAGTAGGAAGATGAGCATGCATTAACTTTTTATAGCTTTCATTCATTTACTTAGTCTTGCTTTTGTTTTACATTGAAGCCAAATGAGAGCGCTTTCATTGGAAGAACTAGAAACTCTCTTCTAGTTCCATTTGGAAGCATGGGAATAGATATCAATCCATGTTCCATGAGTAGAAAGAAGAGTCTCTAAGTTCTTTTTTCAGTGATACAGCCTCTTGTTTACAAGCTTCACTTTCAAAGATGGTTTCCTCTAACTTATTCTCTCCAAATATGAGTACTCATTTACTCTTATTCACTATGATATTTAATAGGTTCCAATCATTTCTTTGAATGATTCTCTTTTTTCTTTCTACTTTATTTAGTTTTGGTTTTGTACTCATTAATTTTTCGATCCCATTGCTTCATTAATTATCATGTAACACCCTTGGGATGTTTGATGATTTGTGAAGCAAACCTATTTCCTCCTTGAATATCTTTATGATAGAAGGGAACAAGAAGGATGAACATATTTTGGAAATCCTCTATCTGCTCTGTTCCAATTCTGTTGTAGCAAGTTTTCTATAATCAGTGGTCGACCGACCATTCAAGTGTACGGTAGACCATTCATTAGGCTGGCCGACCAACCAAATTTTTTGTATGGCAAGTGTGGTTATTTAGCCAAGTAGGGCAAATCTTGAGGTCAAAATAGAATTGTTTTCTGACTACGAACAGGGAAATTTCTAGCGACAGACAGAGAGCTTTCCGAAGGATGCTCTTGCTTGCGCATACACGGCTTCCCACATTTCATTCAACTCCTTTAGATTCACCGCTCAAAAATTTGTATTTGTAATAGTTAATTCATTTGTATTTGTAATAATTAGTTAGGGTAAATTATACTTTGCACCCCTGCACTTTACACAAAATCCCACTTTAGTCCCTACACATCAAATTGTGACACTTAATCCCCTGCACTTTTGATCAAGTGTCACATTGGCCCTTCATAATAAGTGAGGCTAACAGAAGTTACCCTTTAGGGGGTTTAAGTGTCACAATTTTGATGTGTAGGGACTAAAGTGAGATTTTGTGTAATAGGCAAGGGTGCATAGTGTAATTTACCCTCTCTCTCTCTCTCTCTCTCTCTCTCTCTCTCTCTCTCTCTCTCTCTCTCTCCCTCCCTCCTTCCCTCCCTACATCCATCCTAATAAAAAAATAAAAAAACTATTTTAATCTTTTTCATTTTATTTTCATAATATACATAATTTTTATTATAAAAATTTAATTTTATAAAATTAAAATATCATTGAAAATATACCTTTAAAATGAGACTAATAATAAATATATTTAATAAAAAATTAAAATAAATAAAAAAATCTTTTGTATTTGATTTGTACCTATGTACATATTGTGTTTGTGTGTGTGTTTTTTTTTTTATTTCCTTTAAAAAAATTATTCTCTTACATTTTTTACACGTTTAAAAAAAATAAAATAAAGAAAATAAAAAATAAAACTAGCTTTTAACCATCAACCCAAACTATTTGATTTGCACCTATGCTCTGTATTAAAGGGTAACTTCTGTTAGCCTCACTGCGGGGTTGTTTGGATTGTCCTAAATAAGTGCACTTTTTGTCTTTTTGGACTAAAAAATTGAGAAAAATATATATGGATGTTTGGGTTAACTTTTTGACTTTTTATGGAAAAATGTGTATTAAAAAATTGTATAAATTAGTGTGTAGGGAAAAATTAGGATTGGGAGTTGTGCAGCCATAATTTTTGACTTTTGGTGAATAGTGATAACTTTTTAACTTTTTGAGTAACTTTTTGCCTTTTTGACTTTTTTTCAACTTGCCAAACTTGGCCATTTTGTTCAAAGTGCAGAGGTGCAAAGTGTAATTTACCCAAATTCATACAAACTCGTAACAAGCATACAAGATACAAACCTCGAATTGTCTTTTACATGTAAAGTAGAGAATTCCACATGCAGCTAAAATGATAGATGGATATTAAGTAAGGATTTAAGATGGGCTATTAGTAATTGGGCTATTAGTAATTGGCTGAATCGACATTGTATTTATATTCTCCCTTGTGATATCGAATTGAAAATGTAATTTTGCAAGTCCTCAACATAAACTATTAAAATCCGGTCATTGTCCTCATCTTGATACTTGACACGGTAAGTTCCACCTGTGAGGTTCAACCTCTTTGCCACTTCTTTGTTGAAACTCTACCATTCTGACGTCTGAGGCTAAAATTTAATAAAATCATCTCCATATTTTGCCTCTATGGTCACAATACTTATGTTTTGTGCTGTTGTAAAATGTGGCTTTGTACAAGAAGCAGTAGCTATGTCCTGCATATGAGGGGGATCAAAAATTGGAGGCTGACTAGATTCTAGGATTTGTTCCTGAACAACACCTTGGACAAGTTTATAGGAAAGCAATTGGTTATCCTTACTTCTCTTGCGAGGTGACCACCAGGTGATATTATATTCCCTGCAAGCACGCTTCACGGTAGATCAGCTAACTGCAAAACGGAAAATCCAAATTCTAGATAAGAAAATATACTTTGTTTACTACCACCAAAAGTATATGAATTTTCCAAAGGATCTAGCCAGGAACGAGTATCCCAAGTATGTAAGCTTATCGCCAAGGCTTTTTGTAGCATCTTTAAGTTTCATTCCAAAACATTGCTGGAGATCCTCCAAGGCAATTGGAATTCTAGCTTTTCTTTGTAGTCTCTAAGACGTGTTAATTATGCCATTTGCTGTACAAAAGTAACAACAATGTTGTTTTCTTCTGTGTTACTAACAACATTATTTCCGGTGGCTACAACGTCCACTTGTAATTGTTGATGGGATAAATCTAGAAACACCATCTCTTCTCCATTCTCCATCCTATTTGGAGATCTTGCAGTTTGGGGTATTTGATATGAATAAAGTTTACCATCCTCTGAAAAATCAAGAACTTCAATAGGTAACTCCTCTCCTAGTTCTTCTCCTGAAGTGACCTTAAAACTGTTACAATGCTGCTTCATTGTTGTTAACAACGGAACCAATGCAATCCTCGAATCCCCACCTTCAGTGTAGTTTGGGGGCAAAGAGAATTCTAGCACGTAAACATTGTCTTCAATATATCTATTCCGCAAGCAAATTGCAAAAGAACCTGTAACTCCAAATTTGGGTGCGTAGTGCGCCAAAGGGTACTTGGTTATGCTAAATTGAGTAACATCTTTGCAGAAGACCAAATTTTAGCATCTTCTAGATTTCTTCGAGGGTTTCATACTTCTCTTGATAATGTTTCACGAATACATATTTGTCATCCCGATAATTAAACAAAACAATTATACGAATCTTTATTTTCAAATTGTAGGCAAACAGTTAACCAAAATTGAAGAATCAGTAGGAGAATTAGTATAAAACCAAAAGAGACGCTCTACACCGAACCTCCATATCCAACCAATAAATGTTAAACCCCCCTTAGAGGTTACTAATTTTAAACTTCGATCTAATAAACATCATAATGAATTCATAGATGCTCTTATCCAGAAAATGAAAAACATTAATATAGGACAATTCTCCAACTCTCAGATAAATATGCTTTCTGCTCAACAAACAGGCAACCGTAATAATGAGGAAGATGAACTTTCTCCTTCACACATTTTATAAATGCAGAATAATTTTCAAGATATTTAGTTTGTTAATAAAACCTATTTTCCCCAACAGACTTCCAGAATAGCTTTAACTGGACCTAGTAGATATTATTATTCTAGAACTACACCGTGGTATCTTTTATATGAGGAAAATTTTCTTCATACCCAGAAATCCTTCCATGGCAAAACCATTTATGAATGGAATATAAATGGAAAAACTGAATATCAAAATTTTGAAACTGTACATCAAATGTTAATGTATGGTACTATTTGCAAGCAGAATGATAATACTGATCATCAAGTTGCCCGCTTTATTGCTAATGGCTTCACTGGAATTCTTTGAGAATGGTGGGATAATGTTCTCATTACCACTCAACAGAATGAAATACACAATTCTTTTAAGATCGAAACTGACCCCATCACCAATATTGTTAGACAAAATAAAGATGTTGTCTATACTCTCGTTCAAACTATCTTACGCCACTTTGTTGGACCCGATGTAGGTAACAACGATCATAGTTGTGAGCTTTTACAGAATCTTAGATGTCCATCTTTAACCCATTTTCGATGGTACAAAGATGTTTTCCTACTTAAGGTCATGCAATGAAGTGATGCAAACCGTGAACATTGGAAAGCCAAATTCATTAATGGTCTTCCTAACCTTTTTGCCGAAAAAATCCGAAAAAGCTTCGGGATCGCCATAATGGCATGCAAATTCCTCATAACCAGTATACTTATGCCCAACTTATAGGCATTATTATAGAAGAAGGTCTTTCCCTTTGTAATGACCTTAAACTTCAATCTCTTATGAAAAAACAGAATTTATCAGGAAGAAAAGAATTATGTGAATTTTGTGACCAGTTTGCATATGAAACTAAAATTTAGTACCCATCTAAGTCTAAGAAGCAGAGATCATATAAACCATATAAAAAATCTTCTCAAAAACCATATTCTAGATAGTGAATATAAACTGACTTATCACAAATCTAAACAGACAATTAAAAGTAAACCAAAATCTTATCCAAAGAAAGATCGATATCGGATTATTTGTTATAAATGCGGCACAACAGGACATTACGCTAATAAGTGTAAAGCTAAATTAAAACAAAAATTAAATGAAATGTCCCTAGATGAACATCTTCAACAACAGATTTTGTAAACCTTATCTAGTGATGATAGTATCTCCAATACAGGTAATGATGATCTAGCTGAAATTTATTCTCCATCTGAGTCTACTTCTGACTCAAATACTCCAGAACAATGTCTTTATAAAACTATTAATGTAAATTCTTTAACTGAGGCTAATTATTGGAAAGCTATAGTTGAAATGAATGGTTTAGATTTAGGCGGTCCTAGCCTAAATGTCTTAACTGATGACCAAAAATCTATGCTAGAATTAGCAGATCAAATTAAGGATCCAGAAATGAAATTAAAATTTTTAGAATTATGTTATCACAATCAGAAAACTGAAGAAGTTATTCCTTTAGAGCACTACAGTATGAAAGAAGTTTTG
The DNA here is from genome assembly GCA_025200525.1 of Camellia lanceoleosa. Taxonomy (NCBI): domain Eukaryota; kingdom Viridiplantae; phylum Streptophyta; class Magnoliopsida; order Ericales; family Theaceae; genus Camellia; species Camellia lanceoleosa. The sequence goes on along the minus strand of CM045758.1, from coordinate 61,979,360 downwards.
AGTAGGATACAATCTTTTTGATTCTTGAAAAACCAGTAAACATCCAGGATCTAAAAATGGGAATTAATGTATTAAAAATAGAAATAAAACACCTTCAAACAGCTAACCAATCTATACTTAATGATAGAAAAAAATTAACAGCCATCTTAAAGACAAAGGTCAAACTTTAGAACAAAAAAGTCAAACTTCAGAATAAACATCAGAAACTCGGTATTTAATGCTTATGAACCAACTTACCTTCCAGAAATGGTATATTAGAATCACTTTTATAATAAAACCTGATTTTATTATCAAAGATGCCATCACCCTGATTGATAGTGGTGCTGAACTGCATTCAAGAAGGATTAATTCCTACCAAATATTTCCAAAAAACCACTCAATTATTAACCAGTGCAAGTGGTAATTCTATGAAAATTAAATACAAAATACCATAAGCTTTTATTTGTAATCAATGTATATGTCTTCCCACTGCTTTTGTTCTTATCAGAAACATGTCTCAAAATATTATCTTAGGGACTCCATTTTTATGTTTATTAATGCCGATTACAAAAATAGATTCCATAAGCATTCATACAACAATCAGTAATCAACCAATTATTTTTGAATTCATTACATAACCTTATACTAAAGAATTAGATCAAATCAAAGATCTAGTTAATTTCAAAGAAAAGCAAATCAATTTTCTTCAAACAAAAATCAATTATCTCACTATTGAGCAAAAATTATAATAATTGTCTTTATACAAAAAAATAAATATAATTGAAAAAGAATTCCAAATAGAAATTTGTAGTGATATTCCTAATACTTTCTAGGAACGAAAAGAAACATATAGTTTCGCTTCCTTATGAACAGATTTTGATAAAATATTCATTCCAACCAGAGCTCATCCTAGTCAAATGAAAAAAGAATATTTAGAAATGTGCAAAACAGAAATTCAAAGTCTTCTCCAAAAGAATTTAATCAAGACTAGTCATTCTTTATGGAGTTGTACAACATTTTATGTTAATAAAAATGCAAAAATAGAACGAGATGCGCCAAGATTATTCATTAATTATAAACCTCTTAATGATGTTTAGAAATGGATCAGATATCCCATTCCAAATAAAAAAGATTTACTTGATCGATTACAGGATGCAGTCATATTTTCTAAATTTGAGTTAAAATCAGGATATTGGCAAGTACAAATAGTGAAAGATTGATATAAAACTGCTTTTACAGTATCTTTTGGACATTATAAATGGAATGTTATGCCATTTGGTCTAAAAAATGCTCCGTCAGAATTTCAGCATATCACGAACGATATCTTTACACCTTATACATAATTTGCTATCAGTTATACTGATGATGTTCTTATTTTTCTATAGCGATCCCGGGTTTACCCCTTGTTGTACAGTGATCCGGACGTGTGTCCGTGGATGTTAGTAGTTGATTATTATCTTGTTTACATCCTTTCCTACCTTGTAGTTGAGTTATAGGATGTGTTGGGCAAGTTTGTTACAGGTTGGTTGTGTTTGGGAGCCAAGTGTTGCTGTCCAGATTTTTGGACCTTCGCTCGAGCGAGGAGTTGGTCGCTCGAGCGAGAGTTGAGTTTTGTGTCTAGAGGCTCAAGCCAGGGATTCTTCGCTCGAGCGTGCGTCTGCGTCTCAGTTGGACCTGAGAGCTGTAGTTTTTGGCTCGAGCGAGCTTTACTTCGCTCGAGCGAGAGCAGTGTTTTAGATCCTTCGCTCGAGCCAGGGTTTCTTCGCTCGAGCGAACGACTGCGTTTGGTGCTGGACCTGAACACTGTGATTTTTGGCTCGAGCGAGCTTTCCGTCGCTCGAGCGGTCTGGTTGTCTTTCGCTCGAGCGAGCATTTTGTCGCTCGAGCGTGATTTTAAGTTTTTGGCTCGAGCGAGACTTTATTGGCTCGATCAAGGGTTTTCTAATGCAGTGTCGCCGAGTGACCAAGTCTTCGCCGGCGAACTGTTTATATCAATTAGCAGCAGTCGAGTTAAACATCACTTTTTCAAAACTTTCTCATTTTCAAACCCTAGATCTGAGACCTTCTCTCTAAGAAATCATCTCCCTAGAGTGTGAATCTACCCTAGGGCCTTTGTTAAAAAGATAGAGGGTGGCTTGGGCTTCGTTTTAATCTAAAAATATTTGGATTTGGAGCACGTTGGGTTTTGGTCTTCATCTCCTTTTTGGCTCAAACTTTGAGGTAGGGATACCCTACTCCTCTTTATGAGCTTTGTCTTTAAAGTTTAGCATTTTGATATATTGGGAGTTGTTGTGTAATTTTGGAAAACTTTGGGCCTTTGTGTAATTTTATAAAAAAAAGTTGGGGTTTAGTTTATATAAACCTATAAGCATTTTGGCTTAGAAATAAATGATGTATGTGTAGAAACATTGTTGAAAATGGAACCTTTTGGGTTGAAATGTCAATTATGGAAAATGCCCTGATTACATTGTTTAATTAATTTTGTGAAATTAATTTGAGGAATGAGAAATTGGAATGGAAAGAATGGAATTGGAGATGTATGGGGATAAAGGGTGTCGTTGGATTAATTACCACTCACCTAATTGAAATGTTGATTTAATATCCATTTTGTGCATTTATTTTCTGTTTAGAAATAACTGCTTTGGGCTATCGGTGGAGGATAGTCTTGATTGTTGTAGACAATAGGCTATCGGTGGAGGATAGTCTTGATTGTTGTAGACAATACATGATGATTAGGTAAAATAAAACTAATCATTGAAATATGTCATTGAGTATGACGGTTAAAAGAATACATTAACTTTATGTATGGATTTGGGATGTGTATAATTATTGTTTATATGCATTGTGTTGTGTTGGAGAAGATAGGGGCTGTACTCCACAGTTTAGGGGATGATAGGGGATGGACCTGTAGATCGGATGTTGTTGGGAGGAGATAGGGGATGGACTCCATAGATAGAGCTCATATGCTTATCTAGTGATATGTTGACACAGCTCATAGGCTTGTCTTTGGAAGTATGATAGTGCTCTTATGCATATCTGTTAATGTGTTGATATAGCTAGTATGCTTATCTAATATGAAATGGGAAAAAGTGTAATATGGGTTACTGTCTCATCTAAGTTGTTTGGCCAGGTTCTGAGCCATGGTTATAAATTGAGAATTTAAAAGAAATGGAAAACGAAACTGTAAAGTGTTGTAAATGGAAATACCAGTGTTGGCCATCTATCAACTGCTAATCTTTTGGTCGTTGTTCATACTTGGTTTAGTGTGTTTCTACTGGGCTGTGGCTCACCCTATATGGGAATATCATTTTCAGGTACCAGTAGCATGCTACCTTCAAGGACATAGCTTGGGAGGCTAGAGGCGGGCAGACTTTTTGTTGTCTTTCTTTCTGATGTATTATATGTAAATTCAAGCCAAGGGCTTAATGTGTAAATGAGTCAGTACTCTTCTTTTTGTAACCAAGTGTTAACTTGGAAAGCTGTAAGCCCTTAGGGCATTTGCTTTTGTTGTTAACATGTAATACTTTTTGTAATGAAACTATGATGAATAGAAGAATGTGGATCTTTTATATATCAATGCATGTCTATATTGTGGGTTTAATGTTATTATTTTGAGGGTACAACTTGGTATCAGAGCAAACCGGGTTTGAATACTTTGGATACGTGGGAAGTGATTAGGATCACAATGGGTTTGTCTCGCTTGATAGAGACTTAGGTGTAGTATCATATGCTATGTGTTAAATTGATAACATGCTTATGTGACTATATGGGTATGGGATTTAATTTCTAGGATGTTGATTGGATTCTTGGGTTTCTGGGAGTCTTGTTGGAAAAGCACTTGATCAATGCTGTTTCTAACTGGAACTCTAGTAACGCCTTGGAACTATCATTATCCGGAAATGAAATTCGTAAGTGCTTATATGTTTATGTGCTTATGTGGAGTGAATTACTGTTGTCCATGCATTAGGACGTGGGTGTTTAGTTTCGACACATTTATGAATGTGCTAACGTTCTGTGTTACCTTTATTAGGATGTCAGGACGAGGAAGAGGTGCTAGGCGTGGTAGGCCTGCGAGGTAGGAAGTACCCGTACCGGATGATATTCTGGTAGTGCAGGAGGGAGTTGGCGAACCAAGCGTGGCCAATGAAACGAGCTATGAGTGCCTTGGCCCGAGAGATAGCGAGAGCTTTGGGTATTCTCGAGCTGAAATCGGCGATTGAGGTAGGGCCTTCTTTCTTGAAGAGGGAGTTTTTGCGATCTAACCCGAACGAGTTCATAGGAGATCCAAAGGAGCCACTTAAGGCAGATGAGTGGTTGGAACAAATGAGTAAGACGTTCGAAATGCTTGGCATTGAGGACCGAGCATTAAAAGTGACCTTGGCATCCTTCCAGATGAAGGGAGATTCGGGTCAATGGTGGAAATCTGAGAAGGTCCGTGTGGGTGGTACATGGGAGGCGCGTTTGTAAATGCTTTCGGAGAGATTCTTATCTGCAATTGCTAGGAGAAGCCGAGAGATCGGTTTAGCCTTAAACAGGAGGGTTTGTCTGTGGTGAGTTTGAGGCTACATTTACTAGCTTGTCGAGGTTTCACCTGAACTTGTGGCGCGACAGAGAACGCCGTTGCTATGAGTTTGAGCGAAGTTGAGGCGTGGCCTCAAGTTGAGAGTTGGTGGGTCTTACATCCGAGAGTATAGACATCGGTAGATCTTTGGCTCATATGGAGCTTATGATGCAGAGGAAGAAGAGGAGAAGCATAGAGGCTTCAAGATGGGCCAAGAGAGCGGGGTGATGGCGGAGACAAAGGGGTTATAACCCTCGCCGATCTCGAGTGGAGTTTCTAGATCGACCTTTCTAGTGCCGGTGCGAGCTCGGGAGAGGCAATCGGGGAGTTCACTTGTTACAAGTGTGGCCACCGGGTCACAAGGCTTCGGTTTGCCTTGAAGGCGGAGGTCGATGAGTCGCTTCTTCTTCAACTAGACCCTTGAGTCGAGGTTTGGGCAGGGGTCAGCCTTTGTCTTGTTACCAGTGTGGATAGCCTGGGCATCTGAAGAGGTTACGCCTACGTTGAGTGCCACTTGAGAACGTCTGGTTCTAAGCGAGCCGAGGATTTTAGCCTCGATCTATGCGAGCCTCGAGGGCCAATCAGGGGCTTCGTCGTTCAATCAAAGCGATTGTATGTTCCTAGAGGTGAGCAGGTGGATCAGTGGCCTCTGTATGCGTGTATCTTTATTACTGCGAGGATCTAGTGCTTAAACTCCGTCGGTAGTGAGAGGTACCTTCTGTTTCTAACTTCGGTTGCTAGAGTGTTGATTGACACGGGTGCATCTCATTCTTTTGTATCTGCTGCATTTGCATCTGTGTTGGAGTTGGAGTTAGCACTATTGGCATCTCCTATTTGTGTTGCGTCACCTATTGGGGGTGAGTTGAATTTGAAACATGGATGTAGAGGTTGTGATATAGAGGTCGACGATCATAGGCTTCCGTTTCCTTTTGTAGTTATGCCCATGAAGGGCTTTGATGTTATTTTGGGTATGGACTGGTTATCGTCATACCGGGAAATTATTGATTGCTACCGCCAGAGGATCATTTGTTGTACCGTGAACGAGGAGTATTTCCATTTCTTGGGGGACCGGGTTGGTAGTGTTTTGCCACCGGGGTATAATCCGCGAGGGCGGAGGGAGCTTAGTGGTCTACTTGCTAGCTTTGAGAGCGGTGAGTGGGATGAGACCCAGATTGTGTTGCCGAGGGTGGTTTGTGAGTACTCAGACGTTTTTCCCGAGGATCTTGTTAGTTTGCCACCTCACCGAGAGATTGAGTTCTCTATTGATCTAGTGCCCGGCATGGCGCCGATTTCTATGGCACCTTACCACTTTGCTCCAGCAGAGTTGGTTGAATTGAAAGTTCAACTCCAGGAATTGCTTGATAAGGGCTTTGTTCGTCCTAGTGTCTCACCGTGGGCAGCACCAGCCCTCTTTGTTAAAAAGAAAGATGGTGCCTTGAGATTGTGTATCGACTACCGGAAGTTGAATCGGGCTACGGTTAAGAATAAGTACCCTATGCCCCGTATAGATGATTTGTTTGACCAGTTGAAGGGTTCCCGTTGTTTCTCTAAGATAGACTTGAGATCGGGTTACCACCAGTTGAGGGTCAAGGAGAAGGATATTCCGAAGACGGCATTCCGTACACGGTATGGCCATTATGAGTTTCTGGTGATGCCATTTGGGCTTACCAATGCACCGACAGTCTTTATGGACTTGATGAACCGGATCTTCCGGGAATTCTTGGATCGTTTTGTGGTCGTTTTTGTAGACGATATTCTTATCTATTCGCCTTCAGAGGAGGAGCACGAGGAGCACTTGAGAGTGGTGCTTGAGTTACTTAGAGCCCATAGGCTATATGCCAAGTTTGGGAAGTGTGAGTTCTGGCTAAAGGAAGTCAAGTTCTTAGGCCATGTGGTTTCCGGGGAAGGGGTGTCTGTTGATACATCCAAGACTGAGGCAGTGCAAGATTGGGCACAGCCTAAGAGTGTGTTTGAGATCCGCAGTTTTCTGGGATTGGCTGGATACTACCAGCGGTTTGTGAAAGATTTCTCCAGATTAGCTTCGCCGTTGACTAGACTGACTCGGAAGGGAGTCAAATTTGTATGGAGTGAGACTTGTGAAAAGTCGTTCCAAGAGTTGAAAGTTAGACTGACCACCGCTCCGGTTTTGATTATTCCAGAGAGAGGGTTGGGTTATGCTGTTTATTGTGATGCTTCACGAGACGGTTTGGGTTGTGTGTTGATGCAAGAGGGGAAAGTGGTAGCCTATGGCTCACGTCAGTTAAAAATACACGAGAAGAATTACCCTACCCATGACCTAGAGTTAGCAGCTGTGATCTTTTCCTTGAAGCTTTGGAGGCATTACCTTTATGGTGAGAGATTCAAGGTGTTCTCGGATCATAAGAGTCTGAAATACCTGTTTACACAGAAAGAATTGAACTTGAGGCAGAGAAGGTGGATGGAGTTTATTGAAGATTACGACTTTGAGTTGCATTATCACTCGGGAAAGGCCAATGTTGTGGCCGATGCTCTTAGCAGGAAATCCATAGGTGATGTAGCCTGTATAGCCATCCGAGAGTGGGAGATGTTGGGGGCACTTGGCGAGTTTGATTTGCTACTGAGCGAATCCGTTGAGGTCATGACCTTGTTTTCTGTCGTTACCTGACCTACACTAGTGACTCGAGTGTTAGAGGCACAGAGAGGTGACCTTGAAGTAGAATCCCTCCGAGAGAAGATCTCCAGTGGGAAGGTTGAGAAGGGTCTGACGGTGTATCCCGACCTGAGTGTGAGATACCGGGACCGTTTGTTTGTGCCGGAGTCTTGCCGAGAGGAAGTACTCAGAGAGTTCCATCATTCGCGCCTTGCGGTGCATCCGGGAGGTACTAAGATGTATCGGGATTTGGGTCGCCAGTTTTGGTGGCGAGGTATGAAGAGAGATGTGGCAGTCTTTGTGTCTAAGTGCCTTACTTATCAGCAAGTGAAAGCCGAACATCAGAGGTCAGCGGGTTTGTTGCAACCCTTGCCTATTGCCGAGTGGAAGTGAGAGCACGTCACTATGGACTTCGTTGTAGGTCTTCCGAGGACTCAGCGGGGTAGTGATGCTATTTGGGTGGTTGTAGACCGGTTGACTAAGTCGGCGTATTTCATTCCTATGCGCGTGAGAGATTCAGTAGATCATCTTGCCGACTTGTATATTCGGGACATAGTGAGATTGCACGGGGTCCCAGTGACGATCGTCTCAGATAGAGATCCTCGTTTTACTGCTAGGTTGTTGCAGAGTTTACAGAGTGCTTTGGGCACTAAGTTGACCTTTAGTATAGCTTATCATCCTCGGTGACAGGCGGTCGGCGTACTATTCAGATCCTTGAGGATATGCTTGAGGTTGTGTCCTTGACTTTAGTGGGGCGTGGGAGAGGCACTTACCATTGGTGGAGTTTGCCTACAATAACAGCTTTCAGTCTAGTATCGGTATGGCACCGTTTGAGGCCTTGTATGGCCGACCTTGTAGGTCTCCGGTTTATTGGGCCGAGGTGGGTGACACACCTTTGTTGAGTCCGGAGTTGGTTAGGGAGATGACGGAGAAAGTTGAGCTTAACCGTAGGAGGCTTGTTACAGCCCAGAGTCGTCAGAAATCTTATGCTGACCGTAGGAGGAGGCCTTTGGCGTTTGAGGTAGGTGATCATGTTTTCCTAAAGATATCACCTAGGCGAGGTTTGATGAGGTTTGGGAAGAGTGGGAAGTTATCCCCTCGATTTATTGGTCCTTTTGAGATCCTTGAGAGGATTGGTGAGGTCACTTACCGTTTAGCTTTACCGCCACAGTTATCCGGGGTTCATGACGTGTTTCATGTGAGTATGCTTCGGAAATATGAGCCGGATCCATCACATGTATTGGATTGGACCAACTTAGAGGTAGATGAGGATGCCTTGTATGAAGAGAGACCAGTTCGGGTCTTGGATAGGCGGGATCAAGTCCTGCGTGGCAAGACCATTCCTTTGGTGAAGGTTTTGTGGAAACATCACGGTGTGGAGGAGGCCACTTGGAAACGTGAATTGGAGGTCCGAGAGAAATATCTGGACCTGTTTCTGGATGTTTGAACATATGTTATATATATTGATGTATTTTGAACTTTAAGATCATTAAATATGTCTTAAGTTGTAAAACATGGTGCATGTTTTAGTTAATGAAAGTAGTTGGAAACTTGCCTCAAATGGAAGTTAGTGTAACATTGTATATGTTGAATATATAGTAGAAATGGAAATGTATCATGATTGTTGCTTATGATATGAATTGTGAACCATGTATGTTGGAGATGGTTGAAATGGAAAGAAAATGCATGTTGAAATATATGTACTGTGAAATGCCTCTTGATAAGAGATGGAATGGCCGGTAATGGGTCAAGCTATTTAGTGTTGAATTGTAGCATTGTGTAAAATGGAGAAAAACCTATTTTCGAAAACTTGTTCTTAATTTCGGGGACGAAATTCTTTAAGGGGGGCAGGTTATAGCGATCCCGGGTTTATCCCTTGTTGTACAGTGATCCGGACGTGTGTCCGTGGATGTTAGTAGTTGATTATTATCTTGTTTACATCCTTTCCTACCTTGTAGTTGAGTTATAGGATGTGTTTGGCAGGTTTGTTACAGGTTGGTTGTGTTTGGGAGCCAAGTCTTACTGTCCAGATTTTTGGACCTTCGCTCGAGCGAGGAGTTGGTCGCTCGAGTGAGAGTTAAGTTTTGTGTCTGGAGGCTCGAGCCAAGGATTCTTCGCTTCGGCGTCGTCTGCGTCTCGATTGGACTGAGTCAGAGTTTTAGCTCGAGCGAGCTTTACTTCGCTCAAGGGAGAGCAGTGTTTTAGATCCTTCGCTCGAGCCAGGGTTTCTTCGCTCGAGCAAGCAGCGTGTTTGGTCTTTGGACTGAACACTGTGATTTTTGGCTCGGCGAGGTTTCGCCGCTCGAGCGGTCTGGTTGTCTTCGCTCGGCGAGAATTTTGTCGCCGGCGTGATTTTTAAGTTTTGGCTCGGCGAGACTTTATTGGCTCGATCGAGGGTTTTTTCATGCAGTCGCTCGGCGACCAAGTCTTCGCTTCGAGCGAGCCTATTTATATCGATTAACGCGATCGAGTTAAACATCACTTTTTCAAAACTTTCTCATCTTCAAACCCTAGATCCGAGACCTTCTCTCTCTAGACTTGCCCTCTCTCTAAGAAATCATCTCCCTAGAGTGTGAATCTACCCTAGGGCCTTTGTTAAAAAGATAGAGGGTGGCTTGGGCTTCGTTTTAATCTAAAAATATTTGGATTTGGAGCACGTTGGTCGTTGGGTCTTTATCTCCTTTTTGGCTCAAACTTGAGGTAGGGATACCCTACTCCTCTTTATGAGCTTTGTCTTTAAAGTTTAGCATTTTGATATATTGGAGTTGTTGTGTAATTTTGGAAAACTTTGGGCCTTCGTGTAATTTTATAAAAAAAAGTTGGGGTTTAGTTTATATAAACCTATAAGCATTTTGGCCGAAATAAATGATGTTTGTGTTGAAACATTGTTGAAAATGGAACCTTTTGGGTTGAAATGTCAATTATGGAAAATGCCCTGATTACATTGTATAATTAATTTGTGAAATTAATTTGAGGAATGAGAAATTGGAATGGAAAGAATGGAATTGCAGATGAATGGGGGTAAGGGGTGTCGTTGGATTAATTACCACTCACCTAATTGAAATGTTGATTTAATATCCATTTTGTGCATTTATTTTCTGTTTAGAAATAACTGTTTTGGGCTATCGGTGGAGGATACTCTTGATTGTTGTAGACAATACTTGATGATTAGGTAAACTAAAACTAATCATTGAAATATGTCATTGAGTATGACGGTTAAAAGAATACATTAACTTTATGTATGGATTTGGGATGTGTATAATTATTGTTTATATGCATTGTGTTGTGTTGGAGAAGATAGGGGATGTACTCCATGGTTTAGGGGATGATAGGGGATGGACCTCTAAACCGGATGTTGTTGGGAGAAGATAGGAGATGGACTCCATAGATAGAGCTCATATGCTTATCTAGTGATATGTTGACATAGCTCATAGGCTTGTCTTTGGAAGTATGATAGTGCTCTTATGCATATCTGTTAATGTGTTGATATAGCTAGTATGCTTATCTAATATGAAATGGGAAAAAGTGTAATATGGGTTCTTAGTCTCATCTAAGTTGTTTGGCCAAGTTCTGAGCCATGGTTATAAATTAAGAATTTTAAAGAAATGGAAAACGAAACTGTAAAGTGTTGTAAGTGGAAATACCAGTGTTGGCCATCTATCAACTGCTAATCTTTTAGTCGTTGTTCATACTTGGTTTTGTCACACCCCAAAGCTGCCCCTAAAAGGTTGGGCATGACCTACTCGAAACGGACATTAAATCTGATATACATATCATATGGGGCCTGAACGGAAGCAATTAATATCAAATAATATCATAAAGAATATCCATTGAGCCATCACTACTATGCCAGGATCACAAATAGAACATAAGGCAAATAAACATATAGTGCCATGCATTTGAGAATCTAACTACGCACAAATACATATACAAACTCAGCCCATAAAGACATTGAAAGAAAAAGGATTATGTACACTTTAACCTTCGACAAACAATCAGGGTACAAAAATAAAAGCTAAAAAAAAATGAGCTGCCTTCTTTAGGTGCCTGGATACTCTAAGGTTGACACAAGAGGAATGATTGCCATAGATTCAGATTGACTTCCAGGTTGAGTGCCTACAGAACAGACATAATACAGGGTGAGTCAAACTCAGTCAACAGTAGCACATAAACAATTTAAGGATTAACTTGACTTCCAACGTACATATTCATCTAATTACATAAGTAAATGCAAAAATCTTGTGGTTAGTCTAATTCTACACACATTTCAAAACGGCCTTGTCAGTTCATAACTTCTCAGATTGGCCCTTGGCCTGATGGGTTCACATATTCACAAATTAGCCCTTGGCTTCTTAGTTTCATAACTTAGATGCGCAACTTCACAAATTGGCCCTCGGCCTCAGGGATTCATAGTTTCACAAGTTACAGTTTCATGCTTCACAAATTGGCCCTCGGCCTCATAATGTCACAAGTTCACAAATTGGCCATAGGCCTCATAGATTCACATCGGCTTTACGCCCAGATAGATGCCACAGAATAGCTATAAGCCTCATAATTTTCACATCGGCTTTAAGCCAAATGCACATAGGTATGGACTCAAGAGGTGGGTCATACGGATTCTAGAGGTGGCTCGCATTGCAGCACTTAGTTCCGTACAGCACTTTGCTCCATACCAGATAGGTTCACACATTTATACATTCACATAGATTCATAACTTTACAAATTCTTTTGATGTTTCCATAACTTCACACTGTTTTCCAAATCATTCATATGTTGTCATAACACATGAAATAGAAACGGATAAGCGAACAAGACGTTCAGTGCCTAAGAATACCGTTATACCTTAGTGCACATACATTCCATTTGCCTGTTATGAACCAATACGGCTAACTTACAGATAATAGAATGTTAACCTTAACTGTCAACAGTAAACAATGTATGACCCAATGATGCGTTTAGATTTCCCCATAGTTTCATTGTAAATCAACATACTTGTCTTGCCATTAACAGAACGTTAAGTCCAACGATAATCCAAAGGTAAAGGTACCATTACATTAATAGGTCAGAACAATTCACACCATATCATGTCAGAACAATGGACACCAAAACATGAGTCACGTAGACGGAATCATAAATACTTTCAAGTTGATATATTAACGATGATCATTAACCTTAACCGGAATACAAGTAGGTTCAGAGTTGTACCGAGGTACGCCAAAATCCTTCAATGTTCACACTGAAACCGTTGTTCCAGATTGAGTCTAAGTTCCCTTTAGTCATTAAGCGCGACATAGTTCACTTATGGAGAATAAAAGATTAATACTAACTTATGGAGCATACACATATTTCATCGTTCATATACGATAACATAATTAACCTGCAATTAACAGAGTGTTCATGGTGACCATTAACTGTAATTAAAACGTACTACGCCAGTACTACTACTCACAGTGATCGGCTCCAGGTAGCAATGGGACGGTGTCCTCGTTTCGACCTACAGCACAGTACACAACACATAATATGAGATTATACTCGATCCTTTACTTATTCTCTTTGATCATTCGATCAATTAGCCATGGTGGTACCAAGCTCATTATTCCTTAATAAGTTATAATTCATGTCTAAAAAAAACAAGAGAAGTCGATGGAAAATGGTTTAGGTGAAGAAATGGTACAAAACTGGTTGCCAAAAAGTGAACAGTTGTCACTATTTTGGCCATAACTATTTCTGTATTTAGAATTTGGGACTGAGACAACCTCCATTAGAAACTAGACTTTCGGGGCTTGATTTTAGGTTCAAGAATCACCCAAAACGGAGTCCCGAGGAAAAAGATATGCTTATTCAAAGTTGGCTGGACAAGCTGTCTGCCGCGTGCAGAAATAGAGCCGCACGTGCGGCTCTGCAGTTTGCTGTCCGAAAATTGTTCTTTTTCCTCCAACACTTGGTTTTTCCATTTTTAAACTTGGTTCTTAACATAAATCACTCAAAAACATGTAAAATTATCTCATAACATGATAAACTAACATGAATCAAGTGCAATTCCATTTTAAACAAATCAATCTTTGCCTCAAAAATAGAAATTCAAGTCTCATCTTCCATATAATCAAGCTTCTAGAATATATATATATATCCCAAAATCATACAAACACATCTTACACATGGTTGATCTTCACACCACAACTTGGTGTTCCATGAATCATTCTTAAGATTGAACCCAATTCAAGCAAATTTAAAGAAATCAAGGTTCAATTCCTTGAGTTTAACTCATTTCATTCATAACCCAACATACTTGTTCATTTGCATATTAATTTTCCCCAAATCCATCATTGATTTCATGTAGTAGATGCATTATTTACAAAGATAATAGTTGAAGCCACATACCTTAACTTAATTCCTTGTTTTTCCCATTTGATCTTTTCAATTTTCCAAGCTTCCATGGATGATCCTCTTTCCTCTCTAACTCTCTTTCACGGTTCTCTCTCTCCCTCTCCCTTAGATATTTTATTTGACTTCAAAATGATAAAACCCCCAACTCACATGGCCTATCCATATATGTATATATCACATACTTAAGCTTAACACAAGGGAGAGCCAAACATGGCCTTACGAATCGCGCAAAATTAAATTTCAATTAAACTTTCCAGATGGCTCTAAAAATTATGATTATCATAAATATGCCCCTTGTTCTGGTTTCTAAAGCCTCTAAGGCCTTCAATTTGCAGTACCAAATTAACCATCCAAACGTACATTAACGAATCAGACAAATTAGATTTCCAATTAAGTTTCCTAGATAGTTCTAAAAATTTCAGTTAACACATCCAAGTCCTTAATTGTGATTTTTGAACCCGTAAAGGTCAGTAATTTCAATTTTAAAGCCGTGGCTCAACAATTAATTTCTCAATTTAAACACATATCATTAAATTAAAATGCATTAACCCATAGGGCCATAAAGGTAATATTTAATACAGATTTTGGGGTCGTTACACTAAAAGTGAGTAAAGACAAAATTTAATCAGTTTAATCATCCCTAATCAAATTTCTACAAAAGTACTTATTATTACTTTAAAAATTATGTTGATCTCAAATGTAAAATCAATTTCAGGTAATTAAGTTTCTAAAGCTTCCAATTTCCGATTCAATCATTATAATTGTGACAGATGCTTTCCTTACCAAATAGATACAGGTTTCAATTTATAAGAGCCATGTGCTTAAATTAAATTTCTCGAGAGATTTCACATTAAACATTTAAATGCACAGAACAAGAGACTAAATTATGCCAGAAACACATACAAGGGTCGGGTTATTACAGGTTTAGTGTGTTTCTACTGGGCTGTGGCTCACCCTATATGGGAATATCATTTTCAGGTACAAGTAGCATGCCACCTCCAAGGACATAGCTTGGGAGGCTAGAGGCGGGCAGACTTTTTGTTGTCTTTCTTTCTGATGTATTATATGTAAATTCAAGCCAAGGGCTTAATGTGTAAATGAGTCAGTACTCTTCTTTTTGTAACCAAGTGTTAACTTGGAAAGATGTAAGCCTTTAGGGCATTTGCTTTTGTTGTTAACATGTAATACTTTTTGTAATGAAACTCTGATGAATAGAAGAATGTGGATCTTTTATATATCAATGCATGTCTATATTGTGGGTTTAATGTTATTATTTTGAGGGCGTTACATTTTCCATCATCCATTGATCAATATATAAAACATCTTAATATATTTAACCATGTTATTATCCGAAATGGTTTAGTAATATCTGTGCCAAAAATGAAACTTTTTCAAACAACAGTACGCTTTCTTGGTCATAATATCCATAATGGCATTATTATACCAATTGATAGAAGTAATGAGTTTGCCTCTAAATTTCCCGATGAAATAAATGACAAAACTCAATTACAGTGGTTTCTTGGTAGTCTAAACTATATTCGAGACTACTATCATCAGTTATCCCAAGATGCTGCTATCTTTTACACCAGACTATAGAAAAATCCTTCTCCATGGACAGAAGAGTACATTGTTGCCGTACAAAAAATTATGGCTAAAGTAAAACAACTCCCCTGTCTTGCTTTACCAAATCCAAAATGGCAAAAAAATATTGAAACTGATGCCTCTAATTATGATTATGGAGGTATAAACCCTACCAGTCATATAGAAGAATTATTAAGATTTACATCCGGAAATTAGACTAAAGCTGCTTTAAATTATCCCACAATTAAAAAAGAGTGTTTAGCTATCGTTAAATGTGTTTTAAAATTTTAGGATGATTTTTTAAAGCAAAATTTTTTAATTTGTGTGTACTGTTCAGCAGCTAAACAGATATTTAAAAAAGATGCCCTTGATCTTGCTCACAAATAGATATTTGAAAACTGGCAAAGTGCTCATTTGACTTTGATATTGATTATATCAAAGGGGAACAGAATTCTTTACTAGATTTCCTCACTTGTGAATATTTGTAGGGATCATTACCAATAAAGGTGGCCGTGGCCCTAGTCAAAGGGGTCGGGGCAGGGGAAACCCTTAACAGAATCCCTATATAACAGAATTTCTGGCATTAGAAGCCTTTAACAGTAATCCAGGGGAATCCTCTGGCCAATCCACCAAGGATGTCCTCCTTACTCCAGAACAGTACGCTCCTAACAGTATTACTGAAGAAACAGTTCTTTAAATTGAACCAATCGATGAAAAATGGATAACAGATCCATGGGAAATTAAACGTCGCTATCTTACGACTCAACAATTTCCCCCACATTTTGACCAGTACTGTTATATTTACGAACAAATACTCATTGAGAATGTTGGCATTGAAATCAAGCACACTTCGCATGATCTTTCTAAAACTGCCAGTCCTACCCAATTCAGTAAAACTACCATCCGCAATATTATGCCCATTGCTACCTGGGGCATTCATCCGCATACTACTCGTCAACTTGACATTTGCAATTGAGAAACTCGATATAATTATTGGGACTATATCAATGCATTTACCTATGCATTTTATTACTAGAATCTTATCCACAATCATTCCTGGTTTATCCGTATTTGTCCCGACGTCCTCAAAAACGATTTACCAAATTGTTTCCTGTTTGGTGGGGTAAATTTGGGCTTCAACTTGAAGTTTTACGAGTATCAATCCGTGAAGCCTTTTGACAAATGAAAAATTGCTTATTCTCATTTACTAGGAGAAAAGGATATTTCTATGATCAAATCTCTAGTTCATTTTACTATCCGTTTCAGTATCCTGTGGATATGGAAATGGGATTTCCAGTGTGATTATCAAAATAAGATTTCACGTCTCAAAAGAGTTTTCTTTGTGAGATGGTTGGATAAGGAGATGAATCCCACTTTACCAGAAACTGTCCAGAAAATCAAGACCCATACTTAAGCTAATTGGGATGTTTTTCCCAAAACAATTCCCAGTCAACCAGTTATTCAAAATCCTTTCCTACAAATTCAAACAGAATTGCGTCAAAAATATCCACATTTATCAGAAATAGATTTAGTCATTAAAAGCATGGATTTCATGAAGGAACAATTCTTCTAGACTATTGCCAGTGATGACACCTCCATAAAATCTGTTACTAGTAGTCAAGACTAGGAAGATCCAGACCATGATGAAAATGAATTTGTTGTTCTAGCCGGTGAATCACAGGATCCAGCAGAAAATGAGCCAAACTTTGGTGACTTTTGGGATTCACTCACCAGTATGATTGCTGAAAAGATGGACAAGGAAAAAGATAAAAAAAAAGGAAAAGGTAAAGCATGAGTTTTTGTCACTTACCAGCATTATTCATCCGAAGTGTTGGCACAAAACGACAACTAACAGTACATCCATTTTCTGTAAAAGTATATTCCTTATCTGCCATCCAGCACAGAGACCGACAATTGTCTCACTCTAGTCCAAAGACGATAAGGATGCTAAGTCAAAAGTAGATTCCCACTCAGCTTTCAGGATATGGACAATCAACTCCAACTGACAAGGACATGCCACTTGTCCTCACCTTATCTTATCTTTTCTCTTTTCTTATTTATAACAGGGATGCCCTCACCCTTGTTGAGGCAAAGTGTTTTCTTTAAAGAGTTTGTTTTCTTTTATAATATTTGAGTGTGCTTTCTCTCTCTCTCCCTTATAAAATTTCTCAGTTTATGATATATAAATTAAGTATTAAAGAACTATGCTGTTTTGAAGACTCTAATTGTAAGTATTTTCTTATTTATTATGTATGCTTGTAAATTTACTTTTTTGATTTGATCAATGTTTTAGAATTTTATTTTGATAGTAGAAATATATATTTGCAATAGCTTCAAGCTAATTACCCATATTCTGGCGATATCTTTATAACCACCTAGAATTTTGTAACCAACAAATAATCAGGATCCAACAACAGATCCAAGAGCAGATCTGCCTCTGGGTGGCCGCTGTCCAGCCTTCACTTTAACAGTAAAACCATGAGACCATATATGTAGAAATTTAAATCTAATATAATAATAATATAAATTTTAATATTCCTGGGTTTGTGCTTATTAAGGGTAGAACAAAGTGAGGTCAAGTGAGACGTCATCCAAGTAGCGTATAGGTTAGAAGACCATAGTTGCAGTGATTGCGTGTTGGTCTGTTCCCTAGGTTAGAAGACCATCCTCTGAAAAATCAAGAACTTCAATGCTGCTTCATTGTTGTCAACAACAGAACCAAAGCAATCCTTGGATCCCCACCTTCAGTGTAGTTTTGGGGCAAAGAGAATTCTAGCATGTAAACATTGTCTTCAATATATCTATTCTGCAAGCAAATTGCAAAAGAATCTGTAACTCCAAATTTGCGTGCGTAGTGCGCCAAAGGGTACTCAGATATGCTAAATTGAGTAACATCTTTGTAAAAGACCAAATTTTGGGATGAAACTGCTCTCCAAAGAACCCCCAGCTCTTTTCGTTGGTGCTGTAAAGCACATGCATCTAAAAAAGCAGTCATATGGCCCTTTCTATAATGGATTTCATATTTTCTAAACACAACATCGCAAAGCCTACACGAGGACCAATTCTAAACCAAGGTAGATAATGAGTGCTACACAACACGTTTAGCATCTTTTGGATTTGTTCAAGGGTTTCATACTTCTCCTGATAATGTTTCACGAATACATATTTGTTTGCCCAGAGTCCTTACAATATCTAATGAACAAAACAATACAAGATTTGACATTTGAATTACAGTTTGCTACTTACTTTCCCATCATACAAATGTTCACATTTTGAACTTGTCAGACCTTGAATCTGCAAGGGTCTGAAATGATATAATTGAAGAGTCATGATAGATTTAAACTGAAAGATATTTGCAAGAATAAAATAGTATCACTTTGAAGTTAACTTTTATGACTATAGCCTTTTACATTATTGGCTAGAAGTAATCAAAATAAATTATAAATGAATTTGGTACAACTTTTGATAATTTGTGCAAAAAATTTGAATCGGTTTGATTAAATAAACTATCACATAACTTTTATTTTTTTCTTCTAATAATTAAGACAAGAAGTAAGACTCTTTTAGACAGACTTATTGAAGGGTTTCAGTTAAAAAGAGCTGCAAATTATGAAGAATTTTTTTTTTCTTTTTTGGGGTCAAATAAGCTGAATAAATCAAATAAGTTATAATTTAAAATTAGAACCAAACATTATTAGTCAACCTATTTTAAGTAAACAAGTCGATTTATAAATAATAATACCAAAACATTGTATATAATAAATGAAAAAAACAGCACAATTGAGGCTATTAAACCGACCAACTTAGGTGGCATAAAGGTATTGTATAATTGTCCAAAAACAGCTTCGTCGTTTTGGATAGGTACACCTTACCATGGCATGGAGTATTTCAATTAATCCAACACTTTGAGCAGAAATCTGTATTGCCTAGTAAATTGGGCTACCATAAACAATTAGATAAATTCTACTCACCTCCCTTGAGAGGTGAAAAAATAAAATAGTAATTCTTATATTTTTGTTATAATTACATCAATTTTCCTTACATTAAAGACAAGGTTAACTCAGCTAACAATAAGGCCTATTTTTTCTTGGCCCTTGTGCATCATAACGAAATTATCAATTTCCCTCACGAGAGATCAGTATAATTTACCCAAATGATTAATGTCAATGATATGATATCAGAATAAAAGGCTCAATATGTGCATAAGAATTGTTGTTGAACACCATGTTAAATGATTTACACAATGAAATTAACAAAAGGGTAAGATTAACGAACCATTAAAAAGATTGACCAGCAAAATAGAACCAACTAGTAAAATAATTTGAGCTCCTTCAACAAAAGAAATAAAAAAAAAAAGAAAAAGAAAAAGAAACCATCATTGAAAATTAAAATTAACAATCATTGGATAGGCATACAAAATAAATAAATAAATAAACAAAAGTAAACAAGAGAATGTAAAAATGGGGCTGATTATTCCAATTAGGGAGTTAGGGGACAAACCTGAATATACGATTATAATTAAAACTATCTGAAGTTATTTTTACTTCTTTTGTTGACACCAACTCAAATACACCAATACAGCACGTCCTAGAAAGTTCAAACAATGGTGTAGCCAGAGATTGCTTAATATTGCAATCGATAGCACGATCACGCTATGGATACTCTTTGCAGGAGTAATACTGCACATTTGGAGTACACTCCAGTTATTGATCGCGGAACACACGGCCAAGGAGACCAAGATGTTTGTCACTCACTCCATCCACATCAAATTCAGAATCCGAAGATGTCAACATATACCAACAAAGTCCTTCATGAATTTGGGTAAAACCAAAAGGTTGGTGTCGAGCTGTAAGTAAGTACTTCACCCCAATTTCTATGACTTTCCAAAATTGTATAAGAAATGGGGTATGGGGCCAAAAATATAATATACTTTTAAAGTAGGAGTTTATCTTCTCCATAAACTCTGGAATGGGAGGAGCAATCAAGGTTCCATCGATTATCTTCTCTATACGATTTTGCAAATTTCCAAGCCCAATATATATACATATATATACAAGGCAAAGCAAGAATAAGGTAAGAAACAAGAAAAGAAAGTGGGAATCTACTAAAAACCTAATCTAAATCTAAATATATAAAAAATTTGTTAACATACCTACTACTACTTAAGCACAAGTTAAAAATGCTATATATTATCGTTTTGTTTTGTGTCACCTATTTGATATTTTCCCTATATTTTAACACTAACAACCGGAGTAGGGATTTTCTCAGAGATGAAAATAACCAAAATTAAATTAAATTTTTTAATAAAAAATAGTAAGTGTTTTAATAAGACACTGGTAAAATAGAGAATAATTGACCTAGAAAAAAAAAAAGCGAATAATTGGAGTGAAAGCCAACCTGTAAGTAATAAGAACATATGATATGATATGAGATGAGAGAAAAACTAACCGGAGAAGGGAGGCGAAGGAGGAGGACGTTCATGAGGGTCATCTTCTCCACTCCAAAAAATCTAGTGTAGACCGCCCGAACGCTCTCCGCGCGCCCCCCTTTCGGAGACGGCGCGGATTTGGGTTCATAGCTGCTACAGTTCGGACTCCTGTTATGGTTCTGAATCTAATCTCACAAAGTGCAATGTAAAACTGATAAGTCACCAAAGAGTCCAAATCTTGCAATTGTTTTTGGAAAATCAATTTTAAATGAAAAAACACCAAACATGGACTGCTTTGCCAAATTTCAGAGTCACCACCTAAATATTTTATTTTGAGAAATTTAGGAAACCCTGACTCGTGCCAAAGGCCACGTGTCCGTCATCACCAAAGTTGCCTCAGCTCGAGAATTGGGTACGAGAGGGGAAGGTCCTGAAATGAGCACCCCTGCTCGCCCGATCAAAGTATCGGCCTTTACTAATCATGATATGTTGTTTTGAAAACACATATGTTCTTATTTCGGTTATTTAGCTAACTTACTACGTGATGTGCATGGCATACAAGTATAGACTAGATCGCCTAAATTGGAACAAAACAATTCAATGTTTGTTTTCAAAAATGGTTTGAATTTGCCACCCTCAAGTGGGCTTAGAAATACGGATTTGCCACCAAACACGGTGGGCTTAAAACATGATGATTTTCCACTCTAAGTGGGCTTAAAAGTCACATTTTGATGAATTGTTCCAATTCAAGTAATAAAGCCTTCATCCACAGGCATTCATGCAGTTATAGCAATTAAGCAAATAGCCTCATGGCAAGCATGCTATCATGGCAGCACTCACATCCATGCAAGGATGCTAAAGCGTAAACACTTACAATGTACTCCGAGCCAAGACAGGAAACTAGTTAGAAATATGCATGATCCTAACTATGTCAATAATGCCTAATGCAACACATGCAAAATGCAACTAAATAGGCTCGGCTATCTAAGATGGCATATGAATGCAACACTTGATAACATGCTTTGAAACACGTATTCAAGTAAGTGTATTGAAATACGATGCAGTTTGAATGATGCGGTGAGCCTGGTGCATGCAAGACAAATGAATGATGCACGCATGCAAGCATAAGGTATGCTAATTGAAATATGCCCTAAAACTAACCATCGAAAGCGGTTAAGTAAAAGGGAGAAAAAAGTGGCATTGGAAGACATGCACACACACGCGCACCCTTATTACAACATTGCGCCCTCTCGAAGGAGGGTCCGAATAAATAAGCCAAGCTACGCTAAGCCAAGCTAACTAACTAATTAACTAACTTAGCTAATTAATTATTACAAACCAAATGAGATTGAATAACTACCTAATCTAAGCTAATCAGAAAATTACAAAGATGAAGTAAATTAGCTAAACACATTAACTAATTAAGTACAAAAACCAGCAAATTAACTAAGTAAAGTAGTTAAAATGGCCTCGAGGGGAGGGAGACATGCATGCTCAATTTGCTTCGCCCGGAAATGCATTGCTTTGCCATGAGTCATCTCTGTTTGCACTCGCAATAACCTCAAAGCATCAAACACACTTTCAGGTTGCATCTGCCCCAAAACAGGAGCATTTTCAAAAAATTTGCCACAGGTGGCCAGCCAGCCAACCACCTCAACTGGTCGGTAGACTACCTCAACACAGTCTCCAAAAACTGTAGACCACCCAAACGCTCTCTAAACGCCCCCCCCTTTCGGAGAGGGCGCAAATTTGGGTTCATAGCTACTACAGTTCAGACTCCTATCACGGTTCTAAAGCTAATCTCACAAAGTGCAATGTAAGACTGATAAATCACCAAAGAGTCCAAATCTGGCAATTGTTTTGGGAAAATCAATTTTGAATGAAAAAGCACCAAACATGGATTGCTTTCCTAGATTTCAGAGTCGCTACCTAAATATTTTATTTTGGAAAATTTAGGAAACCCTGACTCGTGCCAAAGGCCATGTGTCCGTCATCACCAAAGTTGCCTCGGCTCGGGAACTTGGGTACGAGAGTGGAAGGTCCTAAAATGAGCACCGCAGCTCGCCCAATCAAAGGATCGACCTTTACTAACCATGATATGTTGTTTTGAAAACACGTGTTCTTATTCCGGTTATTTAGCTAACTTACTACGTGATGCACATAGCATACAAATATAGACTAGATCGCCTAAATTGGAACAAAACAATTCAATGTTTGTTTTCAAAAATGGTTTAAATTTGCCACCCTCAAGTGGGCTTAGAAATACGGATTTGCCACCAAACAAGGTGGGCTTAAAACATGATGATTTGCCACTCTAAGTGGGCTTAAAACTCACATTTTGATGAATTGTTCCAATTCAAGTAATAAAGCCTTCATCCACAGGCATTCATGCAGTTATAGCAATTAAGCAAAAAGCCTCATGGCAAGCATGCTATCATGGCAGCACTCACACACATGCAAGGATGCTAAAGCGTAAACACTTACAATGTACTCCGAGCCAAAACAGGAAACTAGTTAGAAATATGCATGATCCTAACTATGTCAACAATGCCTAATGCAACACATGCAAAATGCAACTAAATAGGCTCAGTTATCTAAGATGGCATATGAATGCAACACTTGATAACATGCTTTGAAACACGATTCAAGTAAGTGTATTGAAATACGATGCAGTTTGAATGATGCGGCGAGCCTGGTGCATGCAAGACAAATGAATGATGCACGCATGCAAGCATAAGGTATGCTAATTGAAATATGCCCTAAAACTAACCATCGAAAGCGGTTAAGTAAAAGGGAGAAAGAAGTGGGGTTGGAAGACATGCACACACACACACACACCCTTATTACAACATTGCGCCCTCTCGAAGGAGAGTCTGAATAAATAAGCCAGGCTACGCTAAGGTAAGCTAAGCTAAGTAACTAATTAATTTACTTAGCTAATTAATTATTACAAACCAAATGCGATTGAATAACAAGCTAATCTAAGCTAATTAGAATAGTACAAAGATGAATTAAATTAGCTAAACACATTAACTAATTAAGTACAAAAACCGGCAAATTAACTAACTAAGTAAAGTAGTTAAAATGGCCTCGAGGGGAAGGAGACATGCATGCTCGGTTTGCTTCGCCCAGAAATGCATTGCTTTGCCATGAGTTGTCTCTATTTGCACTCGCAGTAACCTCATAGCATCAAACACACTTTCAGGTTACATCTGCCCCAAAACAGGAGCATTTTCAAAAATTTTGCCACAGGTGGCCGGCCGGGCAGCCACCTCAACTGGTCGGTAGGCTACCTCAACTGGCCGGCTGGCCAGTACAAGTGGTCGGCAGGCTAGTTCAAGTGGCCGGCCAGCCACTTCCCTTTCCAGAATCCCAATTTTGCTGCAACAAAGATCAACAAAGGCACAGCAATGCATTTGCATAGAAATGTGTGTGCAACTACTCCCCGTATCATTTCTCAAGCTCAAAGGAGCGTAGTACTCGGCTCTCAAGCCACCAATCACACATCTGAATGCATGATGGCCAAAGAGTCAAGCTTGCACAATGTTAGTGAATTCACAAACAAGACTCGAAGAGCGTCCACCCTATCATACATGATCAAGGGTGTCAGCGACCGAGAAACGCAACACGTTTCATCACTTTGAGTATGAAACGTGCCACATTCCTCGTGTTTGAATTGACGTCCGATCCAAACATAATGCAATGCAAACAACATGCTCATCTTTCAATGTTAAAGTGGCATGCACAAAACTCTATCATGTAAGCAATGCATGCAAGACATGTTAAGGGGCCAAGAACACTAAAGCAAGTGAAGAACATTACACATGAGGCATGCACTATCAATCTCAAATGGTCAAACCAGCTATGGACAGACCTGAGATACTCCAAAACAGTGGCCAAAACACGCTAAAACTTAGGCACAAAAGGCAAGAAATGAATGCTCATTCATTTGCTCGCAAGTAAGGCACAAAGTTTAACTTTCAAACACATTGAAAGAGTGATATATGAAAGCATGATAGAGGCACAAGCACTAAAATCATGTGCCAAATGATGACATATCATGCAAACAACACAAGTATAACATGTTAGACAACTTAAGCATTAAAACTAGTGAAGTACACAACACCAGGACTATGTAATACAATGCTCAATGGACTAAATCAGCCCCAAACAGATCTCATGCATGCCAAGATAGTGGCCAAAATGCTATGAAATGATAGCAGGAAAGGCAAGAAAATGATGTCCATGCATTGGCTCATCAACAAGGCATGAGACACAACTCTTAAATACAATTAAAGAGTGATATACATGAGAGTATGACAAGGCTATATGCTATGAAATTACGTGTTAGATGATGACATATCATGCAAACAACACAAGTAAGGCATGCTAGAAGGCCCAAAGCACAAGACTAGTAAAGAGCACTACACAAGGAGCATGCAATGCATAGCATAAACAACCAAACCAACTTTGGACAGAGCTCAATTATGCCAAAACAAAGGTTAAAACATGCTGAAATGGTAGCCCCAAAAGCTTAGACAAGCATGCATACATATTGGCTCATGATTAAGGCATACAACACAACCCACAAAAGCTATGAAAGAGTAGAAGATGTGAGAGTGTGACTACACTATATACACTAACATCATGTGAGAAATAAGGCTAAGGCGTGCAAACACCACAAGTAAAGCATGCAAGAGGCTTTGAAACTCGAAGCTAGTCAAGGCATTCACACTACAACCATGCACTACATATCTCACATGGCCAAGACCACTCAAAACAGAGCTAAGACATGCTAAAATAATGGCAAAAACATGATGAGATAGAGTTAACACAAGCTAGGATGATAGGCATGAAGCATGAAGCATGTTAGGCCAACAAGTAGGATTACACCACAAGTATAAGATGCGAGCAACCAATGATCAAACCAACCAAAAATAGAGTTGTGGAAAGTCCAAAAAGTCACAAAAACAAGCTTGAGCTCTGTTTAAAGAAAGGAGAAATACATGCTCACTTAGTAGGCCAACAAGATATATAAGCAAGATAAAAGGAGAGGGGACCACCCTCTCCCATTTTTGGGCCACAAAACCAACTTTTTACCACTAAAATTCCTCTAAGTTTCAATGGTAAAAAGACCAAACAAGGGGGGATTCAAAAGCTTAGAGAGTTGGCTCAAGAGACTTAACAAGCCAAAGAGTAAAAGAGGGAAACCACCCCTCTAACCACACAAGGCTCAAACCAACATTTTCAAGCCTTAAAATCAGAGTTTTGAGAGGCTAAAAATAGCCCCAAAGTAGCATGCAGAGGTGGTCAAGCTATTAATCAAAACAAAGCTTTAAAAGGGACAAGTGCCATACCCTTGAAGCACAGCAGCAAGGAGGCAACTTCAGTAACAATTTTAAACCAAAAGCAATCCAAAAACCTTAAATAAAGCTCCAATGGACCACAGCTCCAAAGTGAAGGTGTTTAACTAGGTGTCTTAGTGCAAATGTGTGAAGAAAACGCACTTTAAGGCTCAAAATAGCACAAGATACAGAGAGAGTGAGAATTCTAGAGAGAGAGGGAGATTTTTGCTCTGTAAAATCTGAGCCCTCAAATAGGGGGAGAGTGCTCCCCTTATATAGAGCAAGCAAGCAAAAAGGCTTACTTGATCCCTCCATATACGTGTATAGATGATGAGTTTCAGTGAGCAACAGCTGGCTCAAAAGATCTGAAAATATCTAAAAAGGAGAAAAAGTGGCTGCTGGCCAGTTAAGGTGGCCGGCCGGCCACTTCCCCTAGCCGACCAACCACTTGAAGTGGCCTACAAGGGAGAAAAGTGGCCGGCAAGTTCCAAAAGGGTCTGGCAAGGCCTTCTTCCCCCCTCCCCCCCCCCCAGGCAAGAGGCAATAAGGTTTGGCCCAAAAACAAGGGTAAAACACCGAGAGTTAAGAGGCTCAAAGACAAGGCACTCAGCCGAGACCTTTGGGCGCTCAAAACAGGCACAAACAAGCGCAATCATCGAGTGCACAACCAATGACGTCAAAGTCTTGAGGTCAGTCAAAAATAGGGTGTCTACACCTAGCCAGAGTTACGGATTCCACACTGCCATAGCAGTTAGTTGTTGTTCACATATGATTCGAAATCGGGAGGAAAGTCATGGATCATATCATCATCCGTACAATTTTCTATCTGGAGGAAATTTTCATTCTTAGACATCGATTATCTACACCCCTTTCTCTCTGTACTTCCCGGCACCAGCGACCAGAGTGTTACTCTTATATGCCTATTTGCCTCATTAAAAAAATAAAATATAATAATAATAGTAGTAATAGGTGGAAGGAAAGTGCATAGAAAAGTCAAGTGATTCAAGAGATTCACATGGTCCAATATTAAAAAAAAAAAAAAAGTCTTCCCATGGTCAAAGTAAATAGAAAAAAACAAATAAAAGGAAAATTATATTCCGGTACATGCCATATGTACTTGCGGTTAGGGGTGAGCGTGGTTTGAATTGGTTTGGATTGTGGTAAAATTAAGATCAATGTATTATCTACAGTTTTTAAAAAATTAGAACCAATTCAATCCGTTTAAATCATGGAACCAATCCGAACCAATCCATTTAAACACAGATTGGATCGTTTCCTACTGTCTTGGACATGCCTAGGGTCTGTTTGGGGCTAGTTTTTCCATTTGTTCATTGCTTTGTGTACCTCTAGTGTAACGCACTTCACTAGTTTCGGTATTGGGGCCATTTAGCATGCATTGTGTGACATATTTACATGATTCGGGACCATTGTGTATCATGTTTCACAGCTGGAAAATGTGTGTTTGTATGCCATATTTCATCCCTTGCCATGCTTTGATATAGTTGCATTTGGTACCTTAGGTTCAGTCCCTTGGATTTGTGCATATTCGCATGTGTTTTGTTGCCTAATTTCATTGTGTTTGGCCACTGATTTAGGTGTGGCTGAGGCTCACCCATCTTGGTTTAAGTCTATCTTGCATTGTGTATGCCATTCTAATCATAGCATTGCGCATGCCATGTAGTTCGTTGCATCGAGTATGCCATTTGATATTCACATTGTGTATGCTAATCATATGTTGTCATATTGTTGCACAAGGTGTCTTGCATCGAGTATGCCATGTAGTTCATAGCATTGTGTATGCTAGTCGCACATTTGCATGTCATTCTCTGTATGTTTGCATCATTTAGTCGCATTGCATTTAGGTTGCATAGTTCGAGTCGCATCGTGCATGCCATGTGTATTGCATTGTGTTTGGAATAGGGTTTAGTTCAAACACAGGAAACGAGGGACGTTTCATACTCCAAGTGACGAGATGTGCCTCGATTCTCGGTCGCCGACACTCCGAATTACCCATGATGGAGTTTAGGCCTTGTTGTGTTTATGTGTGCATTCATTTCACACTGAGTCGTGCAATTTGACTCCTCGGCCATCATGCATCGAGATGCGTGATTGGTGGCACGAGGATCGAGGACTACACTCTCTAGAGCTCTTGCAATGATGGGGAGAGTGGTCATGCATACATATGTTGAAAATACTTTGCCATGCCTCTTTCTTGCTCTCTGTTGCATCAAATCGGAAACCAATAACAAAAAGCGGTCAAGCGATATACGGAGCTTTGTGCAAGATTCGGGACCGATCAAATAGAGGCAAATCGGGGCATCGCGATGGATTTCCCGACAAGGCGGCCGAAGCATGCATGCATCCCTATCATTTGGAACAGAGCTGAGGTAGTCCGTTTTTATTTAAATTTGCATGCTAGCTTATTTATCTTAGTTAATTTGTTAATTAATTAGGGTCATGTAATAATTAGTTGTAATTCATTATTCTTTCGGTTGTGTATTATTTATTTAGACCCTCCGAGGAGGGCAATGTTGTAATAAGCGTGCATGTGTGTGATGTATGTCTTCTAACCCCACGTCTTTCTCCCTTTTATTTACCAGCTTATGATAGTTAGTTCTAGGGCACGTTTCAATTAGCATACTTATGCTTGCATGTTTGCATCCATTCATCTGTCTTGCATGCACCGGGCTCGACGCATCATGCTAACTGCATCGTATTTCAATTCCAAGCTGAATGCGTGTATCAGTTGTTGCATTTCATATGCCATTTTAGAATAGCCAAGCCTATTTTAGTTGTATTTTTGCATGTGTTGCATTAGGCATTTCAGCATAGTTAGGATTCGTGCATGATTTCTAATTGGCTTCTTTCTTTGGCCTGGAGTACTTGGTGAGTGTTTATGCTTTAGCATCCTTGCATGTGCGTGAGTGACTGCCATGATAGCATGCTTACCATGTGGCTATGTGCTTATGTGATATAAATGCATGAATGCCTGTGGGTAAAGGTTGGGTTGCTTGAGTTGGAATAATTCGTCGAAACCCGTGTTTTAGCCTACTTACGAGTAGTAAACTTCAATCCATTTTCAAAACAAACGGATAAGCGATGATTTGTTCCAATTAGGCAATCCAGTCTATACTCGTATGTTGTGCGCATCACATAGTAATCGTAGGCTAATAACCGAAATAAGAGCTCATATTGTTTTCAAAACTTGATATCATGGTTAGTAAAGGTCGACCTTTGATCGGGTGAGCGGGGGTGCTCACGAAGTGACCTTCCCCAATTGTACCCAAGTTCCCGAGCCGAGGCAACTTTGTTGATGACGGACACGTGGCCTTAGGCAACGAGTTAGGGTTTCCTAAATTCCCCCAAAAATATTTAGGTGGCGACTCTATATCTGGCAAAGCAATCCATGTTTGGCACTTCTTTCAAAAAAAATCTGTTTTCAAAAATGATTTGCCAGATTTGGACTCTTTGATGATTCATCAGTCTTGCATTGCACTCTGCGAGATTAGATACAGGACCGTGACATTGAGTCCTGAACTATAGTGAGCCCAAATGAACAAAACGAGATTCCCTCCCGGGACGTTCGAGGACGTCTACAGTTTTTGGCGACTCTACTGGAAAGTTTGGAGAACTTGACTCGAGCTCATGATATCTTGGTTTTTTTGCACTTATGTGTTTCTTTGCATTATATTTGCATTGGTGCACTTAGGACACCATGTTTGCCATCTTCTATTCCTGAACGGTTTGCCGGAGGCTGCGTGCCATAAGGTTGACCGGTTACTGGCTCTGCCACGATGGGAACACAAACCCCGATTTTTACCGAGGCACCCTTTTTGACCATTCGACCTAGTGCATATAAGGAATTCATAGCGACCATTCCAAGCTAGGACAGGTTGCTTACCCGATTATAGGTTGTTTGAAACCGCTACGTGCATAGTGAAACCCTAGTTCCTGACAACATAAGACAGGGAAACCCTACCCCAACATAAGGGTGTTTTGGCTCTCACTTGTTTGCTATGTGTTTTTAGAGTACATCTCTACAAGAATACATGTATCAGTTTACAAGTTTGGGTATCAAGCCTGCGAGCACTAGTTCAGTATTTTGGAAATCAGTTATCTGCGAGTATCAGATTCAGTTTTGGGGGCAGTGATTTGGGAACAATGATCAGTATTTGAGAACAGTCTATTCAGCTTATCAACTGTGTGTTGTGTGTTTATTTACGTTGTTATGCTGTCCGTTTTTCTGGTTGTTTATTTTCTTATTATTGCTTTATTTATCTTTTTGCTAGGTAGTTTAGCACAATTGCTTCAGACCAAGCAGATATTCCCCAAGCACTCTGGACTAGAGGTCGCCGACTCAATCGATCTGAGGATCTGGTCGATGGACAACCAGTGTTTTGTTCTTTACCCCTGGTTATCAGACGAAGTTCGAGAAGACGCAGTGTATCCAAGCAGAGGTTGCCAAAACAGTGGTCTACCCCATCAGTGGACAGTCAGGCTGAGGCTTCAGTTTTTACCATAGAGATAGATATACCAGTTAGTCAGCTGGAACAGCAGAACATAGCAGGGATGGAGGACATGGTGCGCTAACTTCAAGAAAGTATGAGAGCCATGCAGCAGGACGCTGTTCGTCGAGATGAATTTGCCAAACAGCAGGCCGAGATCATGGCCCAGCTGGCAGAGTTAATTACCAGGCTGCAACAACAAACTGGGGCATCTGCTTCACACCAGGTTCCTCCCCCACCAGGTGTTCTAGCACCCGGGGAGGCACCAAATGCCCAGGGAGATACGGATATTCCGACAGGGCCGGCTCCACCCCCAATTCTACCCCAATTATCCAAGGCACCTACGCTTATCAATCAACCGGACTCTCCCTTTGAGTTCGAGGTGGACCCTACAGCGTTGAAGTTGAGCAAGCTTGAGAAGTTATTCAAGAAATCCCAAGGGGTAAAGTCCATCCCAGACATCGAGGACGGGTATACCGACATGGTTGTGACGCTGCCAGATCGGTTCAAGAAGCCACAAATCGACCGCTTTGATGGGTCCCGGGATCCCATGGTGCATCTCCATTTGTTTTCGGACATACTAAGGCCGATGGGCCTCACCAGACTAGAGAAGCTTTCATTGTTTGGCCGGACCCTGTCGGGTGTGGCGGCCATCTGGTACGCAAAACTAGAAGACGATGTCAAGAGGAATTGGGATGAGATGGCCGAGGCTTTTGTCGCTCAGTACTCCTATAACACGCAAATCGAGATTACAACCTGTGATCTCGAGACAACAAGGCAGGAGCCTAAGGAGAGCTTCTCTGAATTCGTAGCCCGGTGGAGGGCCAAGGCCTCAATGATGACCACTAGGCCCATGAGATGAGAGTATAGATCGAGGATGAGATGAGAGTACAAATCGAGGATGAGATGAGAGTACCCTTCTCTACCATTTCAAATTTGCATGAGATGAGAGTACAGATCGAGGATGCCTTGAAGCAGGGCTTGATTGATAACGACAAAGAACAACCCAGGAGAACCTTCAACTGCAACAACAATGCAGGCACAAGCAGTGCTGCAACTGCTAGAGCTTCGGAAGTAAGCATGGTCACCACCACCCCTCCAAGAACCCTAGCAGCTACACCATTCTCTAGTGCATCTGGGAGTAACGCACAAACAACCAAATTCCAACCTCGGGGCCAAAGAACCTTCACGCCTTTATATATGCCCCTGTCCAAAGCTCTAGGGTATTAATCAGGAAAGGGCACTTGAAGCCCCTAGAGCCGAAGCCATTGCCAAATCCACTACCTCCCTCTCATAACCCGGCGAATTATTACGCCTTTCACCAACAACATGGTCATGATACCGACCACTGTTTTAGATTACGTCACCAGATTCAGGATCTCGTTGACAACAAGGTGATTGTGCCACCAAAGAAACCCAATGTCACAACCAACCCTCTCCCACCACACAACCAAGCTCCACCTCCCAAACGGATCAACTTTATCCAGACTGGGGTCATGTCATACGACCCCAGCATATATATCACCCCGTCCCACCTACCCAAGCCGGAGGTGTTCCTTCCCAACAGCACTGACTTGTGCATGTTGGACATCTCCCAAACCCAACCCGAACCAATGGTGGTGGTTGTCGAAGACAGAATATGGATGATTTCGGAAGAAAGTGGTACAGTGGATTCAGGGACTGGAGAATTAGGGAGCTTTGCTGAGGAGGTGTACAATCCGAGTGACTACATTGTGTCAACAGGTCAGATTAGGCCAAATGTGGAATTGCCGGTGGGGGCAGAAATTTGCGTACTGTGGGGGGATGGATTTGATCAAAGGATAGATGACTTA
The DNA here is from genome assembly GCA_025200525.1 of Camellia lanceoleosa. NCBI lineage: Eukaryota > Viridiplantae > Streptophyta > Magnoliopsida > Ericales > Theaceae > Camellia > Camellia lanceoleosa. The sequence continues at coordinate 61,947,113 of CM045758.1, read as the reverse complement.
GCAACTCTAGGAGGGGACTTTGCTAATCTCCAGATTTTCAACGAACAAGACCCGGGGGACAGTGCAGTCAACTGGTTCGATTTTGAGGAGTCAGCAGAGGTCACAGGGTGGCTTGACGACCAACCAAACGTTGTTGAAGAATCTCAACTAGAACAAGGCCCATCAAGGGCAAGGACATCAATTGTGGCCGGAAGGGCCGGGGATCAGAATGCATCGCCGGAGAGCGTCGGTGCCAAGAATTTCGCTCAGGATTTGGGCATTTTGAATATAGGAAATTTTGAACAGCAAGCTGCATTGACGCAGTTAGAACCGGAAGGAATTGAAGACTCTGAGAGAGCCAAAAAAGCCAAGGCCCCTGTGGGGACTAAAAGTGCTGTGTGCACAAGAACATAGGATGTTGCGAGCATGTGGACAGAAGGTACCGTGAGTACAAGGACAGTAACGAGCGGTGTCTTAGCGATGGAAATGTGGTGAGAGGACGATGATCTGTGTGTTGCCCACACGGATAAGGACTGGGGAAGCAATCAACCGGATGATACCCGGTACATTGGTGAAGTTGACCATATGACTAGGAGTGGGCGGTATTTCAAGCCCCCACACCTAGATCAGCCAGAGGCGTCCGGGAAGGACAAGGAGAGGGAGAAACAGAAAGAGAAGCAACTCGAAGAAGAGGCTGTACTGAAGCAGTTAAAAAAGATACAAGCAGACATATCCATCTGGGGACTGCTTATGGCTTCACGTGTTCACAAACAGGTTGTCCTATCGGCAATGGACAAGGCCAAACTCTCGATAGACACCACTCCTGAACAGCTAGTAGGATTGGTCTTTCTGGGAGGAGGTTCCCCGACGTTGACCTTTTCTAACAAGGAACTACCGCCTGAAGGCGCAAATCATAACAAACTGCTCTACATCTCTGTGGAATGTAGAAGCAAATGGATACTGGTGGTTCTTGTTGACACGGGATCCGTTATTAATGTGTGCCCGTCAAGGACGGCATATGCAATCGGGTTAAAGCCCGCGGACTTCATGCCAACTGCCCAGGTGATTTGGGCGTATGATAACACAAGCAAAGAGGTGATGGGGACTGTCAAAATTCAGACCCAGGTTGGTTCGGGACAACACGAGATTGACTTTCATGTCCTGGACATTCCCATAACCTTCAATCTACTTTTAGGGCGGCCGTGGCTGCACCAGGTAAAGGCAGTCTCTTTCACCTTGCACCAGATGTTGAAATACCCCCACGGGAAGGGGATGGCTATTGTTTTCGGGAATTCGTCAATCCATCCGCCACCAGAAGTGTCTACACTAGTTTTGGAAATCGAGCACAGCACGGAGGATGTGTTCTTATCGGGGTTTACTCTGGCTAAGGCTCAAGTTGTGCAAAACATCTTGGCTGTTAATGAGGGAGTGTATGTCAGCGCACAATCAATATACCTCATGAACAAGCTTCAATACATCCCTAGGATGGGATTGGGAAAGAGTGGCCGGAAAGGCATTGCAGCATCGACCGAAGTGCCGCACAACCCGCATACCTTTGGTTTGGGTTATCTACCCACCAAAGAGGATTGGGTAACGAAAGGCAAGGAGATGGCTGGAAGAGCAAGAGCAAAGAGGGCGGGGAAGCCTTTTGAGTTGATGCACCGACCCATCCAGGGTACCCTAAACGGACGCTTCGTCCGGGAGGGGGAAGATTTTCCATTTTTCCACTTTCCAGAGCCATGGTTGAATGCGAAGAGGAAGCACGTGCCAGGTTTTGAGATCTTCTTCGACCTATAGTTATCCAGGAATGATGTTGCCGAGGAGCAGACAGACCCATCAACTGAGGTTGAGCAGTGTAAAAAAGTGGATTCCAAGAGCGCTGAAATTGAAATGGGGGTAGCGCTGGCTTGTCTAATTTCAGATCCTCCAATCGTACAAAAGTGCTTGGCGGATAACTTCTCGGTGTCCATGATTGGGAATGAAATAGCTGCGAGCCCACCGTCAAACATTTTGGATGCATCCATCTCGCTCTCTCTCATCTGGCAGTACGAGGAGGGATTTTTGTCAAACAGCACCGGGTCAGGTAGTGAGCCGGAATCTGATTTCACCGAGTCTAGTGAGTCGAATCGAGTTCAGCTCGGTAGTCTGAGTCCCAGTATTCTGGGGTGATAACCGGATGCCACGATCTGTCTAGGTCGTCTTTTTCTTTCTCTTTTGAGTCTGTTGTAACAGAAGAATCGGACGATTTGGAAATGCTTAATGAGAATGGAATGGATGTGGTTTCTAATTACTTTTTTGTGCCCTTGATTTATTGTATTAATCAGGACTTTCAAAATTTTGATGAAAACGACAAGGAAGAAATTCCTCCAGTTTTGCAATGCTTAATTGATCAAGAGCAGGAAAGATTTGTTAAACCTTTAGTTGATGAAATCACTACTGTTGATGTTGGTACTGAGGAGGACCCGCGGCTAGTCCAGATCGGGTCCACGTTGTCTTTGGAGGAACGCGAGCGCTTAGTCGCTTTATTAAAAGATTTCAAAGATGTTTTCGCGTGGTCCTACGAAGACATACCTGGAATCGATCCTGAGATTATGCGACCGGATCCCTCTTGACCCGAAGGCCCGACCGTTAAGCGAAACTTCGAAGGATCGCGGGACTAGGCCCTCAAGATTAAAGAAGAGGTCACCAAGCAAATTGACGCAGGGTTCCTGCTGGTATCCGAATACCCAACTTGGTTGGTCAACATTGTTCTGGTGTCGAAGAAGGATGGCAGGATTCGGGTATGCGTGGATTTCAGGGATTTGAACAAAGCCAGTCCGAAGGATGACTTTCCCTTGCCGCATATTGATGAGTTAGTGGACTTCACAGCGGGGCATGCTTTGCTTTCGTTCATGGATGGCTTTTCGGGCTACAATCAGATAGTGATGGCACCTTAAAACCGGGAGAAGACTGCTTTCACCACCCCGTAGGGGACTTACTGTTACAGGGTGATACCATTTGGGTTGAAGAATACCGGAGCTACATATCAATGGGCCGCGACCACGATATTACATAACATGATCCACAAAGAGGTTAAGGTGTACATGGACGACATGATTGTCAAGTCCAAAGAAAGAGAGGACTACTACACCGCCTTGCAAAAGTTCTTCCAAAGGATCAAAGAATTTCGGTTGCGGCTGAATCCTCAGAAGTGTACGTTCGGTGTTACAGCGGGGAAAATGCTGGGGTTTCTGATTACACAGAGAGGTAGTAAAGTCGACCCTTCCAAAATCAAGGCCATCTTAGAAATGCCACCACTGAGGACTGAAAAGGAGGTGTGAGGCTTTCTGGGTAAAGTGCAATTCATAAGACGGTTTATCTCAAAATTAACCTTGACTTGTGAACCACTTTTTGGTCTCCTGAAGAAAGGAAAGAAATTTCAATGGGATGGCCGATGCCAAACTTTTTTTGAACAGATCAAGGAATACTTACAGAACCCACCTATGTTGTCACCACCTGAGCCAGGGAAACCGTTGATTTTGTACCTTTCAGTGACTGAAACTACGATGGGCTGCATGCTTGTGCAGGAATCAGAGGATAAGGTGGAGAGGGCTATCTACTATTTGAGCAAGAAGATACTGGATTATGAAACCCGCTACACTCCACTCGAGAAGGCTTGTTTGGCCTTGGTATAGGCTACCAAGAAGCTGCGGCACTACCTGTTAGCTCACTCCGTAATGTTGGTTTCAAGATTAGATCCCATCACATATCTCTTCGAGAAACCGGCACTTACGGGTAGGCTAGCTCGTTGGTTGCTGTTGCTTTCCGAATTTGATCTGAAGTATGTGACTCGCAAGTCAGTGAAGGGGAGCACGGTAGCGGAGTTCCTAGCCAATCACCCAGTGGAAAGGGATGAAGCAGTTGAGTACTTATTCCCAGATGAGGCCATTTTGCATATCGACGATGAGTTTTGGATGATGTACTTTGACGGAGTGTCAAACCAGTACGGGTATGGGATAGGGGTGTTGCTGATAGCACCCGAAAAGTCCCGTATCCCTCTAGCATTTAAACTCTGGTTCAAGGTCTCGAACAACGAAGCAGAGTATGAAGCATGCATTGCTGGTTTAAAAGCAATCCTAGAACTAGGGACAAAACGGTTGAACGTCATAAGGGACTCAAACCTTGTTGTATCTCAAGCACAAGGAGATTGGAAAGTCAAAGAAGAAAAGATGATAATGTATCACCAGACCTTGGACTTGTTTATTCCTCGGTTTGAGAAACTAAACTTTGCTCATCTGTTAAGATAGAACAACAGATTCACAGATACACTAGTAACTTTATCTTCCATGATAGACATTCCTTTTGGAGTTCGGATGCGTCTGATCATCATTGACCAGAAGTTTACGCCGGCCTACGAGTCAATTGCTACCATAGAAGAGGTTCAAGATGAGAACCCCTGGTATTACAATGTCTGGAACTTCTTGGAAAAAGAAGCGTATCCACCAGGGGCAAATGCCAAGGATAAGAGGGCAATTAGAAGAATGGCTGCTCAGTTCATCATCCGCAGGGGTAAATTGTATAAGAGAGGTCATATGGGAATGCATAAACTGTGTGTTGATGCCGAAGAATCGAAGAGCCTGATGGAGGCCATCCATGGAGGAGAGTGCGGAGCGCACAGGAACGGGGTGATGCTAGCCCGGAAAATTCTCAGACAGGGTTACTACTGGTCCACCATGGAGGTGGATTATATCGGCTTTGTTCGGCAATGCCACAAATGTCAGATACATGTAAACCGCATGAACATCCCGCCGTTGAAGCTATACAATATGACTTCATCATGGCCATTTTCAGTTTGGGGAATCGAAGTGATCGGGGCCGTCACTCCAAAGGGGTCTAATGGGCATAAGTTCATTCTGGTCGCGATAGATTATTTCACAAAGTGGGTTGAGGCCCAATCTTATGTGGTGTTAAAGGCTTCACATGTTGCGAAATTCATCAGAAACAACATCATCTATCGCTACGGGGTCCCGAACGAGATCATTTCAGATAATGGTTCCCACTTCAAGAAGGAAGTAATTGACTTGTTGGAAAAATACAACGTGGCTTTTCATAAGTCATCCACATATCGGCCACAGACCAACGGAGCAGTTCAGGCTGCCAACAATAATATCAAACACATTTTGCAGAAGATGGTGGAAACCTACCGGGACTGGCCAGATAAGTTGCCATTTGCTCTGTGGGGCTACCGGACTTCAATTAGAACATCTACTGGAGCGACTCCATATTCATTGGCTTATGGGATGGAGGCCATTCTGCCTATCGAGATTGAGGTTCTGTCGTTGAGAGTGCTAGCTGAGTGTCAGATAACCGAAGCAGATTGGTAGCTGAGCAGATTTAAAGAACTCATGCTCTTTGATGAAAGAAGACTGAAAGCACAATACCATGTTCAAGGTTATCAGCGCAGAATTGCCAAGGCTTTCAGCAAGAAAGTTAAGTCCAGGAATCTGAAAGAAGGAGATTTGGTGCTCAAAGACAACCGAGCTCCCATCCACGACCCTAGGGGCAAGTTCAAACCCAATTGGACTAGTCCTTACATCATCAAGTCTATCTGGTCAGGTGGAGCTGTCGTTCTGATGGACCTAGATGGCCTAGAGTTCTCACAGCAGATCAACATGGACAAGTTGAAGAAATATTACCCCTGAGAGGCTCGTTAGGCCGAAAACCTGAAAGGGCGACCTAAGCAAAAGTTAGAGCATGAAAAATTTGAAATTATAAAAACTGAGCTCGCAAGGTTGAAAACCCGTAAAGGGCGGCCTTGGCAAAAGTTAGAGCATAAAAGGAGAGTGAAAATACTCGAGTGAACCCAAGCCTGAACTACGTAAGGCTTGATTCCCATCTTTGGGATACGTAGGCAACTTCATCCTGAAGTTCTGTCATAAACTTTTTCCCGATCAACTTTGTCCATTTGATCATCTCGGTCATCTTTGTCTATTCCACATTCAAGAGCTTCGGTTGTGATCTCCGGTACAGTGCTATTCAGACTAGGGGCAACTTTCCAGTTCTTGGGACTTGGAGTTGTGCATCTCAGTGACAGATCTCAGGCGTGTCCAGTTCTGATCCCTGTCGAAAATAGTTTTGAAAAGTTTTAAAATTAAGTTGATTTTGTTCAAATTAATCTTTTTACAACTTAGACCATTTTTGGACCAAAGCGGAAAATTTTCAGTACCCACAACCTTCAATTTTATTGATTTCAATACAGAATCCTCCTGCTCTTGCATACAAATTGAAGTTGCTTTTGGTTACATTCATAAAGAAAACTTGAAAGTATTAATAAAGCAATAAATTCGAGGCATAACTAAGTCAGGTGTTCCTACGCCCCCTCCCAGAGCTGGTCGAAGCTTCTAACGCTAAAGTGGGCCCAATCTGTGCCTCTTCATTGAGCCAATCTATGCACTCATTAGACAAAGTGCAACTGGAAATGGGAGCGGGGGCTAGGAGTTCTCTAGTCCTCCATGCTGTGGCATATCGAGCAAGATGCGCGCCTCGGACTAGAAATGCAGCTGGGTATTCTATCCCCTCTGGCGGGCAAGTCTAATCATGGCCGAACTGACACCAGAACCGGAAAGGAAAGTAAAACACGCAATGTGTCAGGCCGATCAACTGAATCCCGGGCTGGCAAGACATACTGTAGCTCATTGTCAGTAGATTGAGCCAAGGACAGTGCTAAGCAATGCAGTCTGCGGACAAACTAGACATCCAGTCGAACCACCATCCCTCATCAGGGGCATTAACTAGACGTTGCCGGAAGAAGTAGCTGCAAGCTGAGTATGCTGGGCAAGAGTCCACAACCTGCAACTTATCTATCAACCACACCTAGGGAGGGATGAAAAACGAGAGATTAAAGAATAAAAAGGTGTACGTTGAGAGAAAAGTGAGAAAAGGGTTTTGTGAGAAAGGGTCGAGTGATGTGAGCAATATATATGTGAGATAGGGAGGGAAACATTACCTGCAGCAGTAGTGGACTCCCCGCAAATCTGGTTGTTTCCCGGTGATGGAAAGCATCCAAGCCCATCAGTGTCTCGGCCAACGTCAAGGCAATGCAATGCTTACCCTCCTTCAAGCCTTGGGCAACTTCAATCAGACGAACGCTAGACCCGCTGAAGCCCAGGCCAGGCAAAAAGTGAGATAATATGCACAAGCAAAGGGCATGTCACCAAAAGCCCTGCCAATGATGGTCACCGCGGTTACCGGGATCAGAAAAATGTTGAATCAAGCTGAGGATATCCAAATCTCCGTTGCAAATCAGAGACCGAGCGTCGTGCATAGTGAGCCCACACATCCATCCTAAAGTTTGGGCATGGCCGAAGTGAAACTGGGGCAAGATTTCTTCACTGCGCTTGGATTCCATCAAAGCTTGGAAATCTTCGAAGGTAGGACACACCTCTTGCCCGCCAAAGCTAAAAACATGTGTTACCAGATTCCAAAACCTCGCCGCGGCATGGAGGAATGGAAGATGCAGCGGAGTGCGGCTCAACGTGAATAGTGCATTCAAACCGAAGCCCCGGAAGTTCAACTTTCCCGAGCTGTCTAAAGTAGCAATCCAAGCTGCGACATTTTCAATGAGGAATGCCTTCATTTTGATGCAAAACTGAGATGAAAAGAAAGAACCACGAAACTGGAACTTTTATAGAGGATAAGGCACTGTTTGGGGACATGTGTCAAAAATCTGGTGGTCGCCAAACTAGGTGGTCGGCCGACCACTTTTTCTAGTAGGCCGACCACCCCTTTGGTCTCCAAGGAAAGCAGCTGGTCGGCCAGCCTCCTTGGGTGATCGGCCATGGAGAAAAGCAGGGCTTTGGTCTTGTCCTAGCTTCTAAAAGAGGGCTCCTAGCTTTTCCATGTGTTGAGAGTATCGAAGGTCCACGTTTCTCTCTATTTCAGACACATTCCATCGCCCGTTTTGTCCGAATTGCATTTGCTTATTGAGTTGTCGTTGAGTTTTGTTTATCGAGTTGTTATCGAGCTTTGTTTATCGAGTTGTTGTTGAGTTTCGCTTATCGAGTCGAGTTGTTAAATTTATCGAGTTGTTAAGTTTTATCAAGTCATCGAGTCTTTGTACATCGAGTTGTTACTCTTTGTTTAATCAACATTATTGTGTTTTGCTTATCGAGTTGTAAAACTTGCTAAGGTTTTGTTGTTTCTTAGTAAGTTGAGTTGTTTAGTTTGTTGCGTCGGTTCACTACCTGACTTGGTAATGTACGATGCTCAATTTTCATTCAATCTCATTTTTGTGCAAAATGATGCGATGCGATGCTAAGAATACAAAATACAACACTTTTTCAAAAAGTTGTTTCATTCCATCATAGTTCTTTTTACAACAATTTACAACAAGGGTACAAGTTTTACAGAAAATAAAACTGCCAAACAATGTACAATGTGCTACAACCACTAGTAAAAAAAGGAAATAAAGCAGGAACAGCTGCATCAGTGCTATCAAGCGCAGGAATAAGAGGCCCTCTTCGTCCTCTTCTACGAAACAACCTCTGCACCATCATCATCATCTGGATTGCAGCTGCTGTCCTCAGAAACCTCCTCGGCATCACCTCCGCCCTCAGAACCAGACTCAGAGTCATCCTCTCTGTCAGCGGATGTCTCTGACTGGGGATGCGCAGGGTCCTCCTCCTCGCTGGACTCCTCCTCCATGACAGGTGCTCTACGTCCACCTCGGCTGCAAGTCGAACCCCCTCTCCCAGCTCCCCAAGAAGGCCTAGATGGCCTGGCCTGTGGCTCAGTCTGTAGCGGAGGCATCTGAAAAGGAAGAGTGCAATTTGAATACATTAGCCAATATGTATATCAGATGCAGAGACGAGAATGCTACATAGAGTGTGTGCATGCAGATACAGTATATGAATGTGGTGTGTGTCAGATACGCTCTACACATGTAGTCAACCAATGCAGTGAAATGGTCGAATTTGGCATGTCATCAGAAGTATGATAAATGCAAGAAAATTAAAAGGTACCGAAAGGCCGGCAATGAACAGCTGAGTCTCCCTCCGCAGAACCATGCCCTCGAGCAAGGCCATCACTCCGAGCATCCTATCCATGTACTCGATGGAGGGCTGCAGATGCAAGTGCAAGTTATCAATGAATGAATAAATGTCCAAATATCTGAGTGATAAATCAAACCTATAAAGCATACTGGTGGCGAGTCAGGGTCTCTGACTGTAGACACCCCATTTTTGACTGTCCTCAAGACTTGGACGTCACTGCTTGAACAATCGGTGATTACCCATGTTCGTGTTCGTTTGGAGTTCCCGGAGTCCTCGGCTACGTGCCTTGCCTCAGGACCTCCGAACTTGACCGTTTTGTGTCTGGTTTTGCACCAAACACTTGTTCTTTACCTTGGAGGAGCAGGGAATGCCTTCTGAGGCATCCCCACACACCACCGGCAGTGGCTAGAGGCCACCGGCTGGATGGTGTTGCCATCGGCACTATATTGTGCCGGTCGGCACCCTTTTTGGCAAAATGACCATTTTGCCCTGCCGATCACTTTATAACTGTTTTTGGAGATATTTTCAGACAGCTTTGTAGCACTTGTTTCCCCTCCATACACGTGTATGGAGGGATGAGCCTTTGGTTTACTTAGCTTGTAAGCTTTGATTCCTATAAGAGAAGACTCTCTTCTCTTGGCTCAAAGGTTGAAAGGGTTAGACATTTTAGAGAAAATCTGAGAGAAGAAGCTCTGGTTTTAGGTTAGAAATCCTATATCTATCCTATCTCTCTTTTCCTTGCTCATTTTGTACACTAGGTGCTTTAGTTCATACTATTGCACACAAGCACCTAGTGTTTCACCTTCCTCTTGGAGCTGAAGTTCTAAGAGCCTATTCTTGGTGTTCTTGACTGGTTTGAGGCTTAAGGAGACATCAACATCAACCTTTGTGAAGAAAAGCTTCAAGGGTAAGAAACTAGTCATTTTTACCCCTTTCTTGCACCTTGTTTTTACCTAGTTTAGGACTGTTTTTGTGCTTGGTGATCAACACGTAAAAGTTCTGTCTTTTAGTCCTCTTGATAGTTTATTAAGGGTACTTTGTGCTTTGGGGAAGTTTGGCCCCTCTTAGGCCTTGAAAGGCCTCATTTTTGTGCTATTTTGTTGAGCTCCGGGATTTTGGTGTTTGGGTCTCTTCACCACTGAAATCTTGAGGGATTTCAGTGGTGTAGATGATGCCTTAAAGTCCTAAGAAGGAGAGGGCCACCCCCTCTCCTTGATGTCCTTGAAAAGGGCAAGTTTTGGTCTCTTAAAGGAGCATAGTTTTGAATGTTTGAAGAGCATGTCTTGGCTACATTTTATGTTTATTATGCCCTAATATGACATTGATATGTGTTGGTTTTAGTACTCCTTGCATGTTTTGCATAGATGCTTTGTAATGCCTTGTATTGCCTTAACTTGCTCTAGGTTGTTAGCCCTAGTTTGAGCATGCTTTAGGCTTAGATCCATGAAGCTTGTATGCTTATTTTGCCATACTTTAGGTCTGTCCATACTCATTTTGGTCGACCATGGCTTATATCTTGGGTCCTCTTTATGTTTGGCTTGTTGGCCTTAAGGGTACAAGTGTGTAGCATGCCTTGCTTGCTTTATTTTCAATGGTTTGGAACCATTTGGCATGTCATTTTAGTCCATTTAGCATGCTTGTTTGATTGCCTTGCATGCCTCTTTAATGCTTTGGAAGCTTGTGCCTTATGCCTCACATCTTAGCATTTGTGCATGCCTTCCTAGTTGAACCATTTAGATGCCATCTAAGTGGTCCTTTGGGCTTAGTTTTACATGCTAAAAATCTGTTTTGGGTTGTTCAACGCATGCCATATTTGTTTTGCATAAGTGTAGTTCAATGCCTCATTGGCTTGCTTTGAAATGTTGAACCTATGTGCGCATGTTTTGCTTGTCTTGTTTAAACATGATTTGGCATCATTTTATAGTGTGATTTCAGAGCCTAAACCGCATGCTAATGGTCCATATTTGTGCCTCTTAAATGTGTTTAAGAGTTGCTTTATTATGCTTAAGTGTTGGTGCTTTAACATGTGCATGTGTGTATGTGTTTGGCCTTCATGTCTTAGCATTTGGCTATTGATTTTAGGACTATTTGGAGCTGCCTAGGTCATGTTTAAGACCATCATTTGCATGCTTGCATGCTAACTCATGTTCGCTTGTATGCTTGCATTGTTTGTCCACATGTTCATATTGCATTCCTAGTTGACATGCTTAGGTTGCATGGCATCAACATGCATGCCTTGTTCCTTGACCTTGTGATAGGAATTGGGCCTCATTTTGTTTGCTTGGTTTGCATACATTTGAAATTAAAGTTGCATACTTGGTTCTTTGGGCCATCATGCATGGAAATGCGTGATTGGTGGCTCGAGAATCGAGGCACACCCTCATTTGAGCCATTAGTATGATGAGGAGTGTGTTTAGTGCATCTATGCTTTGAATTGCATTGCCACGCCAGTTTTTACCCTCTCTTTGTGAGTTGCGAGTTGCGACCTGCAGTATTCAGGCTTGTGTTTAGTGCCGACCGGCAGTCAAGTTGCAGTCGATGGATCAATTCAGTGCCGATGAGCTCAATTCATTGCCGGTGGAAGTTTTGAGCAGCCGGTAGTGATCTTCAGTACCTAAGGAAGTATTCCTAAGACTGTGGCAATCTTCTGAGATGCAAAGCAGGGAAAACAGAAGCAAGCTGGGCATGGCAATGTGATTCCAAGCAAGTCCGGCGTCGCGATCGTCAGCCCTCTTCCCGAGGCGATTTATTGTTTTGATCAAATTAGTTAATTCATTTGTTAATATAATGGGTTTGTAATATTTAATTAGCTTACGTAGTTAATTATTTGTATTATTCTTTCGGTCCCTCCGAGCGAGGGCAAGTCTGTAATAAGTGTGGCTGAGTGCGGTGTATGTTTTCCAACCCCCATTTCTTTCTCCCTTTTACTTACCCGTTTTCAATGGTTAGTATTAGGGCACGTTTATTTTAGCATACCTTATGCTATGCATGTGTGCATCCATGCATTTGTTGACATGCTTCGGGCTCGGTACATCATACAAACTGCATTGTATTTTCAATTCCAAATTGAATACGTGCATCGAATAAAGTGCATTTCACATGCCATCTTTAGGGTTAGCCGAGCCTACTCTAAGTTGTACTCTGTATGTGTTGCATTAGCCACTTAACATGAACTAGGTCATGCATGTCTGCTAACTAGTTTCTTGTTTTGGCACGGAGTACGATGTAAGTGTTTACGCTTTAGCATATCGCATGCGTGTGAATGTTGCCATGACAGTATGCTTACCATGCGGCTAAATGCTTATGTGAGATAAACTGTTTGAATGCCTGTGGGTGGAGGTTGGATTGCGTGAGTTGGAATAACTCGTTGAAATCCGTGTTTTAGCCTACTTGCGAGTAGCAAATTCTGAAGCATTTTCAAAACGAATGGATATGCAATGTTTGTTTCCAAATTAGGCAATCTAGTCTATACTTGTTTGCCGTGCGCACAACATAGTAATTCTAGGCTAATAATTGGAATAAGAACATGTAATGTTTTCAAAAACGGATATCACGGTTAGTAGAGGCCGGTCTTGGACGGCGAAAGGGTGCTCACGGTGACCTTCCTGATCGTACCCAAGCTCTGAGCCAAGACCACTTTGGTGATGCCGGACCGTGGCCTTGACCGAGTCGAGTTTCTAAATTTCCCATTTTAAAATATTTAGGCGGTGACTCTATAATCTGGCAAAGCAGTCAATGTTTGGCACTACTTTTCAAAATCTATTTTTCTTCAAAACGATTTGCTGGATTTGGACTCTTTGGTTCAGATTTAGAACCGTGGCACAATTGAGTCCGAACTGTTAGATGGAAGCCCACGGGCGCGTCTACACTGACGTATCGGTGATCAGGCACTGCGGGCTCCAATGGAATCGGGTAAGGTGACCCATATCGCCATCCAGTCAACTCGGTCGGAAGATCTGGCCACCCGACGTGCTGATAAGTCAGAGGAATCGGAGGAACCAGTCCATCCCCACCTCTCGATGTACCGGCCCTGCTGGTCGAAGGAGCATCTGTAACCCAGACTCGACTCGATGATGGCATGCCAGCAGACCTCCTCGTGGGAGTGCGGACACCTGTCAATGGGGGAATCAAGTATGTACGACAGTAGGTCGCGTACTCCCCCTCCTCCAAATGTAGAACTACATCAGTGCCCAGCATAGCCAAATCAACCTCTTGGGGAGTGAGTCCCTCAGTGGACCGCATGTCGTCCGGAGGTGCTGCGGGGACACTCTGCTCGGGGTAGCCCATCGTCTGGCGCATGAAGCGGTCCCCCAGAAACTAGGCCTTGCCAACTAGCCCCTCAAATAGGATCTTGTACCGAGAAACGGCCCACTCCCTAGGAAACTGAAATCGGGTATCTCCATCCAAGGGCACCCAGGGCTGCCATGTGATCTGTGGATAACCAATGCATAAGCCGATTAGAAATCATAAATGTGCAAGATGAATCAAAGATGAAAACATGGAGGCGAGAGTTCAGATTACTTGATCGTTCCATGTCGCCAGAGTAGGTAGGGCAGAGTCTCTCGAGCTCTCGGCCAGTACTGGCCCTCAAATACGAGCGAGTAAGGGATCACAAGAGGTGCCTCCACCTCGAGCTCTGGGGCTAGCATCGAAAAGTACGCGAAAACCCATAGTTGTGGAAAACATGGCAATAGCCATCAGAATACAAAATCTTTGAGTCACGAGAATGTGAATCTGAGAATGTACAAAGAATCTGAGAATCTTTGAGGCGGAGTGCAAAGTACAGAATGTAAAGTGTGTTGTGTGTGTAGTGTACAGATATTGAAAAGTAGAAATGTAAATCAAAAGGGCATAAAATACCTCCCAGGCTCTCCATTAGCCACCGACTATGTTCCCCCACCCCCGGAAGGTCACACTCATGTAACAATAAAGGGTAGCAAGGCCGGCGCCACCCCAATCATACTGGCTGACCTGTGATAGGTCTACCAGAGCACTCAGCAGATAAAGTCCAACGGTGTTCCCCCTATCGGAGAACAAAGTGGTCCCGAGGAGGAACATCAAAAACCCTCAAGCGTACTGCTTTATCTCTTCGAGAGTCTCGGGCACAATCTCTCTGAAATGTGCAGAAAACCAAGTGTACTTGACTCTGCCTGATGATCTGTCAATCGGTGGACGGGCTCCTAACAGATAAATCCAGGCAGCCTCCCACTCGCCCATATCCTCATCATAGGGAACCGGTCGGCCGGCCACATCAAGGCCAATTAGCATCGCGAAGTCAAACGGGGTCATCGTCATATCTCCGGCAGCTGAAAAGTGGAATGAGTTGGTGGTGTCCCACCATCTCTCCATGAGTGCCCCCATCAGCGTCCTGCTCGTAGAATAATGTGATATCCCCGTGCAAAAGGGTCCAAACCCTGCCTGGTCAACCAGATCGCGAATGGACTCTGGGAGCTCTGCGTACCACTCCCTGGCGATGATCGAGCCATAGCCTCGTGTAACACGAGAAGATACCTGCATTCAGAATGAACAGATGTATTCAGTTTCAAAGTGAAAGTACGAGCTATGTGCAAATCAGATACAATGTTGCGGACTGCGTGTTCAGTGTGAGCTGCGTGCAAATACAATGAATGAGTCATGTATTCACCAGTAAAGTATGTGAGCTGCGTGTTCAACATAAAGTATATGGGCTGTGTGTTCACTTCAAAAGTTTGGGCTACGTGTTCAACTTTCAAAAACTGTGGGCTGTGTGTTCACTTCAAAAGTTTGGGCTGCGTGTTCAACTTTCAAAAACTATGGGCTGTGTGTTCACTTCAAGAGTTTGGGCTGCGTGTTCAAATTTCAAAAACTGTGGGCTATGTGTTCACTTCAAGAGTTTGGGCTGCGCGTTCAGATTTCAAAAACTGTGGGCTGCGTGTTCACTTCAAGAGTTTGGGCTACGTGTTCAGATTTCAAAAACTGTGGGCTGTGTGTTCACTTCAAGAGCTTGGGCTACGTGTTCAACTTTCAAAAACTATAGGCTGCGTGTTCACTTCAAGGGTTTGGGTTGCGTGTTCAGATTTCAAAAACTGTGGGTTGTGTGTTCACATCAAGAGTTTGGGCCGCATGTTCAAATTCCAGAAAACTATGGTCTGCGTGTTTAGATTTCAGAAAACTGTGGGCTGTGTGTTCACGACAAAAAGTTTGAGCTGTGGTTCAGAAATTCAGGTGTTTGAGCTGTGTGTTCAAAATGCAAACAGAATGCCATGTTATAGACTAAGCGTTCAGAATAAGTAGTGTGCCAAAGTGGACCGGATGGCGTGTGAATGTGTTCAGAATGAGTCGATGAACATATATAGCGAAAGCGGGAAATGCACAGAAAACGCAGAATACATTGCAAAAAATGTAAAAAATGAAATCATTACCTCGTGCACGGTGAGAGAGGTGGGACTCGCTCCGTAACGGCCAGTCTGCGGCGTGATCAAAATCCGTAAAATGGTAGAAAGTACTCACGGGAAGGATGTGCTCCGGAGGGTCGTACCTCTCGGGATCAAAGGGGCGGATCCTCGGAGGCAAGGACATAATGTCCAGCTCACCCTCGGCGCCTGGAGGACCTCCGCCATAAGGGAAATGACCTGCTATTTCAAGAAATCTGTGAAAAGGAGCAAAAATGAGCAAAATGAGCCAAATTTGGAAAAAGTCAACAAAAGTCAACTTTCGGGAAATGAAAAAGTCAACAAAAGTCAACTCCCGAGAAAATGTTCCAAATGTCGAGACAAACTTACCTCAAGTGGTGAAAATGGAGAAAGAAGCTCCGAAATCAAATTTTAGTCGGTCCAAAGTGAAGAAAACTGAAAGATTTCGCGAAATAACTTTTCGTGGGGCATTGGAAAATGCGTATAAAGAGCAGATTTGAGAGAGAAAATGGTCTAGAAAGGGAGGAGAGCTGATTTCGGATCTGAAGGTGTGAGCAAAATGTGCTTTGGCCAAGTATATTTAAAGAAACAAGTGCAAAAGGACCAAATTGTCCCTGATTTGGACAGGTGGTCGGCCGACCACCTTTTCTGGTAGGCCAACCACCCCCTTGCACCAAACCTGGTCGGTGGCTCTCTAAGGTGGTCGGTGGCCATCCTGTGTGGTCTCCAATGCCTCTTTTTTCTCCCTGGAAATTTTGGTGGTGATCGGAGTCCCCGGCTCTCGAGAAAGTACAAGGAAAGTGCACTTTTCGGCGCAAAATCCTTTCGCGGGAACTTCAAATCCAACCTTCGACGTATGGTTCGTTGTTACTCGCCAAGAGCAAGGTGTATCCTTTTTGAGTACGTTGCGCCCCCTCCGAGAGGTAAACCGGAGGTCACATTTGAGTTTCCCTCATCGGGGCTTACATTTCTTTGCTCGATGTTTTGTTTCAAATACGCTTTTGAAGTTGCATTCATCCTGCATTGTTATGCACGTCACTGGCATCATTATGCGCATCACTTGCATTGTTATACACGTTTCATTGGTATTGTCACACACGTTTCATTGGTATTGTCATGCCCTCCATCCTTAACTTGCGTCGCCGCACGCGTTTCTCTCGCATTGCGATGCACTTTTTGTCGCTGACACCATGTTTGTCTGCATTCGATATAACATTGAATATATGTTGCTAACTGTGTTGTGCTTGTTAAGCTTCTCTCTTTTGCAGGCATGATATTGTATGTACGGTTCATTTGAAGCTAGTGCGACCAGACGAACCGCACAGGTATTGTATCTTCTCCGTGTGAGACGTAGCGAGAATTGTAATTCTCTTACACTCTTACTACATGAAACGTAGTTACGCCTTGCATTCTCGCTTAGAACTGTTGCATCTATTGTGAATATTTGCTTCATTACAGCTTGCTGCTTTGCATGGTCATGAGTTACATTCGGCTTTGTGCATATCATTTTGCATTTTGCCCCCTGCCTGCGGGCGCGCCTGCGGGCACATCTCTTCATTTATCTTGCCTGTTTGTCTAAGTTTTCGGCTTTGTCAAAAACGGGTCGTCTCTGGGCTTTGACATTCACTCCCGTCACGTATGACTTTCGAGTTCTGTCAAAGAGGGGCAACTCTAGACACCCCATTTTTGACCGACCTTAAGACTCAGACGTCATCGATTGAACGCCCGGTGATTGTGCATGTTGTGCTCGTTCTGAGGTTTCGGAGTCTCGGTTGAGAGCCTTGCCTCCGGACTTCGGGACTCTCTTGTGCTTTGCCTCGGTTTGCGAACTAGGTTCTATTTTCTCTTCCCAAAGGGAGGAAGAGGTCTCGTAGACCATCTCTCAGTGGCCGTAGGCTACGTTTCGTGGTCATAGACCATTGTTCCCGTTTGGAGACCAATTTCTGGTTTCGGAGCCGTCGGTCGTGCGCCTCGGTTCGGGACCGCTTAACTTTCTCCGTTTGCTCCAGTTTTTGCCACACACCTTGTTTCCTCTCTCGAGAGGGACACTGTGGCCTGGGAGACCACCTTCGTGCTCGCACACCACTTTCAATGTTTAACAGTCAGTTTTCGGGGCACCCGGCTGCGCATTTTGGCCCCCGAACCCTCATTTTGCATCCGTCTTGGTTCATTTTTGGTATGGACCCTATTTTCATTGTTTGGAAGGTGGTACAAGGGTGGGAGACCACCTTTTCTCTTGGAGACCACCTTTTCTCCCGCCGGCCGGTTTTCTTGTCAAGAAGCTGGTCTCCTTGGTTTTTGAGCCACTTTTCACTAGTCTCCACCACACCACTTGCTTGCTTTGAGTGTGGAGACCACCCTAGGGACCAACCGACCACCTGAACCTTTTGACCCTGGTCGGCCGACCAGGGGGAGTGGTTGGCTGACCACCTGAACTGGTCAACCAGCTTTCTCCTTTTCTGTCTCACTGAGTTGGTGCCGGTGTGTGCAGTGGAAGATTGCATCCTCCATACACGTGTATGGAGGATGTTTAACCTTGGTTTGAAGCTTCTTGAAGAAGCTTTAGACCCTTGGCTCTATAAAGGAGGGCCTTGCCTTCCTTGTGGAGGGTTGAGAAATTGTTTTGATGCTTATGCATATACTTCTCTCTATATCTCTCTATCTTGTGTCCAAAAGTCCATAGTTCTTGCACATTCACACTACACCTCTTAGCCTAACACCTCCAACATCAACCTAAGCTTATTGGAAGGTCTTGAGAGGTCCTAATGTCTGAGTTTTTGGCCTCAAAGCTGCTGGAGTTGCTGAGCTTCAAGAGTAACACTTCTTTCCCTCTTTTGGTCTTTATTTTGCTTTATCTCTTAGCCTAGTTTCCAAGCATATTTGGGCTTTGTCATAAACTGAAAAAAGAATTATTTTGAGCTTCTTAACATGTTTGTTTAAGACCATTTTTCTGTTGGGGGCCATCTACCCCCTTGCATGCTTCATTTCCCTTTGTTTTGAGCCATGCATTAGGGCCTTTGTATTGAGTTTTGTTGGCCCTTTTGACCACTTAAATCCAGCAGATTTTCAGTGGTTATTTTTTCTATTTTGAGCACCAAAATCAGAGAGGGGTGACCTTTTCACCCCTTGTCTTATTTTCTAAAATATTTGGCCTAACAAGGGAGCCCATGTGTGCATGCTTCCTAGCCTCATTTCATTCCCTTTTCAGTGAGTTTTAGGGCCTTCATAACCTCTGTCTAGAGGTGGTTTTGTCATATTGGGTGCCCATCTTGCATGTGTAAAACAACCCTCTTCATGGCCTATCAAAGGAGCATCTCAATCTTGCATGCATAGACCATGTTTCAGTGAGTTTTTGGGCTTTATTTGGCATGTCATACCTCTGACTTTTGCTGGTTTAGTGGCCTCTTGAATGTTTAATATACTTGTAGTGTAAACCCTCTTCACTAGCTTGTATTGCATGTTGTTTTCACCCTTGATTCTAGCACTTTTTGGCCATGCCTCAACCTGATTTTGTGCATGTTTTGGACTTCCTTAGCTCTATTTTTGTGCCTCATGGTCGAATGATGCATGCTATGCATGGTTATAGTTCAATATCCATGCCTAGCCTTGAGTTTTGTAGCCTCTTACATGCTTGAATAGAGGTGTTTGCATGTCTTGGCATCATTGTGCGTGTTATTTCAGACCTCATACTTGTGCCATATTCCCATGTTTTCCACTCTTTAAATGCGTTTGAGAGTCGTGCTAGTTTGCCTCGTTTTTGGACCATTGCATGAGCTTCATTTCTATGCATGTTGAGCCATCTTTTTAGGACAGTTTCCCACTGTCTTGGACCTACCTAGGGTCTGATTGGGGCTGGTTTTTCCATTTGTCCATTGCTTTGTGTACCTCTAGTGTAATGCACTTCACTAGTTTCGGTATTTGGGCCATCTAGCATGCATTGTGTGACATATTTACATGATTCGGGACCATTGTGCATCATGTTTTAGAGCTGGAAATGGTGTGTTTGTATGCCATATTTCATCCCTCGCCATGCTTTGATAGAGTTGCATTTGGTACCTTAGGTTCAGTCCCTTGCATTTGTGCATATTCGCATGTGTTTTGTTGCCTAATTTCATTGTGTTTGGCCACTGATTTAGGTGTGGCTGAGGCTCACCCATCTTGGTTTAAGTCCATCTTGCATTGTGTATGCCATTCTAATCATAGCATTGCGCATGCCATGTAGTTCGTTGCATCGAGTATGCGATTTGATATTCACATTGTGTATGCTAATCATATGTTGTCATATTGTTGCATAAGGTGTCTTGCATCGAGTATGCCATGTAGTTCATAGCATTGTGTATGCTAGTCGCACATTTGCATGTCATTCTCTGCATGTTTGCATCATTTAGTCGCATTGCATTTAGGTTGCATAGTCCGAGTCGCATTGTGCATGCCATGTGTATTGCATTGTGTTTGGAATAGGGTTTAGTCAAAACACAGGAAACAAGGGACGTTTCATACTCCAAGTGACGAGACGTGCCTCGATTCTCGGTCGCCGACACTCCGGATTACCCATGATGGAGTTTAGGCCTTGTTGTGTTTATGTGTGCATTCATTTCACATTGAGTCGTACAATTCGACTCCTCGACCATCATGCATCAAGATGCGTGATTGGTGGCATGAGGATCGAGGACTACACTCCCTAGAGCTCATGCAATGACGGGGAGAGTGGTCATGCATACATATGTTGAAAATACTTTGCCATGCCCCTTTCTTGCTCTTTGTTGCGACAAGCGGAAACCGGCAAGAAAAGCGGTCAGCGTATACGGAGCTTCGTACAATATTAGGGACCCGATGCATAGCGAGGCAAATCAGGACATCGCGATGGATTTCCCGACAAGGCGGCTCAAGCATGCATGCATCCCTATCATTTGGAACAGAGCTGAGGCAGTCCGTTTTTATTTAAATTTGCATGCTAGCTTTTTTATCTTAGTTAATTTGTTAATTAATTAGGGTCATGTAATAATTAGATGTATTTCATTATTCTTTCGGTTGTGTATTATTTATTCAGACCCTCCGAGGAGGGCAATGTTGTAATAAGCATGCGTGTGTGTGATGTATGTCTTCTAACCCCACGTCTTTCTCCCTTTTATTTACCAGCTTATGATGGTTAGTTTTAGGACACGTTTCAATTAGCATACTTATGCTCACATGTTTACAACCATTCATCTGTCTTTCATGCACCAGGCTCGGCGCATCATGTTAACTACATCGTATTTCAATTCCAAGCTGAATGCGTGTATCAGTTGTTGCATTTCATATGCCATTTTAGAATAGTCGAGCCTATTTTAGTTGCATTTTTGCATGTGTTCCATTAGGCATTTCAGCATAGTTAGGATTCATGCATGATTTCTAATTGGCTTCTTTCTTTGGCCTGGAGTACCCGGTGAGTGTTTATGCTTTAGCATCCTTGCATGCATGTGAGTGACTGCCATGATAGCATGCTTACCATGTGGCTATGTGCTTATGTGATATAACTGCCTAAATGCCTGTGGGTGAAGGTTGGGTTGCTTGAGTTGGAATAATTCGTCGAAACCCGTGTTTTAGCCTACTTGCGAGTAGCAAACTTCAATCCATTTTCAAAACAAACGGATATGCGATGATTTGTTCCAAATTAGGCAATCCAGTCTATACTTGTATATTGTGCACATCACATAGTAATCCTAGGCTAATAACCGGAATAAGAGCTCACATTGTTTTCAAAACTCGATATCATGGTTAGTAAAGGCCGACCTTGGATCAGGCGAGCGGGGGTGCTCACGAAGTGACCTTCCCCAATCGTACCCGAGTTCCTGAGCCGAGGCAACTTTGGTGATGATGGACACGTGGCCTTAGGCAACGAGTCAGGGTTTCCTAAATTCCCCCAAAAATATTTAGGTGGCGACTCTGTATTTGGAAAAGCAGTCCATGTTTGGCACTTCTTTCAAAAAAATCTGTTTTCAAAAATGATTTGTCGGATTTGGACTCTTTGATGATTCATCGATCTTGCATTGCACTCTGTGAGATTAGATACAGGACCGTGACATTGAGTCCAGAACTGTAGTGAGCCCAAATGAACAAAACAGGATTCCCTCCCGGGACATTCAGGGACGTCCATAAGCATGATGGTGTATAATGTAAATATAGGCTATTTGTATACGGTTCGGATCGGTTCTAATCCAAAACCGATCTGTGGATTACGGATTTTTAATTTTTCAATCTAGAACCGAACCACGGATTCAAAAAGCCTATCCAAACCTAACGGATTGAACTGGATTGGATCATATTATGGATTTTATGGATTCCTTGCTCAGCCCTAGTTATGATACATAATGATTTTGGTTATAACATTATTATTTTGTGATGATCTTAAAACTGTTTAGTTATACATCATATGATATTTGATTATAATTCAATTTTTTTATTAGTTAAGACTCTTATAGCATTGAGTTATATCATTTATGATAATAAAAAATTCACAAATAATATAACTTACCCATGATACCAAAGCAATGCCCCTTTTTTTTTTCTTTTTTTCTTTTTTTTTTTTTTTTTTATAGTAAAGGTGTATATATCACAATATTTCCCAAATTGGATATATTCTTTTTAAAATTACACAAAGTAAATATAGAGTAATATTACACAAACTACTAAGTTCAATTTGGGAATTGAACATTTTAGTTAAAAATTCCTAAAAACTTATTTAATAATTTTTTTGGTGTATAAATGGTTGTCTTAGTTTGTAAATTTGAGAAAAAAAACATAAACTCAAAAAATGAGTTTACATTTGTCTTTAAACAAAATTTTAAAAATTTGACTAACAAAATTTTAAAAATTTGACTAACAAATTTTTTTTAATTAATTTTTTTCAATTAATTTTTTATTTTTTTCAATTTTTTTTTCAATTAATTTTCTTTTCAATTAAATTTTTTTTTCAATTATAATGTGTATGATCCCATTGTTATAAATAATAAAAAAATAAATATAAATATTTTAGGCATGAAGAAACATATTTTTAGTTTATATTTTTAAAATTTTTCAAACATTTTATTCAAATCAAACACGTTTGTAGTTTATTTTTTTCTAAAAATAAACAAAAATCAGTTTATAAAATTTTTGTAAACATAAACCAAAAACATAAACGTTACAAAGTGCTACCCAAGAAACCTATCACATTTATGAAAGTGGATATTGTTTTACATTGTAAATTTTTTATTTCACGATACATAAGTTAGTACAAAAATAAAAATAAAATAGAATGTAAAATGTGCTAATTTGTCTAGTAGTTTTCCTAAATGAATTGTCTATTTGGCATATGTTTATACTTTGGGCAAATTACAAACACCCTCTTCGAGGTTTGACTAAAATGCAAATTTTCCCTTGAGGTTGAGAAATTACATCCCACCCCTTAAGGTTTAAATTTGCATAGAAAATTGCCCCCTAAGGATTATATTTGCATAACAAATTGCCTCCTCATTTGTTATGCAAATATAAACCTCAGGGAGCAATTTGTAATTTCCCAAACCTCATGGGGGAAACTGTATTTTAGTCAAACCACGAGAGGGGTTTTGTTAGTTTTCCCTTATACTTTTTAAATAAGGAAAAACAACCATAGACTAGTTGAGGGACAATACTTCGATGAACATAAACTTTTAAGGGTTCGTTTGGGAAGTAGGTTAGCCTTTTGGCTATTTTAGCTTGGGGCTAAAAAGCCTCATTTGGGAAGGATTTTTTTGACTTTTTTGACTTTTTATGAGAAAAAGAATGTAATGATTATTGGTTGGATGTGATATTTTGTCTTATTAGGGTAAAAAGCCTATTTTATTTTTTTTATGGCTACAATAGCCCCAAACCCAACCCCTCTTCCCAAACGTAGCCTAAGTCATTCATAATACTTTATGAACAAAAATAATAATAATAATAATAATAATAATAATAATAACAACATTAAAAGAGTTGGTGGAACTGAAAGAAGTCAAGTGATTCAAGAGGTTCGAGTATTTCAAGTTTTAAAGGACAAAAAAAAATGTCTTTCATAATAGTAGTAAAATAATATAATTAAAAGAGTGTAGGTGGAACCGCTGGAAACTGAACAGAAAAGTCAAGTGATTCAAGAGCTTCGTGTAGTTTAATTTCTAAAGAACGAACAAATAAAAAATGGTTCGCATGCTAAAAAAGAAAACAGAAAAAACAAATAAAAATTATTATATGTATTTTTAGTTGTGATTTTGTGTTTTTAATTATAACATACTATGTTGTTAGTTATGATACATTATAATATTAATTACGATATTTTTTTTAATTCTAATCTTAAAATTATTTAGTTATACATAATGTGATATTTTGTTATAACTCAATATTTTTTAATTATGATCCTTAGGGTATGTTTGATTGATAGGATTAAAACATGGGATTAAGATTAGTAATCCGTGGGTCTAATAACCCTATGTTTGTTTTGAAATTTTGTTTCAGGATTTTAATCCAATGGATAATTAATCCAACAAATTTGTAGGATTATTAGTAATGGGGTAAGGGTGAGATTATATATCCTGAGTTGGGAAATAAAATAGAAAAACTCTTTTACTTATTATTTTTATATAATTTTATATTTTAGAAGGCTAAAAATGATTTTTAAAAATTTAAAAATATTTTTTGATATTCATTTGATCAAATTAGTTTATATTTTTTTAAAAAAAATTAAAAAATAAACCAAACAAGGCCTTTGTATTTTGTATTTTTATTTTTCTTTCATTTATTTTTTTATAATTTCTTTCAAAACCACATTTATGAAGAAATTATAATAAGGTAAAGATTGTGAAGAAACATTAATAGAGGGTAAGATTGGAAAAGAAGATAAATATAGTTGTAATCTTACATTCATATGTTTTCTTATCCAATGCAAATCAAACAACGGACAATGGGATAATTTATCTTATTAATCCAATTAAACAGTGAATACCACACTAATTTGATGGGATTATTAATACATTCACTATTAGTCTTGTGAATCAAACATAGCCTTATAGTATTGAGTTATGTCATTTGTGGGTATGAGATCACATGTCCTAGTTCCGTATCCTATTTTCCTATCCCAGTGTTTCTCTGCTACCATGTGTCCAACACCAAACAGTCATTTAACTCCGTTAACTCTCCGTAAGGAAACCCACAGAACACCATCGTCAATTTCCTTTGTTCCTCTTCCTTCTTTTCTTTCTTCCTCTATATTCATCTCCTTTATTCCTAGCCACAAAACACAACTGACACCTCTTCTCTCTGCCACAGTAATCTCCTCTTGTTTTTCTTCTCTTCTGCATTGCCCTCTGCTACTTCCTTTCATTTTTCTTCTCTTTTGTGTTCCCCGCTTTTCTTCTTTCCCTTTTGATATAAACCTACATCAGACCAAAGTGTAAGCCCACCCAAAATATACATATACTATTGTAAAAAGCCGCATAACCTAAACTCCAATTTTTATTAAGTTTATTTAAGTTTATTAAATGAAATGAAATAATATGATATTTTAAAAAATATATTTATTTTATATTTGATTCATTGAAAAAATAATAGAAAAAATGCATTGTACAAGAAATAATAGTTATTCCATAAGAAAATAAAAAAAATAATCATTTCATTCCATTGCACTTCATTCCATTCTACTACTTGAACTTTTTCTCCAAAAATAAGATTAGTTTCTTACAAAATTAAATAGAATCAATGATTAAATATATTATAGAAATTTTAATTTCTATTATAAGATAAAATTATGGATAAATAGATGAGATAAAATTTTAGTTCAAATGACTGGATTTTTTTTATAATTATTTTTTTGATTAGAATGGAATAATCTAATGGTGATATTACACGCCAATAATCATATGGTATTACCGTTAAACTTTGATTTTGTTTTATTTGTAACAAAATATTTTTGGACCTGTGCAAGGCACACGCCAATAATTATATGCCTCCGCCAAGGCCATAGCTTGGGAGGACTTGGAGCCAAAAACTTCCTTTTGTTATTGTTGTAATTATTTTTGTACAAGCCTAGGGCTTAAACTATAATGAGTTAAAACCCACTTTTGTTGTAACCAAGCATCGTCTTGGAAAATTGTAGCCATTAGGGCATTTATTTATCTGTTTAACTTTTATTTCATATCTTTAACTTGTGGCACATGCTATAGATTCAGGGTTAGGACTTATGAATGTATAACTGCATGTGTTGCCTTTTGTATAATGGAATCATATGAACGGAAGATAATTATTTCGGTACATGTTGTTATTTAATTAATATTGCAAGATGAATTATGATTATTATTTTTGGGGCGTTACAATTTCGTATCAGAGCTACCGGGTTTGAATACTTTAGGATTGTAGGATATGGTTTTTACCACAATGGGTTATCTCTCTTGTTGTGTTATAAGTAAAATTGGTATGCTATGTGATAACATGCTTATGTGATTACGTGGGTATGAAATTTAATTTCTAAGATATTGATTAGGTCTACGAGTTTGTAGAAGTCTTGTTAGAAGAACACTTGATCACTGCTACTTCTAACTGGAACTCTGGCGACGTCACAGGACGATCATTATCCAGAAAGGAAGTTTGTATATGTTTATGTGACTACGTGCTTTTGTGGAGTGAATTAATTGTAGTCCATCGCATTAGGAAGCGAGTGAATTAACTTCAACATATTTGTAAATGTACTAATCTCTGGTGTTAGCATCATTAGGATGTCAAGACGTGGACATGGTGGTGTTATGCGTCGCAGGTTTAGATGGCAGGAGGTGTCATTATCGTATAATATTCTGGCACAAGAGGAAGGGGTTGGTCAGGCTATTTTGGCCAAACCAGTTAGTTAGCAAGACATGGAACCTTTAGCCTGTGAAACGGCTAGAGCCTTGCAAGAATCTATGGATATTCTTAGAGCTTAGAATCAAGTCCAGGCCCATGTTGCTGAGATAGGGCCATCATTTCTCAAGAGAAAGTTCTTCCGGTCTAATCCAGATGAGTTCTTGGTGGATCCAAAGGGGCCACTAAAGGTGGATGAGTGGCTAGAGCAGACGGTGAAGACTTTTGAGACGGTCGATATCAAGGATGATGGGCTGAGAGTAACCTTGGCATCCTTCCAGCTGAAAAAAGATGCGGGTCAGTGGTGAAAGCATGTGCATGGGCGAATTGAATTGACTTGGGAGGCCTTTGTCAACGCCTTCGAGGACAAGTTTTTGCATCCCACTGCTGCGGAAAAGTTGAGAGAGAAGTTTTTGAAGCTCAAGCAGCTTAACACACTGGTGGCTGAGTTTAAGGCTGCTTTTACTAGTTTGTCGAGGTTTGCACTGGAACTCGTGGCAATAGAGGAACGTTGTTGCATTGAGTTCGAGAAAAAGTTGAGGATTGGGCTTCTTTTCAAAGTGGTTGGGTCCATGATTAGGGACTACGAATGCCTTGTGGAGGCAGCGGCCCATCTTGAGACCATGGTTTAGTTAGAGGAGAAACGAATGAGGTAGAGGAGTCAGGAGGTTTAGGGGTAGACTCGGGACAATAAGAGGTAGAGGGGTTCTACCTCACAGAAGTCCCAGGGAGCACTCTCGATCCACTTTTCCAATACCCAGTTCGAGTTCTCAAAGAGGTGGTCGGGGACGGATCACTTGTTTCAATTGTGGTTAGCTCGGCCATAAGTCTTTAGTTTGCTTGCAGAGGGGAAGAGGACAACAGTCTGTGCCATCTTCAGCTCGTCCTCAAAGCTAGAGTCAGGGAAGAGGGCAACTGCCTACTTATTATCAGTGTGGGCAATCAGGGTACTTGAGAAGGTTTTGCCCTCAATTAGGTAGCACATTTGGTGCGTCTGGTTCGAGGCAGATGCAGAGCCATCAGCTTACACTAGCGGCTCAGGCCTCGAGGGCCAATTAGGGAGCCTCTTCAGCTCAATTAGTGTTTCAAACGTATGCTCCGAGGGGTTACCAAGTGGAGCAGAGACCTATGGGGGGTGTGTATGCTGTTACCACTCCAGATTTGTTGCCAGCACCTTTGGTAGTGAGATGCAACTCCTTGTTATGTAATTCTATTACCAATGTGTTGATTGATACTGGTGCATCATATTCTTTCATTTCGTCTGTGTGGCACTTCAAAATTTTTCTCTCTCTTCTCATCGTTTAAGCAATGGAATGATCGCTCGAGCAATCTCGTGAAGCTCCCAGTACTTTTACAGGTCTGAGATTTTAAGAGTTGTTGATGTTCGCTCGAGCGTAGGATTGGTCGCTCGAGCTGTCTGCCTTATATGGTCTGAACTTCTGGAAGTTCATATTGTTCACTCGAGCAAAGGATTGGTCATTCGAGTGAAGTGTCCGAATTCAGCACATTTAAAGTCACTTTTGGTCCACTTTTTCTTTATTCTCTCTTGTCCCTTCTCTCTCTTCTTCCTCTTTTCCACCATTATTGTGGGTTTCAAGCTTTCAAGCTTGGGTTTCATCTGTTTTCTTTAATTTTCTACCCCATGTTCCTCATATAAAAATGAAGAGCACATTGAGGGCTTTCGTTGAAGATGAAATGTCGGTTTCTTCCTCTTCTTGCTTAAGGTAGGGATTTTCTTTGCTTCTCATTAATATACTCTCATAGATAGATGGGTGGTAAATTTCAATTTTATAAAAACCTTACGTTGTCCAAATCTTCAACAAAGGAATTCGGTTTTAAGCTTCAAACCCAAACATTGCACCCCTTTTTGACCAAAACCCTTTTTCTTTTTCTTTTTTTGAGCTTGATCACTCAAAGAGCAGCATGCCAATTGATTTCCCGGCAGGCCATTTCCTTTGGGTCGACCGTATAATTGGTTGGCCAGTTAGCCATGTTTAGCGTCAGATTTTGTATTTGCAGCACAGGTTGCTCCCATGCACAGGATTTTGCCAATTGTCTTTTTCTGAAGGTATTCCTAACGTGAGAGGTTGAAATTCTATATAATAGACCACCTCCCCTTAAAGTTTAGGCTTAGAAAATTTTCCTAATGGCTTAGAAGATTGCCCAAAGCATTTCTCTACCCTTTTGAATATAGATACACTATAGGTACACTATAGATACACCATTGAAGTTCAAACTAGAAGGTTTTTGCTGAAGTTTTGAACCTTATTTCAAATACTTGAGGGTGTCTAGATTGAAGTTTGCTAACTAAGAAGCTCTTCCTCTTTCCAAGAGGTTAACCTTTGAACTCCTTTCATCACCTTTTCTTTTACTCTTTAGCTCTTCATTTCAGGTCAATACATACTGATTTTCAGAGTTATTTTAGCCTCAAAAACTTTGTTAAACGTGGAAGGGTTAGCCACCCTTCCATAGGCTTATTCATTAGTTGTATTTCGTTTGTTTTCTTTCATTCTTTTTCTCTTTTTCTTCATTTCTTTTGGTCAATTTTAGCACTATTTTTGGTTGTTTTTGTGTGGTATGAACTGAATATGGGGTTATAAAAGGGTCCTCATCCTTCCCAATACATGACTTCTTACTTTATATGCTTTTGTAGCTCGACTTTTCCACGCCCCCTCTCGGAAAGTTTTGAAAGAACGCCCTACAATTCGGACTCCTGTGATTCTGAATCTAATCTCACAAGTGCAATGTAAAACTAATAAACACCAAAGAATCCAAATCCGGGAAATCATTTTGAAAAATTGATTTTGAATCAAAAAGTGCCAAAATTGGACTACTTTGCCAAATACAGAGTCACCACCTAAATATTTTTTGTTTTGAAAAAATTTAGGAAACCCTGACTCATACCGAAGGCCATGTGTCCGTCATCACCAAAGTTGCCTCGGCTCGAGAACTTGGGTATGAGAGGGGAACGTCATGAATTGAGCACCCTCGCTTGCCCGATCAAAGATCGGCCTCTACTAATCATGATATGATTTTTTATAAACATTACATGCTTTTGTTCCGATTATTAAGCTAGCATTACTATGTGATGCGCAGAAGCAAGTATAGACTAGTTTGCTCAATTTGGAACAATTCATCTCATGTTTGTTTGCGAAAATGGTTTGAATTTGCCACCTCAAGCAGGCTTAAAGTTTGCGGATTTTCCACCAAACATAGTGGGCTTAAAACATGATTTGCCACTCAACAAAGTGGGCTTAAAACGCGTTGTTGAATCATTCCAATTCAAACAACAAGCCTTTATCCACAGGCATTCAAGCATTTTAGCATTTAAGCACATGGCCTCATGGAAAGCATCCTAATCATGGCAACATTTACATTTATGCAAGTATGCTAAAGCATAAAACTCACCTAGTACTCCAAGCTAAGAAGATATGAGTTAGAAAACTATGCAAGATTCCTAACTATGCAAGATGCCTAATGCAACACATGCAAAGAATGCAATTAATAGGCTCGGCTACTAGACATGGCATATGGATTCATTTAAACAACATGTGGTTAAACACGTATTCAAATAAGATATTGAAATTGCAATACAGTTTGAATGATGCGCCGAGCCTCGGCGCATGCAATACAAATGAATGGATGCAAGCATAAGGTATGCTAATTGAGACATGTCCCTGATCTAACCATCAAAAGCAATAAATAAAAGGGAAAAATATGTAGGGTTGGAAGACATACACACACGCACGCACACTTATTACAACATTACGCCCTTGCGAAGGAGGGTCCGAATGAATAAAAGCTAACTAGCTACACTGATTGAACTAATCTAATTAAGCTAATTTAAACTAATTATTACAAGCCAAATGAATAACTAGCTAAGCTATTACTAATTATTACAATACTTTAACTAATTAGCAAACTAATTAATTAATTTACTACACAAATGAGTACGAACTAAGCATGTAAATTAAACTATGATGCCACTGCTCCGCCTCGGGAAGTGGAAGATGCACATGCTCGGTTTTGGCCCGAAAAGACCTCTGTTGTGCTCTTGAAAGTCTTTGTTTGTAGGGTTGCGCATTTCCAGAATCTTTCTGCTCCATCTTACCAAAATCAACTGAGGTTCACATTAGTGACCGGCTGTAACAGCGCCCGTGGGCCTCTATGCTACAGTTCGGACTCCCTTTTTGTGTTGCAGTTCTACAACTTGAACCAAAGAGTCCAACTCTGGCAAATCGTTTTGAAGAAAAATAGATTTTGAAAAAGTAGTGCCAAACATGGACTGCTTTGCCAGATTACAGAGTCGCCACCTAAATGTTTTAAAATGGGAAATTTAGGAAACCCTGACTCGGTCTTAGAAAACGTGTAAATCATTACCAAAGTGGTCTTGGCTCGGGAGCTTGGGTACGATCGGGGAAGGTCAGCTATGAGCACCCCCTTTCGCCCGGTCTGAAGACCGGCCTCTACTAACCGTGATATCTGTTTTTGAAAACATTACATGCTCTTGTTCCAATTATTAGCCTAGAGTTACTATGTTATGCGCACAGCAAACAAGTATAGACTAGATCGCCTAATTTGGAAACAAACATTGCATATCCGTTCGTTTTGAAAATGCTTTGGAATTTGCTACTCGCAAGTAGGCTAAAACACGGATTTCAATGAGTTTTCCCAACTCAAGCAATCCAACCTCCATCCACAGGCATTGAAACAGTTTATCTCATAGAAGCACTTAGCCGCATGGTAAGCATACTGTTATGTTAACATCCACACGCATGTGGTATGCTAAAGCGTAAATACTTACATCGTACTCCGTGCCAAAACAAGAAACTAGTTAGCAAACGTGCATGACCTAGTTCATGTTAAGTGGCTAATGCAACGCAGGCAAGGATGCAATTTAGAGTAGGCTCGGCTAACCCTAAACATGGCATGTGAAATGCACTTTATTCGATGCACGTATTCAATTTGGAATTGAAAATACAATGCAGTTTGTATGATGTACCGAGCCCGATGCATGTTAACAAATGCATGGATGCACGCATGCATTGCATAAGGTATGCTAAAATAGACGTGCCCTAATACTAACATCATAAGCAGGTAAATAAAAGGGAAGAAAGAAATGGGGGTTGGAAGACATACACACACTCACCCACACTTATTACAAATTTGCCCTCGCTCGGAGGGACCAAAAGAATATACAGTCCGAAAATAATACAGTCCAAATACATAATGAATTATTACAGAATTTCAAATCATCAAATTAAATTCAATGTAAAAAAAAAGAAGGGGGCCTCAGCCCTGCCTCGGGATGCGTGAATGATGCATGCTCGAACCCGACTTGCCCAGAAACCCGCACTATACCACTGTTGGCTCTGCTTTTACTGCCCTGCTCCTCTGGAAAACTGCCAAAGTCTCAAAACATGCTCCCTGCACACTGAAGATCATCACCGGCTGAATAGAATGTCCACCGGCCGTGTACAATATCCATCGGCTGCTAAGGAGGCTATCGGCTGAGAATATAGTGCCGGTTGGCACATTACACTGCCGGTCGGCAGAAAGTTCCTGCAGGGGACAGTTTGACAACAGCAGCAGACCAGCAATGCATAGCATGGGTTTTTAGGCATATGTATGCACGGCCACTGCCTCCTATCATGTTTGGGGACTCAAGAACACATGGCTCTTGGTTCTTGGGCCATCAATTATGCATGTTGATGCATGACGGCCTAAGGAACCAAGGTTTTCATTTTAATGTAAAAATGCATGCAAATACACAAATGAAACCAAGGCCTTATCATGTGTTGGTCAAGGGCCTTGGTGACCAAGAATTGAAATAAGTTGCACCACTTGTAGTGTGAACTTCTTTCAACCCTTACACTTGGTTTGACACCCCAAACCAAGACATGGAATGCATGTATGCAACAAGGCTCAACAATGCAACAATAATGCGAAAATGCAAGGCATACCCAAATGCAATGCAATATGATATTAAGTGTGCAATACTAGGCATGCAAAATGCAAGGTGTAGTGCAAACAAGGACACTTAAGGCAATGGGAATGACATGTAGTAACACTTAATGACTCAATTAAGCAACCAACATGAGGCAAGCATGCAATGGGGGATTTAACTACAATGGGGCAGCCTTCAAATCTCCCCAAAACAATGGCAAAACATGCCCAAAATGGTGACCAATACTCATGCAAACATGCAAGTCAAATGGCCTAAGGTTAAGGCACAAAAAGGGAGTCCCCTTCCACCACTACGAAGGCCAATCATGGCATGAATTATCTAAGCAAAAACAGAGTTGCATCATGCAAAAATACACCCACAAACCTGTAGACACCCCATTTTTGACCGTCCTCAAGACTTGGACGTCACCACTCGAACACTTGGTGATTACCCATGTTTGTGTTTGTTTGGAGTTCCCGGAGTTCTCGGCTACGCGCCTTGCCTCAGGACCTCCGAACTTGACTGTTTTGTGTTTGGTTTTGCACCAAACACTTGTGCTTTGCCTTGGAGGGGCAGAGAATGCCTTCTGAGGCATCCCCACACACCACCGGCACTGGCTAGAGGCCACCAGCTGGCTGGTGTTGCCATCGGCACTTTATTGTGCCGACCGGCACTCTTTTGTGCCGGCAACCTTGAGTTTTGTCAAAATGGCACTCTTTGCGGCGGACCTTTGTCTTGATTGCTTTATGAGATATTTTCAAACAGTTGTATAGTTTTGGTTCCCCTCCATACACGTGTATGGAGGGATGACCCTCTTAGTTAGCTTAGCTTGTAAGCTTTGCAAGCTTTGCTTGCCTATAAGAGGACCACTCCTCTTCTTGGCTTAGGGTTACAAAATTTTAGACATTTTAGACAGGCCAAGCTCTGGTTTTTAGGGTTAGGATAGATACACATCCTATCTCTCTTCTTCTCTCTTGTTTTGTACACTAGGTGTTTGTGTCATACTTTTGCTCACCAACACCTAGTGTTTCACCTTCCTTGGGTTCTTGAAGGTCCAGAGGTTTGTTTTGGAGCTTTGGAGCTGGTTTGGTGCTCAAGGAAACCAACACATCCCCATTGTTGAAGAGGTCTACAAGGGTGAGCCAACTAGTCCTTTTTTCCCCATTCTTGCACTCCATTTTTGCATAGCTTAAAACAGTTTTTGTGCTTAGGCTATAACACATAAAAGTTCTGTTTTTTAAGCCTCTTTATTGTTTATTAAGAGTGTTTTGTGGTTTGAGCAAGTTTGACCACCCTTAGGCCTTGAAAAGGCCCTTTTTTGTGCCATTTTGTGAGAGATCCGAGACTTTGGTGTTAGGATCTCTTCACCACTGAAATCTTGAGGGATTTCAGTGGTGAAGATGATGCCTTGAAGTCCCAAGAAGGAGAGGGCCACCCCCTCTCCTTAATGTCCTTGAAAAGGGCAAGTTTGGCCTCTTGAGAGAGCATAATGTTTGATTGTTTGTTGAGCATGTCTTGGCTGCATTTTATGTTTATTATGCCCTAATATGACATTGCCAAGAGTTGGTTTAGGTCCCTTATGCATGCTTAGTATAGTTGCCTTGTAATGCCTTTTGATCCTCTAACATGCCTAGGTTGTATGCCTTAGCTTCTAGCATGTTTTAGGCTTGCATTTGTGAAGTTTTTGTGCTCATATTTCCATGTTTTAGGTCTGTCTCATGTTGTTTGAGCCAACCATAGCATGTTTAATATAGCCTCTTTGCATTGGGCTTGTTGGCCTTAAGAGCATGAGTGTGTAGCATGCCTTGCTTGCTTCATTTTTGACGATTTGGAACCATTTTGCATGCTATTTCAGTCCTTTATACATATTTGTTTGATTGCTTAGCATGCCTCTTTAATGCTTTAAGAGTATGTATTAAATGCTCCATGTTTTGGCTTTAATGCATGCCTTTGGATTCATGTCATCTAGATGCCATCTAGGTGGTCCTTTAGGCTTAGTTTTATGTGTTAAAACTCTGTTTTTAAATGTTTAAGTATTGCCATGTGTGGTTGTGCTAAGTGTGGTTCAAAGCCTCATTGATTTGCTTTAAACCTTAGACCATTTGCATGCTTTGTTTGGCTTGTTTTGTTGCATGATTTGGCATCATGTCTTGCATGATTTTCAGAGCTTTACAATGTGTGTTTATTGTCCTTGTTTGGTATCTCCAAGTGTGCTTGGGGGTTGCCATGTTTATGCCTTGGGATTGGACCATAACACTTGCATGTGTGTGTGTGTGTTTAGTCTCCATTTCTAGGCACTTTGGCCACTGTTTTAGGACTATTTGAGTTGCCAAATTCATGTATAAAACCATCCTTCCATTGGTTTGCATGCTTACCTTGCATGCTTGCTTGAACCCTTTGCATGAACATATTGCATAGTCCATGTTGCATGCCTAGTTGACATGTTTAGGGTTGCATTGGCATTGTGCATGTTTGGCCTCTTGAAGTGAAGTATGATGGAGGTTGAGCACCCTTGTTTGCTTGTTTGCATTGCATGCATTTGAAATCAAAGTTGCATTCTTGGTTCTTAGGGCCATCACGCATGGAAATGCGCGATTGATGGTCCGGGAATCGAGGTACATGCCCCTTTGAGTCAATAACATCATAAGGGGTGTGTGTAGTGCATAAATACCTTGAATCACATTGCCATGCATGTTGTTGTCCTCTGCTGCTGTGGGTTGCAGGTTCTGCAGGTGTTAAGTGCCGGCCGGCACTATTTAGTGCCGACCGGCAGTCAATTGGCAGCCGATGGATGAGTCTAGTGCCGGTGGCCTCCTCCTTCAGTCGGTGGTGTCCTACCCCAGCCGGTGGTGATCCCCAGTGCCCTGAGAGGCACTCCTAGGACTTTGGCAATTTTCAGAGGAGGATAGCAGGGGAAACAGAGGCAATCCGTGCATGGCAGTGCAGTTCCGAGCCAATTCTGAGCACGCGCTGCATTTGGCCCTCATCCCGAGTCGGTTTACTGTTTAATTAGATTAATTAATTTATTTGGTTAATTTAGTTAATTTGTAGTGATTAATTAGCTTGCGTAGTTAATTAGTTATTCGGTTTTGTATATTCTTTTGGTCCCTCTGAGTGAGGGCAAAGTTGTAATAAGTGTGTGTGAGTGGGTGTATGTCTTCCAAACCCCCATTTCTTTCTATCCCTTTTACTTACCTGCTTTTAATGGTTAGTATTAGGGCACGTTTATTTTAGCATACCTTATGCTATGCATGCGTACATCCATGCATTTGTTGACATGCATCGGGCTCGGTACATCATACAAACTGCATTGTATTTTCAATTCCAAATTGAATACGTGCATCGAATAAAGTGCATTTCACATGCCATGTTTAGGGTTAGCCGAGCCTACTCTAGATTGCACCTCTGTATGTGTTGCATTAGCCACTTAACATGAACTAGGATCATACACATGATTACTAACTAGTTTCTGTTTTGGCTTGGAGTACTAGGTGAGCTTTTATGCTTTACCATATCACATGTGTGTGAGTGCTGCCCTAATAGCATGACTACCATGAGGCTAAGTGCTTATGTGATATAACTGCTTGCATGCCTGTGGATGGAGGTCAAATTACCTAGATTGGAATAATGCATTAAAACTGTGAGTTTTAAGCCCACCAGACAATGGCAAAACTGTCTTTTCTAAAAGCCCACTTAAGGGTGGCAAAACCTGCGTTTTAGCCTACTTGCGAGTAGCAAACCATTTTCAAAACAAACATGAAATTTTGTTCCAATTTAGGCAATTTGGTCTATACTTGTTTGCTGTGTGCATAACATAGTAATTCTAAGCTAATAACCAGAATAAGAGCATGTAATGTTTTCAAAATCGGATATCACGGTTAGTAGAGGCCGGTCTTGAATGAGCGAAAGAGTGCTCATAGCTGACCTTCCCCAATCGTACCCAAGCTCCCGAGCCAAGACACTTTGGTGATGACGGACACGTGGCCTTCGGCACCGAGTCAGGGTTTCCTAGATTTCCCATTTTAAAAAAATATTTAGGTGGCGACTCTGTATCTGGCAAAGCAGTCCATGTTTGGCACTTCTTTTCAAAATCGGTTTTTCTCAAAACGATTTGCCAGAGTTGGACTCTTTGGTTCAGATTACGAACCGCAGCAAACAAAAGGGAGTCCGAACTGTAGAGTGAAGCCCACGGGTGCGTCTACAAAACCTTGATATGACAGCCCCCAAAGTGCATTAATCATGCAAGCATGCACAATACCCTCTTTAAAGCATAAGAGACCAACACTTCAAGACATGGAAGAGGTGATAAATAGAGACATATAGGCATGAAATAAGGACTGAAATGTGATCTAAAATGATGCCAAATCATAAGATCGAGGTAGGCTAAACATGCTAGGGACTCACATACCCAAGGCTTGCAAGCCAACATGCAAGATAACAACACCAAACACTCCAAACATGGCACAAATAGTGGCTAACAGCCCTTACACATAGCGATATGATGTTAATGCCCTCATGGAATTATGCTAAAATATGAAAAGAACATGGCCTAGATGCATGGCATACTTTTAAGCATAAGAGAGCATTTCAAAGCAAGTATGAGAGACATGCTAAGGGCTATAAATCCGACCCAAAACAGAGGTATAACCTATCATATTAACCACAAATATGCTCTGAAATGAAGACAAAACCAACCAAGCATGCATGCTATCCATTAGGCCAAAAACAAAGGCAAGCAAAGGACAAGGGGTAGAGGGGTGTCCCTCCCCTATATGAGACTTGAAACCATCTCCCTCACCACTGAAAACCAACCAAAAACACCAAGTTAAACAATGCTCAAAGAAAAGGCACTAAAAGGGCCAAAACAAGGCCTAAGAGGGTGAGTTCTTACTCAAATCAAAAGGTGACCTTAATGAATGTTCTTAAGCAAGTAAAAACAAGATTTTTTTATGTTATACACAAAGCTTAAAACACAAAGCAAGATGGGTAGAAACTTGTTGCAAAAATGGGGAAACTAAAGTAACAAGCTCACCCTTGAAGATCCTTTGAAGAACAGGTGGAGCAGCCCTCCTCTAGTGGTCAAAACCAGTCCAAAATCACAACAAACAACCGTCCAAGTTCCTCAATCTCAAAATAAGGTGTAATAGTGTGTGTAATGGTGAAAAAGTAAGGTAAAAGTGCACTATTTGGCCACAAAACACACACAAGGATGAGAGAGAGTGAGATATAGAGAGAGAGAGTATATAAGCTCTGGTTTTTGTGTTGGAAAATGGCTAACCTCTTAGCCAAGAAGACAAGGCCTCCTCTTATAGAGGAGGCAATCTTGTAAGCTTAGCAACCAAGCAAACAAGAGACTCATCCCTCCAAACACGTGTATGGAGGGGAAGAAAGTGGTAGACAGCTGCTTAAAAATATCTCAAAAAGCAACTGAACAGTAGCCGGCCGGCAAAGAGTGTCATCTTGACAATATTTACTGCCAACCGGCACAATATAGTGCCGATGGCAACACCAACCAGCCGGTGGCCTCTAGCTAGTGCCGGTGGTGTGTGGGGGTGCCTCACAAGGCATTCCTTGCCCCTCCAAGGCAGAGCACAAGTGTTTGGTGCAAACCAGACACAAAACAGTCAAGTTCGGAGGTCCTGAGGCAAGGCGCGTAGCCGAGAACTCCGGGAACTCCAAACGAACACGATCATAGATAATCACCAAGTGTTCAAATGGTGACGTCCAAGTCTTGAGGACGGTCAAAAATGGGGTGTCTACACCTGCTAGCCATAGATGAATGCTGCCGGCCCTCTACCGGCCATCTATGATGCACTGCCGGCCACTAATGCATTGGATCACCATGCTGCAGCAGAGTACAAACAAAGCAAAAAGGGGGTTTTTCCAAGGCTTGTCTGCACATTTTGCCTCTCCTTTTCACGGACAAATCTAAGGAATTGTGAACTAAAATCACAAACCACCAGTCAAAGCAATTTCATTGCATGACGGCTTGTGCTTCAAGGTGTGCAAGCTTAATAAATGCAAAGCCTAACACTCAAGAACCATCACCTTATCATGCGTGATCAAGGACAATGGAGACCTAGGAAAATGGCACATTTCATCACTTTTGAATATGAATTGTCCCATTTTCCTGGTGCTCAAACTAACATCAGATTTGAACACATGCAATGCAACATAAAGAATGCTTATCTTGCCTCTTTTACTTGCCAATTTTGTTTACTCATTTTAATTACCAAATCATTCCTTAATACATTAAGTCCATTGGTGAGTGTCCTCTAATGGAAAGAAGGCTCAAACCACAAGGTTGTTTTAGGCATGAAAGAGACCTCATGCCGTTGGTCATGAACCCCAAAAGGGATTAAACCATTAAGCAAAAAACCTCAATGTCATGTTTTAAACAAGCAAATGGTTTAAACCACTTTCAAAGAAAAAATAAAATCAAGAAAAGAGGGAGGTTACAGAGATAATTAAATGCCGGAAATGAGTGATAAAAGCACTAAAACATGCAACCAACTCAAACCAATGGTGGTTAAAGCCTTAAAACACTAAGCTAGTGAAGGAACTTACACCACAACCACGCCATACAAGGCTCAAATGGCACCAAACAGCCAAAACAGTGGCAAAATTCAAAATAGAGTGTAAAACATGCTGGAATTGAGCCACAAAAAGATAAAACATTAAGCTAATACATGGGGCTAACTAGGCATGCAAACAAGACACAAGGAGGGGAGGCTAACCCCTCCAATTTCAGACTTCAAAATAAGTTTTTTACCACTAAAAAACCTCTGAAATTTAGTGGTTAAAAGGCCCACAAAAGTTGGTTTGAAAGTGATGAACAAAGGCACAAAAACTTGACAAACTAAAAAGCAAGAAAGGTGAACCACCCCCTAACTAAAAGGCTCAAACCACCACTTTTAAGCCACAAAAATAGAAATTTTCACAGTTTAAAACCAGCTCCACAATAGTAAGAAAGGATGGTAAAACAAGTATATTGAAACAAAGTAAACAAGGCACGTGTTGTACCTTTGAAGCAAAGCTCAAGTTTAGGCACCAAACCAAGCTAAAACCACCTTCAAGAGCTCAAAACAAGTCCCAAGGAACCTCAACTCAAAGGGAAGAAACTTTGATTAAGGTAGTGTATGCAAAAGTGTAGAGAAACTAGGCAAGTAAGCACAAAATTGCAAGAGAGAGAGAGAGAAATCTAGAGAGAGTGAGATTTTTTGTTCCAAAATTTCTAACCCTCAAAAATGGGGGAGGGAGGGAACCCCCTTATAAATAGAAAATATGAATTCCATACAAAGAGATCTAGCCCTCCACGTGTGGGCAAATGCAAGCCTTTGTGCAACTAGTTGGCACAGCTGGCACAAAATATCTGCAGAAAACACTGGTGGCCAGCCGGCTATCAGTGATGACCGGCAAGGCACATCAATGGCCGGCAGGCCAAAATCCCTGGCTGGCATCCCTCATAGATGGCCGGAAGGCCACCAAAGATTATAGGGGAGAGAGGCCAAGACATGGTCCAAAAAGAAGACAAAAAGGATGCAGGGTTTGGAAAGCTCAAACCTGTGGCATTCCGTTGAGGACTTTGAGCACTCAGCGAGCAATCAGACTCGTTATCGGATGTACCTGCAAGAACATCCAAGTCTTGAAGGCCTGTCAAAAATGGGGTATCTACAGTTTTGAATACTATATTTGCATTGTTGTAATAGCATAATAGTCCTCATGGATTTGGCATGGTTAGGCTATAGCCACCAATCCACTTGAGTTGATCGTTTTACTTGGATTCTTATAGCTTTCCTTATGTATATTGGAACCTTGCGGTCGTGGGAGATTTAGAGGTTAGCCACCTCACCACAAGTTTGATTAACTAGCTATAAATTTCTTGCTTTCATACTATTGTTGTTCACTTTGAAGCTAGGTAGTAGTTTCCGTGTCAAAAGTGTTGAGAAACTCTCTTCTCAATTTTCAAAACATGGAAATGGATGTCTCATCCTTGTTCCATGAATAAAAAAGGAGTTATCAACAACTTTTGACAAGTTGTGTGTTTAAAGCTTTAAATAGTTAGCTTGATTTTTTATTTTCTCCCTTTTCTTCTTTAAGGTGCTGTAAGATCTCTCCTAGTTTCATTTTTGAAGCATGGAAATGGATGCCTCATCCTTATTCCATGAGTAGGAAGATGAGCATGCAACAACTTTTTATACCTTTCATTCGTTTACTTAGACTTGCTTTTGTTTTACTTTGAAGCCAAATGATAGCTCTTTCATTGGAAGAACTAGAAACTCTCTTCTAGTTCCATTTGGAAGCATGAGAATGGATATCAATCCATGTTCCGTGAGTAGGAAGAAGACTCTCTAAGTTCTTTCTTCAATGATATAACCTCTTGCTTACAAGCTTCACTTTCAAAGATGGTATTCTCTAACCTACCTCTCTCTAAATTTGAGTACCCATTTACTCTTAGTCACTATGATATGTTGTAGGTTTCAATCATTTCTTTGAATGATTTTATTGTTCTTTTTTTTCTTTTTTTTAAGTTTTGGTTTTGTACTCATTAATTTTTCCATCCCATTGTTTCATTAATCATCATGTAACACCCTTGGGATGTTGATGATTTGTGAAGCAAACCTATTTCCTCCTTGAATATCTTTTATGATAGAAGGGAACATGAAGGATGAACATCTTTTGGAAATCCCCTGTTTGCTCTGTTCCAATTCTGTTGCAACAGGTTTTCTATAATCAATGGCCGGCAGGACCATTCAAGTGTACGGCCGACCAATTCATTAGGCTGGCTGACCAAATTTTTTGTATGGCAAGTGTGGTTATTTAGCCAAGTAGGGTAAATCCTGAGGTCAAAAAAGAACTATTTTCTGACTACGAACAGGGCAATTTCTGGCGACAGACAAAGAGGCTTCCAAAGGATGTTCTTGCTTGCGTACACACGGTTTCCCGCCTTTCATTCAACACCTTCAAATTCACCGCTCAGAAATTTGTACTTGCAATAGTTAATTCATTTGTATTTGTAATAATTGGTTAGGGTAAATTACACTTTGCACCCCTACACTTTACACAAAATCCCACTTTAGACTCTTCACATCAAATTGTGACACTTAACCCCCTGCACTTTTGATCAAGTGTCACATTGGCCCTTCTGTTAACAGTGAGGCTAATAGAAGTTACCCTTTAGGGGGTTAAGTGTCACAATTTTGATATGTAAGGACTAAAGTGGGATTTTGTATAAAATGGAGGGGTGCATAGTGTAATTTACCCTCACATGTTCTCTCTCTCTCTCTCCCTCCCTCCCTCCTAATAAAAAATTAAAAAAACTATTTTAATCTTTCTCATTTTATTTTCATAATATATATAATTTTTAATATAAAATTTCAATTTTATAAAATTAAAATATCATTGAAAATATACCTTTAAAATGAGACTAATATTAAATATATTTAATAAAAAATTAAAATAAATAAAAAGTCTTTTGTATTTGATTTGCACCTATGCATAGATTGGATTTGTGTGTTTTTTATTTCGTTTAAAAAAAATTATTTATCACATCATCACATCATCTCTCACATTTTTTACAAGTTTTTTTTTTTTAAAAAAAAATCAAAAAAACTAGTTCTTAACCATCATTCCAAAACTCCTCTGTGTTTGATTTACACCTATGCACAACTTGGATTTGTGTGTGTGTGTGTGTGTGTGTGTGTGTGTGTGTTTTTTTTTCTTTAAAAAAAATTATTTTCATAAGATTTTTTTTTAATGAAGATTGTTTTTGAGAATTTCAAAAATATATTATTTTTGTGTGTTTATTTCATCAAATTAAACATAACTAAACATAGTAATCACTTTTTTTTATTATTAAATATATTTAATAGTAGTCTCATTTTGAAGGTATATTTTCAATGATATTTTAATTTTATAAAATTAAATTTTTATATTAAAAATTATATATTATGAAATTAAAATGAAAAAGATTAAAATAGTTTTTTAATTTTTTATTAGGAGAGAGAGAGAGAGAGAGAGAGAGAGAGAGAGAGAACATGTGAGGGTAAATTACACTATGCACCCCTGTACTTTACACAAAATTCCACTTTAGTCCCTACACATCAAAATTGTGATACTTAACCCCTTAGAGGGTAACTTCTGTTAGCCTCACTATTAATAGAATGGCCAATGTGACACTTGATCAAAAGTGCAGGGGGTTAAGTGTCACAATTTGATGTGTAGGGACTAAAGTGAGATTTTGTGTAAAGTGCAGGGGTGCAAAGTGTAATATACCCAAATTCATACAAACTTGTAACAAGCATACAAGATACAAACCTCGAATTGTCTTTTAAATGTCAAGTAGAGAATTCCACACGCAGCTAAAATGATAGATGGATATTAAGCAAGGATTTAAGATGGGCAATTAGTAATTGGTTGAATCGACATTGTGACTATATTCCTCCCTTGTGATATCGAATTGCAAATGTAATTTTGAAAGTCCTCATCGCAAACTATTAAAATCCAGTCATTGTCCTCGTCTTGATACTTGACATGGTAAGTACCACACTGTAGGTTCAACCACTTTGCCACTTGCTGTTAAAACTCTACCATTCCCGACGACAGACGGAGCTGAAATTTAATAAAATCATCTCCATATTTTGCCTTTATGGTCACAATACTTGTGTTTTGCACTGTTGTAAAATGTGACTTTGTGCGAGAAGCAGTAGCCATGTCCTGCATATGAGGTGGATCAAAAATTGGAGGTTGACTAGATTCTAGGATTTGTTCATGAACAACACCTTGGACAAGTTTATAGGAAAGCAATTGGTTATCCTTACTTCTCTTGCGAGGTGACCACCAGGTGATATTATATTCCCTACAAGCACTCTTCACTATAGATTGGCTAACTGCAAAACGAAAATCCAAATTCTACATAAGAAAATATACGTTGTTTACTACTACCAAAAGTATATGAATTTTCCAAAGGATCCAGCTAGGAACGGGTATCCCAAGTATGTAAGGTTATTGCCATGGCTTTATCCAGCATCTTTAAGTTTCATTCTAAAACGTTGCTGGAGATCCTCCAAGCCAATTGGAATTCTAGCTTTTCTTTGTAGTCTTTGGGATGAGTTAATTATGCAATTTTGCTATACAGAAGTAACAACAATGTTGTTTTCTTCTATGTTACTAACAACATTGTTTCCAGTGTCTAGAGCATCCACTTCTTCTAATTGTTGATCGGATAAATCTAGAAACACCATCTTTTCCCCATTCTCCATCCTATTTGGAGATCTTCCAATTTGGGGTATTTGATAAGAATAAAGTTTACCATCCTCTGAAAAATCAAGAATTTCAATAGATAACTCCTTAAAACTGTTACAATGTTGCTACATTGTTGTCAACAACAGAACCAAAGCAATCCTCAGATCCCCACCTTTAGTGTAGTTTGGGGGCAAAAAGAATTCTAGCATGTAAACATTG
Source organism: Camellia lanceoleosa (assembly GCA_025200525.1). Classification (NCBI taxonomy): domain Eukaryota; kingdom Viridiplantae; phylum Streptophyta; class Magnoliopsida; order Ericales; family Theaceae; genus Camellia; species Camellia lanceoleosa. The sequence goes on along the minus strand of CM045758.1, from coordinate 61,903,443 downwards.
TCTTCAATATATCTATCCTGCAAGCAAATTCTAAAAGAACCTGTAACTCCAAATTTGCGTGCGTAGTGTGCCAAAGGGTACTCAGTTATGCTAAATTGAGTAACATCTTTGCAGAAGACCAAATTTTGAGACGAAACTGATCTTCCAACAACCCCCCATCCCTTTTCATAGGTGTTGTAAAGCACATGCATCTAAAAAAGCAATCATATGGCCCTTTCTATAATGGATTTCATATTTTCTAAACACAGCATTGCAAAGCCTACACGAGGACCAATTTTGAGCCAATGGTAGATAATGAGTGCTACACAACACATTTAGCATCTTCTGGATTTCTTCGAGAGTTTCATACTTCTCTTGATAATGTTTCACGAATACATATTTGTCATCCCGATAATTAAACCAAACAATTATACAAATCTTTATTTTCAAACTATAGGCAAATAGTTAACCAGAATTAAAGAATCAGTGGGAGAATTAGTACAAAACCAAAAGATACGCTCTACACCAAATCTCCCCACCCAACCAGTAAATGTAAACCCCCCCCCTCCTTAGAGGTGACTAATTTTAAACTTCGATCTAATAAACAGCATAAAGAATTCATAGATGCTCTTATCCAGAAAATGAAAAACATTAATATAGGACAATCCTCCAGCTCTCAGATAAATATGCCTTCTACTCAACAAACAAGCAACCTTAATAATGAGGAAGATGAACTTTCTCCTTCACACATTTCATAAATACATAATAATTTTCAAGATATATTCAGTCTGTTAGTAAAACCTATTTTCCCCAATAGACTTCCTGAATGGCTTTAACAGGATCTAGTAGATATTATTATTCCAGACCTACACCTCAAAATCTTTTATATGATACCTAGAAATCCTTCCATGGCAAAACCATTTATGAATGCAATATCAATGAAAAAACTGAATATCAAATTTTTGAAACTGTACATCAAATGTTAATGCATGGTACTATTTGCAAGCAGAATGATAATACTGATCATCAGGTTGTCCACTTTATTGCTAATGGCTTCACCGAAATTCCTCGGGGATGGTGGGATAACGTTCTCACTGCCACCCAACAGAATGAAATACTTAATTCTTTTAAGATTGAAACTAACCCCATCACCAATACTATTAGACAGAATGAAGATGCTATCTATACTCTCGTTCAAACTATATTACGCCACTTTGTTGGACGTGAAGTAGGTAACGGTGATTGTAGACGTGAGCTTTTACAGAATCATAGATGTCCATCTTTAACCCATTTTCGATGGTACAAAGATGTCTTCCTGCTTAAGGTCATGCAACGAAGTGATGCAAATAGTGAACATTGGAAAGCCAAATTCATTAATGGTCTTTCCAACCTTTTTGCCAGAAAAATTCGAAAAAAGCTTTGGGATCGCCATAATGGCATGCAAATTCCTTATAACTAGTATACTTATGGCCAACTTATCGGCATTATTATAGAAGAAGGTCTTTCCTTTTGTAATGACCTTAAACTTCAGTATCTTATGAAAAAAACAGAATTTAACAAAAAGAAAAGAATTAGGTGAATTTTGTGACCAGTTTGCATATGAAACTAAAATTTAGTACCCATCTACATCTAAGAAACAAAGGTCATATAAACCATATAAAAAATCTTCCCAAAAACCATATTCTACAAAGAGAAAATATAAACCGACTTCTCACAAATCTAAATAGACAATTAAAAGTAAACCAAAATCTTATCCAAAGAAATATCGATCCCAGATTACTTGTTATAAATGTGGCACAATAGGACATTACGCTAATAAGGGTAGAGCTAAATTAAAACAGAAATTAAATGAAATGTCCGTAGATGAACATATTCAACAACAGATTTTGCAAACCCTATCTAGTGATGATAGTATCTCCAGCATAGATAATGATGATCAAGCTGAAATATATTCTCCATCTGAGTCTACTTGTGACTCAAATACCCCAAAACAATGTCTTTGTAAAACTAGTAATGTAAATTCTTTAACTGAGGCTAATTATTGGAAAGTTATAGTTGAAATGAATGGCTTAGATTTAGGCGGCCCTAGCCTAAATGTCTTAACTGATGACTAGAAATCTATGCTAGAATTACCATATCAGATTAAGGATCATGAAATGAAATTAAAATTTTTAGAATTGTGTTATCACAATCAGAAAACTGAAAAAGTTATTCCTTTAGAGCACTATAGTATGAAAGAAGTTTTGAGTAGGATACAATCCTTTTCGATTCTTGAAAAAACGGTAACCATCCAGGATCTAAAAATGAAAATTAATGTATTAAAAATAGAAGTAAAACATCTTCAAACAGCTAACCGACCTATAATTAATGATATTAAAAAAAATTAACAGCCATCTTAAAGATAAAGGGTCAAACTTCAGAACAAAAAATTCAAACTTCAGAACAAACACCAGAAACTCAGTATTTAATGCTTATGAACTAGATTACCTTCCAGAAATGGTATATTAGAATCACTTTTATAATAAAACTTGATTTTATTATCAAAGATGCCATCGCCCTGATTGATAGTGGTGCTAATATGAACTGCATTCAAGAAGGATTAATTCCTACCAAATATTTCCAGAAAACCACCCAATCATTAACCAGTGCAAGTGGTAATTCTATGAAAATTAAATACAAAATACCATAAGCTTTTATCTATAATCAAGGAATATGTCTTCCCACTGCTTTTGTTCTTATCAGAAACATATCTCAAAATATTATCTTAGGGACTCCATTTTTATGTTTATTAATGCCAATTGCAAAAATAGATTCCATAGGCATTCATACAACAATCAGTAATCAACCAATTATCTTTGAATTCATAACAGAACCTTATACTAAAGAATTAGATCAAATCAAAGATCTAGTTAATTTCATAGAAAACAAATCAATTTTCTTCAAATAGAAATCAATTATCTCACTATTGAGCAAAAATTACAACAGTCATCTTTACAGAACAAAATTAAAATGATTGAAAAAGAATTCCAAACAGAAATTTGTAGTGATATTTCTAATGCTTTCTGGGAACAAAAGAAACATATAGTTTCGCTTCCTTATGAACCAGATTTTGATGAAAGATTCATTCCAACCAGAGCTCGTCCTAGTCAAATGAAAAAAGAATATTTAGAATTGTGCAAAACAGAAATTCAAAGTCTTCTCCAAAAGAAGTTAATCAAGACTAGTCATTCTCCATGGAGTTATACAGTATTTTATGTTAATAAAAATGCAGAAATAGAATGAGGTGAGCCACAATTAGTCATTAATTATAAACCTCTTAATGATGTTTAGAAATGGATCAGATATCCCATTCTGAATAAAAAAGATTTACTTGATCGATTACAGGATGCAGTCATATGTTCTAAATTTGACTTAAAATCAGGATATTGGCAAGTACAATAAGCTGAACAGGATCAATACAAAACTGCTTTTACAATACCTTTTGGACATTATGAATGGAATGTTATGCCGTTTGGTCTAAAAAATGTTCCATTAGAATTTTAGCATATCATGATCGATATATTTACATCTTATACAAAATTTGCTATCTGTTATGTTGACGATGTTCTTATTTTTTCATCATCCATTGATTAGCATATAAAACATCTTAATACATTTAAGCATGTTATTATCTGAAATGGTTTAGTAATATCTGCACCAAAAATGAAACTTTTTCAAACAACAGTACGTTTTCTTGGTCATAATATCCATAATTGCACTATTATACCAATTGACAGAAGTATTGATTTTGCCTCTAAATTTCCCGATGAAATAAAAGACAACTCAATTACAGCGGTTTCTTGGTAGTCTAAACTATATTCGAGACTACTATCATCAGTTATCCCAGAATACTGCTATCCTTTACCCCAAACTACAGAAAAATCCTTCTCTATGGACAGAAGAGCACACTACTGTCGTACAAAAAATTAAGGCTAAAATAAAACAACTCCCCTGTCTTGCTTTACCAAATCCAGAATGGCAAAAAATTGTTGAAACTGATTCCTCTAATTATGGTTATGGAGATATTTTAAAACAGTTAAACCCTACCTGTCATATAGAAGAATTATTAAGATTTACATCAAGAAATTGGACTAAAGCTGCTTTAAATTATCCCACAATTAAAAAAGAGTGCTTAGCTATCGTTAAATGTGCTTTAAAATTCTAGGATGATTTGCTAAACCAAAATTTTTTAATTCGTGTGGACTGTTCAGTAGCTAAATAGATATTTAAAAAAGATGTTCTTAATCCTGCTCACAAACAGATATTTGCAAACTGGCAAAGTGCATTATCTGCATTTGACTTTGATATTGATTATATCAAAAGGGAATAGAATTCTTTCCTAGATTTCCTCATGCGTGAATATTTGCAGGGATCATGACCAGTAGAGGTGGTCGTGGCCCTAGTCGGAGGGGCCAGGACAGGAGAAACCGTTACCAGAATCCCTATATAACAGAATTTCTGGCATTACAAGCCTCTAACAGTAATCCTAGAAATCCTCCGGCCAATCCACCAAGGATGTCCTCCTTACTCTTGAACAGTACACTCCTAATGGTATTGCTAAAGAAACAATTCCTTACATTGAACCAGCCGATGAAAAATGGATAACAGATCCATACGAAATTAAACATCGCTATCTTACGACTCAACAATTTCCTCCACATTTTGACTAGTACCATTATATTTATAAACAGATACTCATTCAGAATGTTGCCATGGAAATCAAGCATACTTTGCATGATCCTTCTAAAACTACCAGTCCCATCCAATTAAGTAAAACTACCATTCGCAATATTATGCCCATTGCTACCTGGCGCATTCATCTGCATACTACTCGTCAACTTAACAATCGCAACCGAGAAACTCGATATAGTTATTGAGACTATATCGATGCATTTACCTATGCATTTTATTACCAGAATCCTATCCATAATCATTCCTGGTTTATCCGTATTTGTCCCAACGTCCTCAAAAATGATTTACCAAATTGGTTTCTCATTTGGTGGGATAAATTTGGGCTCCAACTTGAAGTTTTACTAGTATCAACCCGTGAAGCCTTTAACGAATGGCAAATTGCTTATTCTCATTTACCAGGACAAAAGGATATTTCTATGACCAAATCTCTAGTTCATTTTACTATCCGTCTTAGTATCCCGTGGATATGGAAATGGGATTACCGGTGTGATTATCATAATAAGATTCAGTATCTCAAAAAAGTTTTCTTTGTGAGATGGTGAGATAAAGGGATGAATCCCACTTTACCAGTAACTGTCCAGAAAATCAAGATCCATACTAAAGCCTGTTGGGATGCTATTCCCAAAACAATTCCCAGTCAACTAGTTATTCAAAATCCTTTCCTACAAATTGAAACAAAATTATGTCGAAAATATCTGAATTTATCAAAAATAGAATTAATCATTAAAAGCGTGGATTTCATGAAGGAACAATTCCTCCAGACTATTGCCAGTGATGACACCTCCATAAAATTCGTTACTAGTAGTCAAGACCAGGAAGATCCAGACCAGGATGAAAATGAATTTGCTGTTCTAGCCAGTGAATCACAGGATCCGGCAGAAGATGAACCCAACTTTGGTGACTGTTGGGATTCACTCACCACCATGATTGCTAAAAAGATTAACAAGGAAAAAGATTAAAAAAAAAAAGGAAAAGGTAAAGCATGACTTTTTGTCCCCTACCAGCATTATTTATCTTAAGCATCGATGCAAAACGACAACTAACAGTACACCCACTTTCTGCAAAAGCAGATTCCTTGTCTGCCATCTAGCATAGAGACTGACAATTGTCTAAGTCCAGTCCAAAGATGATAAGGATGCTGAGTCAAAAGTAGATTCCCACTTAGTTTTGAGGATATGGGCGATCGACTCTAACCAACAAGGACAGGCCACATGTCCTCATCTTATCTTATCTTTTCTCTTTTCATATCTATAAAAGGGATGCTGTTACCCTTGTTGAGGCAGAGTGTTTTTTTTAAGAGTTTATTTTCTCTTGTAATATTTGAGTGTGCTCTCTCTGTCCCTTGTAAAATTTCTCAGTTTATGATATATAAATTAAGTATTAAAGAACTATACTGTTTTGAAGACTAGTATTTTCTTCTTTATTATGTACGCCTGTAAATTTGCTTGTTGATTTGATCAATGTTTTAGAATTTTATTTTGATAGTAGAAATATATATTTGCAATAGCTTCAAGCTAACGACCCATATTTACAGCTATATCTTTATAACCAACAAATAATTAGGATCCAATAATAGATCCCGAAGCAGATCTGCCTGTGGGCGACCGCTGTCCGACCATCACTTTAACAGTAAAACCATGAGTCCATATATGTAGAAATTTAAATCTAATATAATAATAATATAAACTTTAATATTCCTGGTTTTGTGCTTATCACGGGTAGAACAGAGTGAGGTTAAGTGGGACATCATCCAAGAATAGAGAGAGGTTAAGTGGGACGAATTGGTTTGATTAAATAAACTGTCACATAACTTCTTCTTTCTTTCTTTTTTTTCTTTTTTTGTTCTTATAATTAAGAGAAGAAATGAGACCATTTTAGCCAAACTTATTGAATGGTTTCAGTTAAAAAGAGCTATAAATTATGAAGATTTTTTTTAGGTCAAATAAACTGAATAAATCAAATAAGTTATAATTTAAAATTGCTAGCAAACATTATTAGTCAGCCTTTTTTTAGTAAACAAGTTGATTTATAAATAATAATACCAAAACATTGTATACAATAAATGAAAAAAATCAACACAGTTAAGGCAATTAAACCGACCAACTTAGGTAGCACAAAGGTATTGTATAATTGTCCAAAACCAGCTTCGTCGTTTTGGATAGGAGCACCTTACCCTGGCATGGAGTATTTCAATTGGTCCAACACTTTGAGCAGAAATCTTTATTGCCTAGTAAATTGGGCTAAAATAAACAATTAGGTAAATTCTACTCACCTCCCTTGTGAGGTGAAAAAATAAAATAGTAATTCTAATATTTTTGTTATATTTACATCAATTTTCCTTACATATGATAAGGTTAACTGAGCTAACAATAAGTGATATCTTTTGTTGGCCCTCGTGTATCATAATGAAATTATCAATTTCACTCTAGAGAGATCAGTAGAATTTACCCAAATGATTACTGTCAATGATATGATATCAGAATAAAAGGCTCAATACGTGCATAAGAATTGTTATTGAACTCCATGTTAAATGATTTACACAATGAAATTAATGAAAGGGTAAGATTAACGAACCATTAAAAAGATTGGCTAGTAAAATAGAACCAACTAGTAAAATAATTTGAGCTCCATCAACAAAAGAAATAAGAAAAATAAAAATAAAAAGAAACCATCATTGAAAATTAAAATTCACAATCATTGGATAGGCATACAAAATAAATAAATAAATAAACAAAAGTAAAGAAGAGAACATAAAAATGGGAGTGATTATTCTAATTAGGAAGTTAGGGGACAAACCTCAATATACGATTATAATTAAAACTATCTGAAGTTATTTGTACTTCATTTGTCAACACCAACTCAACTGCACCAATATAGCACGGCCTAGAAAGTTCAAACAATGGTGCAACTAGAGATTGCTTAATATTGCAACTAATGGCACGATCGCGCTGTGGATACTCTTTGCATGAGTAATACTGCACATTTGGAGTACACTCCAACTGTTGATCGCAGAACACATGGCCAAGGAGACCAAGATGTTCGTCACTCACTCCATTCACATCAAATTCATAATCCGAAGATGTCAACCTATACCAACAAAGTCCTTCATCGGTCTGGGTAAAACCAAAAGGTTAGTGTCGAGTAGTAAGTAAACACTTGCCCCCAATTTCTATGACTTTCAAAAACTGTATAAGAAATTGGGTATGGGGCCAGAAATATAATATACTTTTAAAGTAGGAGTTTATCTTCTCCATAAACTCTGGAATAGAAGGAGAATCAGGGTTCCATCAATTATCTTCTCTGTACGATTTTGCAAATTTCCAAGCCCAAAATATATACATATATATATATATATATATACAAGGCCAATCGAGAATAAGGTAAGCAACAAGAAAAGAATGTGGGAATCTATTAAAAATCTAATCTAAATCTAAATATATAAAAAAAATTTGTTAACATACCTACTACTAGTTAAGCATAGGTTAGAAAGGCTATATATTACCGTTTTGTGTTGTGCCACCAATTTGATATTTTCCCTATATTTTAACACGGACAATCGAAGTTGGGATTTTCTGAGAGATAAAAATAACCAAAATTAAATTAAATTTTTTAATAAAAAAAGAAAAACAAAATTAATAGTAAGTGTTTTAATAAGACGTTGGTTAAATGGAGAATAATTGACCCAGGAAAAAAAAAAAAAAGAAAGAAAGAGCGAATAATTGGAGTGAAAGCCAACCTGTAAGTAATAAAAATGTATAATATCATATGAGATGAGAGAAAAACTAATCGGAGAAGGGAGGCAGAGAAGGAGGACATTCGCGAGGGTCGTCTTCTCCACTCCAAAAAACCTAGCCAGAGTTACGGATTTCGTGCTGACGTAGCAGTTGGTTGTTGTTCACATATGATTCGAAATTGGAAGGAAAGTCACGGATCATATCATCATCCGTAAGATTTTTTGTCTGGAGGAAATTTTCATTCTCGGCCATTGATTATCTACACCCCACTCTCTCTCTCTCTCTCTCTCTCTCTCTCTCTCTCTCTCTCTCTCTCTCTGTAGTTCCCAGCACCAGCGGCCAGAGTGTTTCTCTTATATGCCTAGTTGCCTCATCAAAAAAATAAAATATAATCATAATAGTAGTAATAGGTGGAAGGAAATTGCGTAGAAAAGTCAAGTGATTCAAGAGGTTCACATGGTCCAATCTTTAAAAAAGAGCGTGGTTTGAATTGGTTTGGATTGGGGTTAAACTGAGATCAATATATTATCAACAGTTTTTAAAAAAGTAGAACCAATTCAATCCATTTAAATCAGGGAACCCATCCGAACAAATCCATCTAAACACAGATTGGATTGGTTTAGGACCACAGATTCACATATTTAAATAACAAAAAAAAAAAATCGAACATTTTAATTTCATAAAAACATAAACATAGCATCATATTACTTCAACAACAGCAACATGTCATTCCATTATGGCGACATACTGTTCTAGAATTTAAACAACCATAAGAAAACTGCTTCCACCAAAACTATTTAGACCATTATAAATTAAAACGAAAAGCTAACAACTCTGCACAGTAAATGAAAAAATCAGCACAGCTGAGGCTATTAAACTGACCAACTTAGGTAGCACAAAGGTGTTGTACAATTGTCCAAAAACAACTTCGTAAATTGGGCTACAAAAACAATTAGTTAAATTCTACTCACCTCCCTTGAGAGGTGAAAAAATAAAATACTAATTCTTATATTTTTGTATAATTACATCGATTTTCATTACATTAGTGATAAGGTTAACTGAGCTAACAATAAGACATATTTTTTGTTGGCTGTTGTGCATCATAATAAAATTAGCAATTTCCCACATGAGAGATCAGTATAATTTACCTAAATAATTAATGTCAATGATTTGATATCAGAATAAAAGGCTCGATACGTGAATAAGAATTGTTCTTGAACTCCATTTTAAATGATTTACACAACGAAATTAATGAAAGGGTAAGATTAAGGAACCATTAAAAAGATTGGCCAGAAAAATATAACCAACTAGTAAAATAATTTGAGCTCCATCAACAAAAGAAATAAGAAAAAGAAACCATCATTGAAAATTAACATTAACAATCATTGGATAGGCATACAAAATAAATAAATAAACAAAAGTAAAGAAGAGAACGTAAAAATGGGACTGATTATTCCAATTAGGGAGTTAGGGGAAAAACCACAATATAAGATTATAATTGAAACTATCCAAAGTTATTTTTAATTCATTTGTTGACACCAACTCAAATGCACCAATATAGCACGGCCTAGAAAGTTCAAACAATGGTGCAACCAGAGATTCCTTAATATTGCAACAGATAGCATGATCGTGCTATGGATACTCTTTGTAAGAGTGATACTACACATTTGGAGTACACTCCAACTGTTGATCGCGGAACAGACGGCCAAGGAGACCAAGACATTCGTCACTCACTCTATCCACATCAAATTCATAATCCAAAGATGTCAACTATACCAAAAAAGTCCTTCATCGACATGGGTAAAACCAAAAGGTTGGTGTCAAGTTGTAAGTAAACGCTTACCCCCCAATTTCTATGACTTTCCAAAACTGTATAAGAAATGGGGTATGGGGCCAGAAATATAATATACTTTTATAGAAGGAGTTTATCTTCTCCGTAAACTCTGGAATAGCAGCAGCAATTAGGGTTCCATCAATTAGCTCCTTTGTACGATTTTGCAAATTTCCAAGCACAATATATATATACATATATACAAGGTAAATCAAGAATAAGGTAAGCAACAAGAAAAGAATGTGGGAATTGATTAAAAAACTAATCTAAATCTAAATATATAAAAATTTTGTTAACATACCTACTTCTACTTAAGCACAGGTTAGAAATGTTATATATTGCCGTTTTGTTTTGTGTCACCTATTTGATATTTTCCCTATATTTCAACACGGACAACCAGAGTTAGGATTTTTTGAGAGATAAAAATAACCAAATTAAATTAAATTTTTTTAATAAAAAAGAAAAAGAAAATTAATAGTAAGTGTTTTAATAAGACACTGGATAAATAGAGAATAATTGACCCAGCAAAAAAAAAAAAAAAGAAAAGCAAATAGTTGGAGTGAAAGCCAACCTGTAAGTAATAAGAACATATGATATGAGATGAGATGAGAGAAAAACTAAACGGAGAAGAGAGGCGGAGGACGAGGACATTCGTGAGGGTCGTCTTCTCCACTCTAAAAAAATCCAGCCAAAGTTACGGATTTCACGCTGCCGTAGCAGCTGGTGGTTGTTCACGTATGATTCAAAATCGGGAGAAAAGTCACAGATCATATCATCATCCATACGATTTTCTGTCTGGAGGAAATTTTCATTCTTTGCCATCGATTATCTACACCCCTCTCTATCTGTGTGTGTACTTCCCAGCACCAGCGGCCAGAGTGTTCCTCTTAAATACCTAGTTGCCTCATTAAAAAAATAAAATACAATGATAATAGTAGTAATATGTGGAAGGAAAGTGTAAAATCCAAATTTTTATGTGTAGAATTATTTTTGGATAAAGTAGTAATTAAATTAATTTATATGGGTCATTTTAGTAATATCAAGGAATTAGTTATGAGGTGGTTTGTTTTTAATTTTTATTACTTAGAGTTTGTAATTTTGGGAGATTGGGTTATGGGCCCACTTGGGCTTTAGGTCTTGGAAACATAGAAGCTCAAACAAATAGGGGTTTTTGATGTTGTGGCTGCTGCGGCAAATCTAGCAATATAAAAAAAAAAAAAAAAAAAAAAAAAGAGAGAGAGAAAAAGAAGAAGAAGAAAAGAAAAGAAAGAAGATTTATAGATTGGTGATTTTGATCTAATCATCTCTTGGAGGTAAGATTTTTTTTATGGTACTCCTAACTATTTCTTTAGACATAGTATCTTGTATGTTGATTGGGTGTATGTATTTTGGGGTTTTGGAATTTACTTGTAGACTATAGGATTAGATTATTACATTATAAAGAAAAGAATGATGGATGCATCTTGGTGATCAATAACAATTGTTTATGTGGTGTAATATTTTATTAGGTTTGTGAGATTGAGGTGGATCTTGGTAATTTAAGATTAGCTTGGGAAATATTATTTTAGCTGTTTGAGGTAAGTAACCCTCTATCACTGTTGGTTCATTTTTATTCCTATCGAATCGTTTAAAATCATAAATATTTATTTATAGCATTCATGTTCTCTTAAAATAAAATATGGGTCAAGTATAAAACAGCATCGAAAATTATTATGAAAATTATTTGAATATTTTGTGGAACTATTATGAAAATTGTACTAAATGTTTATTCTAAAAATATCGAATATTTCATTTAAAAGTTGTGTATTGTTTGAATTTTAAACATCACTCTAGTCTGACTATGATTTGGACCCTAGCCAATAGGGGTTATTTATTGGCACAGAAACTAGTTTCTTTTGGGGCTTTACCACCGGCCTATGTGTGGTTCTGGGCCTTGTCACGGGCTAAGTGACCGTAGTCATTAAGACTTGGGTTTTTTTTTTAATCGAATCATTGAACCATCTGAATATCGAACCATCGATTTGAACAACGAATTACTTTGAATTATCTTGTTGGCTTTTCATTTAAAATATATTTGTACATTGTTTATTTTTAGCTATGAAACCATCTTACAAATAATTGTTCATTTATTGAACTATAGAAAAATTTATATTTATTGGTTATCGATTTATTTATTTATTTATTTTTGTATACTTGATCTAGCTGGCAGTGATGGTTGGTTATTTACTGGGCTATCTAGCTTACCCTTTTCTTTTTTTTTCAGATTCTGAAGAGTAGAGCTGCGCGGGATTTTTTTACATATGGGAGTGCCGAGAGTAGGGCTATGGATTAAGTACTTGGATTATTATTTTGTTAATGGATTTTAATAGTGGACTTGGTAGAAAATTATCATAATGTGCCAAGAGTAGAACTATGATTTAAGTACTTTGATTATTGTTTTGTTAATGGATTTTGTTAGTGGACTTGGTGGATAATTTCATACGATAAGAATAATCAATTTTTGTGGATTTTAGCATTATGACAATTTAAGGATTTATTTCGAGTATTTTACATTGTGGGTTATGTGATTGGATTCTTAGCCTTGCATGCTCACTTTTATGAGTGTGCGGCGTTATCACGGAGCGTGGGGCATGACAATTTGTAACGCCCCACTACTTGCTGGCCCAAGTAACTTGTGGGTCAACCAACAAGACCCAAAAGCTTAAGTCCAAGTTATTTAGTAGCAAAGTAGTGGTGGTTTAGATGCCCAAGATCACCCATGCAAACTTCTGATGTGGGACAGGGTGTTACAAACTCCCCCACTTATAAATCCTCGCGTCCTCGCGAGGGTCTATAATCAATCAGAATACCACAACAAGCTCGTGGCCAGCCCAGAATAAGTGGCCCACATGGTTGTGTGCATGGGTCGGCTCTGATACCATTTGTAACGCCCCACTACTTGCTGGCCCAAGTAACTTTTGGGTCAACCAACAAGACCCAAAAGCTTAAGTCCAAGTTATTTAGTAGCAAAGTAGTGGTGGTTTATATGCCCAAGATCACCCATGCAAACTTCTGATGTGGGACAGGGTGTTACAGAAAGTGCGTAGAAAAGTCAAGTGATTCAAGAGGTTCACATGGTCCAATCTTTGAAAAAAAAAAAAATGCTTCCCATGGTAAAAGTAACAGAAAAAAACAAACAAAAGGAAAATTCTATTCCGGTACATGCCATATGTACTTTCGATTGGGAGTGAGCGTGGTTTGACTTGGTTCGGATTGGGGTTAAATTAAGATCAATCTATTATCTATAGTTTTTTAAAAAATAGAACCAATTCAATCCCTTTAAATCATGTAACCAATCCGAATCAATCAATTTAAACACAGATTGGATCGATTTAGGATCAAGGATTCACATATTTAAAAAAAAAAAAAATCGAACATTTTAATTTGATAAAAACATAAACATAGAACCATATTACTTCTGCAACAACATGTCTTTCCATGATAGCGACATTCTGTTCTACAATTTAAACTACCATAAGAAAACTGCTTCCACCATAAGTATTTAGACCATTATCAATTAAAACGAAAAGATAGCAAATCAGCACAGTAGATGCAAAAATCATCACAATCGAGGATATTAAACCAACCAACTTAGGTGGCACAAAGGTATTGTATAATTGTCCAAAATCAGTTTCGTCATTTTGGATAGGTTCACCTTACCCTGGCATGGAGTATTTCAATTGGTCCAATACTTTGAGCAGAAATCTGTATTGCCAAGTAAATTGGGCTACCATAAACAATTAGGTAAATTCTACTCACCTCCCTTGAGAGGTGAAAAAATAAAATAGTAATTCTTATATTTTTGTTATAATTAAATCAATTTTCCTTACATTAGTGACAAGGTTAACTGAGCTAACAATAAGACATATTTTTTGTTGGCCCCTGTGCATCATAATAAAATTATCAATTTCCCTCACAAGAGATCAGTATAATTTACCGAAATAATTAATGTCATTGATTTGATATCAGAATAAAGGGCTTGATACATGCATAAGAATTGTTGTTGAACTCCATGTTAAATGATTTACACAACGAAATTAATGAAAGGGTAAGATTAACATACCATTAGAAAGATTGGCCAGAAAAATAAAACCAACTCGTAAAATAATTTGAGCTCCAACAACAAAAGAAATGAGAAAAAGAAAAAGAAAAAGAAACCATCATTGAAAATTAACATTAACAATAATTGGATAGGCAAACAAAATGAATAAATAAAAAAATAAACATAAGTAAAGAAGAGAACGTAAAAATGGGATTGATTATTCCAATTAGGGAGTTAGGGGACAAACCTCAATATACGATTATAATTGAAACTATCTAAAGTAATTTTTAATTCATTTGTCAACACCAACGCAAATGCACCAATACAGCACGGCCTAGAAAGTTCAAACAATGGTGCAACTAGAGATTGCTTAATATTGCAACTAATAGCACAATTGCGTTATGGATACTCTTTACAAGAGTGATACTACACATTTGGAGTACACTCCAGCTGTTGATCACGGAACACACGGCCAAGGAGACCAAGACGTTCGTCACTCACTCCATCCACATCAAATTCATAATCCAAAGATGTCAACCTATACCAAAAAAGTCCTTCATCGATATGGGTAAAACCAAAAGGTTGGTGTCAAGTTGTAAGTAAACGCTTACCCCCAATTTCGATGACTTTCCAAAACTGTATAAGAAATGGGTTACGGGGCCAGAAATATAAAATACTTTTATAGAAGGAGTTTATCTTCTCCATAAACTCTGGAATAAGAGGAGCAATCAGGGTTCCATCAACTAGCTTCTCTGTACGATTTTACAAATTTCCAAGCACAATATATATCTATATACAAGGTAAATCAAGAATAAAGTAAGCAACAAGAAAAGAATGTGGGAATCTATTAAAAATCTAATCTAAATCTAAATATATAAAAATTTTGTTAACATACCTGCTACTACTTAAGCACAGGTTAGAAATGTTATATATTACTGTTTTGTTTGGTGTCACCTATTTGATATTTTCACTATATTTTAACACGGACAACCGGAGTTGGGATTTTCTAAGAGATAAAAATAACCAAATTAAATTAAATTTTTTAATAAAAAAGAAAAAGAAAATTAATAGCAAGTGTTTTACTAAGACACTGGTTAAATAGAGAATAAATGACCAAAACAAAAAGTGAATAGTTGGAGTAAAAGCCAACCTGTAAGTAATAAGAACATATTATATGAGATGAGATGAGAGAATAACTAACCGGAGAAGGGAGGTGGAGAAGGAGGACATTTGGGAGGGTCGTCTTCTCCACTCTAAAAACCCCAGCCAGAGTTACGGATTCCGCGCTGCCGTAGCAGTTGGTGGTCGTTCACGTATGATTCAAAATTGAGAGGAAAGTCACAGATCATATCATCATCCATACGATTTTCTGTCTGGAGGAAATTTTCATTCTTCGCCATCGATTTTCTACACCCCTCTCTATCTGTGTGTGTACTTTGCAGCACTAGCGGCCAAAGTGTTCCTCTTATATGCCTAGTTGCCTCATCTAAAAAATAAAATATAATAATAATAGTAGTAATAGATGGAAGGAAAGTGCGTAGAAAAGTCAAGTGATTCAAGAGGTTCACATGGTCCAATCTTAAAATAAAACAAATAAAAAAAAAAAATTCCTTCCCATGGTCAAAGTAAACAGAAAAAAACAAATAAAAGGAAAATTATATTATGGTACACGGCGTATGTACTTTCGGTTGGGAGTGAGCGTGGTTTGACTTGGTTTGGGTTGTGGTTAAATTAAGATCAATCTATTATCTATGGTTTTTTAAAAAATAGAACCAATTCAATCCGTTTAAATCATGGAACCAATCCAAATCAATCCATTTAATCACAGATTGGATCGGTTTAGGATCACGGATTCACATATTTAAATAACAAAAAAAAATCGCACATTTTAATTTGATAAAAACATAAACATAGAATCATATTACTTCTATAACAACAACATGTCTTTCCAGGATAGTGACATACTGTTCAACAATTTAAACTACCATAACAAAACTGCTTCCACCATAAGTTTTTAGACCATTATCAATTAAAACAAAAAGCTTGCAAATTAGCACAGTAAATGCAAAAATCATCACAATCGAGGATATTAAACCGACCAACATAGGTAGCCCAAGGGTATTCTATAACTGCCAAAATCAGTTTCGTCGTTTTGGACAGGTTCACCTTACCCTAGCATGGAGTATTTCAATTGGTCCAATACTTTGAGCAGAAATCTGTATTGCCAAGTAAATTGGGCTACCATAAACAATTAGGTAAATTCTACTCACCTCCCTTGAGAGGTGAAAAAATAAAATAGTAATTCTAATATTTTTGTTATAATTACATCAATTTTCCTTACATTAGTGATAATGTTAATCGAACTAACAATAAGACATATTTTTTGTTGGCCCTTGTGCATCATAATAAAATTATCAATTTCCCTCACGAGAGATCAGTATAATTTTCTGAAATAATTAATGTCATTGATTTGATATCAGAATAAAAGGCTCGATACGTGCATAAGAATTGTTGTTGAACTCCATGTTAAATGATTTACACAATGAAATTGATGAAAGGGTAAGATTAACAAACCATTAAAAAGATTGGCTAGAAAAATAAAACCAACTAGTAAAATAATTTGAGCTCCATCAACAAAAGAAATAAGAAAAAGAAAAAGAAACCATCATTGACAATTAACATTAGCAATCATTGGATAGGCATACAAAATGAATAAATAAAAAAATAAACAAAAGAAAAGAAGAAAACGTAAAAATGGGACTGATTATTCCAATTAGGGAGTTAGGGGACAAACCTCAATATACAAATATAATTGAAACTATCCAAAGTTATTTTTAATTCATTTGTCGACACCAACTCAAATGAACCAATACAGCACGGCCTAGAAAGTTCAAACAATGGTGCAACCAGAGATTGCTTAATATTGCAACTAATAGCATGATCGTGCTGTGGATACTCTTTGCAGGAGTGATACTACACATTTGGAGTACACTCCAGCTGTTGATCGCGGAACAAACGGCCAAGGAGACCAACATGTTCGTCACTCACTCCATCCACATCAAATTCATAATCCGAAGATCTCAACCTATACCAACAAAGTCCTTCATCGGTCTGGGTAAAACCAAAAGGTTAGTGTCGAGTAGTAAGTAAACACTTGCCCCCAATTTCTATGACTTTCAAAAACTGTATAAGAAATTGGGTATGGGGCCAGAAATATAATATACTTTTACAGTAGGAGTTTATCTTCTCCATAAACTCTGGAATAGGAGGAGCAATCAGGGTTCCATCAATTAGCTTCTCTGTACGATTTTGCAAATTTCCAAGCACAATATATATATATATACTAGGCAAATCAAGAATAAGGTAAGCAACAAGAAAAGAATGTGGGAATCTATTAAAAATCTAATCTAAATCCAAATATATAAAAATTTTGTTAACATACCTGCTACTACTCAAGCACGGGTTTGAAATGCTATATATTACCGTTTTGTTTTGTGTCACCTATTTGATATTTTCCCTACAATTTAACACTGGCAACCGGAGTTTGGATTTTCTGATAGATAAAAATAACCAAATTAAATTAAATTTTTTAATAAAAAAAGAAAAAAAAAATTAATAGTAAGTGTTTTAATAAGACACTGGTTAAATAGGGAATAATTAACCCTGGAAAAAAAAAAACAAAGAAAAGCGAATATTTGGAGTGAAAGCCAACCTGTAAGTAATAAGAACATATGATATAAGATGAGATGAGAGAAAAACTTAACGGAGAAGGGAGGCGGCGGAAGAGGACATTCGTGAGGGTCGTCTTCTCCACTCTAAAAAATCCAGCTAGAGTTACGGATTTCACGCTGCCGTAGCAGTTGGTGGTCGTTTACGTATGATTCAAAATCGAGAGGAAAGTCACAGATCATATCATCATCCATACGATTTTCTATCTGGAGGAAGTTTTCATTCTTCGCTATCGATTTTCTACACCCCTCTCTATCTGTGTTTGTACTTCCCAGCACTAGCTATCATGACCCGAACCCGCCCCCGTGGGTTGAGGACATAACTGGCCAGTAATCATGAGATTACCTACAACCTCAAACCAAACCAAATGTATGTTAACAAAGTTAACGGGGGCCAAACGGAAACAGTTTAAAACTTTGTCCATAGAGCTATGCTTTTATGACACATCATAACAAATCACACATATGCATATTAATAACTCACAACAAAAACATGTACTACACAAGGTTCTGTACATACAGGATCATATAAGTCTAAGTCAACCCAAGAAAACTATATACAACATATTCAAAGACTTCGCCCACATGACAAAATAAAACAGAATGACAAAAAGGCGAAGATGGGTCTTGTGCGTGAGACGCAAGGGCTGACTCTTCAAAACCTTTGTTGTTCCTCACAGACTTCACTGAGGCTGGGTTTGGACTCCTCTTGGCTCACCTACAAACACATGAATGAGCGTGAGTGAAGGCCCAGTGAATAATATCAAATAAAGGAGTTATACAAGCGGTATGTAGAACAACATGCTTCAAACGGCCTTGGGCCCAATTCATATTTTCATTTATGTCAAACTGGCCTTTGGCCCGTTCATTCATTCATGACGAAACGGCCTCTGGCCCATTCATTCATTCATGTCAAAACAGCCTTTGGCCCATTCATTCGTGTCAAAACGACCTCTGGCCCATCCATTCATTCTTGTCAAAACAGCCTCTGGCCCATTCACTCTATCATTCAGATCAAACTGGCCTCTGGCCCATTCATTTGGCATAGCAACATTGTCCACCAATCGAATCAACAAACTTATAAAACTTACATAGAAGTAAGTAATTTGGACAACAACATATTTCAGATATCTTTGTTAAGATATTACTCACAGTGATCGGTTGGTTGGTTTGCTCTGGAGCTCAACCCTACACATTCCATGAACACAAAAGGGTCACAAACAATTCAATCTGTTCTAAATTCACATTTTCCTCTTTAGGCTTCATTCTTCTCTCTTTAACTCAATTACAATGCTCAATGCATGCCTAAGAGTACTTAGAAGTGAAAGAGGACGGAAAATGAAACTCAGAATGCCTTTTCAAAATTTCATAAAACAGAGTCCCTGCTCAATCGTGCAGTTCCCCGCTCGAGCGGACCCATGAGGTCTGCTAAAGTGCTGGATGCATCAAAATTACGCTCGAGCTGAATGTCTGTCTACATAGCTCCTCGGCGTGAACTTCGGGCATCCAATCTGCAAAAATCTTTGGGAACCTGAAATTCACGCTCGAGCGGCGGTTTCCCCACTTGAGCGGACATCAAATTTTCTGGGTTTTCCAGAACATGTTCTTGAGCTCCAATTCGACATTCAATGGTTCTAGATGCATGCTTTTGGCTAAACTTCACATAATCATATACTAACATGGTACCAACACCAAATTACAACACAATGGTGCTCAATTTCACAAATTAATCACATGCATGTCCCAATCTACACCAAATTCACTTTCAACATAACAATTTCATGCATTCAAGCTCATACTTCTTATGAATGGTACATGCATGTGAGATATAACTTCCATTTCTACTCAAATTGAACAAATGGTGGTCACAAGCATGGATTCTAGCCACAATTCTACATGGATCATATTTTTCATGCTTAACTATACAAATTCATGGCTATTATGCACATCCATGCATTCCATGTCTTCAAATACAACAAAATCAACTCAATTTCCTTATAATAAATTTAATCCATATTCCTCACCATTATTCAAACTTGAATTCAAGATCAATTACCTACCTAGAGGCTCAATTTCTCCAATCAGTAGCAAATTCTTGAGTGTAGCTTCAAAGTTATCAAGCTTCAAGGCCAAAATTGCACAATTCTCCCCTCTCTCTCTCTCTCTCTCTCTCTCTCTCTCTCTCTCTATAGCCGGCCTTCTCACCCTCTCAAATGTATATCTCAGATTTTGAGCTCAAAAAGAAACCATGAGAGTGTATATGGCCCTTTAAATAAAGCCCCACTAATTCCAATTTTATAATAATAAATAATTGGGCACTAATTCATCAATTTAATCAATTTAATCTGGTCCGAATCAATTTTTCAATTAAACTTCACCGTAGGCTTTAAAAATTATGCCAATCACAATGGCGTGACCAATTTCGGTTTCGATGGCCGATAGGGCCTTTAATTCAATTTCCAAAGCAGACAATCAAATAGATATTCCTACGGTGAACAAATAGAAATTCAAAACCACATATTTTCACATAATGGCACACAAAATCATATCAAACACATAATCATATTCATGTAAAGGACCAATTAGCATACTACAGAACAAGGATATTACACCAGCGGCCAGAGTGTTCCTCTTAAATGCCTAGTTGCCTCATTAAAAAAATAAAATACAATGATAATAGTAGTAATAGGTGGAAGGAAAGTGCGTAGAAAAGTCAAGTGATTCAAGAGATTCACATGGTCCAATCTTTAAAAAAAAAACAAATAAAAAAAAATCCTTCCCATGGTAAAAGTAACAGAAAAAAACAAATAAAAGGAAAATTATATTCCGGTACATGCCATATGTTCTTTCGATTGGGAGTGAATGTGGTTTGACTTGGTTTGGATTGGGGTTAAATTAAGATCAATCTATTATCCACAGTTTTTTTAAAAATAGAACCAATTCAATCCCTTTAAATCATGTAACCAATCCAAATCAATCAATTTAAACACAGATTGGATCAATTTAGAATCACGGATTCACATATTTAAATAACAAAAAAAAAATCGAACATTTAATTTGATAAAAACATAAACATAGAATCATATTACTTCTACAACAACATGTCTTTCTATGATAGTGACATATTGTTCTACAATTTAAACTACCATAAGAAAACTGCTTCCACCATAATTATTTAGACCATTATCAATTAAAACGAAAAGATAGCAAATCAGCACAGTAAATGCAAAAATCAGCACAATCGAGGATATTAAACTGACCAACTTAGGTGGCACAAAGGTATTGTATAATTGTCCAAAATCAGTTTCGTCGTTTTGGACAGGTTTACCTTACCCTGGCATGAAGTATTTCAATTGGTCCAATACTTTGTGTAGAAATCTGTATTGCCAAGTAAATTGGGCTACCATAAACAATTAGGTAAATTCTACTCACCTCCCTTGAGAGGTGAAAAAATAAAATAGTAATTCTTATATTTTGGTTATAATTACATCAATTTTCCTTACATTAGTGATAAGGTTAACTGAGCTAACAATAAGACATATTTTTTGTTGGCCCTTGTGCATCATAATAAAATTATCAATTTCCCTCACAAGAGATCAGTATAATTTACCGAAATAATTAATGTCACTAATTTGATATCAGAATAAAGGGCTTGATACGTGCATAAGAATTGTTGTTGAACTCCATGTTAAATGATTTACACAACGAAATTTATGAAAGGGTAAGATTAATGAACCATTAGAAAGATTGGCCAGAAAAATAAAACCAACTCGTAAAATAATTTGAGCTCCAATAACAAAAGAAATGAGAAAAAGAAAAAGAAACCATCATTGAAAATTAACATTAACAATCATTGGATAGGCATACAAAATGAATAAATAAAAAAATAAACATAAGTAAAGAAGAGAACGTAAAAATGGGACTGATTATTCCAATTAGGGAGTTAGGGGACAAACCTCAATATACGATTATAATTGAAACTATCCAAAGTAATTTTTAATTCATTTGTCAACACCAACTCAAATGCACCAATACAGCATGGCCTAGAAAGTTCAAACAATGGTGCAACCAAAGATTGCTTAATATTGCAACTGATAGCACGATCGCGTTATGGATACTCTTTGCAGGAGTGATACTACACATTTGGAGTACACTCCAGCTGTTGATCGCGAAACATACAACCAAGGAGACCAAGACTTCGTCAGTCACTCCATCCACATCAATTTCGTAATCTGAAGATGTCAACCTAAACCAAAAAAGTCCTTCATCGATATGGGTAAAACCAAAAGGTTGGTGTCAAGTTGTAAGTAAACGCTTACCCCCAATTTCTATAACTTTCCAAAACTGTATAAGAAATGGGGTGCAGGGCCAGAAATATAAAAAAAAAAAACTTTTATAGAAGGAGTTTATCTTCTCCATAAACTCTGGAATAGGAGGAGCAATCAGGGTTTCATCAATTACCTTAAAAAAATAAAATATAATAATAATAGTAGTAATAGGTGGAAGGAAAGTGCGTAGAAAAGTCAAGTGATTCAAGAGGTTCACATGGTCCAATCTTAAAATAAAACCAAAAAAAAAAAAAATCTTCCCATGGTCGAAGTAAACAGAAAAAAACAAATAAAAGGAAAATTATATTCTGGTACATTCCATATGTACTTTCGGTAGGGAGTGAGCGTGGTTTGAATTGGTTTGGATTGGGGTTAAATTAAGATCAATCTATTATCTACAGTTTTTTTAAAAATAAAACCATCTCAATCCGTTTAAATCATGGAACCAATCCAAATCAATCCATTGAAACACAGATTGGATCGGTTTAGGATCACAGATTCACATATTTAAATGACAAAAAAAAAAATCGAACATCTTAATTTCATAAAAACATAAACATAGCATCATATTACTTCAACAACAGCAACATGTGTTTCCATGATAGTGACATACTATTCTACAATTTAAACTATCATAAGAAAATTGCTTCCACCATAAGTATTTAGACCATTATCAATTAAAACGAAAAGCTAGCAAATCAACACAGTAAATGCAAAAATCAGCACAATCGAGGATATTAAACCGACCAACTTAAGTAGCACAAAGGTATTGTATAATTGTCCAAAATCAGTTTCGTCGTTTTGGATAGGTTCACCTTACCCTGGCATGGAGTATTTCAATTGGTCCAATACTTTGAGCAGAAATCTGTATTGCCAAGTAAATTGGGCTACCATAAACAATTAGGTAAATTCTACTCACCTCCCTTGAGAGATGAAAAAAATAAAATAGTAATTCTAATATTTTTGTTATAATTACATCAATTTTCCTTACATTAGTGATAAGGTTAACTGAGCTAACAATAGGACATATTTTTTGTTGGCCCTTGTGCATCATAATAAAATTATCAATTTACCACACAAGAGATCAGTATAATTTACTGACATAATTAATGTCGTTGAATTGATATCAGAATAAAAGGGTCAATACGTGCATAAGGCCAGAAAAATAAAACCAACTAGTAAATTAATTTGAGCTCCATCAACAAAAGAAATAAGAAAAAGAAAAAGAAAAAGAAACCATCATTGAAAATTAACATTAACAATCATTGGATAGGCATACAAAATGAATAAATAAATAAATAAGCAAAAGTAAAGAGAACGTAAAAATGGGACTGATTATTCTAATTAGGGAGTTAGGAGACAAACCTCAATATACGATTATAACTGAAACTATCCAAAGTTATTTTTAATTCATTCGACGACACTAACTCAAATGCACCAATGCAGCACAGCCTAGAAAGTTCAAACAATGGTGCAACCAGAGATTGCTTAATATTGCAACTGATAGCACAATCGCGCCGTGGATACTCTTTGCAAGAGTCATACTGTAACGCCCAGGAAATACACACTATAAAATACACCGATACCATATTCATGAACACTTACACAAATCATCTTTCTCATTGAACAAAGAGTTAAACGTTTAGATTACATACATTACATTCCCATGAAGTTCAACCCATTCTCTCTCTGTTCAATGAACTAGACAACTTACAAAAATAAGGCCTACTGGGCATGCAACATTACAAAACATAAAAAGTAGTTCTATTACAAAAGCCCCAAAATAAACACATAACTAATAGAGTCCTTGACTTCAATTAGTCCCCAAAAGGTGATAAGGCTAGCGCTTGAACCAATCTCTCAATGAGGCTACCATTCATCAATTCCTGAAAAATTAAATTAGTGTTGAGCTAGATGCCCAATAAAGATACATTTATCCATGTATCTAATCCTTTGAACGAGATAATGGTTTCCATGAGGTAAAACGTTCTATTAAGATTGTTTTCACAAAGACACAGTCAACAATTCATAATGAAGTATTTTAATATAGTATGATAATCACAACCCACATCAATTCAAGTACTACAATCAATTATCCACAACATGAGAAACATACTACACTCCTCTCTACACAAGCCCAACAAAGAACAACCTTTACTTTGTAAAGACAACACCCACATTTGCCAGCTA
The DNA here is from genome assembly GCA_025200525.1 of Camellia lanceoleosa. NCBI lineage: Eukaryota > Viridiplantae > Streptophyta > Magnoliopsida > Ericales > Theaceae > Camellia > Camellia lanceoleosa. The sequence goes on along the minus strand of CM045758.1, from coordinate 61,878,841 downwards.
CTATACAGCGGGAGGTGGGCACCTTAAGAAAATCATCCGTTTTTCCACTTTTGTCGACTACTATACGGCGGGACTGTGTGGACACGCAAAAACATTTTTCCCACATTCGTCCAGCGATAAGCCTAGACAAGGCAATTGGGCACCTTTTTAAACTCCCTGCGTGGGTACCAACACAACACCATCTCTACTCTTCACCGACACACACACTAGGACTCATGCATGTCAACAATTTAAATCACATCTCAATCCCACATATGAACATCAAGCATAATCATAGATAAGCAAAACATAAAATTCAAAAGTCACCATCTCTCTAATCACATCAAAGCCCACGTTGCATTTCTCCATTATTTATCCATATCTATGATTCAGGAGGAAATTTCATTATACTAAGTAATTCCTATTAAATTAGAAACTTAGGGTTTTACCAAATTTGGGGTTTCTCATTCTTGGTCACCAATCTAATTTCTTAATCACATTTCTAGTCATTTTGAAAAGAAAAGATGAGAGATTTCTAACCACTGGTGAATGAAAAAGTAAAAAAAAAATGAGAAACATGGGTTCAATATCACCAAGCCTTCAATTATTTCACAAATCACATTAAATACCATAAATCTCTTCAATAATGAACACATACAAGGGTAAAAGTATCCCTACCTCGACTATAAAGCCAAATGTCCAAGCCCCTTCATGAATCTACCACAAACCCACAATCCAATCGGTTGAGAATGACCCTCTTCAAGTGCTCTCCGCCCCCAGCCAATGATTTCGGGTGAATCACAAGTGTATGAGAGGTATTTGATGGTAAGAAGTTAGGATTTCAAAAAGGGAGAGAAAAGGAATGAAGAGTAGAAAAGGTATTGGGTCCAAACGATCTTGAATCGCTATATTGAAAAAGCTGAGATCGCGATCCTCGCTTGAGCGAAGGATTTATCGCTCGAGCGACCAGACATAACAACTGAGCTCGCTCGAGCGCAGAAGTTTCGCTCAAGCGCACAATTCGAAGCTTCAGGTCTACCACAAAAGCAGACGCACGCTCGAGCGTAAGAGTTCTCGCTCGAGCAAAGAAACGAATACAAAAGTCTTGCTCAAGCGCAAGAAGCCTTGCTCGAGTGGAAGCGCATCTAAGAAAGAAACCTGAAGACCCTCAAAACTTGCTTGAGGGAAAGAAATCTCGCACGAGTGAAGAAGCAGATTTCACAAAACTCGCTCGAGCGAGGAAGCCAAAATCTGGGAAGAAAATATTTGGACCACTCAACAACCGTCCTGTCCAAAACACGCCTAACACAATCAAAAGCTCAGATTCAAGAGTTAAAGGAGAAAAATGGAACACAGATACAATATTAAGTTGTAAACCCAAGTCCGGAATACGATGAAGGTCGAGTCTAAAACCCGAATCGTTATAATCTTCCCCCCTAAAAGAATTTCGCCCTTGAAATTAATCTTCGTCACTAACAAGATAAACATAAGGTAATCTCAACAAATGCAGATACATACACTCTAGTTTTCTATCATCTTCATTGAACCATCATCCATGTTAACAATTCCAACCATAATTATCATTCATATATACCTTTGCACAAACCAAGGTGCCAACAACAAGGAATAAGAGGAAATTCAATTTACTTTCAACACTTACAACTCTTTGAAGGAATACAAATATATTAACAATATCCAAGGTAGACATGTTACCACCTCAAACTCATGGTCAAAACAAAGACTTTAAGAATTTTGTGGCTCAAGATCAACTTCATTGGTTACTTAAGAAAAGCAAGAAATATAATACATCACAAATTTAAGAACAATTTGGGATACTTCTAGCAGACTTCGGTTTCTCGTTCCCATGTTGTTTCCTCTACCCCGTGGTGATGCCATAATACCTTGACTAGGGGAATTGTCTTACCTCTCAATACCTGTTCTCATGCATCCAGAATTTGGATTGGCTTCTCCTCATAAGATACTACCTTGTCTACCTCAATTTTCGTCCAATCTAGCACATGAGAGGGGTCAAGTTCATATTTACGGAGCATAGACACATGGAATACATTATGAACTACTGAAAGCTAAGGAGGTAATGCAAGATGGTATGCCGCTTCTCCAACCCGTTCGATGATATCAAAGGGGCCAATAAACCTTGGTGATAACTTCCCACTTCGGCCAAACCTCATTAAGCCCTTCCTAGGGGAGATTTTTAGAAATACATGATCACCAATCTCAAAGGATAAGGGTCGTCTTCTCTTGTCAGCATAACTCTTTTGTCGACTTTGAGCGGTGATTAATCACTTACGAATGAGGGCAATTTTCTTGGTGGTTTCACGAACTAAGTCCGGGCCTAACGAAGGTGAATCCCCCACCTCCGTCCAACATACTAGCGATCTACACGGATGCCCATATAACGCCTCAAAAGCTGCCATTCCAATACTAGCTTGAAAGCTATTGTTATATGCGAATTCCACCAGGGGTAAATGTTTTTCCCACGACTCTTTAAAATCTAGTGCACAGGCCCTCAATATATATTCTAGAATCTGAATAACACATTCGGATTATCCATCGATTTGCGGATGGTATGCCGTACTAAAGTTTAATTGAGTTCCCAAGGCACTTTGAAGACTCTGCAACAATTTGGTCATAAAGCGAGGGTCCCTATCAGACACTATGCTGATTGACACTCCATGGAGGCGAACAATCACACGAACATAAAGTTTCACTAAAAATTCTACGAAGTCCCCCATACTCATGGCGAGAAAATGAGCCGACTTAGTAAGTCTGTCGACAATCACCCACACTGCATCATTATTTCTCTAAGTCCTAGGGAGACTAGAAACAAAATCCATGATGATGTATTCCCACTTCCATTTGACAACTGGAAGGGGTTGCAATAGCCCTACCGGTCTTTGGTCTTCCGCCTTAACTTGTTGACATGTTAAACACTTGGACACAAAAGAGGCTACATCCTTCTTCATGCCCCTCCACCAAAATTGGCGGCTTAAATCATGGTACGTTTTGGTGCCCCTCGGGTGCACAGCGAAATGAGAATGATGGAAGTCTTTCAAAACCTCCTTTCTCATTGATTCAGGTACAAACAACCGGTCGAGATAACGAACACTGGAGTCCGCATAAATATTTAAACCCCTCTCTTCCTTCCCAAGATGAATTCTCTGCTTTATAGCTTCCACTTCTGGATCCCCCAATTGAGCTTTAATTACCCTTGCAACAAGAGTCGGTTGTGCGACAGTGGCAAAAAGGGTTGGTTATTCCGGAAATTCACCAAACTGTAGAGCAAACTCGTTGATGTCCCCCCATCATTTTCCACTCATTCATCGCTAGGTTAGCCACCATACCCACTGACTTACTACTCAAGGCATCCACCACTACATTAGCTTTACCAGGGTGGTAGTGTATCTCAAAATCGTAGTCTTCTAGGAACTTTATCCATCTCCGTTGACGTCAGTTTAAGTCTTTCTGGGAGAATAAATATTTGAGGCTTTTGTGGTCGGAGAAGACTTCAAATTTCTCGCCGTACAGATAGTGTCTCCACAACTTCAAAGCAAAAACAACTGCGGCGAGTTCTAGATCATGAGTCGGGTAGTTTCTTTCCACCATCTTTCCTTCTTGCATTAAAACGCATCCCAATCCCTCTCTAGAAGCACCATAATGCACCGTATAACCTAACCCTCGTTCCAGAATGATGAGAATTGGAGCGGTGGTCAGTTTAAACTTTAATTCTTGAAAGAAGTTCTCACATGCTTCATTCCAAACAAACTTCACTCCTTTACGGGTCAACCTTGTCAAAGGCGATGCTAAGGAAGAGAAATTCTTTACAAACCGGCAAGAGTAACCAGCTAAACCTAGAAAGCTATGAATTTCCCAGGTGTTCTTAGGCTGCTCCCACTCTAACATGGCTTCTACTTTTGATGAGTCCACCATAACTCCGTCTCCCGAAACTACGTGACCCAAGAACTTCACTTCTGAAAGCCAGAATTCACACTTCTCAAACTTTGCATATAACCGATGCTCCCTAAGAAGTTGCAAAACCGTACGAAGATGCTCTTCATGCTCTTCTTTGGAAGGCGAATAAATAAGGATATCATCTACGAAGACAACCACAAATTTCTCAAGAAATTCCCGGAAGATCCTATTCATTAAATCCATGAACGTAGCCGGGGCGTTGGTCAACCCAAAAGGCATAACCAAGAACTCATAATGACCATATCGGGTTCGAAAGGAGGTTTTGGGAATATCTTCTTCCCTAACTCGAATTTGATGGTAACCCGACCTTAAATCTATTTTTAAGAAACAACGAGAGCCCTTAAGTTGGTCAAAGAGGTCATCAATTCTAGGCAAGGGGTATTTCTTCTTGACTGTGGCTTGATTCAATTTACGATAATCTATACACAATCTCGAGGATCCATCCTTCTTCTTCGCAAATAAAGTCGAGGCTCCCCAAGGTGACATGCTAGGGCGTATAAAGCCCTTACTAAGTAGCTCTTGTAACTGTTCCTTCAGAACCACTAATTCAGCTGGGGCAAATCTTTATAGAGACAATGAAATGGGTGCCGTACTCGGTAGCAAGTCTATGGTGAACTCTACCGCCCTATGAGGTGGCAACTCCATCAGATCTTTAGGGAAAACATCAAGGTAATCACACACTACTCTTGGAAATTCCTCCCGAATTACATCACTACCATCCTCCCGAAGGGTTGCTAACAGAAAATTAATCTACCTCCGACCACGTGGGTAGTAAGAATAGGGTAAAGACTTATCACACCTATCCCCCAAAAACGTGAAACAATCACCGTTTGCAGTACACACAGTAACCCTCTCCCGATGACAATCTACTATCGCCCGGTAAGTGAACAACCAATCCATTCCGAGAATAACATCAAAACCCGCCATTTCCAACAATACAAGATTAAATGAAAGTTGTCGACTGGCTACCTTAATAATACACCCCTGACATTCCCGGGTCAGAATGACCTTTCCCCCCACCGGTGACTCTACAGTAAGCGAAATCGGCAATTGTCTACTCTCTATCCCCAACAATGATGCAAAAGACGTAGCAAAAAAATGAATACGATGCTCTAGTGTCAATCGACACCTTAGCCCAAGTATTGAAAACAAGAAATGTACCTCTCACCACTAATGGCCCCGTGGCTAGCTCGGAAGTAGTGACGGCATATACCCCACCTTGTGACCTCTGATCCCCCATGTCACTCCTCGGAACATACGCTTGTGTGGTGGACTGAGCATATGTGGCTCCTTGAACTGCCCTAGGTGCTTGCCCTGATTGAGTCGACTAATAGGAGTGCCTCTACCCTTTACCCATCTGTAAACCTCCGGACTGCCTAGATCCTGCCATTTCCGAAACCCCTACCTTTTGTGGAAAAAATTTCTTCAAATGCCCAGGTTGTCGACATTGATGACAAGATTGTGGTTGGCTCCTATTTTGAGATTGACCCTGTGGCCGCATAGACTGAGACCGTGCCCCACCCTTCTGTCCACACTCCACAACCTTGTGACCCATTTGGCCATACCTATAACATGCACCAGTAACTCGGGGCATGTTTCCTGAACTCCCAACCGACACATAACTTGAAGATTTGGCTTGTTGTAGAGATGATTGCCAAGATGATGACGAACCCCTGGACCTCTTGGAAGAACCCGTGTCACTCCTAGTATTAGATTGTCCTGATCTCTTAGACTTTTGCCTTGCCTTGCCTCATCAGCCTCCACTGTGATCTCTATATGAGCCGCCGCTTCACCTAATCGGTCATAATCACGGATCATGTTACCAACCACCTTTATCAAAATCTTTGGCCTCAACCTTTTCTCAAATTCAAGGCATTTTCACTCTTCAGTAGCCACCAATTCGGGTGCAAAACGAGATAAGCTAGTGAACGTAGCCTCATATTCTGCCACCAGGTTATCTAGTTGCAATAGTTGCTCAAATGGTTTCCTCAATCGCTCCCTAGCCGTGGGAGGGAGGAACTTGTCTTGTAAAGCTTGCACAAATGCTCCCCAAGTATGCTCAACCCTATGCTTAACGGACTTCCACCATTGCCTGACCTCTCCTTTCAATTGGTAGGCTGCTAACGCCACTTGCAACTCATGCTCTTGGATGTCTAGGATCTCAAAAGACTTGACTATTTGCTCCAACCACTCATCAGCTTTCATTGGGTCGGGCTCACCACTATACTCAGCCAGATTAGAACGAAAGAACTCCTTCTTCATAAAGGAAGCTCTCGTTTCCCCCTCAAAGGTCCTAGCCGCTTGTTCGACTCTCACTATTTCCATGGACTCCTGTAAAGCCCCTGCCATTTCCCTCGCCAAAGCCCCCATAGCTTCTTGGGCTGGTGGAACAGGTATGTTGTTTTGACCCACTCCTTCCTCTTGTGGAGGGATCTCAGGTTGAACGGGGATGTTCCTACCACCCCGATGGGGTCTACCCCGAGGCCTAGCACGCCCAGACATCTATATAAAAGAGACAAGGTTAGATTCAATAACGAGTTTTCGCACCCAAGTGCTCTACGTTCACTTCCCGTGCAACCCTCATGCGGTTATACATCAAGCAATTCAAACAAATACTCAATATTCACATAGAAACACACACAAGTCATCCTCCCTAGATGTTAGCTAAGTCCATGACAATCAAGGACCTCCAAGTGCAAAGAACAGTGATCAAGTGCCCTTCCAATAGGAGTTCGATGAATGTAATGGACCTAACCACATCCTAGGAGCCTAACCCCACATCCCTATAATCACGTAAAAACACATATCACACCATATGTCCTAAACATTCCATCTTGACCTAAGGACCTAATTGTGATCAACGTCACTTCCCACGAACCCACAGTGTTCAAGCCTATTGCTCTGATACCAACTTGTAATGCCCTAGAAATACACACCATAAAATACACTGATACCATATTCAAGAACACTCACACAAATCACCTTTCTCATTGAACAAAGAGTTAAATGTTTACATTACATACATTACATTCCCATGAAGTTCGAAACATTCTCTCTCATTAGGAACTAGATAACTTACAAAATAAGGCCTGTTGGGCATACGACATTACAAAACATAAAAAGTAGTTCTATTATAAAAGCCCCAAAATAAACACATAACTAATAGAGTCCTTGACTTTAATTAGTTCCCAAAAGGTGATAACACTAGTGCTTGAACCAATCTCTTAATGAGGGTGCCCTTCATCAATTCCTAAAAAATTAAATTAGGGTTGAGCTAGATGCCCAGTAGAGGTACATTTATCCATGTATCTAATCTTGTGAATGAGATAATGGTTTCCATGAGGTAAAACGTTCTATTAAGATTGTTTTCACAAGGACACAGTCAACAATTCATAATGAAGTATTTTAAGATAGTATGATAATCACAACCTACATCAATTCAAGTACTACAATCAAATATCCACAACATGAGAAACAGACTACACTCCTCTCTACACAAGCCCAACAAAGAACAACCTTTACTTTGTAAAGACAACACCCACATTTGCCAGCTACTATACAGCGGGAGGTGGGCACCTTAAGAAAATCATCCGTTTTTCCACTTTTGTCGACTACTATACGGCGGGACTGTGTGGACACGCAAAAACATTTTTCCCACATTCGTCCAGCGATAAGCCTAGACAAGGCAATTGGGCACCTTTTTAAACTCCCTGCGTGGGTACCAACACAACACCATCTCTACTCTTCACCGACACACACACTAGGACTCATGCATGTCAACAATTTAAATCACATCTCAATCCCACATATGAACATCAAGCATAATCATAGATAAGCAAAACATAAAATTCAAAAGTCACCATCTCTCTAATCACATCAAAGCCCACGTTGCATTTCTCCATTATTTATCCATATCTATGATTCAGGAGGAAATTTCATTATACTAAGTAATTCCTATTAAATTAGAAACTTAGGGTTTTACCAAATTTGGGGTTTCTCATTCTTGGTCACCAATCTAATTTCTTAATCACATTTCTAGTCATTTTGAAAAGAAAAGATGAGAGATTTCTAACCACTGGTGAATGAAAAAGTAAAAAAAAAATGAGAAACATGGGTTCAATATCACCAAGCCTTCAATTATTTCACAAATCACATTAAATACCATAAATCTCTTCAATAATGAACACATACAAGGGTAAAAGTATCCCTACCTCGACTATAAAGCCAAATGTCCAAGCCCCTTCATGAATCTACCACAAACCCACAATCCAATCGGTTGAGAATGACCCTCTTCAAGTGCTCTCCGCCCCCAGCCAATGATTTCGGGTGAATCACAAGTGTATGAGAGGTATTTGATGGTAAGAAGTTAGGATTTCAAAAAGGGAGAGAAAAGGAATGAAGAGTAGAAAAGGTATTGGGTCCAAACGATCTTGAATCGCTATATTGAAAAAGCTGAGATCGCGATCCTCGCTTGAGCGAAGGATTTATCGCTCGAGCGACCAGACATAACAACTGACCTCGCTCGAGCGCAAGAAGTTTCGCTCAAGCGCACAATTCGAAGCTTCAGGTCTACCACAAAAGCAGACGCACGCTCGAGCGTAAGAGTTCTCGCTCGAGCAAAGGAACGAATACAAAAGTCTTGCTCAAGCGCAAGAAGCCTTGCTCGAGTGGAAACTGCATCTAAGAAAGAAACCTGAAGACCCTCAAAACTTGCTTGAGGGAAAGAAATCTCGCACGAGTGAAGAAGCAGATTTCACAAAACTCGCTCGAGCGAGGAAGCCAAAATCTGGGAAGAAAATATTTGGACCACTCAACAACCGTCCTGTCCAAAACACGCCTAACACAATCAAAAGCTCAGATTCAAGAGTTAAAGGAGAAAAATGGAACACAGATACAATATTAAGTTGTAAACCCAAGTCCGGAATACGATGAAGGTCGAGTCTAAAACCCGAATCGTTATAATCTTCCCCCCTAAAAGAATTTCGCCCTTGAAATTAATCTTCGTCACTAACAAGATAAACATAAGGTAATCTCAACAAATGCAGATACATACACTCTAGTTTTCTATCATCTTCATTGAACCATCATCCATGTTAACAATTCCAACCATAATTATCATTCATATATACCTTTGCACAAACCAAGGTGCCAACAACAAGGAATAAGAGGAAATTCAATTTACTTTCAACACTTACAACTCTTTGAAGGAATACAAATATATTAACAATATCCAAGGTAGACATGTTACCACCTCAAACTCATGGTCAAAACAAAGACTTTAAGAATTTTGTGGCTCAAGATCAACTTCATTGGTTACTTAAGAAAAGCAAGAAATATAATACATCACAAATTTAAGAACAATTTGGGATACTTCTAGCAGACTTCGGTTTCTCGTTCCCATGTTGTTTCCTCTACCCCGTGGTGATGCCATAATACCTTGACTAGGGGAATTGTCTTACCTCTCAATACCTGTTCTCATGCATCCAGAATTTGGATTGGCTTCTCCTCATAAGATACTACCTTGTCTACCTCAATTTTCGTCCAATCTAGCACATGAGAGGGGTCAAGTTCATATTTACGGAGCATAGACACATGGAATACATTATGAACTACTGAAAGCTAAGGAGGTAATGCAAGATGGTATGCCGCTTCTCCAACCCGTTCGATGATATCAAAGGGGCCAATAAACCTTGGTGATAACTTCCCACTTCGGCCAAACCTCATTAAGCCCTTCCTAGGGGAGATTTTTAGAAATACATGATCACCAATCTCAAAGGATAAGGGTCGTCTTCTCTTGTCAGCATAACTCTTTTGTCGACTTTGAGCGGTGATTAATCACTTACGAATGAGGGCAATTTTCTTGGTGGTTTCACGAACTAAGTCCGGGCCTAACGAAGGTGAATCCCCCACCTCCGTCCAACATACTAGCGATCTACACGGATGCCCATATAACGCCTCAAAAGCTGCCATTCCAATACTAGCTTGAAAGCTATTGTTATATGCGAATTCCACCAGGGGTAAATGTTTTTCCCACGACTCTTTAAAATCTAGTGCACAGGCCCTCAATATATATTCTAGAATCTGAATAACACATTCGGATTATCCATCGATTTGCGGATGGTATGCCGTACTAAAGTTTAATTGAGTTCCCAAGGCACTTTGAAGACTCTGCAACAATTTGGTCATAAAGCGAGGGTCCCTATCAGACACTATGCTGATTGACACTCCATGGAGGCGAACAATCACACGAACATAAAGTTTCACTAAAAATTCTACGAAGTCCCCCATACTCATGGCGAGAAAATGAGCCGACTTAGTAAGTCTGTCGACAATCACCCACACTGCATCATTATTTCTCTAAGTCCTAGGGAGACTAGAAACAAAATCCATGATGATGTATTCCCACTTCCATTTGACAACTGGAAGGGGTTGCAATAGCCCTACCGGTCTTTGGTCTTCCGCCTTAACTTGTTGACATGTTAAACACTTGGACACAAAAGAGGCTACATCCTTCTTCATGCCCCTCCACCAAAATTGGCGGCTTAAATCATGGTACGTTTTGGTGCCCCTCGGGTGCACAGCGAAATGAGAATGATGGAAGTCTTTCAAAACCTCCTTTCTCATTGATTCAGGTACAAACAACCGGTCGAGATAACGAACACTGGAGTCCGCATAAATATTTAAACCCCTCTCTTCCTTCCTAAGATGAATTCTCTGCTTTATAGCTTCCACTTCTGGATCCCCCAATTGAGCTTTAGTTACCCTTGCAACAAGAGTCGGTTTGCGACGATGGCAAAAGGGTTGGTTATTCCGGAAATTCACCAAACTGTAGAGCAAACTCGTTGATGTCCCCCCATCATTTTCCACTCATTCATCGCTAGGTTAGCCACCATACCCACTGACTTACTACTCAAGGCATCCACCACTACATTAGCTTTACCAGGGTGGTAGTGTATCTCAAAATCGTAGTCTTCTAGGAACTTTATCCATCTCCGTTGACGTCAGTTTAAGTCTTTCTGGGAGAATAAATATTTGAGGCTTTTGTGGTCGGAGAAGACTTCAAATTTCTCGCCGTACAGATAGTGTCTCCACAACTTCAAAGCAAAAACAACTGCGGCGAGTTCTAGATCATGAGTCGGGTAGTTTCTTTCCACCATCTTTCCTTCTTGCATTAAAACGCATCCCAATCCCTCTCTAGAAGCACCATAATGCACCGTATAACCTAACCCTCGTTCCAGAATGATGAGAATTGGAGCGGTGGTCAGTTTAAACTTTAATTCTTGAAAGAAGTTCTCACATGCTTCATTCCAAACAAACTTCACTCCTTTACGGGTCAACCTTGTCAAAGGCGATGCTAAGGAAGAGAAATTCTTTACAAACCGGCAAGAGTAACCAGCTAAACCTAGAAAGCTACGAATTTCCCAGGTGTTCTTAGGCTGCTCCCACTCTAACATGGCTTCTACTTTTGATGAGTCCACCATAACTCCGTCTCCCAAAACTACGTGACCCAAGAACTTCACTTCTGAAAGCCAGAATTCACACTTCTCAAACTTTGCATATAACCGATGCTCCCTAAGAAGTTGCAAAACCGTACGAAGATGCTCTTCATGCTCTTCTTTGGAAGGCGAATAAATAAGGATATCATCTCGAAGACAACCACAAATTTCTCAAGAAATTCCCGGAAGATCCTATTCATTAAATCCATGAACGTAGCCGGGGCGTTGGTCAACCCAAAAGGCATAACCAAGAACTCATAATGACCATATCGGGTTCGAAAGGAGGTTTTGGGAATATCTTCTTCCCTAACTCGAATTTGATGGTAACCCGACCTTAAATCTATTTTTAAGAAACAACGAGAGCCCTTAAGTTGGTCAAAGAGGTCATCAATTCTAGGCAAGGGGTATTTCTTCTTGACTGTGGCTTGATTCAATTTACGATAATCTATACACAATCTCGAGGATCCATCCTTCTTCTTCGCAAATAAAGTCGAGGCTCCCCAAGGTGACATGCTAGGGCGTATAAAGCCCTTACTAAGTAGCTCTTGTAACTGTTCCTTCAGAACCACTAATTCAGCTGGGGCAAATCTTTATAGAGACAATGAAATGGGTGCCGTACTCGGTAGCAAGTCTATGGTGAACTCTACCGCCCTATGAGGTGGCAACTCCATCAGATCTTTAGGGAAAACATCAAGGTAATCACACACTACTCTTGGAAATTCCTCCCGAATTACATCACTACCATCCTCCCGAAGGGTTGCTAACAGAAAATTAATCTACCTCCGACCACGTGGGTAGTAAGAATAGGGTAAAGACTTATCACACCTATCCCCCAAAAACGTGAAACAATCACCGTTTGCAGTACACACAGTAACCCTCTCCCGATGACAATCTACTATCGCCCGGTAAGTGAACAACCAATCCATTCCGAGAATAACATCAAAACCCGCCATTTCCAACAATACAAGATTAAATGAAAGTTGTCGACTGGCTACCTTAATAATACACCCCTGACATTCCCGGGTCAGAATGACCTTTCCCCCCACCGGTGACTCTCAAGATGGCGAAATCGGCAATTGTCTACTCTCTATCCCCAACAATGATGCAAAAGACGTAGCAAAAAAATGAATACGATGCTCTAGTGTCAATCGACACCTTAGCCCAAGTATTGAAAACAAGAAATGTACCTCTCACCACTAATGGCCCCGTGGCTAGCTCGGAAGTAGTGACGGCATATACCCCACCTTGTGACCTCTGATCCCCCATGTCACTCCTCGGAACATACGCTTGTGTGGTGGACTGAGCATATGTGGCTCCTTGAACTGCCCTAGGTGCTTGCCCTGATTGAGTCGACTAATAGGAGTGCCTCTACCCTTTACCCATCTGTAAACCTCCGGACTGCCTAGATCCTGCCATTTCCGAAACCCCTACCTTTTGTGGAAAAAAATTCTTCAAATGCCCAGGTTGTCGACATTGATGACAAGATTGTGGTTGGCTCCTATTTTGAGATTGACCCTGTGGCCGCATAGACTGAGACCGTGCCCCACCCTTCTGTCCACACTCCACAACCTTGTGACCCATTTGGCCATACCTATAACATGCACCAGTAACTCGGGGCATGTTTCCTGAACTCCCAACCGACACATAACTTGAAGATTTGGCTTGTTGTAGAGATGATTGCCAAGATGATGACGAACCCCTGGACCTCTTGGAAGAACCCGTGTCACTCCTAGTATTAGATTGTCCTGATCTCTTAGACTTTTGCCTTGCCTTGCCTCATCAGCCTCCACTGTGATCTCTATATGAGCCGCTTCACCTAATCGGTCATAATCACGGATCATGTTACCAACCACCTTTATCAAAATCTTTGGCCTCAACCTTTTCTCAAATTCAAGGCATTTTCACTCTTCAGTAGCCACCAATTCGGGTGCAAAACGAGATAAGCTAGTGAACGTAGCCTCATATTCTGCCACCAGGTTATCTAGTTGCAATAGTTGCTCAAATGGTTTCCTCAATCGCTCCCTAGCCGTGGGAGGGAGGAACTTGTCTTGTAAAGCTTGCACAAATGCTCCCCAAGTATGCTCAACCCTATGCTTAACGGACTTCCACCATTGCCTGACCTCTCCTTTCAATTGGTAGGCTGCTAACGCCACTTGCAACTCATGCTCTTGGATGTCTAGGATCTCAAAAGACTTGACTATTTGCTCCAACCACTCATCAGCTTTCATTGGGTCGGGCTCACCACTATACTCAGCCAGATTAGAACGAAAGAACTCCTTCTTCATAAAGGAAGCTCTCGTTTCCCCCTCAAAGGTCCTAGCCGCTTGTTCGACTCTCACTATTTCCATGGACTCCTGTAAAGCCCCTGCCATTTCCCTCGCCAAAGCCCCCATAGCTTCTTGGGCTGGTGGAGCAGTATGTTGTTTTGACCCACTCCTTCCTCTTGTGGAGGATCTCGGGTTGAGCAGGGATGTTCCTACCACCCGATGGGGTCTACCGAGGCCTAGCACGCCTGACATCTATATAAAAGAGACAAGGTTAGATTCAATAACGAGTTTTCGCACCCAAGTGCTCTACGTTCACTTCCCGTGCAACCCTCATGCGGTTATACATCAAGCAATTCAAACAAATACTCAATATTCACATAGAAACACACACAAGTCATCCTCCCTAGATGTTAGCTAAGTCCATGACAATCAAGGACCTCCAAGTGCAAAGAACAGTGATCAAGTGCCCTTCCAATAGGAGTTCGATGAATGTAATGGACCTAACCACATCCTAGGAGCCTAACCCCACATCCCTATAATCACGTAAAAACACATATCACACCATATGTCCTAAACATTCCATCTTGACCTAAGGACCTAATTGTGATCAACGTCACTTCCCACGAACCCACAGTGTTCAAGCCTATTGCTCTGATACCAACTTGTAATGCCCTAGAAATACACACCATAAAATACACCGATACCATATTCATGAACCTTCATACATAATCATCTTTCTCATTGACCAAGGATTAAAAGTTTACATTACATACATTACATTCCCAAGAAGTTCGAAACATTCTACCTCCCCATTCAGTGAACTAGATAATTAACAAAACAAGGCCTCCTGGCATACAACATTACAAAACATAAAGAGTAATTCTATTACAAAGATCCCAATATAAACACATAACTATTAGAGTCCTTGAGTTCAATTAGTTCCCAAAAATTGATGATGCTAGCGCTTGAACCAATCTTTGAGGCTGCCCTTCATTGATTCCTGAAAAATTAAATTAGGGTTGAGCTAGATGCCCGGTAGGAATACATTTATCCATGTATCTAATCTTTTGAATGAGATAATGATTTCCATGAGGTAAAAGCGTTCTATTAAGATTGTTTTCACAAGGACACGATCAACAATTCATAATGAAGTATTTTAAGATAGTATGATAATCACAACCTACATCAATTCAAGTACTACAATCAAATATCCACAACATGAGAAGACTACACCTCTCTACACAAGCCCAACAAAGAACAACCTTTACTTTGTAAAGACAACACCCACATTTGCCACTACTATACAAATGAGGTGGGCACCTTAAGAAAATCATCCGTTTTCCACTTTTGTCGACTACTATCTGGCGTGGATGTGGACACGCAAAACATTTTTCCCACATTAGCCCAAATGATAAGCCTAGACAAGGCAATTGGGCACCTTTTAAACTCCTGTGGGTACCAACACAACACCATCTCTACTCTTCACCGACACACACACAAGGACTCATGCATGTCAACAATTTAAATCACATCTCAATCCCACATATGAACATCAAGCATAATCATAGATAAGCAAAACATAAAATTCAAAAGTCACCATCTCTCTAATCACATCAAAGCCCACGTTGCATTTCTCCATTATTTATCCATATCTATGATTCAGGAGGAAATTTCATTATACTAAGTAATTCCTATTAAATTAGAAACTTAGGGTTTTACCAAATTTGGGGTTTCTCATTCTTGGTCACCAATCTAATTTCTTAATCACATTTCTAGTCATTTTGAAAAGAAAAGATGAGAGATTTCTAACCACCGTGAATGAAAAAGTAAAAAAAATGAGAAACATGGGTTCAATATCACCAAGCCTTCAATTATTTCACAAATCACATTAAATACCATAAATCTCTTCAATAATGAACACATACAAGGGTAAAAGTATCCCTACCTCGACTATAAAGCCAAATGTCCAAGCCCCTTCATGAATCTACCACAAACCCACAATCCAATCGGTTGAGAATGACCCTCTTCAAGTGCTCTCCGCTGACCAATGATTTGAATTGAATCAGAAGTGTATGAGTGGTATTTGTTGGTAAGAAGTTAGGATTTCAAAAAGGGAGAGAAAAGCAATGAAGAGTAGAATAGGTATTGGGTCCAAACGATCTTGAGACGCTATATTGAACAAGCTGTGATCGCGATCCTCGCTTGGCGAAGGATTTATCGCTCGAGCGAGCAGACATAACAACTGACCTCGCTCGAGCGCAAGAAGTTTCGCTCAAGCGCACAATTCGAAGCTTCAGGTCTACCACAAAAGCAGACGCACGCTCGAGCGTAAGAGTTCTCGCTCGAGCAAAGGAACGAATACAAAAGTCTTGCTCAAGCGCAAGAAGCCTTGCTCGAGTGGAAACTGCATCTAAGAAAGAAACCTGAAGACCCTCAAAACTTGCTTGAGGGAAAGAAATCTCGCACGAGTGAAGAAGCAGATTTCACAAAACTCGCTCGAGCGAGGAAGCCAAAATCTGGGAAGAAAATATTTGGACCACTCAACAACATCTGTCCAAAAACACGCCTAACACAATCAAAAGCTCAGATTCAAGAGTTAAAGGAGAAAAATGGAACACAGATACAATATTAAGTTGTAAACCCAAGTCCGGAATACGATGAAGGTCGAGTCTAAAACCCGAATCGTTATAATCTTCCCCCCTAAAAGAATTTCGCCCTTGAAATTAATCTTCGTCACTAACAAGATAAACATAAGGTAATCTCAACAAATGCGTATACATACACTCTAGTTTTCTATCATCTTCATTGAACCATCATCCATGTTAACAATTCCAACCATAATTATCATTCATATATACCTTTGCACAAACCAAGGTGCCAACAACAAGGAATAAGAGGAAATTCAATTTACTTTCAACACTTACAACTCTTTGAAGGAATACAAATATATTAACAATATCCAAGGTAGACATGTTACCACCTCAAACTCATGGTCAAAACAAAGACTTTAAGAATTTTGTGGCTCAAGATCAACTTCATTGGTTACTTAAGAAAAGCAAGAAATATAATACATCACAAATTTAAGAACAATTTGGGATACTTCTAGCAGACTTCGGTTTCTCGTTCCCATGTTGTTTCCTCTACCCCGTGGTGATGCCATAATACCTTGACTAGGGGAATTGTCTTACCTCTCAATACCTGTTCTCATGCATCCAGAATTTGGATTGGCTTCTCCTCATAAGATACTACCTTGTCTACCTCAATTTTCGTCCAATCTAGCACATGAGAGGGGTCAAGTTCATATTTACGGAGCATAGACACATGGAATACATTATGAACTACTGAAAGCTAAGGAGGTAATGCAAGATGGTATGCCGCTTCTCCAACCCGTTCGATGATATCAAAGGGGCCAATAAACCTTGGTGATAACTTCCCACTTCGGCCAAACCTCATTAAGCCCTTCCTAGGGGAGATTTTTAGAAATACATGATCACCAATCTCAAAGGATAAGGGTCGTCTTCTCTTGTCAGCATAACTCTTTTGTCGACTTTGAGCGGTGATTAATCACTTACGAATGAGGGCAATTTTCTTGGTGGTTTCACGAACTAAGTCCGGGCCTAACGAAGGTGAATCCCCCACCTCCGTCCAACATACTAGCGATCTACACGGATGCCCATATAACGCCTCAAAAGCTGCCATTCCAATACTAGCTTGAAAGCTATTGTTATATGCGAATTCCACCAGGGGTAAATGTTTTTCCCGACTCTTTAAAATCTAGTGCAGGCCCTCAATATATATTCTATATTCTGTATAACACATTCGGATTATCTATCGATTTGCGGATGGTATGTCGTACTAAATTTTAATTGAGTTCCCAAGGCACTTTGAAGTCTCTGCAACAATTTGGTCATAAAGCGTGGGTCCCTATCAGACACTATGCTGATTGACACTCCATGGAGGCGAACAATCACACGAACATAAAGTTTCACTAAAAATTCTACGAAGTCCCCCATACTCATGGCGAGAAAATGAGCCGACTTAGTAAGTCTGTAACAATCACCCACACTGCATCATTATTTCTCTAAGTCCTAGGGAGACTAGAAACAAAATCCATGATGATGTATTCCCACTTCCATTTGACAACTGGAAGGGGTTGCAATAGCCCTACCGGTCTTTGGTCTTCCGCCTTAACTTGTTGACATGTTAAACACTTGGACACAAAAGAGGCTACATCCTTCTTCATGCCCCTCCACCAAAATTGGCGGCTTAAATCATGGTACGTTTTGGTGCCCCTCGGGTGCACAGCGAAATGAGAATGATGGAAGTCTTTCAAAACCTCCTTTCTCATTGATTCAGGTACAAACAACCGGTCGAGATAACGAACACTGGAGTCCGCATAAATATTTAAACCCCTCTCTTCCTTCCCAAGATGAATTCTCGCTTTATAGCTTCCATACGGATCCCCCAATTGAGCTTTAATTACCCTTGCAACAAGAGTCGGTTGTGCGACAGTGGCAAAAAGGGTTGGTTATTCCGGAAATTCACCAAACTGTAGAGCAAACTCGTTGATGTCCCCCCATCATTTTCCACTCATTCATCGCTAGGTTAGCCACCATACCCACTGACTTACTACTCAAGGCATCCACCACTACATTAGCTTTACTAGGGTGGTAGTGTATCTCAAAATCGTAGTCTTCTAGGAACTTTATCCATCTCCGTTGACGTCAGTTTAAGTCTTTCTGGGAGAATAAATATTTGAGGCTTTTGTGGTCGGAGAAGACTTCAAATTTCTCGCCGTACAGATAGTGTCTCCACAACTTCAAAGCAAAAACAACTGCGGCGAGTTCTAGATCATGAGTCGGGTAGTTTCTTTCCACCATCTTTCCTTCTTGCATTAAAACGCATCCCAATCCCTCTCTAGAAGCACCATAATGCACCGTATAACCTAACCCTCGTTCCAGAATGATGAGAATTGGAGCGGTGGTCAGTTTAAACTTTAATTCTTGAAAGAAGTTCTCACATGCTTCATTCCAAACAAACTTCACTCCTTTACGGGTCAACCTTGTCAAAGGCGATGCTAAGGAAGAGAAATTCTTTACAAACCGGCAAGAGTAACCAGCTAAACCTAGAAAGCTACGAATTTCCCAGGTGTTCTTAGGCTGCTCCCACTCTAACATGGCTTCTACTTTTGATGAGTCCACCATAACTCCGTCTCCCAAAACTACGTGACCCAAGAACTTCACTTCTGAAAGCCAGAATTCACACTTCTCAAACTTTGCATATAACCGATGCTCCCTAAGAAGTTGCAAAACCGTACGAAGATGCTCTTCATGCTCTTCTTTGGAAGGCGAATAAATAAGGATATCATCTACGAAGACAACCACAAATTTCTCAAGAAATTCCCGGAAGATCCTATTCATTAAATCCATGAACGTAGCCGGGGCGTTGGTCAACCCAAAAGGCATAACCAAGAACTCATAATGACCATATCGGGTTCGAAAGGAGGTTTTGGGAATATCTTCTTCCCTAACTCGAATTTGATGGTAACCCGACCTTAAATCTATTTTTAAGAAACAACGAGAGCCCTTAAGTTGGTCAAAGAGGTCATCAATTCTAGGCAAGGGGTATTTCTTCTTGACTGTGGCTTGATTCAATTTACGATAATCTATACACAATCTCGAGGATCCATCCTTCTTCTTCGCAAATAAAGTCGAGGCTCCCCAAGGTGACATGCTAGGGCGTATAAAGCCCTTACTAAGTAGCTCTTGTAACTGTTCCTTCAGAACCACTAATTCAGCTGGGGCAAATCTTTATAGAGACAATGAAATGGGTGCCGTACTCGGTAGCAAGTCTATGGTGAACTCTACCGCCCTATGAGGTGGCAACTCCATCAGATCTTTAGGGAAAACATCAAGGTAATCACACACTACTCTTGGAAATTTCTCCTGAATTACATCACTTCCATCCTCCCGAAGGGTTGCTATGAAAATTAATCTACCTCCGACCACGTGGGTAGTAAGAATAGGGTAAAGACTTATCACACCTATCCCCCAAAAACGTGAAACAATCACCGTTTGCAGTACACACAGTAACCCTCTCCCGATGACAATCTACTATCGCCCGGTAAGTGAACAACCAATCCATTCCGAGAATAACATCAAAACCCGCCATTTCCAACAATACAAGATTAAATGAAAGTTGTCGACTGGCTACCTTAATAATACACCCCTGACATTCCCGGGTCAGAATGACCTTTCCCCCCACCGGTGACTCTCTGATGGCGAAATCGGCAATTGTCTACTCTCTATCCCCAACAATGATGCAAAAGACGTAGCAAAAAAATGAATACGATGCTCTAGTGTCAATCGACACCTTAGCCCAAGTATTGAAAACAAGAAATGTACCTCTCACCACTAATGGCCCCGTGGCTAGCTCGGAAGTAGTGACGGCATATACCCCACCTTGTGACCTCTGATCCCCCATGTCACTCCTCGGAACATACGCTTGTGTGGTGGACTGAGCATATGTGGCTCCTTGAACTGCCCTAGGTGCTTGCCCTGATTGAGTCGACTAATAGGAGTGCCTCTACCCTTTACCCATCTGTAAACCTCCGGACTGCCTAGATCCTGCCATTTCCGAAACCCCTACCTTTTGTGGAAAAAAATTCTTCAAATGCCCAGGTTGTCGACATTGATGACAAGATTGTGGTTGGCTCCTATTTTGAGATTGACCCTGTGGCCGCATAGACTGAGACCGTGCCCCACCCTTCTGTCCACACTCCACAACCTTGTGACCCATTTGGCCATACCTATAACATGCACCAGTAACTCGGGGCATGTTTCCTGAACTCCCAACCGACACATAACTTGAAGATTTGGCTTGTTGTAGAGATGATTGCCAAGATGATGACGAACCCCTGGACCTCTTGGAAGAACCCGTGTCACTCCTAGTATTAGTTTGTACTGTTCTCTTAGACTTTTGCCTTCCCTTGCCTCATCAGGCTCCAATGTGATCTCTATATTAGGTTCCGCTTCTCGTTATCGTTCATAATCACCGTTCATGTTACCAACCACCTTTATCAAAATCTTTGGCCTCAACCTTTTCTCAAATTCAAGGCATTTTCACTCTTCAGTAGCCACCAATTCGGGTGCAAAACGAGATAAGCTAGTGAACGTAGCCTCATATTCTACCACCGGGTTATCTAGTTGCAATAGTTGCTCAAATGGTTTCCTCAATCGCTCCCTAGCCGTGGGAGGGAGGAACTTGTCTTGTAAAGCTTGCACAAATGCTCCCCAAGTATGCTCAACCCTATGCTTAACAGACTTCCACCACTGCCTGACCTCTCCTTTCAATTGGTAGGCTGCTAACGCCACTTGCAACTCATGCTCTTGGATGTCTAGGATCTCAAAAGACTTGACTATTTGCTCCAACCACTCATCAGCTTTCATTGGGTCGGGCTCACCACTATACTCAGCCAGATTAGAACGAAAGAACTCCTTCTTCATAAAGGAAGCTCTCGTTTCCCCCTCAAAGGTCCTAGCCACTTGTTCGACTCTCACTATTTCCATGGACTCCTGTAAAGCCCCTGCCATTTCCTCGCCAAAGCCCCATAGCTTCTTGGTGGAAGGTATGTTGTTTTGACCCACTCCTTCCTCTTGTGGAGGGATCTCAGGTTGAACGGGGATGTTCCTACCACCCCGATGGGGTCTACCCCGAGGCCTAGCACGCCCAGACATCTATATAAAAGAGACAAGGTTAGATTCAATAACGAGTTTTCGCACCCAAGTGCTCTACGTTCACTTCCCGTGCAACCCTCATGCGGTTATACATCAAGCAATTCAAACAAATACTCAATATTCACATAGAAACACACACAAGTCATCCTCCCTAGATGTTAGCTAAGTCCATGACAATCAAGGACCTCCAAGTGCAAAGAACAGTGATCAAGTGCCCTTCCAATAGGAGTTCGATGAATGTAATGGACCTAACCACATCCTAGGAGCCTAACCCCACATCCCTATAATCACGTAAAAACACATATCACACCATATGTCCTAAACATTCCATCTTGACCTAAGGACCTAATTGTGATCAACGTCACTTCCCACGAACCCACAGTGTTCAAGCCTATTGCTCTGATACCAACTTGTAATGCCCTAGAAATACACACCATAAAATACACTGATACCATATTCAAGAACACTCACACAAATCACCTTTCTCATTGAACAAAGAGTTAAATGTTTACATTACATACATTACATTCCCATGAAGTTCAAAACATTCTCTCTCTGTTCAGTGAACTAGATAACTTACAAAATAAGGCCTGTTGGGCATACGACATTACAAAACATAAAAAGTAGTTCTATTATAAAAGCCCCAAAATAAACACATAACTAATAGAGTCCTTGACTTTAATTAGTTCCCAAAAGGTGATAACACTAGTGCTTGAACCAATCTCTTAATGAGGGTGCCCTTCATCAATTCCTAAAAAATTAAATTAGGGTTGAGCTAGATGCCCAGTAGAGGTACATTTATCCATGTATCTAATCTTGTGAATGAGATAATGGTTTCCATGAGGTAAAACGTTCTATTAAGATTGTTTTCACAAGGACACAGTCAACAATTCATAATGAAGTATTTTAAGATAGTATGATAATCACAACCTACATCAATTCAAGTACTACAATCAAATATCCACAACATGAGAAACAGACTACACTCCTCTCTACACAAGCCCAACAAAGAACAACCTTTACTTTGTAAAGACAACCCGCACATTCGCCGGCTACTATACGGCGGGAGGTGGGCACCCTAAGAAAATCATCCGTTTTTCCACTTTCGCCGGCTACTATACGACGCGATTGTGTGGACACCCAAAAACATTTTTCCCACATTCGTCCAGCGATAAGCCTAGACAGGGCAATTGGGCACCTTTTTAAACTCCCCGCGCGGATACCAACACAACACCATCTCTACTCTTCACTGACACACACACAAGGACTCATGCATGTCAACAATTTAAATCACATCTCAATCCCACATATGAACATCAAGCATAATCATAGATAAGCAACACAAAATTCAAAAATCACCATCTCTCTAATCACATCAAAGCCCATGTTGCATTTCTCCATTATTTATCCATGTCTATGTTTCAAGAGGAAATTTCATTATACCAAGTAATTCGTATTAAATTAGAAACTTAGGGTTTTACCAAATTTGGGGTTTCTCATTCTTGGTCACCAATCTAATTTCTTAATCACATTTCTAGTCATTTTGAAAAGAAAAGATGAGAGATTTCTAACCATTGGTGAATGAAAAAGTAAAAACAAAAATGAGAAACATGGGTTTAATATCACCAAACCTTCAATTATTTCACAAATCACATTAAATACCATAAATCTCTTCAATAATGAAGACATACAAGGGTAAAAGTATCCTTACCTCGACTATAAAGCCAAATGTCCAAGCCCCTTCACGAATCTACCACAAACCCACAAGCCAATTGGTTGAGAATGACCCTCTTCAAGTGCTCTCCGCCCCTACCAAACGATTTTGGTTGAATCACAAGTGTATGAGAGGTATTTGATGGTAGGAAGTTAGGATTTCAAAAAGAGAGAGAAAAGGAATGAAGGGTAGAAAAGGTATTGGGCCCAAACGATCTTGAGTCGCTATATTTAAAAAGCTGAGATCGCGATCCTTGCTCGAGCAAAGATTTGTCGCTCGAGTGACCAGACATAACAATTGACCTCGCTCGAGCGCAAGAAGTTTTGCTGGAGCGCAAGAAGTTTTGCTCGAGCGCACAATTCAAAGCTTCAGGTCTGCCACACAAGCAGACGCATGCTCGAGCGCTAGAGTTCTCACTTGAGCAAACAAACGAATACACAAGTCTCGCTCGAGTGCAAGAAGGCTCGCTCGAGCAGTAACTGGGCCTGAGAAAGAAACCCGAAGTCCCTCAAAACTAGTTCGAGCAAAAGAAATCTCACTCGAGCAAAGAAGCAGATTTCACAAAGCTCGCTCGAGTGCAGGAAGCCTCGCTCGAGGGAGGAAGCCAAAATCTGGGAAATTAATATTTGGACCACTCAACAACCGTCCTTTTCAGAACACGTCGAACACAATCAAAAGCTCAGATTCAAGAGTTAAAGGAGAAAAACGGAACACAAATACAATATTAAGTTGTAAACCCAAGTCCAGAATATGATGAAGGTCGGGTCTAAAACTCGGATCGTTATAGATACTACACATTTGGAGTACACTCCAGCTGTTGATCACAAAACACACGGCCAAGGAGACCAAGACGTTCGTCACTCACTCCATCCACATCAAATTCATAATCCAAAGCTGTCAACCTATACCAAAAAAGTCCTTCATCGATATGCCTAAAACCAAAAGGTTGGTGTCAAGTTGTAAGTAAACGCTTACCCCCAATTTCTATGACTTTCCAAAACTGTATAAGAAATGGGGTATGGGGCCAGAAATATAATATACTTTTATAGAAGGAGTTTATCTTCTCCATAAACTCTGGAATAGGAGGAGCAATCAAGGTTCTATCAATTATCTTCTCTATACGATTATGAAAATTTCCAAGCACAATATATATATATATATATGTATATAAGGCAAATCAAGAATAAGGTAAGCAACAAGAAAAGAATGTGGGAATCTATTAAAAATCTAATCTAAATCTAAATATATAAAAATTTTGTTAACATACCTACTACTACTTAAGCACAGGTTCGAAATGCTATTTAATACCGTTTTGTTTTGTGTCACCTATTTGATATTTTCCCTATATTTTAACACTAACAACCAGAGTTGGGATTTTCTGAGACATAAAAATAACCAAAACTAAATTAAATTTTTTAATTAAAAAAGAAAAAGAAAATTAATAGTAAGTGTTTTAATAAGATACTAGTTAAATAGAGAATAATTGACCCAGCAAAAAACAAAAAAAAACAAAAAAAAAAAAAAAAAGCGAATAGTTGGAGTGAAAGCCAACCTTTAAGTAATAAGAACATATGATATGAGACGAGATGAGAGAAAAACCAACTGGAGAAGGGAGGCGGAGGAGGAGAACAATCGTGAGGGTCATCTTCTCCACTCTAAAAAAACCCAGCTAGAGTTACGAATTCCACACTGCCATAGCAGTTGGTGGTCGTTCATGTATGATTCGAAATCGGGATGAAAGTCGCAGATCATATAATCATCCGTACGATTTTCTGTCTGGAGGAAATTTTCATTCTTGGCCATTGATTTTCTGCATCCCTCTCTCTGTGTGTCTGTACATCCTAGCACCAGCGGCCAGAGTGTTCCTCTTATATGCCTATTGCCTCATTAAAAAAATAAAATATAATAATAATAGTAGTAATGGGTGGAAGGAAAATGCGTAGAAAAGTCAAGTGATTCAAGAGGTTCACATGGTCCAATCTTAAAAGAAAACAAATAAAAAAATAAAAAATCTACCCATGGTCAAAGTAATCCAAAAAAACAAATAAAAGGCAAATTATATTCCGGTACATGCCATATGTACTTTCGGTTGGGAGTGAGCATGGTTTGAATTGGTTTGGATTGGGGTTAAATTAAGATCAATTTATTATCCATAGATTTTAAAGAAATAGAACCAATTCAATCCGTTTAAATCATGGAACCAATCTGAATCAATCCATTTAAACACAGATTGGATCGGTTTACGATCATGGATTCACATATTTAAATAACAAAAAAAAAAAAAAGCAAACCTTTTAATTTCATAAAAACATAAACGTAGCATCATATTACTTCTACAACAGCAACACATCTTTCCATGGTAGCAACATACTGTTCTAGAATTTAAACAACCATAAGAAAACTGCTTCCACCATAAGCATTTAGACCATTATTAATTAAAACGAAAAGCCAGCAAATCAGCACAATCAAGGCTATTAAACCGAGCAACTTAGGTAGCACAAACGTGTTGTATAATTGTCCAAAATCAGTTTCGTCGTTTTGGACAGGTTCACCTTACCCTGTCATGGAGTATTTCAATTGGTCCAATACTTTGAGCAGAAATCTGCATTGCCTAATAAATTGGGCTACCATAAACAATTAGGTAAATTCTACTCCCCTCCCTTGAGAGATGTAAAAATAAAATAGTAATTCTTATATTTTTTTTATAATTACATCAATTTTCCTTACATTAGTGATAAGGTTAACTGAGCTAACAATAAGACATATTTTTTGTTGGCCCTTGTGCATCATAATAAAATTATCAATTTCCCTCACAAGAGATCAATATAATTTACCGAAAAAATTATTGTCATTGATTTGATATCAGAATAAAAGGCTCAATACGTGCATAAGAATTTTTGTTGAACTCCATGTTAAATGATTTACACAACGAAATTAATGAAAGGGTAAGATTAACACACCATTAAAAAGATTGGCAAGAAAAATAGAACCAACTTGTAAAATAATTTGAGCTCCATTAGCAAAAGAAATAAGAAAAAGAAAATGCAAAAGAAACCATCATTCAAAATTAACATTAACAATCATTGGGCAGGCATGTCACGCCCCAAATTTTAACTACTCGAAATCATTAACAAAGCCTGAAATTTAGGTCCATTTTTTTTTTTTTTTTACAAATATACAAGTATCTATTACACTTGAGCAATAGAAATAAAATGTTACACGTTCTCTCTCTCTTTCAATGAATACAATACTAACAAAGATACATGCCAATCTCTTACTGAGATGTTAAAAAAAAATAGTACAATTACAAGATCCATTACATCCACAAGGAAATTACATATAAACGACCCTTGGACTTCTTATTTCTTCATTCATGGATTTTACACTTATTTCCTGTAAAAAGATTAAAAAATAAATAAAAAATAAAAAAAACACAACAGGGATGAGCACTAATGCCCAATAGGAGTCTCATAGTTCAACGCCAGTAGCAAACACACAGATAGAAATGATCATGCATGCAAGGTGATACCATATAGTAGAGTGACATTTTAAAATTTTGAAATATCATAACTAGAGTATGTTTTTCTCAAGTGTCATGTGAACATTTATGGAAAACATTCAACCATCAAAACTCTTCCTTTTTCATTAGAAACCATAAATCCTTTTTAAAACATTCATGTTTAAGGAACCATATCATTTTATGTTTATTAACTCATTCCAAAACATTTCTCATTTAATTTCCCATATTTAATGTACTTCTTTTTCTTTCCTCCTTCTCTTCCTTTCATTATATTCAATTAGAACTCCATTATTTCAAGTTCAAGTTCCATTTTTTTATTCCCTAATAATTCCCCTATGCCCAATTCACTTTATTATTTCACTCTCCAATTTCATTTCAATATAGCACATGATCAATAACCCTTTCTAATTCAACCTCTCATTTATTAACAGAACAACACTCATAATTTACTTTTATTACCACACCGATTTTATTAAGTTCACCTTCACCAATCCACAATCCATTCTTTACAAAGAATGTCTATACATATTACTCTTTAAACCAAATCACATATCAACATGCTACTTTACAAGTTCATCACAAGTTACAATTAACAAGACCGACCTCAACACACGTCACCACACATTCCACCTTTTGCCGACTTGATACGGCGGGATAGTGGACACCCAATTCATAGCACATTCCACCTTTTGCCAGCTATTATACGGCGGGAAGTGAACTCCCAAAAATCATTTTCTCAAAAACCATGTCTCTTCTCGAAAATCATTTTCCACCTTTTAAAAACCATCCCCCACATTTGTCAGCTATTATACGGCAGGACGTGGGCACCCAAAACATTTTTGAAAACCATTCGTTTTTCCACTTTCGCCGGCTACAACATGGCAAGACTGTGTGGACACCCAAAAATCATTTTTCCACTTTCGCCAGCTACAATATGGCAAGACTGTGTGGACACCCAAAAACACTTTTCCCACATTCATCCAGCGATAAGCCTAGACAGGGCAATTGGGCACCTTTAATTCAAACCACCCCTATATTTTCTGGCTATTAATACGGACGGTCATGGGCACCGAAAAATCATTTTTCTCAATTTTCAAAACCATCCCCTACATTTTTCGGCTATTAATACGGATGGTTGTGGGCACCGAAAAACCATTTTTCAACTCCCCGCGCGGGTACCAACACAATACCACCCAAAACAACACAACACAACTCACAATGATTCAACACAAATCAACATAGCCAATACACTTTAACACAATCAACACAACTTAACATAATCACCACAATTCAACATAATCAACATTATTCAACATGATTCAACTCAACACTATTAAATGTAATTCAACATGATTCAAGAGAAATTCTTGAATCCCATTTCAACATTCCAAAACCAAGTTCATGTCATCCATATCATTAATAGATTATTTCCCTAATTTTCCTTTCACATTATAACATGAATTACAATATTCAAATTAAGAGTTCAATCGCTAATTTTTAACATAATTTCAAAACATCTCAAAAATCCAATTAAACTTGTACACATATAATTCAACCCACCAATTTTATGGTTCTACTTTCAATTTGGGCAAAATCATTATTTATCATCATGAATCAACTTAGGGTTTTTAAGAGACATCAAGAATTTCAAGATAAATTCAAACTTCCCAAAGCATTACTTTTTATTCCAATTTTCCCATTGATTACACACCTAAGGTTCATAATCCATCATTTTAACCCAACAATTAAACCTCCAATACGTCAAACCCTAAACCCCCAAATCTCATGTTGTACACTATATGCTCAAAAATATAGATTTTATATTTATATAGTCAAAATACCACAAATCTATCTATTAATGTAAGTATTGAAGAGAACTAGAACCCTTACCTCTTGAAGTCAAGAGATGATGATCCAAACATCAATAGTGACGAAACCATGAACTCTTCAGACCAAAAGAGAGCCCTCGACAAGATCTTCAAGTTTCCTCAAGGGATCAAGGTGAGGAGACACCTCCAAGAGTGTTGATCTAAGGATTGAAGTGGAAAAAGTGGGTTTTTGAGAGAAAGAGAGAGAGACCCTCAGTTTAGAGAGGGGAAAAGAGGGGAAAAATTATGAGAGAGGTGGGGTTTAGGTCTATTTATAGTATTACATGATAGCCCTAAGGTCAATGAAAAGGTAAGTCCAAAAACTCCCAAAAATAGGGCCCAAAAACCGAACCAAAATTTGGGGAAAAAAATCTGCAGGGGTCAACCCTTGTAGCACAGGGGTCGACCCTATTTTCCAGCAACCAACCCACACAGATTTTGCAATATAAGAGGGTCAACCCTATCCTAGACTGGTGTCTACCCTTGTGGGTAGCAACAAGAGGAAGGTGTCGACACCACCAAGGCTGGTGTCGACCCTATATTCTAGCGACACGTCCAGCAACACTACAACATGCAAGGGTCGACCCTTAACAAGGCTAGTGTTGACCCCAAGGCAAAATTTCTAAGTTCCAAAGGAACGTTGACAACGACAAACACGAACGAACAAACCCAACGAGTTTAAATCGGATTGTACTCCTTCAAAACCAATAGACAACAATTCCAAAGACTCCCAAGATAAAATATAAGGATATTAAACACACTCTCCAAAGGACTAAAGGATGCAGGCATTACAAGGCATACAAAATATATAAATAAATAAACAAAAGTAAAGAAGAGAACGTAAAAATGGGACTGATTATTCCAATTAGGGAGTTAGGGGACAAACCTCAATATATGATTATAATTGAATTTATCCAAAGTTATTTTTAATTCATTTGTTGACACCAACTCAAATGCACCAATACAGCACGGCCTAGAAAGTTCAAACAATGGTCCAACAAGAGATTGCTTAATATTGCAACTGATAGCACAATCGCACTGTGGATACTCTTTGTAGCAGTGACACAGCACATTTGGAGAACACTCCAACGGTTGATCATGGAACACACGGCCGAGGAGACCACAACGTTCGTCACTCACTCCATCCACATCAAATTCATAATCCGAAGATGTCAACCTATACCAAAAAAGTCCTTCATCGATATGGGCAAAACCAAAAGGTTGATGCCAAGTTGTAAGTAAACGCTTACCCCCAATTTCTATGACTTTCCAAAACTATATAAGAAATGGGGTATGGGGCCATAAATATAATATACTTTTATAGAAAGAGTTTATCTTCTCCATAAACTCCAGAAAAAGGAGGAGCAATCAGGGTTCCATCAATTATCTCCACTACACGATTTTGCAAATTTCCAAGCACAATATATATATATATACAAGGCAAATCAAGAATAAGGTAAGCAACAAGAAAAGAATGTGGGAATCCATTAAAAATCTAATCTAAATCTAAATATATGAAAATTTTGTTAACATACCTAATACTACTTAAGCACAGGTTAAAAATGCTATATATTACCGTTTTGTTTTGTGTCACCTATTTGATATTTTCCATTTATTTTAAAACTTACAAATGGAGTTGGGATTTTTTGGGAGATAAAAACAACCAAAATTAAATTAAATTTTTTTTAAAAAAAGACAAAGAAAATTAATAGTAACTGTTGTAATAAGACACTAGTTAAATAGAGAATAATTGACCCAGCAAAAAAAAAAAAAAAAAACGAATAGTTGGTGTAAAAGCCAACATGTAAGCAATAAGAACATATGATATAAGACGAGATGAGAGAAAAACTAACTGGAGAAGGGAGGCGGAGGAGGAGGACATTCCTGATGGTCGTCTTCTCCACTCTAAAAAACCCAGCCAAAGTTACGGATACAGCACTGCCGTAGCAATTAGTGGTTGTTCACGTATGATTCGAAATCAGGAGAAAAGTCACAGATCATATCATCATCCGTACGATTTTTTGCCAGGATGAAATTTTCATTCTTGGCCATCGATTTTCTACATCCCTCTCTCACAGTGTGTCTACTTCCTAGCACCAACGGCCAGAGTGTTCCTCTTATATGCCTAGTTGCCTCATTAAAAAATATATATATATAATAATAATAGTAGTAATAGGTGGAAGGAAAGTGCTTAGAAAAGTCAAGTGATTCAAGAGGTTCACATGGTCCAATCTTAAAATAAAACAAATAAAAAGAATAAAAAATCTACCCATGGTCAAAGTAAACAGAAAAAAACAAAAACAAAAAAAGGAAAATTATATTCCGGTACATGCCATATGTACTTTCGGTTGGGAGTGAGCGTGGTTTGAATTGGTTTGGATTGGGGTTAAATTCAGATCAATCTATGAGCTATAGTTTTTAAATAAATAGAACCAATTCATTCTATTTAAATCACGGAACCAATCCGAATCAATCCATTTAAACACAAATTGGATCGGTTTAGGATCACGGATTCACATATGTAAAAAAAAAAAATTGAACATTTTAATTTCATAGAAACATAAACATAGCATCATATTACTTCTACAACAGCAACATGTCTTTCCATGATAGCAACATACTGTTCTAGAATTTCAACTATCATAAGAAAACTGCTTCCACCATAAGTATTTAGATCATTATCAATTAAAACGAAAAACTAGCAAATCAGCACAGTAAATGCAAAAATCAGCACAATCGAGGATATTAAACTGACCAACTTAGGTAGCACAAAGGTATTGTATAATTGTCCAAAATCAGTTTTGTCGTTTTGGACAGGTTCACCTTACCGTGGCATGGAGTATTTCAATTGGTCCAATACTTTGAGCAGAAATTTGCATTGCCAAGTAAATTGGGCTACCATAAACAATTAGGTAAATTCTACTCCCCTCCCTTGAGAGGTGTAAAAATAAAATAGTAATTCTTATATTTTTGTTATAATTACATCAATTTTCCTTACATTAGTGATAAGGTTAACTGAGCTAACAATAAGACATTTTTTTTTTTTTCCCTTGTGCATCATAATAAAATTATCAATTTCCCTCACGAGAGATCAGTATAATTTACCGAAATAATTAATGTCATTGATTTGATATCAGAATAAAAGGCTCGATACATGCATAAGAATTGTTGTTGAACTCCATGTTAAATGATTTACACAACGAAATTAATGAAAGCGTAAGATTAACGAACCATTAAAAAGATTGGCCAGAAAAATAGAACCAACTAGTAAAATAATTTGAGCTCCATCAACAAAAGAAATAAGAAAAAGAAAAAGAAAAAGAAACCATCATTGAAAATTAACATTAACAATCATTGGATAGGCATACAAAATAAATAAATAAACAGAAGTAAATAAGAGAACGTAAAAATGGGACTGATTATTCCAATTAGGGAGTTACGGGAAAAACCTCAATATACGATTATAATTGAAACTATCCAAAGTTATTTTTAATTCTTTAATCGACACAAACTCAAATGCACCAATACAGCACGGCCTAGAAAGTTCAAACAATGGTGCAACCAGAGATTGCTTAATATTGCAACTGATAGCACGATCGCGCTATAGATACTCTTTGTTGGAGTGATACTGCACATTTCGAGAAAACTCCAGTTGTTGATCGCGGAACACACAGCCAGGGTGACCAAGACGTTCGCCACTCACTCCATCCACATCAAATTCATAATCCGAAGATGTCAACCTATACCAAAAAGTCCTTCATCGATATGGGTAAAACCAAAAGGTTGGTGTCAAGTTACAAGTAAACGATTACCCCCAATTTCTACGACTTTCCAAAACTGTATACAAAATGGGGTATAGGGCCAAAAATATGATATACTTTTATAGAAGGAGTTTATCTTCTCCATAAACTCAGGAAAAGGAGGAGCAATCAGGGTTCCATCAATTATCTTCTCTGTACGATTTTGCAAATTTCCAAGCACAATATATATATATATATACAAGGCAAATCAAAAATAAGGTAAGCAACGAGAAAAGAATGTGGGAATCTGTTAAAAATATAATCTAAATCTAAATATATAAAAATTTTGTTAACATACCAACTACTACTTAAGCACAGGTTAGAAATGTTATATATTATCGTTTTGTTTTGTGTCACCTATTTGATATTTTCCCTATATTTTAACAATAACAACCAGAGTTGGGATTTTCTGAGAGATAAAAATAACCAAAATTACATTAAATTTTTTAATAAAAAAAGAAAAAGAAAATTAATAGTAAGTGTTTTAATAAGACACTGGTTAAATACAGAATAATTGACCCGGCAAAAAAAAAAGCGAATAGTTGGAGTGAAAGCCAACCTTTAAGTAATAAGAACCTATGATATGAGACGAGATGAGAGAAAAACCAACCGTCGAAGGGAGGCGGAGGAGTAGGACAATCATGAGGGTCGTCTTCTCCACTCTAAAAAACCTAGCCAGAGTTATGGATTCCACGCTGCCGTAGCAGCTGGTGGTCGTTCATGTATGATTCAAAATCGGGATGAAAGTCACAGATCATATAATCATCCGTATGATTTTTTGTCTAGAGGAAATTTTCATTCTTGGCCATCGATTGTCTACACCCCTCTCTCTCTCTCTCTGTGTACATCCTAGCACCAGGGGGCAGAGTGTTCCTCTTATATGCCTAGTTGCCTCATTAAAAAAATAAAATATAATAATAATAGTAGTAATGGGTGGAAGGAAAATGCGTAGAAAAGTCAAGTGATTCAAGTGGTTCACACGGTCCAATCTTAAAATAAAACAAATAAAAAAATAAAAAATCTACCCATGGTCAAAGTAATCAGAAAAAAAACAAATTGTAGACACCCCATTTTTGACCGACCTTAAGACTCAAACGTCACCGATTGAGTGCTCGGTGATGTTGCGTATTGTGCTCGTTCAGAAGTCTTAGAGTCGCGGCCGTGAGCCCTGCCTCCGAACTTCCGAACCCTCTTCTGTGCCTTGCCTCGGTTTGCGAACCAGACTCAGTTTTCTCTGTTTCTTTTCCTGAGGGGAGGGAGAGGTCTGGTAGATCATCTCTCAGTGGCCGTGGGCTACATTTTGTGGCTATAGGCCATTTTGCAGATTCGAACGGTTCCGATTTTGAATTTGTCGGTAGTGTGCCTCGGTTGAGACCGCCTAACTATCTCCGATTGCTCCGGTTTTGGCATGCATCTTATTTACTCCTTTTGAGGAACTGAGTCTGAGACCCACCGTGGTCGAATGCCACTTCGATTGTAACATGCGGTTTTCGGCCCCAAACTGCGCGTTAAACCGAACATTCGTTTTGCATCGGTTTTCGTTCATTTTTGGCAGGTACCTCTGTTTCATCACCGGGAAGGCCGTAGAAGGTGGGAGGCCAGCAATTGTTTCAGCAACCAGTTATATTCCTCCGGCGCCCTCCGGCCGTTTTCTCACTTCCAAGCCAATGTTGACCACCCTAGGGTCACTTTCTTCAATCCTAACCCCCATATTTGTGTTGTACACACATGGGAGGACACCAAAAGTTGGTGGTCGGCCAGTAATTCCACCTGAACCTTTTGAACCCCTCCTAAAAATGGCCTATTCTCTCTCCTATTTTACAGTTGCAAATTTTGAACCACAAGGTTGTGTTGAGGGCACTTGGGAGGACACCAATTTGTGGTGGCCAGCCAGAAAATCTTTTTGACCATTTTGACCCTTGGCCGGCCGGCCACCTGCAACTCTGAAAGTTGGCCGGCCATGATCCTTGCAGTGTGTATATTACAGCTGTATATCTTTTTTCCCTCCAAAAGCTGTATCCGGAGGGAACTCTTTTGGAGGGAAAACTTGGAGTGATTTCCCTCCACTTTTTCCCTCCATTTCTCCCCCATTTTTGTCTACATAATAGAGCCTCCAGCTCTGTCTTGAGGGTTGAAAAATTTGCTTGGAGCTTATACATACATATCTCCCTCTATCTCTCTCATTTCCTTCAAAAAACACCAAGTCCTACACCTCATTTCTTCATCACCACCAAGCACCACCACCACTACTCCATTTCCAACAACTTGGGGAGCTTTCCAGCAGCTAGGAGGCAGCATTTCTCAAGCCAAAAGGGAGCCAAGGATTGGTCTTCAAGGGTAAATGTCAATTCCCTCTTTTTGAGCTTAATTTTGCAACATTTTTCTAGCCATTTTTCTTGCTGTTTTGAGCTCCGACCAAAGTTGAAAATGTCATTTTTTTGAGCTATATTCCATGTTTCATTAAGGGCTCATTGCAGTTTGAAGCTTCTTTTTGGCACTTGCTTCATTATCCTCTTGAATGCCATTATCTTGCATGATATTTTTAGCCTATGTGTGATCTGTTTTTGAGCATGTCATAAACTGTAGATAGGCTTATTTTGAGCCCTTCTTAAACATTGAAGAAGGGATCAACACTGTTTGGGACCTCCATGTATCACTTGCCATTGTACCCCTCTTTGGTCCCTATTTTTGAATGTTTTGTTAGCTTATCTTGCTTCTGTTTTTCGGCCATGATCAGAGCTGAAAGTGGCCATATTTTGACCCCCTTGTCATGTTTAATTAATGGTCTTTGGCTGTTTGATGAATATTTTGTATACTTTGTGTTATAGCCTTCTTGTGGCCTTAATCTTGGATTGCATTTTGAGCATGTTTATATACTGATTTGGGCTTGATCATCTACTGTAAAATGCCATATTTTGGGACCTTGTTCAACATTGTTGAAGGTCCCTCACTTGTTTGAGACCCCCATACATCAGTTACTTCTTTGCCCCTTTGTTGGCCCATTTCTTGCATGAATTGTTTTCCATACTTGTATCTGTTTTTGGGGCTTGTAATCTACTGAAAAACATCATATTTTTGGCCCCTCTTCAATGTTGTAGAAGGCCACTTTTCTATTTGGGGCCATCAGTTGTGAGTTGCTTCATCACCCCTCTTGCGGGCCCTTTTTTGCATGCTAATTTAGTCCCATGTCCGCTCACTGTCTTGCCACGCTTTGTACTGTAAAAATTCTTGCCTCATGGCTGCCTTGCTTCTTCTTTTACACTTCATGTCCTAATTATGCATTCTTTGTATAGCTGTAAGCCATTTCATGTACCTAGTTTTGCATTTCGGGAGTGATTCCATGCATCGGGTGTCATTTCGCCTGGATTCGGGCTGTTTTGCACCTCATCTTGCTACTGATTTTTGCATGATTGCATACCATGTTCCATGTCTTGCCATGTCTTCTCAGAGTGGCATTTTCATGCCTTAGGGTCGGTCCTCGGTTTGCGTGCACGTGTGCACGTATCCCGAGTTGTCTCATTTTCATCATTATGGCCTCCTATGTGAGTGTGGCTGAGGTCCACTTGTGTTGGTGTAAGTCCATTATGCATTGTGTATGACTTGTTACATCGTGCATCGTGTATGCCATTTCATAGCCTTTCGCATGTTAGGTTGTATCTTAGTTGCATTTCATGCATATCATGCATATTGCATCGTGTTCGGGATAGGAGTTAGCCTGGGCACGGGAAACGAGGTACATTCCGTACTCCGAGTGACGAAACGTGTCTCAATTCCCCAGTCACCAACACTCCGGATTATCCATGATGGAGTTAGGTTTTGTTGTATTTTCATATGCATTCATTTCATATTGAGTTGTGCAATTCGACTCCTCGGCCATCATGCATCGATATGCGTGATTTGTGGCACGAGGATCGAGACATGCATACATTTGTGAAAATACATTGCCATGCCCCTTTCCTGCTCTCTGTTGCAACAAAATGAAGAATCAGCAACTTTTCGGAGCTTGGCACGCATTTCAAGAACAGGTGCAAACAGAGGCTAATTGGGGCATCGTCATGGATTTCTGCACAAAGGCAGCCTAAACATACATCATTCATCAGAATCAAGGCAGTCCCTGGCTTGCATGCCAGTTTATTATTTTCTTAGTTAATTTGTAAATTAATTAGGAATTTGTACATATTTGGACTGTACTATTCTTTTATTCGGGACTGTATATTTATTCGGACCCTTTGTGCGAGGGCATAATTATAATAAGTGTGCGTGAGTGTGATGTATGTCTTTCA
Source organism: Camellia lanceoleosa (assembly GCA_025200525.1). Taxonomy (NCBI): domain Eukaryota; kingdom Viridiplantae; phylum Streptophyta; class Magnoliopsida; order Ericales; family Theaceae; genus Camellia; species Camellia lanceoleosa. Next base: position 61,842,188 of record CM045758.1, on the reverse strand, counting down.
ACCCCACGTCTTTCTTCCCTTTTATTTACCTACTTTTGATGGTTAGATTAGGGCATATTTCAATTAGCGTACAGTATGATAGCATGTTTGCATTCATTCATCTGTCTTGCACGCACCGGGCTCGGCGCATCATACTAACTGCATTTGTATTTCAATTCCAAGTTGAATACATGTTAGCTGTAGCATTCCATATGCCATGTTTAGGGTAGCCGAGCCTGCTATAGTTTACATCTTTGCATGTGTTGCATTAGGCAATTCTGTATATCTAGGATCATGCATGGATTTCTAATGAGTTTCTGTTTTGGCTTGGAGTACTCGGTGAGTTTTATGCTTTAGCATCCTTGCATGCGTGTGAGTGACTGCCATGATAGCATGCTTACCATGAGGCTAACTGCTTATGTGATATACCTGCTTGGATGCCTGTGGGTGGAGGTTGGGTTATTTGGATTGGGACAAATCATCAATTGTGAGTTTTAAGCCCACTAGATAGTGGCAAAACCATCTTTTCTAAGCCCACCTGAGGGTGGGAAAATCTGCATTCTAACCCTACCTGCGGGTAGCAAACCATCTTCCAAAAACAAACATGAAATGTTTTGTTCCAATTCAGGCGACTCAGTCTATACTTGTATGATGTGCGCATCACATAGTAAATCTAGGCTAATAACCGGAATAAGAACACACAATGTTTTCAAAAATAGATATCATGGTTAGTAGAGGCCGGTCTTGATGGCGAGCGGGGTGCTCACGAAGTGACCTTCCCCAATCGTACCCAAGTTCCCGAGCCAAGGCAACTTTGGTGATGACGGACACGTGGCCTTTGGCACCGAGTCAGGGTTTCCTAAATTTCCCATTAAAAAACATTTAGGTGGCGACTCTGTATCTGGCAAAGCAGTCCATGTTTGGCACTTCTTTCAAAAAATCTGTTTTCAAAATCGATTTGCCGGATTTGGACTCTTTGGTTCAAGATTAAGAACCGTGACATTTGAGTCCTTCGAACTGTAGTGACCCCAATATGAGCAGGCAGGAGTTAACCCTCCCGGGCGTTCGGGGCGCGTCTGATTCTGGCGACTCCACTGGAGATTTAGAGAACTTGACTCGAACTCATGATATCTGGTTTTGACTACACTTGTGTGTTTCTTTGCATTGCATTTGCATTGGTGTGCCTAGGACACCGTGTTTGCCATATGCCATTCCCGAACAGTTTTCCGGAGGCTTGTCTTGTCAAGGCATGTCCATAAGGCTGATCGGCTCTGGGCTCTGACAGCATAGGAACACAAACCCCGGTTTTACCGGGGCACCCTTTTTGACCATTCGACCTAGTGCATATTCGGATCCATAGTGACCATTCCAAACTAGGACAGGTTGCTTACCCGTTTATATGTTGTTTGAAACCATTGTGTGCGTAGTGAAACCCTAGTTCCTGACAAAAATAGGACAAGGAAACCATCTCCCAACATAGTGGTGTTTTGGCTCTCACTTATCTGTTATGTGCTTTTAGAGTGTGTCTCTACAGGAATGCATGTATCAGTTTGCGAGTTTGGGCATCAGGCCTGCGGGCATCGGTCGATGTTGAGAATCGATTATCTGCGTATCCGATTGATTTTGGGGACGATGATTGAGGTATTGATCGGTGTTTGAGGGCAGTGTGTATTGACTTACCAGTGTGTTGTTATACTTGGTGTGTTGTGTATTTAATTTAAGCTGTTATGCTGTCCGTTTATCTAGTTATTTATTTCCTTTTCGCTTTATTTATCTTTTTGCTAGGAGGATAGGGTTTTTAGCACAATTGCTTCTGAACCAGTAAATATTCCCCAAGCACTTTGGACACGAGATCGCCGACTCAATCGATCTGAGGATCTGGTTGACGGACATCCAATGTTCCACTCACTACCCCCAGTTGTTAGAAGAAGGCCAAGGAGGCGCAATGTATCAGAGTAGGGATTACCAGGACAGCGGGCTACTTTAGCGACAAGCGAACGAGGTTGGGATTCTGTTTCGCCATAGAGATACACTTAGTCGGTCGTCGGTTGGACCAACGAGAATATGGCGGGATAGAGAAATGATCGTCAAATGCAAGAGAGCATGAGATGATGAGGAGGATGCCATCCGCCAAGCGGAATTTTCTAAGCAACAGCCACGCAGTCATGGCCCGGGCCGAACTCATTACTAGGTACAGCAATGAGAATCACATCAGCTTCACATCAGGTTCCTCCTCCACCAGGGCCCCCATTACCCGAGCAGTCTCCTACTGTTCAGAATGCTCTGCCAAACACCCAGAACACCATGCCAAATGTCCAGAATATCCAAGAGGACACAAACCTTCCAACGGGGCTAGCTCCGCTCCCGCTTCCACCTCAATTGTCCAAGACTCATACACCCAATCACCCGGACTCTCCCTTTGAGTTCGAAATTGACCACACAGCTCTAAAACTGAGTAAGCTAGAGAAGCTTTTCAAGAAATCACAAGGGGTAAAAGCCATTCCAGACATCGAAGATGGGTACACCGATGTAGCCGTAACATTGCCAGACAGATTCAAGATGCCACAAATTGACCATTTCGACGGGTCCGGGGACCCCATGGTCCATCTTCGACTATTCTTGGACATTCTGCGGCCAATGGGCCTAACCCGACCACAAAAGCTTTCTCTGTTTGGCCGAACTTTGTCGGGTGTGGCAGCCATCTGGTACGCGAAGTTAGAAGATGAGGTAAAAAGAAGTTGGGATGAGATGGCTGAGGCCTTTGTTGCACAGTACTCGTACAATACACAGATCGAGATCACAACCCGTGATCTCGAAACAACGAGGCAGGATCCCAAGGAGACTTTCTCAGACTTCGTAACTCATTGGAGGGCAAAGGCATCGATGATGACCTTGAGGCCTACAGACAAAGATCAAATCAGAATGATTGTGCGCAATCTCCAACCGAAATTGATGCAGAAGATGATCGTACTCCCCTTTCCTACCTTCTTAGATTTACACGAGATGGGGGTACAGATCGAGGATGCCATGAAACAAGGTCTGATCGACCAGGATAGGGAGCAACCTAGAAGGACTTTCAACCGTAACAACAACGCAGGCCCGAGTGGCGCTGCAACTGCACGAGCATCAGAGGTGAGCATGGTCACCACCACTCCCCCTCCCCCAAAACCCATGACAGCCACGCCTTTCTCTGGTATATCTGGAAGCAGCACCCAAACCGCCAAATATCAACCCAGAGGCCAAAGAACCTTCACCCCCCTATATATGCCCTTGTCCAAAGCTCTGGGGGTATTGATCAGGAAGAAGCATTTGACGCCCCTAGAGCCGAGGCCACTGCCAAAGCCACTCCCCCCCTCTCATGACCCAGCAAAATACTGCGCGTATCACCAACAGCACGGTCATGACACCAACCGTTGTTACAGATTGCGTCATGAGATTCAAGATCTTATTGACAAGCAGGGATCGCGCCTCCCGAAAAACCCAACGTCACGACAAATCCTCTCCCACCACATAACCAAGCCCCTCCTCCCAACAGAATCAACTTCATCCAAACTGGGGTCATGTCTTACGATCCTAGTATCTATATCACCCCATCCCACCTACCTAAGCCGGAGGTGATCCTTCCTGTCTGCACTGACTTGTGCATGATGGACATCTCCACAACCCAATCTAAGCCAGTGGTGGTGACCACCGAAGATGGGACAGGCGATTCGGAGGAAAAGGAGTTCTTGAGTGCGAGATTGAGCAGTCAGGAATCTTCTTTGAAGGAGCTTATGATCCAAGTGAATACATCGGTCGATTGGGCGATGAAATTTGAGTGTAGGGCTTCGGAAAGCGAGTTATGTGTGATTCAGGGGGACAGATTTGAAAAGGGAACAGATGATCTAATAGCTGTGGGAAAGGACCTTGCCAACCTCCAATTCTTCAGTGAGCAAGAATCAGGAGATGCTGCAATCAACTGGTTCGACTATGAGGAGTCGGCAAAAGTTACCGGATGGTTAGATGATCAACCAGACATCGTAGAATTTCAACGAGCGAGGGCCCGGCGAGCAAAATATCGATGGTGGCGGAAGGGCGAGAGTCAAATACACCGCCAGAGGCCGGCACTAAAATTTCGCTCAAAATTTGGGGATTGTAAATCACGGAATATTGAACCAATTTGTCTTGGCGATTGGAACAACAAAGATTTGAGGATTTCGAGAGAATCGGAAAAGCTAAGGCCCATGTGGGAAGTCGAGAGTCTTGTGTGCAGGGAATAGAAAATCTTTGTGGGCATGAGAATTTGGAGAGTCTTCTTGATGCGATCATCTGGGCCGGACGGTGTCTGTCATTGCCGAAGCGGAATGTGGTGGGAAAGGCGATGACTTATGTCTTGCCCACCTGAGATGAGGATTAGGAAGTAACCAACCGGATGATACGGTATATTGGCGAGATCGCTCATATGACAAGAAGTGGGCGATATTTCAAGCCCCAGACACTTAGACCAACTTTGAGGCGTCTGGGAAAGACAAAAAGTGAAAGCGAAGGAGAAAGCAGTTGAAGAAGAAGGCGTGCTCAAGCAATTGAAGAAGATACAAGCGGACATCTCCATCTGGGGAATTTGCTTATGGCGTCATGATACGGTACATTTGTCCTATCTGCTATGGACAAGGCCAAACTCTCTATAGATACTACACGGAGGCATTTGGTTGAAGGCTGGTTTTTAGGAGGAGGTTCCCGGCATTAACCTTTTCGGACAAGAACTACCGCTGAGGGCACAAATCATAACAAACCTCTCTATGTTTCCGTGGAATGTAGAGACAAGTGGATACCGGTGGTACTTGTTGATCTGGGTCCGCCATCAATGTCTACCTTGACGAGCAGTGTATGCAATCGGGTTGAAGCCCGGACTTCATGCCGACTACTCAAGTGATCGAGCATATGATAATACTAGCGAGGAAGTGATGGGGAATTGTCAAAATTGAGACCGAGGTTGGTCGGGACAACACAACATCGAATTTCATGTCTTGGGCGTTCCGCAACCTTCAACTTACTCTTGGGGCGGCGTGGTTGCACCAAGTAAAGCGATCTCTTCCACTTTACATCAAATCTTTGAAGTACCCTCACGGGAAGGGGTGGCTATTGTCTTGAAATTCATCCATCCATCCGCCGGGAAGTGTCTACGCCAGTTCTAGAGATCGAGCATGGCACGGAGGATGTGTTCTTATCGGGGTTCACTTTGGCTGAGGCCCGGGTGGTGCAGAACATTATAGCTGTGAATGAAGGTGTGTACATCAGTGCTCAATCCGTCTACCTCATGAACAAGCTACAACACATCCCCGGGATGGGATTAGGAAGAAGTGGCCGGAAAGGCATTGCAGTATTGGCCGAAGTGCCACACAACCCTCATACCTTTGGCTTGGGTTATCTGCCCACCAAAGAGGACTGGGTGAGGAAGGGAAAAGAAATGGCCGGAAGAGCCAGAGCAAAGCAGGCTGGGAAGCCTTTTGAATTAATGCATAGGCCCATTCAGGGTACCCTGAATGGACGCTTTGTCCGGGAGGGGAAGGACTTTCCATTTTGCGGCTTCCTAGAGCCGTGGATAAACGCGGAGAAGAAGCGCGTGCCAAGGTTCGAGATCTTCTTCGACCTGCAACTATCTGGGGATGACGTTGCCCAGGCGAGACAGACCCATCGGTGAAATTTGAATAGTGTAAGCGATGGATCTGAGGGCCTGAAATTTGAAATGGGGGTAAGCGGCATGTCTACTTCGATCCTCCGATCGACCATAAGTGCTTGGGGATAACCCGCGGTTTCCATGATTGGGGATGAAAGCAGTGCGAGCCAACCAGCGACTATCTTGGATGCATCTATCGCACCCTCTCTCATTTGTATCTGAGGAGGATTTTTGTCAGCGGACAAGATTGGGGTAGTGAGCGAATCTGATTCCACCGAGTCTTGTGAGTCGAATCGATTCAGCTCGGCGAGTCTGAGTCTGGTACTCTGAGGATGTTAACGGATACCACGATCTGTCTAGGTCGTCTTTTTCCTTTTCATTTGAGTCTGTTGTAAATGAATCGGACGATTTGGATGAACTTAATGAGAATGAGGTGAATGTGGTTTTAAGTACTTTTACGTGCCCTTGATTTATTGCATTAATTCGGACTTTCAAAACTTTGATGAAAGCAGCGAGGCGAAGTTCCTCGGTTTTACAACGATTAATTGAGCAAGAGCGGGGAAAGATTTGTTAAACCCTAGTGGGATGAAATCACTACCGTGAACATTAGTCTTGAGGAGGACCCGTGGTGGTCGGATCGGGTCCACGTTGTCTTCGAGGAACGCAGCGCTTAGTCGCTTTATTAAAAGATTTCAAAGATGTTTTTCGCGTGGTCCTCGAAGACATGCACAGAATCGATCTGAGATTATCTGACATCGGATCCCCTTGACCCCGGCCCGACATCAGCGAAACTTCGGAGGATCCGCCCGGACTGGGCTCTCAAGATTAAGGAAGAGGTCACCAAGCAAATCGGCAGGCTTCTGCTGGTATCAAAATATCCGACTTGGTTGGCCAACATTGTTCGGTCTTTGAAGAAAGATGGCGGGATCCGGGTATGTGTGGATTCGAGATTTGAGCGAGCTAGTCGAAGGACGACTTTCCCCTACCATACATCGATGAGTTGGTAGATTTCACAGCAGGACACGCATTGCTTTCATTTATGGATGGCTTCTCAGGTTATAACCAGATAGTAATGGCACGAAGGCGAGGAAAAAGCGCATTCACCACCCGTGAAGACATCTTGCTATAGAGTCATGCCATTTGGGTTGAAGAAACTTTGGAGCTACTTATCAGCAGACGCGACCACAATACTACATGATATGATCCACAAGAAGGTTGAGGTGTACGTGGACGACATGATTGTCAAGTCCAAAGAAAGAGAGGACCACTACACCGCCTTGCATAAGTTTTTCCAAAGGATCAGGGAATTCCGGTTGCGACTGAACCCTCAAAAATGTACATTTGGTGTTACAGCGGGAAAAATACTGGGGTTTCTAATTACACAAAGGGGCATCGAGGTCGACCCTTCCAAAATCAAGGCCATCCTAGAAATGCCACCACCAAGGACTGAAAAGGAAGTGCGAGGCTTTCTGGGTAAAGTGCAATTCATAAGACGGTTTATCTCAAAATTAACCTTGACTTGTGAACCACTTTTTGGCCTCCTCTAGAAAGGAAAGAAGTTTCAATGGGACGGCCGATGTCAAGCTGCATTTGAACAGATTAAAGAATATCTCTGAGAACCACTTTGTTTATCACCCCCGGAACTAGGAAGCCGATTGATTTTGTATCTGTCGATGCTTGAAACTACAATGGGCTGCATGCTTGCACAAGAATCGAAGACAAGGTGGAGAGCCATCTACTATCTCGGCAAGAAGATGCTGGAGTATGAAACCCGCTACACTCCACTGGAAAAGGGGCTTGCTTAGCTTTGGTATGCTACCAGGGAAGCTGCGCACTACCTGTTAGCTCACTCTGTAATGTTGGTTTCACGACTTGATCCCATCAAATATCTTTTCGAGAAACCAGCACTTACGGGTAGGCTAGCTCGTTGGTTGCTGTTGCTCTCCGAATTTGATTTGAAGTATGTCACGCACAAGTCGGTCAAAGGAAGGGTAGTGGCGGAGTTCTTAGCCGACCATCCAGTGGAAGGGTGAAGCGATCAGTATTTATTCCCGGATGAAGCCATTTTACACATCGGCAGCGAAACTTGGGCGATGTACTTTGGCGGTGAGCGTCAAATCAATACGGGTATGGGATAGGGGTGTTCTTGATAGCACCGACAATTCCGTATCCCTCTAGCCTTCAAACTCGATTCAAAGTCTCGAACAATGAAGCGAGAATGATGGCGTGCATTCTTTGGTCTAAAGCGACCACGGAACTAGGGGCAAGGCGATTGGGCGTCATTGGGGACTCGAACCTTGTTGTGTCTCAAGCTAAAGGAAATGGAAAGTAAAAGAGGAAAAGATGATGATGTATCACGGACCTTGGATTTCTTGATTCCTCGGTTTGAGAAGCTAAGTTTTACTCATCTACTAAGAGAACAACGAGTTCATGATTCTTTAGCAACTCTATCTTCTATGATAGACATCCGTGTGGAGTCCGGATCGTCCGATCATCATCGACCGAAATTTGCACTGCCTCTGAGTCGATTGCCACTATAGATGAAGTTTAGGCGAAAACCCCACAGTATTACGACATCTGGAACTTCTTGGAGAAAAAGCATACCGCCAGGTAAATGCCAAAGACAAAAGGGCAATCGGAGAATGGCGATTCGATTCATCATCTGCGGGGTAAAGCTGTATAAAGAGGTCATCTGGGAATGCATAAAGCGTGCGTTGATGCGAAGAGTCAAAAGCGTCGATGGAAGCCATCCACGGGGAGAATGTGGTGCGCACATGAATGGGGTAATGTTGGTACGGAAGATCCTCGAGCGGGGTTATTCTTGGTCCACCATGGAGGAGGATTGTATTGGTTTCGTCAGGCGATGCCACAAATGTCAGATTCATGCAAATCGCATGAACATTCTACCGTCAAAGCTGTACAACATGACTTCGCCATGGCCATTTTCAGTCTGGGGAATTGATGTAATCGGAGCTGTTACGCCGAAGGGATCGAATGGGCATGAGTTCATCTTGGTAGTGATAGATTATTTCACAAAATGGGTTGAGGCCCAATCTTATGCGATGTTGAAGGCTTAACACGTCGCAAAATTTATTAGAAACAACATCATCTGTCGCTACGGGGTCCCAAACGAAATAATTTCAGACAATGGTTCCCACTTCAAGAAGGAGGTGATTGATTTGTTGCAAAAATATAATGTGGCTTTTCATAAGTCGTCTACCTATCGGCCGCAGACCAATGGAGCGGTTGAGGCCGCCAACAAGAATATCAAGCACATACTACAGAAGATGGTGGAAACCTCAAGGGTGGCGGATAAATTGCCGTTTGCTCTGTGGGGCTACCGGACTTCAATCAGAACTTCTACTGGGGCGACTCCGTACTCATTGGTTTATGGGATGGAGGCCGTTCTACCTATTGAGATTGAGGTTCCGTCATTTCGAGTATTGGCCGAGTGTCAAATAAGCGAAGCGGTAGCAGCGAGCGGTTTGAGGAACTCATGCTTTTCGATGAAAGAAATGAAGCTTTGTACCACATTCAAGGTTATCAGCATGAAATTGCCGGACTTTCAACAAGAAGGTTAAGTCCGAGAATTTAAAGGAAGGAGATTTGGTACTCAAAGACAACGAGCTCCCATCCACGACCCAAGGGGCAAGTTCGGACAATTGGTGGTCCCTACATCATCAAGTCAATGCAGTCGGTGGAGCTGTGGTTCTGATGGATCTAGATGGCTTAGAGTTTTCCCAACCGATCAACATGGGCAAGTTGAAGAAATATTACCCATGAGAGGCTCGCTAGGCTGAAAACCCGAAAGGGCGACCTAGGCAAAACTCAGAGCACAAAAAATTTGAAATTATAAAAACTGAGCTCGCAAGGTTGAAAACCCACAAAGGGCAACCTTGGCAAAAGTTAGAGCGCAAAAGGAGAGTGAAAATACCCGAGCAAACCTAAGCCTGAACTACGTAAGGCTTGATTCCCATCTTTGGGATACATAGGCAGCTTCATCTTGAAGTTCAGCCACAATCTTTTCCCCAATCAACTTTGTCCATTTGATCATCTCAGTTATCTCTATGCATCAGCATTTATCGTGATCTCCGGTACAGTGCTATTCGGACTAGGGGCAACTTTTCGTTGCCATGAATTGCCGAGGCACTATTCAGACTAGGGGCAACTTTCCAGTTGCTAGGATCCGGAGTTGTGCATCTCAGTGACAGATCTCAGGCATGTCCAGTTCTGATCCATATCAAAAATAGTTTTGAAAAGTTTTAATAAAAGTTGACTTTGGTCAAATTAATCTTTTCACAACTAAGACCATTTTTGGACCAAAGCGGAAAATTTTCGGTACCACGACCTTCAATTTCGTTGATTTCAAAACAGAGTTCTCTTGCTCTTGCATACAATTGAAGTTGCTTTTTATTACACTCATAACGAAAACTTGAAAGTACTAATAAAACAATAAATCCGGGGCATAATCAAGTCAAGTGTCCCTGCGCCCCCTTCCAGAGCTGGTTGAAGCCTCCGATGTCAAGCTTGGCCCACCTGTGCTTCTTCGTTGAGCCAATCCCAGCACTCGTCAGACAAAGTGCAACTAAAAGTGGGAGCAGGAGCCAGGAGTTCTCTAATTCTCCACGCTTGCGACTGTAAAGCAAGGTGTGCGCCTCGAATGAAGCGGCCATACTCTATCCCTCTGGTGGGCAAGTCGATCATGGCCAAAGCGGCGCGAGAATCTGGAATGGGAAATAGAATCTGTGATGAGTCAAGCCGATCAATCGAATCCCGACCTGCCGGGACATACTGTAGCTCATTGCCGGAAGATTGAGCCAAGGACAGCGCCAAGTAATGCGATCTGCCGACAAATTGCACATCCATTCAAACCACCATCCCTCATCAAGGGCGTCGACTAGGCGTTGTCGAAAGAAGTAGCCGCGGGCCAAGTAAGCAGGGCAAGAGTCCACAACTTGCAATTTATCCATCAACCATACCTGGGGAGGGATGAAAAATGAGAGAATAAAGAATAGAGAGATGTACGATGAGAGAAAAGTAAGAAAAGGGTTTTGTGAGAAAAACCGAGCACGAGGGCAGTGATGTGAGCAAATACATATGTGAGCTTGGGTGGGAAACATTACTGCGGCGATAGTGGACTCCCTGCGAACACAGTTGTCTCCCGGCGGTGAAAGCATCAAGCCCATCGGTGTCTCGGCCAATGTCATGGCGATGCAACTCTTTCCTTCTTTCAAGCCTTGAGCCACTTCAATCGGACGGATATTTGGATCCTCAAAGCTTGAGGCAAGCGAAAATGAGATAACATGCATAAGCAAAGGCATGTCGCTGGAAGCCTTGCCAATGATGGTCGCTGCGGTCACCAGCATCGGAGAACCGGTAAATCAGGCTTGGGATATCCAACATTCCGTTACAAATCAGGGATCGAGCATCATGCGCGTTGAGTCCGCACATCCGCCCTAAGGTTTGGGCATAGCCAAAATTGAGTTGGGGCAAGATTTCCTCACCTCGCTCGGATTCCATCAAAACTTGAAAATCTTCAAAAGTGGGACATACCTCTTGCCCTCCGAAGCTAAAGACATGCGTTACCGGTTTCCAAAACCTCTGCGGCATGGAGGAAAGGAAGGTGTAGCAGAGTCCGGCTCAACGTGAACAGTGCATTCAAGACGAAACCTCGGAAGTTCAACTTTTCCGAGCCATCTAAAGAGGAGATCCAAGATGTGAGATTTTCTCTGAAATGCCTCCATTCTTTGTGTAAAGCAGTGATGAAATGAATGAGTCCCAAAGTTGGAGCTTTTATAGGGGGTGAAACACTATTCGAAGGACAAGTGTCAGAATTCTGTGGGTTGCAGGGAAAAGTGGCCGGCCGGCCACCTATTCTAGCAGGCCGGCCACCTTTGACTCAAAAACTGGCCGATCGGCCACTTTTCAATCCTTAAATGCAAAAAGCTGGCCGGCCATCTCCAAAATGTGGCCAGCCATGCTCCAATGTATGCCATTGGTTCTGTTTTGCCCTCCGGAAGGAAGTTCGAGGCATTTCTATGCATCGACGATGTCGAAGGCCTCCATTTTCTCTCAGTTTTGGATGCGTTCCGTCACCTAGATCGTCCGAAGTACGCTTTATTTTGTTTATCAGGTTGTAATTTTTGCTTATCGAGTTGTCGTTTTGTTTATCGAGTTGTAAGTTTTGTCGAGCTGTCGTATTTTGTGTTTTGAGTTGTTACTCTGTGTTTACGCAATTTTGTTAAGTCTTGTTTATCGAGTCATTAACATTGTTGTATTTTGCTTATCGAGTTGTAAACTTGCTAAGATTCTGTTATTTCTTAGTGAGTCGAGTTGTTTGATTTGTTGCGTCAGTTCATTACTTGACCCGGTAAATACAAAGTGCACATTTCCATTCAATCCCATTTTTGTGCAAAATGATGCGATCACGATCTTTGAGTTCATAAAAATACAACACTTTTCAAAAATTTGTTTCATTCCATCATATTTCCTTTTACAAATAAAGGTACAAGTTTCTGAGAAAATAAAAGCGCCTAACAATATGCAAAGTGCTACAAACTACTAGCAAAAGGAAAATAAAAGCGAGAAGCAATGACATCAATATCCTCGGGAGCGGGAATGAGGGGCCCTCCTCATCCTCTTCTGCGAGACAACCTCTGCACCACCATCACCATCCGGGTCAGAGCTGTCATCCTCAGGATCCCCCTCAGCCTCGCCTCCACTCCCGGAACCAAGATCGGAATCCCCCTCCTCAGCAGATGTCTCCGACTGATGGTCTGCGACCTCCTCCTCCTCATCCTCATCGGGCTCCACCTCTATAATATATGCCCTGCATCTGCGAGAGGACCCTCCTCGAGCTCCTCGGAAAAACTGGATGGCCCGGCTCCTGAAAAAGGCACGGATGGCCCGGCTCCTCGAAAGGGCCGGATGGCCCTCTCGAAAAGGTCAGACGATCGACCTCCTGAGAAGGCCGGGTGGCCGGCCAGCGTGAACATATCTGAGAGGCATCTGAAAGTGAAGAGTTCAATACATCAGTTCAAATATGAAAATCAGATGCAAGTACAGTATGTGAGTGGTGTGTCTGTCAGATTTGTTCTACACAAACAGCCTATCAATGCAGTAGAATGTTCAAAACCAGCATGTCATCAGGAAATATGATAAATGCAGGAAAGATGAACAGTACCTGCACACCCATAATGGCCAGTTGTGCCTCCCTCCGCAGGATCATGCCTTCGAATGCGGCCATCACTCCAAGCATCTCATCCACGTATTCAACAGGAGGCTGCAGATACAAATGCAAAATTATCAGTAAAGGAATGAATGTCCAAGTATCCGACTGATAAATCAAAGCTGTAAAGCATACCGGTGGTGAATCAGGATCTCTAACATATCTATGGTCAGGAAGAGGAGGCTCTAGCGGGACCTGGTAAGGAGTCCCAAATCGCCAACTCATCAACTCGGTCGGCATGTCTGGCCACCCAGGATGATGAAGAGTCGGAGGGATCGGGGGAATCGACCCACCCCCACCTCTAGACGTACCAGCCCTGCTGGAGGAAGGGATATCTGTAGCACGAGCCTGACTCGAAGATGGCACACCAGCAGGCCTCAGTGACGGAGTACGCACTCCCGTCAAGGGAGGCATCAGATAAATGTGGCGATAAGTGGCATAGTCCCCCTCCTCAAGATGTAGCAAAGCATCAGTGCCCAGCATAGCACTAACAGCATCCTGGGAAGAGAGCCTATCGGCGATCCATATCTTGGCGAGTCTTTGCGGGAGGATCTGAGAAGTGTACCCCCATACCTGACGCAAAAAGCGTTCCCCCAGAAACCATGCTCTACCAGCTGGTCCTTGGCGAGGATCTGTCTTGGGAGGTGCCGATCCTCCGCATCTTGAAATCGGAGACCATCACCCAAGGCGCCAGTACGCCATATGTCTGCGGATAACAAGTGCATAAACCAATCAGAAATCGGGAATATATGGGGCAGATCAAAGCTGAAAACGGAAGGGTAGAGTTCTAAAATACCTCCGTCGTCGCCGGTGTCAAAATCTTGCCGTAGATAAAGAGAGTCTCGGGGTCTCGGCGGTCTTGGCCCTCGAATACCGATGAGTATGGGGTCATGAGGGGCCTGCCACCCCCAACTCTGGGGCTAACGTCAGGAAATATACGTAGACCCATAATTGAAGAAAGCGGTCTGAGAATGTAAATACAAAGTCTTTGAGGGCAAAATCTGAGTGTAAAGTCGTTGTGTGTGCAATGTACAAGTAATGAGGAGCGAAATGTAAATCAAGAGGACGAAAAGTACCTCCGGGCTCTCCAATAACCACCAAGTAAGTCTCACCTTGCGGAGGTCGCTCATATAGCGATAAAGGGTAGCAGTGGCGCCACCCAGTCGTGCGTCCGACTGTGATAGGTCCACAGGCGCTCAGCAGATATGACCCAACCGTGTTCCCTCTATCGTGACGAGTAGTCCCGAAGAGGAACATAAGAAAGCCACGGGCATCTTGCTCTGCCTCTCGAGAGTCCGGGCTCCATCTCCTCCCTCAAAATGGGAAGAGAACCAAGTGTATCGGACTCTCCTAAGCTCTATCCTGACAGGGCAGGCCCCCAACAAATGTATCCAAGCGGCCTCCCATTCGCCCATGTCCTCGTCGTAAGGAATGGGCCAACCTCCTATGTCCAGGCCAGTCAATACAGCAAAATCCAGCGGGGTCATAGTCAAATCCCCAGTGGCGGAAAAATGAAAGGAGTTGGTGGTGTCCCACCATCTCTCCACCAAAGCTGCCAACAGTGTCCTCCTGGCAGGACAATGCGATAACCCCATGCAGAAGGCCCCGAACCCTGCCAAATCAACTAAATCCCGGACAGCCTCCGGGAGCTCAGCATACCAACCTCTAGCAGCGGTGGAGCCGTATCCCCGCACAGTACGAGAACCAACCTGCATTCAGAATGAATACATGTGTCAGTATAAAATGAATGAGCTGTGTGCAAATGAAATGAATAAGCTGTGTGCAAGTAAATAGGCTGCGTGCGAAGTAAAGTAAGCGAACTGGGTGTTCTACTCAAAATCAGTGTGTGCTGCGTGTTCACCTTCAATTTGGGCTGTGTGTTCAGAAAATCCGAGTTAGGGCTGCGTGTTCTACTCTCAATCAGTGTGTGCTGCGTGTTCACCTTCAATTTGGGCTGTGTGTTCAGAAAATCCGAGTTAGGGCTGCGTGTTCTACTCTCTCAATCGATGTGTCTTTGCGTGTTCACCTTCAATTGAGTGTGTGTTGGAAAATCGAGTTAGAACATGTGTTCTACATCAGTGTGTGCTGTTCACCTTCAATTTGGGCTGTGTGTTCAGAAAATCTGAGTTAGGGTTGCGCGTTCTATTCTCAATTAGTGTGTGCCATGTGTTCACCTCAACAACGAGCTATGTGTTCCACATCAAAATATGGGCTGCGTGTTCATCTCCAATGTTTGGGCTGCGTGTTCAATTCCCAATCAGTGTGTGCCATGTGTTCACCATCAATCCGAGTTGTGTGTTCAGAAAATCAGAGTTTGGGCTGCGTGTTCTACTCTTAGTCAGTGTGTGCTGTGTGTTCACCTTCAAATTCAGGCTGTGTGTTCGACAAATCAGTGTTTGAGCCGTGTGTTTAATTCTTAACTAATGTGTGCCGTGCGTTCACAATCAATTAATGAGCCGAGTGTTCAGAAATTCAAGTGTTTAAGCCACATGTTCAGGATGCAAACAAAGTACTATGTCATAGGCTAACTGTGTGTTCAAGCAAGGCGAAGGCACTAAATGCACGAAAAATGCAGAAAATGAAGTAAATACCTCTCGTGCCTCGTAGGAGAGGTGATGCTCTGGCTCTCGCAGAAGTAGATCTCCGGGTGCTCGATCATCAAAGTCAGTGAAGTGACGAAAAATGGCCCGGGGAAGAACGTGTGCCGGCGAGGCATACCTCTCGGGAATAAAGGGTCGAACCCTCGGAGGCAGAGTCATGACATCAAAATCATCCCCGGCACCCGAAGGACCTCCGCCGTGAGGAAAATGACCGGCCATTTCAGAAGATCTGCAAAAAGAAGCAAAAATGAGCCAAAATTGGAAAAAGTCAACAAAAGTCAACTCTCGGGAAATGAAAAAGTCAACAAAAGTCAACCCCCGAGAAAATCTTCCAAATATTGAGACAAACTTACCTCAAGTGGTGAAAATGAGAAAAGAAGCACCGAAATCAAAATTTAATCGGTTCAAAGTGCTTGAAACTGAATGTTTTCGCGAAAACAACTTGCGTGGGGCGTTGGAAAACGCGTATAGAGCTCAGATCTGAGGGAGAAAATGGTTTGGGAAGCAAGAGGAGAAGATTTCGTGGCTGAGGTTATGAGCTCAAAGTGTTTGGGTGAGAGAATATAAAGAAAAGAAGGTGAAAAGACCAATTTGCCCGCGGATTTGGGCAGGTGGCCGGCCGGCCACCTTTTCTGGCTGGCCGGCCATTCTCTTTTTGAAAAGTGGCCGGTGGCCTCCCCTTGGGAAAATAACTGGCCGGTGGTATCCCCCACATGCTCACCTAGCTCTCTGCAAATTTTGAGGAAGATTGGAGTTCCCGGGACCTAAAAAAGTTCAAGAAAAGTGCACTTTCTGTCGCGAAATTGCTCCGCCGGAACTTCAGCTTCAAGTTCTGACGTGTGTCTCATCATTATTCATTGAAATCAAAATGTATCTTTTTTGAATGTGTTGTAACCTTTCCGGGAAGTGAACCGGAGGCCGCGATCGAGTCGCCTTCGCCAAAATGCTCGTCTCCTTGCTCGTTATTTCGTAACAAACGGGCACCTTGATTTATGCTCGTTTTGCACTATCATGCACATAACTTGCATTCTCATGAGCATACTTGCATTATTATGCACATTTCTTGATATTGCCATACCTCTGTGCTTGAGCATGCGTTGTCACGCACGTTCCTTTCTCGCATTGCGATGCATTCACTCGCCGGCACTGCGTGTGTCAAACTTTCAGAATCACATTGAATATATGTTGTTAGCATATTGTGCTTGTTGAATTTCTCTCTTTTGCAGGCACGATATTGTATGTACGGTTCATTTGAGACTGGTGCGACCAGACGAATCGCGCAGGTATCGTATCTTCTCCGTGTGAGACGCGACGAGAATTGAATAATTCTCCGCATTCCTAACTGCATGAAATGTAGTTATTGCTTTGCATTCTTGCTTAAAACTGTTGCATCTATTTGCGAATACTTGCTTCATTACAGCTTGCTGCATTTGGATGATCATTAAGTTACATCTGGCTCCGTGCATATCGCTTTGCATTTTGCCCTCTTTGCCTGCGGGCACGCCTGCGGGCATATCTCTGTTCATCTTGTATGATTGTCTAAGTCTTCGGCCTTGTCAAAAATGGGTCGTCTCTGGGCTTTGACATTCACTCCCGTCACTTGTGACTTCTGAGTTCTGTCAAAGAGGGGCAACTGTAGACACCCCATTTTTGACCGACCTTAACACTCAGACGTCACCGATTGAGTGCTCGGTGATGTTGCGTATTGTGCTCGTTCAGAAGTCTCAGAGTCGCGGCCGTGAGCCCTGCCTCCAGACTTCCGAACCCTCTTCTGTGCCTTGTCTCGGTTTGCGAACCAGACTTGATTTTCTCTGTTTCTTTTCCTGAGGGGAGGGAGAGGTCTGGTAGATCATCTCTCAGTGGCCGTGGGCTACATTTTGTTGCTGTAGGCCATTTTGCCGATTTCGGAGCCCGGTTCCCGATTTTCGGAGCCGTCAGGCCGTGTGCCTCGGTTCGGGACCGCCTAACTATCTCCGATTGCTCCGGTTTTTGGCATGCATCTTATTTACTCCCTTTTGAGGGACACTGAGGTCTGAGAGACCCACTTCGTGGTCGAATGCCACTTTCGATGCTTAACAAGCAGTTTTCGGGGCCCCGAACTGCGCATTCTGGCCCCCGAACATTCGTTTTGCATCGGTTTTCGTTCATTTTTGGCAGGTACCTCTGTTTCATCACCAAGAAGGCCGTAGAAGGATGGGAGGCCAGCAATTGTTTTAGCAACCAGTTATATTCCTCCAGCGCCCTCCGACGCCCGTTTTTCTCACTTCCAAGCCAATGTTGACCACCCTAGGGTCACTTTCTTCAATCCTAACCCCCATATTTGTGTTGTACACACATGGGAGGACACCAAAAGTTGGTGGTCGGCCAGTAATTCCACCTGAACCTTTTGAACCCCTCCTAAAAATGGCCTATTCTCTCTCCTATTTTACAGTTGCCAATTTTGAACCACAGGGTTGTGTTGAGGGCACCTGGGAGGACACCAATTTGTGGTGGCCGGCCAAAAAATATTTTTGTCCATTTTGACCCTTGGCCGGCCGGCCATGGGGGGTGGTCGGCCGACCACCTGCAACTCTGAAAGTTGGCCGGCCATGATCCTTGCAATGTATATATTCCAGCTGTAGATCTATTTTCCCTCAAAAGGCATGTCAGGAGGGAACTCTTTTGGAGGGAAAACTTGGAGTGATTTCCCTCCACTTTTTCCCTCCATTTCTCCCCCATTTTTGTCTACATAACAGAGCCTCCAGCTCTGTCTTGAGGGTTGAAAATTTTGCTTGGAGCTCATACATACATATCTCCCTCTATCTCTCTCATTTCCTTCAAAAAACACCAAGTCCTACACCTCATTTCTTCATCACCACCAAGCACCACCACCACTACTCCATTTCCAGCAACTTGGGGAGCTTTCCAGCAGCTAGGAGGCAGCATTTCTCAAGCCAAAAGGGAGCCAAGGATTGGTCTTCAAGGGTAAATGTCAATTCCCTCTTTTTGAGCTTAATTTTGCAACATTTTTCTAGCCATTTTTCTTGCTGTTTTGAGCTCCGACCAAAACTGAAAATGTCATTTTTTTGAGCTATATTCCATGTTTCATTAAGGGCTCATTGCAGTTTGAAGCTTCTTTTTGGCACTTGCTTCATTATCCTCTTGAATGCCATTATCTTGCATGATATTTTTAGCCTATGTGTGATCTGTTTTGGAGCATGTCATAAACTGTAGATAGGCTTATTTTGAGCCCTTCTTCAACATTGAAGAAGGGATCAACACTGTTTGCGACCTCCATGTATCACTTTCCATTGTACCCCTCTTTGGTCCCTATTTTTGCATGTTTTGTTAGCTTATCTTGCTTCTGTTTTTCGGCCATGATCAGAGCTGAAAGTGGCCATATTTTGACCCCCTTGTCATGTTTCATTAAGGGTCTTTGGCTTTTTGATGAATATTTTGTATACTTTGTGTTATAGCCTTCTTGTGGCCTTAATCTTGCATTGCATTTTGAGCATGTTTATATACTGATTTGGGCTTGATCATCTACTGTAAAATGCCATATTTTGGGACCCTCTTAAATATTTTTGAAGGTCCCTCACTTGTTTGAGATCCCCATACATCAGTTACTTCTTTGCCCCTTTGTTGGCCCATTTCTTGCATGAATTGTTTTCCATACTTGTATCTGTTTTTGGGGCTTGTCATCTACTGAAAAACATCATATTTTTGGCCCCTATTCAATGTTGTAGAAGTCCCCTTTCCTATTTGGGTCCAGCAGCTGTGAGTTGCTTCATCACCCCTCTTGCGGGCCCTTTTTTGCATGCTAATTTAGTCCCATGTGCGCTCACTGTCTTGCCACGCTTTGTACTGTAAAAATTCTTGTCTCAGGGTTGCCTTGCTTCTGCTTTTACACTTAATGTCCTAATTATGCATGCTTTGTATAGCTGTAAGCCATTTCATGTACCTAGTTTTGCATTTCAGGAGTGATTCCATGCATCGGGTGTCATTTCGCCTGGATTCAGGGCTGTTTTGCACCTCATCTTGCTACTAATTTTTGCATGATTGCATACCATGTTCCATGTCTTGCCATGTCTTCTCAAAGTGGCATTTTCGTGCCTTAGGGTCGGTCCTCAGTTTGCATGCACGTGTGCACGTATCCCGAGTTGTCTTATTTTCATCATTATGGCCTCCTATGTGAGTGTGGCTGAGGTCCACTTGTGTTGGTGTAAGTCCATTATGCATTGTGTATGCCTTGTTACATCGTGCATCGTGTATGCCATTTCATAGCCTTTCGCATGTTAGGTTGTATCTTAGTTGCATTTCATGCATATCATGCATATTGCATCATGTTCGGGCTAGGAGTTAGCCCGGGCACAGGAAACGAGGTACGTTCCATACTCCGAGTGACGAAACGTGTCTCAATTCCCCAGTCACCGACACTCCGGATTATCCATGATGGAGTTAGGTTTTGTTGTATTTTCATATGCATTCATTTCATATTGAGTTTGGCAATTCGACTCCTCGGCCATCATGCATCGATATGCGTGATTGGTGGCACGAGGATCGAGACATACCATGCCCCTTTCCTGCTCTCTGTAGCAGCAAAATGAAGAATCAACAACTTTTCGGAGCTTGGCACGCATTTCAAGAACACGTGCAAACAGAGGCTAATTGGGGCATCGTCATGGATTTCCGCGCAAGGCAGCCTAAACATACATCATTCATCAGAATCAAGGCAGTCCCTGGCTTGCATGCTAGTTTATTATTTTCTTAGTTAATTTGTAAATTAATTAGGAATTTGTACATTATTTGGACTGTACTATTCTTTTATTCAGAATTTGTATATTTATTTGGACCCTCTCTGGCGAGGCATAATTGTAATAAGTGTGGGTGAGTGTGATGTATGTCTTCCAACCCCACGTCTTTCTTCCTTTTATTTACCTACTTATGATGGTTAGATTAGGGCATATTTCAATTAGCATCTGATGATAGAATGTTTGCATTCATTCATCTGTTTTGCATGCAAGACTCGGCGCATCATACTAACGCATTTGTATTTCAATTCCAAGTTGAATACATGTTAGTTGTAGCATTCCATATGCCATGTTTAGGATAGCGAGCACTGCTATAGATTCCATCTTTCCATGTCTTCCATTAGGCAATTCTGTATATCTAGGATCATGCATGGATTTCTAATGAGTTTCTGTTTTGGCTTGGAGTACTCGGTGAGTTTTATGCTTTAACATCCTTGCATGCGTGTGAGTGACTGCCATGATAGCATGCTTACCATGAGGCTAACTGCTTATGTGATATACCTGCTTGGATGCCTATGGGTGGAGGTTGGGTTATTTGGATTGGGACAAATCATCAACTGTGAGTTTTAAGCCCACTAGATAGTGGCAAAACCATCTTTTCTAAGCCCACCTGAGGGTGGAAAAATCTGCATTCTAAGCCTACCTGCGGGTAGCAAACCATCTTCCAAAAACAAACATGAAATGTTTTGTTCCAATTCAGGCGACTCAGTCTATACTTGTATGATGTGCGCATCACATAGTAAATCTAGGCTAATAACCGGAATAAGAACACACAATGTTTTCAAAAATAGATATCATGGTTAGTAGAGGCGGTCTTTGGCCAAGGCGGCGAAGAATGCTCCGCAGTGACCTTCCCCAATCGTACCCAAGTTCCCGAGCCGAGGCAACTTTGGTGATGACGGACACGTGGCCTTTGGCACCGAGTCAGGGTTTCCTAAATTTCCCATTAAAAAACATTTAGGTGGCGACTCTGTATTTGGCAAAGCAGTCCATGTTTGGCACTTCTTTTCAAAAAATCTGTTTTCAAAATCGATTTGCCGAATTTGGACTCTTTGGTTCAAGATTAAGAACCGTGACATTTGAGTCCTTGAACTGTAGTGACCCCCAATATGAACGGAACGGGAGTTAACCCTCCCGGGGCGTTCGGGGACGTCTACACAAATAAAAGGCAAATTATATTCCGGTACATGCCATATGTACTTTCGGTTGGGAGTGAGCGTGGTTTGAATTGGTTTGGATTGGGGTTAAATTAAGATCAATTTATTATCCATAGATTTTAAAGAAATAGAACCAATTCAATCTGTTTAAATCATGGAACCAATCCGAATCAATCCATTTAAACACAGATTGGATCGGTTTACGATCACAGATTCACATATTTAAATAACAAAAAAAAAATCGAACATTTTAATTTCATAAAAACCTAAACATAGCATCATATTACTTCTACAACAGCAACATTTCTTCCCATGATAGCGACATATTGTTCTAGAATTTAAACTACCATAAGAAAATTGCTTCCACCATATGTATTTCGACCATTATCAATTAAAACTAAAAGCTAGCAAATCAGCACAGTAAATGCAAAAATCAGCACAATCGAGGATATTAAACTGACCAACTTAGGTAGCACGAAGGTATTGTATAATTGTCCAAAATCAGTTTCATCGTTTTGGACAGGTTCACCTTACCCTGGCATGGAGTATTTCAAGTCGTCCAATACGTTGAGTAGATATCTGTATTGCCTAGTAAATTGGGCTACCATAAACAATTAGGTAAATTCTACTCACCTCCCTTGACAGGTGAAAAAATAAAATAGTAATTCTTATATTTTTGTTATAATTACATCAATTTTCCTTACATTACTAAGCTAACAATATGACATATTTTTTGTTGGCCCTTGTGCATCATAATAAAATTCTCAATTTCCCTCACGAGTCATCAGTATAATTTACCAAAATAATTAATGTCATTGATTTGATATCAGAATAAACGGCTCTATACGTGCATAAAAATTGTTGTTGAACTCCATGTTAAATGATTTACACAACGAAATTAATGAAAGGGTAAGATTAACGAACCATTAAATAGATTGGCCAGAAAAATAGAACCAACTAGTAAAATAATCTGAGCTCCATCAACAAAAAAGAAAAAGAAAAAGAAACCATCATTGAAAATTAACATTAACAATCATTGGATAGGCATACAAAATAAATAAATAAATAAACAAAAATGAAGAAGAGAACGTAAAAATGGGGCTGATTATTCCAATTAGGGAGTTAGAGGACAAACCTCAATATACAATTATAATTGAAACTATCCAAATTTATTTTTAATTCATTTATTTTTAATTCATTTTTAATTGAAACTCAAATGCACCAATACAGCACGGCCTAGAAAGTTCAAACAATGGTGCAACCAGAGATTGCTTAATAATGCAACTGATAGCACGATCACGCTGTGGATACTCTTTGCAAGAGTGATACTACACATTTGGAGTACACTCCAGCTGTTGATCGGGGAACACACGGCCAAGGAGGCCAAGACGTTCGTCAGTCACTCCATCCACATCAAATTGATAATCCGAAGATGTCAGCCTATACCAAAAAAGTCCTTCATCGATATGGGTAAAACCAAAAGGTTGCTATCAAGTTGTAAGTAAACGCTTACCACCAATTTCTATGACTTTCCAAAATTGCATAAGAAATGGGGTGTGGGGCCAGAAATATAATATACTTTCGTATAAGGAGTTTATCTTCTTCATAAACTCTGGAATAGGAGGAGCAATCTGTGTTCCATCAATTATCTTCTCTATATGATTTTGCACATTTCCAAGCACAATACATATATATACAAGGAAAATCAAGAATAAGGTGAGCAACAAGAAAAGAATGTGGGAATCTATTAAAAATCTAATCAAAATCTAAATATATAAAAATTTTGTTAACATACCTACTGCTACTTAAGCACATGTTAGAAATGCTATATATTACCGTTTTATTTTGTGTCTCCTATTTGATATTTTCCCTATATTTTAATATTGACAACCGGAGTTGGGATTTTCTGAGAGATAAAAATAACCAAAATTAAATTAAAGTTTTTAATAAAAAAAAGAAAAAGAAAATTAATAGTAAGTGTTTTAATAAGACACTAGTTAAATAGAGAATAATTGACAGCGCAAAAAAAAAAAAAAAAAAAAAAAAAAAAGCGAATAGTTGGAGTGAAAGCCAACCTGTAAGTAATAAGAACATATGATATGAGACGAGATGAGAGAAAAACTAACCGGAGAAGGGAGGCAGAGGAGGAGGACATTTGTGAGGATCGTCTTCTCCACTCTAAAAAACCTAGCCAGAGTTACGGATTCCGCGCTGCCGTAGCAGTTGGTGGTCGTTCACATATGATTCGAAATCAGGAAGAAAGTCACAGATCATATCATCATTCGTACGATTTTCGGTCTAGATGACATTTTCATTTTTGGCCATTGATTTTCTACACCCCTTTCTCTCTATGTGTGTACTTCCCAGCACTAGTGGCCAGAGTGTTCCTCTTATATGCCTTGTTGCTTCATTAAAAAAATAAAATATAATCATAAAAGTAGTAATAGGTAGAAGGTAAGTGCGTAGAAAAGTCAAGTTATTCAAGAGGTTCACATGGTCCAATCTTAAAATAAAACAAATAAAAAATAAAAAAAAGCCTTCCCATGGTGAAAGTAAATAGAAAAAAACAAATAAAGGGAAAATTATAATCCGGTACATGCCATATGTACTTTCGGTTGGGAGTGAGCGTCGTTTGAATTGGTTTGGATTGGGGTTAAATTAAGATCAATCTATTATCCATAGTTTTTAAAGAAATAGAACCAATTCATTCCGTTTAAATCATGGAACCAATCCGAATCAATCCATTTAAACACAGATTGGATCGGTTTACGATCACGGATTCACATATTTAAATAAAATAAAAAAAATTGAACATTTTAATTTCATAAAAACATAAACATAGCATCATATTGCTTCTACAACAGCAACATGTCTTTCCATGATAGCGACATACTGTTCTAGAATTTAAACTACCATAAGAAAACTGCTTCTACCATAAGTATTTAGACCATTATCAATTATAACGAAAAGCTAGCAAATCAGCACAGTAAATGCAAAAATTAGCACGATCGAGGATATTAAACCGACCAACGTAGGTAGCACAAAGGTATTGTATAATTGTCCAAAATCAGTTTCGTCGTTTTGGATAGGTTCACCTTACCCTGGCATAGAGTATTTCAATTGGTCCAATACTTTGAGCAGAAATCTATATTGTCTAGTAAATTTGGCTACCATAAACAATTAGGTAAATTCAACTCACCTCACTTGAGAGGTGTAAAAATAAAATAGTAATTCTTATACTTTTGTTATAATTACATCAATTTTCCTTACATCAGTGATAAGGTTAACTGAGCTAACAATAAGACGAACTTTTTGTTGGCCCTTGTGCATCATAAGAAAATTATCAATTTCCCTCAGGAGAAATCAGTATAATTTACCGAAATAATTATTGTCATTGATTTCATATCAGAATAAATGACTCGATATGTGAATATTGAACTCCATGTTAAATGATTTACACAACGAAATTAATGAAAGGATCATATTAATGAACCATTAAAAAGATTGGCCAGAAAAATAGAGCAACCTAGTAAAATAATTTGATCTCCATCAACAAAAAAGAAAAAGAAAAAGAAGCCATGATTGAAAATTAACACTAACAATCATTGGATAGGCATACAAAATAAACAAATAAATAAACAAAAGTAAAGAAGCGAACGTAAAAATGGGACTGATTATTCAAATTAGGGAGTTAGGGGACAAACCTCAATGTACGATTATAATTGAAACTATACAAAGTTATTTTTCATTCATTTGTCGACACCAACTCAAATGCACCAACACAGCACGGCCTAGAAAGTTCAAACAATGGTGCAGCTAGAGATTGCTTAATATTGCAACTGATAGCACGATCACGCTGTGGATACTCTTTGCAGGAGAGATACTACACATTTGGAGTACACTCCAGCTATTGATCGCGGAACACACGGCCAAGGAGACCAAGACGTTCGTCACTCACTCCATCCACATCAAATTCATAATCCGAAGATGTCAACCTATAGCAAAAAAGTCCTTCATCAATATGGGTAAAACCAAAAGGTTGGTGTCAAGTTGTAAGTAAACGCTTACCCCCAATTTCTATGACTTTCCAAAACTGTGTAAGAAATGGGGTGTGGGGCCAAAAATATAATATACTTTTGTAGAGGGAGTTTATCTTCTCCATAAACTCTGGAATAGGAGAAGCAATCTGTGTTCCATCAATTATCTTCTCTATATGATTTGTCAAATTTCAAAGCACAATATGTGGGGGAGTGGATTGGAAATACTCTTCAGATCCTGGAAGACGCCAATGATTCTCAGCTAGTCACCTGAAAAGATACAAATACTCCGGTCGGGGGTGCCGGAATTAGCACTCCGACGGACAAGTCAGTTCTTCTACTTTTTGAAGCTCATTTACTAAGTTCTTTCTTTAGTAGTAGTTCTTGCGTGTCCTGTTTAGTCCGTTGTCACCATATTTATACTCGCCCCCTCTGATCCTCGGGACCAGGGCCTACTTTTTTCAATCATTACCTTTTCTAATATTCGGCTATAGGGATGGACCATATTCGGCCCTCTATCCCATTCGGCCCCTTATCCTTGTGTGATAGAGGCCGGCTAGAGTCAAGCCTTCGAAATATACCTCCTTTATATTTGTCAATTATTCGGCTACCATAATTGCCCTCCGAACTCCTTATTGACGGTAGTCAATCGGCGTGGTCGAAGCTTATCATCACGCGGCCGCGTTCCCCAATACATGTCGGTAGCGCTTCTTTGTCCATCATTATGCTTTCCCGCTCTAGTCATGCGTATATCAGCATTTATTGCGATTTGAAATTTTGGTCCTTCGAATTCGAGTTTAGTTAATTTTACGGGGCTTTTGGAGCATGATTGCATATCTCTCCGCGACTCGCATTTTTCTGCAACTTCTTCCGCCTTCCCCCGTCTCCTCTGCTCTTCGTAAGTCTCTTCATCCCTTCTTTGTAATCCTACTTTTTCTGTTTGCTATTTTAGCATCGGCGAGTATTTAGTTCTCTGCTAGGATGGCCAAACATTTGAAGGACCTCCTTTCTGAGGATCGTGTCTCCGGTTTCCGGCGGCATTTTTCTATTCCTGACGACGTCCACTTATCCCTTGTAACGGACAACGCTCTCGACATGGAGGGAGAAGATGTAAACACGCTCGTATTCCCTCTTTTATCCATTCTTTGAGGCGGGGTTCGTTCCTACACCCACTTCTTAGGGCCGTTCTCGTTATTGGGGCTTGATTCCTTCTCGGTAATGTAAATTTCTTCGGATCATCATGGGGGTTGTAGAGTTGAATCAACGCCTTAGGATTAACCTTGGGATTCGGCCATTAAACCTTTATTCGCCTTAGCCAAATCCTCCGGTTAATTTGGCGATATTTCCTCGAGCCAAAGATCTTGACCATCACTTAGTGACTATGCTTGCCGATTCGGTAGCGGGTTGGCAACGTGATGGTCAACGTCGAAATGGCAGGAGTTATTTGAAGGGAGGATCATTTGGACCCTATTCGGACATAAGGGTGACCCAGTTGCCACGCAATACCTTATATTTGTTGGTCTATCTCTTATTGGCTCTTTTCTCTAAATCGCTTTTTATCTTCTGCAGCAATAGGTTGAAGAAAGTTCGACTTGATTGACGGCGTGGTTCTTGGGAGGTCAAAGGCACTTTTCGATTATTTGACGCCCAAACTTGCAAAAGCAAGGAAGGGCGCCCATATTCTCCTTGATGCGAGCCCACTTACACCACGTTCTCATTGTAGATCACATTCCGATTCGATCGGCAATCAACAACTCTCGGCCCTTATCTTCCCGACTTCATAAACCTTAGGCAAATCGGTCTCATGACTTGATTCGGGGAGGGCGCCGAACATGTTGCTGAGGTGGTTGCCGATCCGTGAGATTCTTGAGGGTTGTAAAGGCGTGGCCGTCGCTTCGTCGTTCGAGGCAGCGAGCCGTCTGGGTCGGGGACGGCGGACTTCTCTTCGAGGATATTTTTGCGAACTTGGAGGATCTACGGCGATTTCTTTGAGGGTATGGCGAAGGAAAGCCTAAGCAGATGGCGTAAAAGGAATGCGGCGGATAAGCCCAAAAAAGGCGAATCTGTATGTCGGACCCTAAGCTTGATAAAGCCCTTCGTGCCCGTTCGAGGGCGGTTGAGATTGCTGCGTTTGATCTGGAAAAAGGAGAACAAGCCGACGAGGCGGTGATTCGAACAAGGCGAGCCGTGGTGCGAGGAGAGGAAGTCTGAGCGGCCTGTTAGGAAACGGCCTCGGCTTGAAGAACCGGACGTGGTCGCTCCGTCATTCAGCCAAAGATCAGGGATATGCCGATTTTATCCGACGCTTCGGCCATCGAGGATCCAGCGGTGGCTCTGAGCCTGGCGGCTTCAATTTCTCTTCCGGCTGACAACACAACCTTTGGTGCCGTGCCTGATGTTTTGGCCGTTGCCCTAGCTGCTCAATCGGCATATCTGGTAAGCTACATATTGGTCTCGTTTGTTAGAGGTGTCTAATCGGTCTTGTTTGTTAAAGGCGTCTAATCATACCGACTTGTTTTGCAGACGGTCGGAAGGATTGCCGACTTGGGCCGCCGCCTGCGTGGTGCTCTCGGGAGAGCTGACCATTTGCAAGCAATTTGGAAGGTCGAGAAAAGTAGGGCGAGTTCGAAATTATGAAATTTGAAATGGAAGCCTTGGGCGAAGCGGAGAAAGAGAGGGTCGCGTCGCCGAAACTTCGTGTTGATCTTGAGGAAGGGCAAGTCTTGGCGAGAATCGCTCAATCTTTCCAAGAAGGCACTTCTGAAGCGGAAGCTTCGATTAGAGGAGCTTAAAAGGCGTCTCGCGAAAGCCGTGTCGAGGCCTTTGAGGCGGGAGAGGCGCCGCTCTGCGGAATATGTTGAAGAAGTATCCAAATTTGAGAATCGCGGGTTCAAACATGGGTGGCTCAAAGCCCTCATTGCGGCCCGAGGCTACATTGGATTTGCCAATCCCTTATGGCGGTGGATGTTGAGCCGCTTGAATCGGATACTGAAGAATGATCTAGAGCCGTTCTTGAAGCGGCGTCTTTTTGTTTTTGTTCTTGTTTTTGGTTTAGGGTAGTTTTCATGTATAAATTGGTTGGCATTTGTGGGCAATTTATTAATGAAAATTTCCTTGTAAATTTATTAATGAAATTTATTGTGCGCACTTTATATGAAAGAGTTCTGTGGTTTAATTTTGATCTTGTAATTAATCGTGTAATTTTTTGTTACTACCACACGTACGTTGTATCAAAGAGTTCTGTGGTTCGATGAATTTAGTAAAACGGCATTGCGTATACTGTGGGGAAACCCTGATTTGTGAATCTGCCCTTGCCCCAGCAGGTTCATAAAAAGATTACGAAGTGAGACCGACTTCTGAGCATTTGGGGTATTTGGTGCGAATAGATTGAGCGTGGTAGGATAACTTCTTTGTGGCACGAATGATTTTATCTAGAATTCTTCGTAGAATATCGTGAGTAGGATAACTTTCTTTGTGTACGAATGATTTTATCTAGAATTCTTCGTAGAATATCGTCTTGTCCAAACTTTAGTTAGATTTTATCTAAAATTTATCGAGTCGCCAACCTTGAGGGTAGAAGAAAAGTTTGTTCAATATCTGGGTTCCTGTGATTCGGTTCACGTCCCATCAAAATCACCATTTGCAATTTCACGCCTATTGATCTTGGGCCCCAGTTGTGGGGATCAATTAGTGAGCCTTTGGAGTAGTTTAGCGAGCAGTTGATGTATCTGCTCTTGCCCGAACCAGCTTGTCTTGCCGTTAATTTAGTGGCGTCGGGCGCTTGGGTTTCGCGATTAATGAACCTGCCTCGATCGTGCTGCCTCTGCGAGTGTTAAATGATCAAAGGTACAGTTTTTAAGAGTCTGGTAGGTATCTGTGTGAGACTTCTGAGAGAAGATCTATTGCGCGAATGTCAAACAAGCTCTTCTTCAACAGCAAAGGGAAGCCAAGACGCTGGCTGAGCTTGGCGGTGATATGCATCGAGGTGAACACCGTGGCGCGCCCTTGCGTACTGCGAATAAGAGTTCTATGGGTCGAGAGGCGTCAATCTCCTCGGCGTCGTAGTGTCGCCCGACGGGATAAGCGATCCCGGGGAGATCGCCACACGCCCAAGTCGAAAGGAGGTCGAGCGAATCCGAGCCGTTAAGTTTTGCAATATTTGTGAAGAATAAGCCCATGACGGAGCGGACTCGATCGTTCGAGATCGAGCGTGGCGGTCGAGTTTGCTCGACAAATATTTCCTCCGGAAGTTCGGCGATCTATGGTTGGTAGTCAGGACTACGAAGTGCTTCGCGAGGGCATTCACGGGCGGTGAAAGGGCTCTATCTGACCTATGAAGTCGGCATGCGATTGCGCCGCCCGCCAGAAATGGAGAAAAAGGATGAGCATATCCGTAGTTTGGAGGCTCGCGTGGGCGGTGAGCGTGAGTTAAGAAAGATCAAGAGGCGGCTCGGCACAACCCGGTAGGCGGTGAATCGATCGTGGAAGAGAGGGTTCTGAGTCGACATAAGCGCCCTTGCCGATCGAGAAACTTGGCGAGCATGTTCGCCTTGGAGTCCGCCAAGGGAGGTCTTATGAAAAAGGTTTCCTGAAGGGCGCTTGGTTGGGATCAAAAGACCAAGGAGAAGCTTGCCAAGAGGTTTGCCGATGTGAAAACCGTGGGTTCAAGCATGGTTGGATCAAAGCAACTCAAGTCGCCGAATCTCTTAAACATCGGGGCATAAATTCGGCGTCACCTCTCTACCCAAGATGGACTTTCCATTTTACGCTTTCGAAGTTGAGAAGAGCGAGGATGAGGCGGCCGTATGACTTTAATTGTAGTATGACTTTAATTGTTGTAAGGTTGAGCGGTGTCGCGTTCGAGATTATGTAATTTCTCGGTTTTTTGAATAAAAGACGCTTTATTGAAAATAACGAATTGTCTTCTGCATTCGGCGTGTGCGTGTTTAATTTTATTGCATAAATGTTTGGATAGATGTGAATATACCAATCTGCCTCATGTTAAATCGATGCGCCGATTCGTTGGCGTGATCGGCCTGCGGCCTACATGTAATGGTCGTTTTCTTTTGAATATAGCCATTTCGGCGTGTTGTTGAAATTTAAAAAAGCCGTGAGCCAACCGTTCTTGCGATCTGCGCGTTTTAATAACCGTTGGGTTGACTAGGTCATGGAGAATGTTGGCCGCCGCCTCGAGGGTTTGATGTTAATGAAATCACCGGGATCTGGGCCTCGAGATCATGACCATTGGTGAGAATAAGAGGCGGCGCTTTGTGCAATCAAAGCGTGTTGGCTCGCCCGACATCATTGCGTGGGATGATCAAGAGTTCTCACCATCAGATGGTGGTGATAGTTGCAGGAGCTCAAGTTCCGGCCGATCTTGGCGCGGAGATGGCTTGCGGCGGAGGATTCTCGGTGTGGGAGGTGGACCCGAAGGAAAGGCGGGAGCACGTCGGCCTCGAAGTTGTTGAAGCGGTCGCCCGAAAGGAGCCATAGCGACCGTTGCCACTAACCTTCCTTGTCTTGGATCTTGGCCTTGACATTGTCGATGGTGTCGAGAGGCGGCGACATCTTGGATTCCGTGCGATTAGAGCGATTAGTTGCTTTGTTTTAGAAATTTAGAGATAGATATTGTAATGTTGAGCGTGAATTGCGTCGTGTAACAACTTTTAAATCAAATAAAAGTGTTATTTCATATAGTTGAGTCTTGCTCTGAAGGTCTTTTGTTTAGTGTGCCAAATGAATGTTCCTAATCCCAACTTTTAATGGTTAAGCATCTCATTTCGTATGGTTTAATCGTTTACCATTGGCTAGTTCTTTTAGGAACTTTTGAGTAGCTTAAGTATTTTTCTGTTTCTGTATTAGGATTGGCCCTTGCCTTAGGCGGTACGAGTTTAACAGGATGGGTCGTTCTCGTGGGCGGCTAAGGCCGCTTAGTTCCTTATTTGGCGAAGGTGATGCACCAAAGGCGCTCGAATCCGGAGACTTTAATTTTGCCAATCGTGATATCCACGAAGGCGCTCGAATCCGGAGGCTTATTCGCCCTAAGGTGATGCACCAAAGGCGCTCGAATTCGGAGACTTTAATTTTGCCAATCGTGATATCCACGAAGGCGCTCGAATCCGGAGGCTTATTCGTGTCGTGATATCCACGAAGGTGCTCGAATCCGGAGGCTTATTCGCCCTAAGGTGATGCACCAAAGGCGCTCGAATCCGGAGACTTTAATTTTGCCAATCGTGATATCCACGAAGGCGCTCGAATCCGGAGGCTTATTGACCCTAAGGTGATGCACCAAAGGCGCTCGAATCCGGAGACTTTAATTTTGCCAATCGTGATATCCACGAAGGCGCTCGAATCCGGAGGCTTATTCGCCCTAAGGTGATGCACCAAAGGCGCTCGAATCGGAGACTTTAATTTTGCCAATCGTGATATCCACGAAGGCGCTCGAATCCGGAGGCTTATTCGCCCTAAGGTGATGCACCAAAGGCGCTCGATCGGAGACTTTAATTTTGCCAATCGTGATATCCACGAAGGCGCTCGAATCGGAGGCTTATTCGCCCTAAGGTGATGCACCAAAGGCGCTCGAATCCGGAGACTTTAATTTTGCCAATCGTGATATCCACGAAGGCGCTCGAATCCGGAGGCTTATTCGCCCTAAGGTGATGCACAAAGGCGCTCGAATCGGAGACTTTAATTTTGCCAATCGTGATATCCACGAAGGCGCTCGAATCCGGAGGCTTATTCGCCCTAAGGTGATGCACCAAAGGGCGCTCGAATCGGAGACTTTAATTTTGCCAATCGTGATATCCACGAAGGCGCTCGAATCCGGAGGCTTATTGACCCTAAGGTGATGCACCAAAGGCGCTCGAATTCGGAGACTTTCTTGGACTTCTGAGGCTCGAAGGAGAAAATCGATCTTCATTAAAATGCGGTACCAGTACAAGCATCAGATCCCACAAGTCGGGTCCGTAAATGGAACAACATAAAAGCTACGTTCTGGCGGATTGCGGTGAGCCATGAATCTCCTCAATGCCACGATGCTTGGGAAGCGCATAAGGCGATGGTAGGTGCTTGGGGCGGCCTTCATGACATGCAACGAGGCGCCCCATGATGGCATTGTGCGGCGGAAGCTTCACAACCAAGAACTCCACGTCGACCATTTTTGAGCCCGCTCGAACGGTATACGACCTTCCCCAGCGGGTACTCTGGATTCGCGTTGAAGCGAGCGATTATGCGAGATAGCGGTGTGGTCGACTCGTTGAGGCGAGTTCAACAAAAGTTTTGTAGTACAAGATCTCCGTCGCTTCTGTGTCTATAAGAATCGTTCAACGTTGAGCTGTCGTATCGTAATTTGGCGACCAAGGGATCGGCGTGGTGACCCTTTGTTCCGATGAGGTCGAGTCATCGAACTTAATTGCCGAACCTCTGGTCTGCCGGTTGGCGTGTTATTTTGTTGGGGAGTGGGGTGCGATTGGATCGTGTGCGGTGAGGCGTTAGCGGAAGTAGATTATGTGGATCACTCGGCGGAGGTGAATCTGCCTCAAGGCTAGTGCTTTGGTTGAGTACGCCCTTGCTTACGTATTGGTGCAGTCGGCCATCTTGCACCAGTTCCTCCAGATGATCCTTCAGCGCGTAACAGCTCTCGGTTTCGTGGCCATGATCTTTGTGGTATTCGCATCGTCTGTCCCTCCTCCGTGTGTCGGGAGGACCCACCATCTTCGGCGTCCACTTAAAAAAGCGGAAGGTCTTTGGACTTTGGTCATTATTACGCGATCGGCTCTGTCAACTCCGTATACTTCTTGTCGGTTCGCCTTGAGCGTCTGCTGTCGACTTGTAGTTGTTCGTTCGTTCGGTGGGAGCACTGATCGTTTGATCGGCGGGTGTCCCGCCTCTTGTCTCGCTTTGTTCGTTGCCGCGGCTCAGGGCTTTAATGGCGGCGGAGCTTATTGGTCGAGCAATTTCGGGAGGCCGTTTCTTTGGATATTTGTCCGGCTTTTGTCCTCAGGGCATCATCTTCGACTGTTCAGTATTCTTCAACTTTCTTCATCAATGCCCAGACCGTTTTGGGGGCCTTGGTCGAGGAACTACAGAAACCTTTGTCGGGATGTAGGCCCATTTTGAAGCGGTGATGGCCATGGAGTCGTTCTGGCGTCATCAACAAGGTTGAAGCACTCCCAATATCGCGCCGAATACGCTCTGGCGTCTCTCCGATGGATTTGCATGGCCCGGAGAGTCGGCTGCTGGTTGTACCTCGTTGGTGATGAACTGTACTGAAGGACTTCTGCGGTTGGTGGAAGCTTTTAATCGGTGGCTCCAACTTGTAATACCACCTGACGGCTAGTGGACCTAGACTGCTAGGGAATATTCGGCACATGAGGGCTTCATTGTCTGCGTGCAGCGTCATGGCCTGTTTATAATGACGGATATGATCAGGGGTCCGATTTTTTCCGTAAAGAGTGAACGACGGAGCTTTGAATTTCTTGGGCAGGGACGCTCTCGCGATCCGTCGAACGAAAGGATCGTGCCGGTCTTCCTCGTTTGAGCCGCTCCTCCTGCACTTGCTCCTTGTTCGCAGAACCTTTTCGAAGGAGTTGGAGGTTTCGGATCGTCCCCTTGCGTCAAGCTCCATGGATAATGAGTTGGAGTTGCTATCGGTATCCTTTGGTCGAACCCGGGGTCTGCGCCCGTCTGCCCTCGGAGGTTGCTCTGGTTCCTGGCGCATGGCCTCTCTAGATTTTGCTACCTCCAGGGCCAAATCTTGGCGGAGTTGTTCGTTCTCAGCGATCATGTTCTCGAGCCTTTGTTCATTCTGCTTTGCTTGTTCCATGATAGCTTGCATTGTTTCTTGTGCTGAAGTTGTTGGCGAATCAAAGTTGAGCAGCGTCGTCATAATGGTTTCTTTTCGAGCATATTATTTGGGGTGAGGTTGTCTTCTGCACAATCTAAATCGGTGGCTATCGGAGGATCTTGGTCACGCCTTCCATGGATGTATTTGAGTATTCCTGACGGCGCCAATTGTGGGGAATGGATTGGAAATACTCTTGAGATCTGGAAGAGCGCCAATGATTCTCGGCTAGTCACTGAAAAAGATACAAATACTCCGGATTAGGAATTAGCACTCCGACGGACAAGTCAGTTCTTCTACTTTTTGAAGCTCATTTACTAAGTTCTTTCTTTAGTAGTAGTTCTTGCGTGTCCTGTTTAGTCCGTTGTCACCATATTTATACTCACCCCCTCTGATCCTCGGGACCAGGGCCTACTTTTTTCAATCATTACCTTTTCTAATATTCGGCTATAGGGATGGACCATATTCGGCCCTCTATCCCATTCGGCCCCTTATCCTTGTGTGATAGAGGCCGGCTAGAGTCAAGCCTTCGAAATATACCTCCTTTATATTTGTCAATTATTCGGCTACCACACAATATATATATATATATACAAGGCAAATCAAGAATAAGGTGAGCAACAAGAAAAGAATGTGGGAATCTATTAAAAATCTATTCTAAATCTAAATATATAAAAATTTCGTTAGCATACCTACTACTACTAAAGCACAGGTTAGAAATGCTATATATTATTGTTTTGTTTTGTGTCACCTATTTGATATTTTCCCTATATTTTAACACTGACAACCGCAATTGGGATTTTCTGAGAGATAAAAATAACCCAAATTAAATTAAATTTTTTAATAAAAAAAAGAAATAGAAAATTAATAGCAAGTGTTTTAATAAGACACTGGTTAAATACAAAATAATTGACCCAGCAAAAAAAAAAAAGGGGAATAGTTGGAGTGAAAGCCAACCTGTAAGTAATAAGAACATATGATATGGGACGAGATGAGAGAAAAACTAACCGGAGAAGGGAGGTGGAGGAGGAGGACATTCGTGAGGGTTGTCTTCTCCACTCTAGAAAACCCTGCCAGAGTTACGTATTCCTGGCTGCCGTAGCAGTTGGTGGTAGTTTACGTATGATTCGAAATCGAGAGGAAAGGCGCAGATCATATCATCATCAGTAGGATTTTCTGTCTTGAGGAAATTTTCATTCTTGGCCATCGATTTTCTACACCACTTTGTCTCTGTGTGTGTACTTCCTAGCACCAGTGGCCAGGGTGTTCCTCTTATATGCCTAGTCGCCTCATTAAAAAAATAAAATATAATAATAATAATAGTAATAGGTGGAAGGAAAGTGCGTAGAAAAGTCAAGTGATTCAAGAGGTTCACATGGTCCATTCTTAAAATAAAACAAATAAAAAAAATAAAACATCTACCCATGGTCAAAGTAAACAGAAAAAAACAAATAAAAGGAAAGTTATATTCCGGTTCATGCCGTATGTACTTTCGGTTGGGAGTGAGCGTGGTCTGAATTGGTTTGATTGGGGTTAAATTAAGATCAATCTATTATCCATAGTTTTTAAATAAATAGAACCAATTCAGTCCGTTTAAATCATGGAACCAATCCGAATCAATCCATTTAAACACAGAGTGGATCGGTTTAGGATCACGGATTCACCTTACCCTGGCATGGAGCATTTCAATTGGTCCAATACTTTGAGTAGAAATCTGTATTGCCTAGTAAATTGGGCTACCAGAAACAATTAGGTAAATTCTACTCACCTCCCTTGAGAGGTGAAAAAATAAAATAGAATTCTTATATTTTTGCTATAATTACATCAATTTTCCTTACATCAGTGATAAGGTTAACTGAGCTAACAATATGACATATTTTTTGTTGGCCCTTGTGCATCATACTAAAATTATCAGTTTCCCTCACGAGAGATCAGTATAATTTACCGAAATAATTGATGTCATTGATTTGATATCAGAATAAACGGCTCGATACGTGCATAAGAATTGTTGTTGAACTCCATGTTAAATGATTTACACAACAAAATTAATGAAAGGATAACATTAACGAAGCATTAAAAAGATTGGCCAAAAAAATAGTGCCAGCTAGTAAAATAATTTGAGCTCCATCAACAAAAAGGAAAAAGAAAAAGAAACCATCATTGAAAATTAACATTAACAATCTTTGGATAGGCATACAAAATAAATAAATAAACAAAAGTAAAGAAGAGAATGTAAAAATGGGACTGATTATTCCAATTAGGGAGTTAGGGGACAAACCTCAATGTACGATTATAATTGAAACTATCCAAAGTTATTTTTAATTCATTTGTCGACACCAACTCAAATGCACCAATACAGCACGGCCTAGAAAGTTCAAACGATGGTGCAAC
This sequence comes from Camellia lanceoleosa, assembly GCA_025200525.1. NCBI lineage: Eukaryota > Viridiplantae > Streptophyta > Magnoliopsida > Ericales > Theaceae > Camellia > Camellia lanceoleosa. Next base: position 61,805,508 of record CM045758.1, on the reverse strand, counting down.
CAAAGATTGCTTAATATTGTAACTGATAGCACGATCGCGCTGTGGATACTCTTTGCAGGAGTGATACTACACATTTCGAGTACACTCCAGCTATTGATCGCAGAACACACGGCCAAGGAGACCAAGACGTTCATCACTCACTCCATCCACATCAAATTCATAATCCGAAGATGTCAACCTATACCAAAAAAGTCCTTCATCGATATTGGTAAAACCATAAGGTTGGTGTCAAGTTGTAAGTAAACGCTTACCCCTAATTTCTATGACTTTCCAAAACTGTGTAAGAAATAGGGTGTGGGGCCAAAAATATAATATACTTTTATAGAAGGAGTTTATCTTCTATATAAACTCTGGAATAGGAGGAGCAATCTGTGTTCCATCAATTATCTTCTCTATACGATTTTGCAAATTTCAAAGCACAATGTAGATATATATATATATACAAGGCAAATCAAGAATAACGTAAGCAACAAGAAAAGAATATGGGAATCTATTCTAAATCTAACTATATAAAAATTTTGTTAGCATCCCTTCTACTACTTAAGCACAGGTTAGAAATGCTATATATTACCGTTTTGTTTTGTGTCACCTATTTGATATTTTCTCTATATTTTAACACTGACAACCGGAGTTGGGATTTTCTGAGATATAAAAATAACCAAATTAAATTAAATTTTTTTTAAAAAAAATTAGAAAATTAATAGCAAGTGTTTTAATAAGACACTGGTTAAATAGAGAATAACTGACCCAGCAAAAAAAAAGTGAATAGTTGGAGTGAAAGCCAACCTGTAAGTAATAAGAACATATGATATGGGACGAGATGAGAGAAAAACTAACCGAAGAAGTGAGGTGGAGGAGGAGGACATTCGTGAGGGTCGTCTACTACACTCTAAAAAACCCAGCCAAAGTTACAGATTCCGCGCTGCCGTAGCAGTTGGTGGTAGTTTTCGTATGATTCGAAATCGGAAGGAAAGTCACAAATCATATCATCATCCGTACGATTTTCTATCTGGAGGAAATTTTCATTCTTAGCCATCGATTTTCTACCCTACTTTGTCTCTGTGTGTGTACTTCCTAGCACCAGCGGCCAGGGTGTTCCTCTTATATGCCTAGTTGCCTTATTAAAAAAATAAAATATAATAATAATAGTAGTAATAGGTGGAAGGAAAGTGCGTAGAAAAGTCAAGTGATTCAAGAGGTTCACATGGTCCAATCTTAAAATAAAACAAATAAAAAATTTACCTATGGTCAAAGTAAACAGAAAAAAACAAATAAAAGGAAAATTATATTCCGGTACATGCCATATGTACTTTCGGTTGGAAGTGAGCGTGGTTTGAATTGGTTTGATTGGGGTTAAATTAAGATCAATCTATTATCCATAGTTTTTAAATTAACAAAACCAATTCAATCTGTTTAAATCATGGAACCAATCCGAATCAATCCATTTAAACACAGATTGGATCGGTTTAGGATCACGAATTCACCTTACCCTAGCATGGAGTATCGCGATCCCGATTTTCTCTCCTTTATTTATTGTATTCCGGACCTAGGTGTCGTGGTGTTGGTTGCTGTATAAGTTTCATTTCCGTCCTTTAATTCTTTGTATATGAGTTTTAAGATGTCTTGGGCAGGTTTGTTACAGGTTGGTAGTGTGTTTGAACCAATAGTTGCTGCCCAGATTTTTGTGTCTTCGCTTGAGCGAGACTTTTGTCGCTCAAGCGAGCCCTGAGTTTTAGTTCCTTCACTCGAGCCCGGGTTCCTTCGCTCAAGCTAGAGTTGGGTGATGTGGCTGGTGGCTCGAGCGAGAAGTCTTGCGCTCGAGCTTGCATCTACGTCTCTTTTTGACCTGAAGGTTGCATTTCTTGGCTCGAGCGAGATTTCCTTCGCTCGAGCGAGCAAGCTGTATGTTTTGAGTTTCTTTGCTCAAGCGAGCTTTTCTTCGCTCGAGCGTGCTTCTGGGTTGCAGATCTGAAGCTTTGAATTGTTGGCTCGAGCGAGGCTTTCTACGCTCAAGCTAGGTTTCCTTGTGTCTGGTCGCTCGAACGACCAATCCTTCGCTCGAGCGAGCCTCGAATATATCAGTAGGCAGCAGCGGGATTACACTTCACTTTTTCATCTCTATTATCTTCAAACCCTAGATCCGGCTCCCTCTCTCTCTCTACACGCACCTTCTCTCTAGAGTTTCATCTACTTCTAGGGTGTTTCTACCCTAATCTCTTTGTAAGAAAGATAGAGGGTGGCGTCGGCTTCACTTTAATCTGAGAAATTGTGGATTTGGAGCACTTTGGGTTTTCATCATCTTCTCCTTTGGTCTCTTCATTTCAAGGTAGGGATATCCTACTCCTTCTTATGGGTTTTAACGTAAATTTTAGTCATTTTTGATTAGTTGGTGTTGTTAGGTAATTTTGGAAAAAGTTAGGATTTGTAGTGTAATTTATTAAAGAGGGGTTTTCAATGTTTGAGTCAAATATGTGTTAGAGACTTGAAATTGGGGTTGTTTATAAATTATGAATGAAGTTTGGCCTTGGAGGCAACATTTGAAAATAGAGGGATTAAAGCTCTAATTAAAAGTAAGCAATTAATTTGTATAATTAATTGGGGAATTATAGAATTATGAAATTGGGTCGAGAATCATGAAATTGGATGGATTTGAGATTGGATGGTGTAGTTGGATTAATTAATCACTCACCGATGAAAATGTTGATATTATATCTATTGGTGCATTTATTATCTGTTTAGAAATAACTGCTTTGAGCTATCGATGGAGGATAGTTTTGATTGTTGTAGACACTGTATGTTGATTAGGGAAAACCGAAACTAATCACCTGGACTACATCATTGAATATGACTATTGGAATAATACATCGAATATGTGTATTGATTGATCATTGTATATGATGAAGTGTTTAAATACATTATATATGCATGTTGTTTGGGAGGAAATAGGGGATGTACTCCAGTGTTTGGGAGGAGATAGGGGATGTACTCCATTGTTTGGGAGAAGATAGGGGATGTACTCCATATGTGCTTATATGCTTTAATACATTGTATATGTACTTCATACGTGTAATTATATGCTTTAATACACTGTATATGTATCTTTGTTTGGGAGGAGATTGGGGATGTACTCCACGATTTGGGAGGACATAGGGGATGGACTCCTAAACCAGTTGTTTGAGAGGAGATAGGGGATGGACTCCATTAATACAACAAATATGTATATTAATTGAAGTATGGAAGTGTTTTTTATATAAGTTGTTATCTCATTTGAAATTGAAGTATTGTTGATATGAGTTGTTATCTCGTTTGAAATTGAAGTACTGTTGATATGGGATGTAGTCTCATTTAATTGTTTGGCCAGATTCTGAGCCATGTTTATGAAAGGAATTGGTTAAGTAAAGGAAAGAGGAATGAAATATATACATCTTTGTCATGAAACTGATATGTGTTATAAGTTGATTTATATGAGTTAAACATTTATCAAATGCTAATGTTTTAGTTATTGCTCATATTATGTTTAGTATATCTCTGCTGGGCATTGGCTCACCCTATATGGGACATCATTTTCAGGTTCAGGTGATATGCCACCTCCAAGGACGTAGCTTGGGAGGCTTGAGGCTGATAGATCTTTTGTAGTTCTTTTTTTTGGTATTACATGTAAAATTCAAGCCAAGGGCTTAAGATGTATTTGAGTTAGTACTCTCTTTTTTGTAACCAAGTGTTGGCTTAGAAAGTTGTAACCCATAGGGCATTTACTTTTGTTGTTAACATGTAATACTTTTGTAATGAATACTCTAATAGATGGAAACATGCTTCATTCTCTTATGTCTATGGATGTCTTAAATGTATGATTTATGGGTTTATTTTTAGGGCGTTACATGGAGTATTTCAATTAGTCCAATACTTTGTGCAGAAATTTGTATTGCCTAGTAAATTGGACTACCATAAACAATTAGGTAAATTCTACTCACCTCCCTTGAGAGGTGAAAAAATAAAATAGTGATTCTTATATTTTTGTTATAATTACATCAATTTTCCTTACATCAGTGATAAGGTTAACTGAGCTAACAATAAGACGTACTTTTTGTTGGCCCTTGTGCATCATAATAAAATTATCAATTTCCCTCACGAGAGATCAGTATAATTTACCGAAATAATTAATGTCATTGATTTGATATCAGAATAAACGGGTCGATACGTGCATAAGAATTGTTGTTGAACTCCATGTTAAATGATTTACACAACAAAATTAATGAAAGGATAACATTAACGAAGCATTAACAAGATTGGCCAGAAAAATAGAGCCAGCTAGTAAAATAATTTGAGCTCCATCAACAAAAAGGAAAAAGAAAAAGAAGCCATCATTGAAAATTAACATTAACAATCTTTGGATAGGCATACAAAGTAAATAAATAAACAAAAGTAAAGAAGAGAAAAAATGGGACTGATTATTCCAATTAGGGAGTTAGGGGACAAACCTCAATGTACGATTATAATTGAAACTATCCAAAGTTATTTTTAATTCATTTGTCGACAACAACTCAAATGCACCAATACAGCACGGCCTAGAAAGTTCAAACAATGGTGCAACCAGAGATTGCTCAATATTGCAACTGATAGCACGATTGCGCTGTGGATAGTCTTTGCAGGAGTGATACTACACATTTCGAGTACACTCCAGCTATTGATCGTGGAACACACGGCCAAGGTGACCAAGACGTTTGTCACTCACTCCATCCACATCAAATTCATAATCCGAAGATGTCAACCTATACCAAAAAAGTCCTTCATCAATATGGGTAAAACCATAAGGTTGGTGTCAAGTTCTAAGTAAACGCTTACCCCCAATTTCTATGACTTTCCAAAACTGTGTAAGAAATGGGGTGTGGGGCCAAAAATATAATATACTTTTATAGAAGGAGTTTATCTTCTATATATACTCAAGAATAGGTGAAGCAATCTGTGTTCCATCAGTTATCTTCTCTGTACAATTTTGCAAATTTCAAAGCCCAATATATATATATATATATACAAGGAAAATCAAGAATAAGGTGAGCAACAAGAAAACAATGTGGGATTCTATTAAAAATCTATTCTAAATCTGAATATATAAAAATTTTGTTAGCATACCTACTACTACTTAAGCACAGGTTAGAAATGCTATATATTACCGTTTTGTTTTGTGCCACCTATTTGATGTTTTCCCTATATTTTAACACTGACAACCGGAGTTGGGATTTTCTGAGAAATAAAAATAACCAAAATTAAATTAAATTTTTTAATAAAAAAAGAATAGGAAAATTAATAGTAAGTGTTTCAATAAGACATTGGTGAAATAGAGAATAATTGACCCAGAAAAAAAAAAAAAAAAAGGAATAGTTGGAGTGAAAGCCAACCTGTAAGTAATAAGAACATATGATATGGGACGAGATGAGAGAAAAACTAACCGGAGAAGTGAGGTGGAGGAGGAGGACATTCTGAGGGTCATCTTCTGCACTCTAAAAAACCCGGCCAGAGTTACGGATTCTGCGCTGCCGTAGAAGTTGGTGGTAGTTTACGTATGATTCGAAATCGGGAGGAAAGTCACAGATCATATCATCATCCATTCGACTTTCTGTCTGGAAGAAATTTTCATCCCGGGCCATCGATTTTCTACACCACTTTCTCTCTATGTGTGTACTTCCTAGCACCAGTGGCCAGGGTGTTCCTCTTATATGCCTAGTTGTCTCATTAAAAAAATAAAATATAATAATAATAGTAGTAATAGGTGGAAGGAAAGTGCGTAGAAAAGTCAAGTGATTCAAGAGGTTCACATGGTCCAATCTTAAAATAAAAAAAATAAAAAATCTACCTATGGTCAAAGTAAATAGAAAAAAACAAATAAAAGGAAAATTATATTCCGGTACATTCCATATGTACTTTCGGTTGGAAGTGAGCGTGGTTTGAATTGGTTTGATTGGGGTTAAATTAAGATCAATCTATTATCCATAGTTTTTAAAGAAATAGAACCAATTCAATCCGTTTAAATCATGGAACCAATCCGAATCAATCCATTTAAACGCATATTGGATCGGTTTAGGATCACGGATTCACCTTACCCTGGCATGGAGTGTTTTAATTGGTCCAATACTTTGAGTAGAAATCTATATTGCCTAGTAAATTGGGCTACCATAAACAATTAGGTAAATTCTACTCACCTGACTTGAGAGGAGAAAAAATAAAATAGTAATTCTTATATTTTTGTTATAATTACATCAATTTTCCTTACATCAGTGATAAGGTTAACTGAGCTAACAATAAGACATATTTTTTGTTGGCCCTTGTGCATCATAATAAAATTATCAATTTCCCTCACGAGAGATCAATATAATTTACCGAAATAATTAATGTCATTGATTTGATATCAGAATAAACGGGTCGATACGTGCATAAGAATTGTTGTTGAACTCCATGTTAAATGATTTACAGAACGAAATTAATGAAAGGATAACGTTAACGAAGCATTAAAAAGATTGGCCAGAAAAATAGAGCCAGCTAGTAAAATAATTTTAGATCCATCAACAAAAAAGAAAAAGAAAAAGAAACCATCATTGAAAATTAACATTAATAATCATTGGATAGGCGTACAAAATAAATAAATAAACAGAAGTAAAGAAGAGAACGTAAAAATGGGACTGATTATTCCAATTAGGGAGTTAAGGGACAAACCTCAATGTAGGATTATAATTGAACCTATCCAAAGTTATTTTTAATTCATTTGTCGACACCAACTCAAATGCACCAATACAGCACAGCCTAGAAACTTCAAACAATGGTGAAGCTAGAGATTGCTTAATATTGCAACTGATAGCACGATCGCGCTATGGATACTCTTTGCAGGAGTGATACTACACATTTGGAGTACACTCTAGCTGTTGATCGCGAAACACACGGCCAAAGAGACCAAGACGTTCGTCACTCACTCCATCCTCATCAAATTCATAATCCGAAGATGTCAACCTATAGCAAAAAAGTCCTTCATCGATATTAGTAAAACCAAAAGGTTGGTGTCAAGTTGTAAGTAAACGCTTACCCCCAATTTCTATGACTTTCCAAAACTGTGTAAGAAATGGGGTGTGCGGCCAAAAATATAATATACTTTTATATAAGGAGTTTATCTTCTCCATAAACTCTGGAATAGGGGGAGCAATCTGTGTTCCATCAATTATCTTCTCTGTACGATTTTGCAAATTTCAAAGCACAATATATATATATATACAAGGCAAATCAAGAATAAGGTGAGCAACATGAAAACAATGTGGGAATCTATTAAAAATCTATTCTAAATCTCAATATATAAAAATTTTGTTAGCATACCTACTACTACTTAAGCACAGGTTAGAAATGCTATATATTATCGTTTTGTTTTGTGTCACCTATTTGATTTTTTCCCTATATTTTAACACTGACTACCGGAGTTGGGATTTTATGAGAGATAAAAATAACCAAAATTAAACTAAATTTTTTAATAAAAAAAGAAATAGAAAATTAATAGGAAGTGTTTTAATAAGACACTGGTTAAATTGAGAATAATTGACCTAGTAAAAAAAAAAGGGAATAGTTGGAGTGAAAGCCAACCTGTAAGTAACAAGAACATATGATATAGGACGAGATGAGAGAAAAACTAACCGGAGAAGGGAAGTGGAGGAGGAGGACATTCGTGAGGGTCGTCTTCTCCACTCTAAAAAACGCAGCCAGAGTTATGGATTCCGCGCTACCGTAGCAGTTGGTGGTAGTTTACGTATGATTCGAAATCGAGAGGAAAGTCACAGATCATATCATCAACCGTATGACTTTCTGTCTGGAGGAAATTTTCATTCTTGTCCATCGATTTTCTACACCACTTTCTCTGTGTGTGTGTACTTCCTAGCACCAGCGGCCAGGGTGTTCCTCTTATATGCCTAGTTGCCTCATTGAAAAAATAAAATATAATAATAATAGTATTAATTGGTGGAAGGAAAGTGCCTAGAAAAGTCAAGTGATTCAAGAGGTTCACATGGCCCGATCTTAAAATAAAACAAATAGAAAAATATAAAAAATCTTCCCATGGTCAAAGTAAACAGAAAAAAACAAATAAGAGGAAAATTATATTCTAGTACATACCATATGTACTTTCGGTTGGGAGTGAGCGTGGTTTGAATTGGTTTGGATTGGGGTTTGTAGACCACCCGAACTTCCTCCGTACACCCCCCTTTCGGAGACGGCGCGAATTAGGTCCTTGCTACTACAGTTTGGACTCTTGTCATGGTTCTGAATATAATCTCACAAAGTGTAATGTGAGACTGATAAACACTAGACAGTCGAATTTGGCAAATCATTTTGGAAAATCAGATTTTGAATCAAATAATGCCAAAACTAGATTGCTTTGCCAAATTACAGAGTCGCCACCTAAATATTTTATTTTGAAAAATTTAGGAAACCCTGACTCGTGCCTAACCAGCACATCGAGGGATAGGAGTAGGGGGATGCCCCCGACTTGGCAGTGTGTCGGGTGGCTAGATCTTCCGACCGAGCTGATAGGTTGGCAGTATGGGACACCATACCAGATTCCGCTAGAGCCTCCACTGCCAGATCATCGATATGTCAGTGACCCTGACTCACCACCGGCATGCTCCACGGTTTTCATTTATCATTCAGATATTTAGACATTCATTCATTCACTGATGACTTGAACTTGCACCTGCAGCCTCCCAGAGAGTATACTGAGGGGTTGGGAATGGCCTCACTCGAGAGCATGGTCTTACGGAGGGAGAAGTTGCTGTACGCCTCCGGCATTCCGATAGTTTTCAATGTCCCTGCATTTATCATACTTCTGATGACATATCGAAACTGAACATTTCACTGCATTGATTCACTACATATGTAGAGCGCATCTAACACATCACATTCACATACTATATCTGCATGCACTTACTCCTTGCATCACTCTTGCATCTGATATACGTACTCTGGCTGATGTATTCAAACTCCCTTTTCAGGTCACATCACTACAGCTAGGGCCATCTAGGCCTTCTCGAGCAGCTGGAAGAGGGGTCTCGACTCGCGGCCGAGGGAGACATAGAGCACCTGTCAGACATGATGACGAGTCCAGCGAGGAGGAGGAGTCAGCACATCCACAGTCAGAGACATCTGCAGGCAGAGATAATGACTCTAGTTCCGGTTCTGAGGGTAGAGATGATGCCGCAGAGGATTCCGAGGATGACGGATCTGATTTAGACGGAGATGTCGACGATGGTGGCAAAGAGGCTACTCAGCCAAAGAGGGCGAAGAGGGACTCTCGGTCTTGAGCTTGATAGCACAGACACAGATGCTCCTGCTTTATTTTCTTTTTACTAGTAGTTGTAGCACATTGTACAGCGTTAGGCAGTTTTATTTTCTGCAAAACTTGTACCCTGTTGTAAAATGTTGTAAAAAGAAAACATGATGGAATGAAAACGGCTTCTTGTTCAAAAAGTATTTTATTTGTATTCTAAGCATCGCATCGTATCATTTTGCACAAAAAAATGAGATTGAATGGAAATTGAACATCGTGTATTGCCAAGTCGGGTAGTGAACCAACGTAACAAAACAACTTAACTCAAAAACAATTCGTTAAACGAATTAACAACTCGATAAACAAATGAGCAACAACTCGATAAGCAAAGAGCAACAACTCAACAATCAAGACTTAACAACTCGATAAGCAAATGCATTTTAGACAAACAAAGTAACGGAACACATCTGCAACAGAGGTAAACTCAGACCTTCAGCACTCTCAGCACACAGGAAAGCTAAAGACTCTCTTCTGGAGACAAGAAAAAGGCTGTAGACCACTTTTTATTCATGGCCAACCACTAAAAGAGCCTGCCAACCAGTTTTTGTGTTCTGTAGACCAAAAAAGTAGCTGGTCGACCAGAAAAAGTGGTTGGTCGACCAGAAAAAGTGGTCGGCCGACCACTTGGCCTTCGGACCTCCAGTTTTCTGACACTTGTCCTCCAAACAGTGCCTTATTCTCCATAAAGGTTCCAGCTTCGTGGTTCCCTCATTCTAACTCAGTTTTGCACCCAAAATTGAGGCATTTCTTGTCCAAAATCTCACAAATTGGATTGCTACCTTGGATGGCTCGGAAAAGGTGAATTTCCGGGGCTTCGGCATAAATGCACTATTCATGCTAAGTCACGTCTTCCGTTCCTTCATGCCGCCAAAAGGTTTTGGAATTTGATTACACACGTTTTTAGCTTTGGCGGTCAAGAGATATGCCCTACTTTCGAAGACTTCCAAGCTTTGATGGAATCCGAACGCGAAGAAGAGATTTTGCCACAATTCCGCTTTGGCCACATCCAAGCCTTAGGATGGATATGCGGGCTCACTATGCATGACGCTCGGTCTTTGATCTGCGATGGAGAATTGGACATCCCCAACTTGGTTCATCGATTTTCTAATGCTGGTGACCCCGGCGACCATCACTGGCAGGGTTTTCGGCGACACGCCCTTTGCTTGTGCATGTTGTCTCATTTCTTGCTTGCCTCAAACTTCGAAGGATCTAGCGTCCGTTTGATTGAGGTTGCCCAAGGCTTAAAAGAAGGCAAGAACTGCATTGCCATGACGTTAGCTGAGACGTTGATGGGTTTGGATGCTTTTCATCGCCGGGAGATGACTAGATTCGCGGGGAGTCCACTACTGCTACAGGTAATGTTTCCCAGCCTATCTCGCATATATTTCTCACATCACTTGGCCCTCAGGCTCGGTTTTTCTCTCAAAACCTGTTTCTCACTTTTCTCTCCACATACACCTCTCTATTCTTTAATCTCTCATTTTTCATCCCTCCCCAGATATGGTTGATGGATAAGTTGAAGGTTGTGGACTCATACCCAACATATTCAACTCGCGGCTATTTCTTTCGACGACGTGTAGTCGAAGCCCCTGATGAGGGATGGTGGTGCGAATGGATGTGCAGTCTATCCGCTACCAATATTGCTTGGCGCTGCCCTTGGCTCAATCTGCCGGCAATGAGTTACAGTATGTCCCGGCAGCCCAGGATTCAGTTGATTGGCCTGACACATTGCGTGTTCTATTTTCCATTCCGATTCCGGCGCCAGTTCGGACATGATCACACTTGTCCGGAAGAAGGGATAGAGTACCCTGTTGCATTTTTGGTCTGAGGCGCACAGCTAGCTCGGTATGCCACAGCCTGGAGGACGAAAGAGCTTCTGGCCCCCGCTCCCACTTTCAGTTGCACCCTCTCTGATGAGTGCATAGCTTGGCTTGATGAAGAGGCACAGGTTGGGCCTACTTTAGCATTAGAGGCTTCCACAAGCTCTGGGAGGAGACGTAGGAACACCTAACTATGCCCTGAGTTTATTTGCTTTAATTAGTACTTTCAAGTTTTCTTTATGAATGTAATAAAAAGCAACTTCAATTTATATTCAAGAGTAGGAGAACTCAGTACTAAAATCAATGTAATTGAAGGTTGTGGGTACTGAAAATTTTATGTTTGGTCCAAAAATGGTCTAAGTTGTAAAAAGATTAATTTGAGCAAAATCAACTTTTATTAAAACTTTTCAAAACCATTTTCGATATGGATCACAACTGGACATGCCTAAGATCTATCACTGAGATGCATAACCCCGAATCCCATCAACTGGAAAGTTGCCCCTAGTCTGAATAGCACTGCACTGGAGATCACAACGAGCTCTTGAATGCAGAAAAGACGAAGATGACCAAGATTATCAAAGTTGATTTTGAAGTGTTTATGGCTGGACTTCAGAATGAAGTTGCCTATGTATCCCAAAGATAGGAATCAAGCCTTACGTAGTTCGGCTCAGGTTCACTCGTGTATTAACACTCTCCTTTTGCACTCTAACTTTTGCCAAGGCCGTCTTTTCCGAGTTTTCAACCTTGCAAGCTCAATTTTTATTATTTCAAATTTTTCATGCTCTAACTTTTGCCTAGGTCGCCCTTTCGGGTTTTCGGCCTAACGAGCCACTCAGGGATAGTATTTCTTCAACTTGTCCATGTTGATCGGCTGTGAGAACTCTAGGCCATCTAGGTCCATCAGAACGATGGCTACACCCGACCAGAAAGACTTGATGATGTAAGGGCCAGTCCAATTGGGTCTGAACTTGCCCTTAGGGTCGTGGATGGGAGCTCGGTTGTCTTTGAGCACTAGATCCCCTTCCTTCAAATTTCTAGACTTAACCTTCTTGTTAAAATCCCTGGCAATTCTTCGTTGATAACCCTGGACATGATACAGTGCTTTCAGCCTTCTTTCATCAAAGAGCATGAGTTCTTCGAACCTGCTTTGCTGCCAATCTGCCTCGGCTGTCTGACACTCAGCCAATACCCATAATGACGGAACCTCAACTTCGATAGGCAGAACAGCCTCCATCCCATAGACTAAGGAATACGGAGTTGCTCCAGTGGAAGTTCGAATTGAAGTCCGGTAGCCCCAAAGAGCAAATGGCAGCTTATCTGGGTAGTCCCTGTAGGTTTCCACCATCTTCTGCAGAATGTGCTTGATGTTCTTGTTGGCGGCCTTAACAGCTCCGTTGGTTTGCGGCCGATATGTAAATGACTTATGAAAAGCCACGTTGTACTTCTCCAATAAGTCGATCACCTCCTTCTTGAAGTGGGAACCATTATCTGAAATCATCTCATTCGGGACACCGTAACGACAGGTGATGTTGTTTCTGATGAACTTAGCAACATGCGATGCCTTTAACACCGCGTAAGATTGGGCCTCAACCCACTTCGTAAAGTAGTCTATCGCTACCAAAATGTACTCATGCCTGTTGGACCCCTTCGGAGTGACGGCCCCAATCACATCAATCCCCTAGACTGAAAACGGCCATGGCAAAGTCATGTTGTACAGCTTCGACGGTGGAATGTTCATGCGGTTTGCATGGATCTGACATTTGTGGCATCGCCGGACAAAGCCAATACAATCCTCCTCCATGGTTGACCAGTAATAACCCTATCTAGGGATCTTCCGGGCTAGCATCACCCCGTTCATGTGCGCTCCGCACTCTCCTCTATGGATGGCCTCTATCAGGCGCTTGGATTCTTCAGTATCAACACACAGCTTATGCATCCCGAGATGACCCCTCTTGTACAGTTTACCCCCGCAGACGATGAACTAAGCAGCCATTCTTCGAATTGCCCTCTTATCTTTGGCATTTGCCCCTGGTGGATACGCTTCCTTTTCCAAGAAGTTCCAGATGTCGTAATACCAGGGATTCTCATCTTGTACTTCATCTATGGCAGTAATCAGCTCGTAGGCCGGCATGAATTTTTGTTCAATGATGATCGGACGCATCCGGACTCCAAACGGGATGTCTATCATAGAAGATAGAGTTGCTAATGAATCAGGGAACCTGTTGTTCTCTCTTAACAGATGGGCGAAATTCATTTTCTCAAACCGAGGAATCAGAACATCCAAGGTCTGGTGATAGATTCTCATCTTTTCTTCTTTAACTTTCCAATCTCCTTTAGCTTGAGATACAACAAGGTTCGAGTCCTCGATGACATCCAACCGTTTTGCCCCTAGTTCTAGGGTGGCTTCTAGTCCAGCAATACATGCCTCATACTCTGCCTCAATGTTCGATACTTTGAACCGAAGTTTGAATGCAAGAGGTATGCGAGAATTGTCGGGCGCTATCAGCAACACCCTTATTCCATACCCATATTGGTTTGATGCTCCGTCAAAGTACATCGTCCAAGTCTCTTCTTCAACATGCAAAATGGCCTCATCTGGGAACAGATACTTTACTGCTTCATCCCCTTCAACTGGGTGATCAGTTAGGAACTCCGCTACCGCTCTCCCTTGCACTGACTTGCGCATTATGTACTTCAGATCAAATTCGAAAAGCAGAAGCAACCAACGAGCTAGCCTACCCATAAGTGCCGGTTTCTCGAAGAAATATTTGATGGGATCTAATCTCAAAACCAATATTACAGAATGAGCTAATAGGTAGTGCCTCAGCTTCCTGGTAGCCCATACCAAGGCTAGACAAGCCTTCTCTAGCGGATTGTAGCAGGTCTCATAATCCAACATTTTCTTGCTCAGGTAGTAGATAGCCTTCTCCACCTTGTCCTCAGACTCCTGCACAAGCATGCAACCCATTGTAGTTTCAGTCACTGAAAGATACAGAATCAACGGTTTCCCCGACTCAGGCGGTGACAACACAAGTGGGTTCTGTAAATATTGCTTGATCTGCTCGAAAGTAACTTGGCATCGGTCGTCCCATTGGAACTTTTTTCCTTTCTTCAGGAGACCAAAGAGTGGTTCACAAGTCAAGGTTAACTTTGCAATAAACCGTCTTATGAATTGCACTTTACCCAGAAAGCCTCGCACCTCCTTTTTAATCCTCGGTGGTGGCATTTTTAAGATGGCCTTGATTTTGGAAGGATCGACCTCGATACCTCTCTGTGTGATCAGGAACCCCAGTATTTTCCCTACTATAACACCAAATATACATTTCTGAGGATTCAACCACAACCGATACTCTCTGATCCGTTAGAAGAATTTCTGCAAGGTGGTGTAGTGGCCCTCTCTTTCTTTGGACTTGACAATCATGTCGTCCACGTACATCTCGACCTCTTTATAGATCATGTCGTGCAATATTGTGGTCGCAGCCCGTTGATACGTAGCCCTAGCATTCTTCAGCCCAAACGGCATCACCCTATAACAATAGGTTCCCCACGGGGTGGTAAAAGTAGTCTTCTCCTGGTCTTCGAGTGCCATCAAAATCTAATTGTAGCCTGAAAATCCATCCATGAACGAGAGCAACGCATGCCCAGTAGTGAAGTCCACTAATTCATCGATATGCAGCAAAGTCATCCTTCAGACTAGCTTTGTTCAAATCCTTGAAGTCCACACATACCCGAATTATGCCGTTCTTCTTCGGCACCGAAACGATATTGGCCAACCAAGTTAGGTATTCAAATACCAACAGGAACCCTGCGTCAATTTGCTTGGTGACCTCTTCTTTGATCTTAAGAGCCCAGTCCGGGCGGATCCTTCGGAGTTTTTGCTTAACAGGTCGAGCCTCTAGGTCAAGAGGGATCCGGTGCTGTACAATCTCAAGATCGATTCCAAGCATGCCTTCGTAGGACCATGCGAAAACATCTTTGAAATCTTTTAACAAAGCAACTAAGCACTTGCGCTCCTCCGAAGACAACGTGGACCCGATCTGGACCAACCGCGGGTCCTTCTCAATACCAACATTAATTGTGGTGATTTCATCAACCAAGGGTTTAACAAACCTCTCCTGCTCTTAATCAATCAAACGTTGTAAAATCGAAGGAATTTCTTCCTCGTCGTTTTCATCAAAATTTTGAAAGTCTTGATTAATGCAATAAATTAAGGGCACGGAAAAGTACTCAAAAGCCACAGCCATTCCATTTTCATTAATCACTTCCAAATCGCCTTCCTCTGTTACAATAGACTCAAAGGAAAAAGAAAAAGATGACCTAGACAGGACTGTGGCATCCGGGTTGTCACTCCCAAGAATACCGGACTCAGACTCAGATGAGCTGGAACCTGATTCCGACTCCACAGACTCAGTGGAATTAGATTCCGGCTCACTACCTGACCCGGTGTTGCTCGATAAAATGCCCTCCTCATATTGCCAGATGAGGGAGGGTGCAATGGATGCATCCGAAATGTTTGAAGATGGGCCCATAACCGCTTCATTCCCAATCATGGACACTGAGAAATCATCCCCCAAGCACTCTTGTATGATCTAAGGATCTGAGAGTAGACAAGCCAGTGCTACCCCCATTTCAATCTATGTGCTCTTGGAATCCTCTTGCTTGAACTGCTCAGCCTCAGCTAATGGGTCTGTCTGCTCCTCGGTAACATCATCCCCGGACAATTGCAAGTCAAAGAAAATCTCAAACCCTGACAAGCGCCACCTCTCTGCATTTAGCCATGGCTTTGGGAAGCCGCAGAACGGGAAGTCTTCCCCCTCCCGGACAAAGCGTCCGTTCAGGGTACCCTGGATAGATCGGTGCATTAACTCATAATGCTTCCCCGCCTGCTTGGCTTTGGCTTTTTCGACCATCTTTTTTCCTTTCCTCACCCAGTCCTCCTTGGTATGTAGATAACCTAAACCAAAGGTATGTGGATTGTGCGGCACTTCGGCCGATGTCGCAACAACTTTCCGACCACTTCACCCTAATCCCATCCCGGGGATGTGCTGTAGCTTGTTCATAAGGTAGACTGATTGTACGCTGACATATAGCCCCTCATCAACAGCTAGAATGTTCTGTACAACCCGGGCCTCAGCTGGGGTAAATCCTGACAGGAACACATCCTCCATGCCATGCTCAATCTCCAGAACTGGTGTAGAAACCTCTGGCGGCGAATGGATTGAAGAATTTCCAAAAACGATGGCCACTCCCTTCCCGTGGAGGTATTTAACCATCTGGTGTAGGGTGAAAGAGACAACCTTCACCTAGTGCAGCCACGACCGCCCCAGGAGTAGATTGAAGGTTGCGGGAACGTCTAAGACATGAAAATCAATATCATGTTGTCCTGGACCAACCTGAGTCTGAATCTGTACAGTCCCTATCACCTCTCGGCTAGTATTTTCATAGGCCCTTATCACCTGGGCAATAGGCACAAAATCCGCGGGCTTCAACCCGATAGCATATGTCGTCCTCGACGAACACACGTTGATAGCAGATCCTGTGTCAACAAGAACCACAGGTACCCATTTGTCTCTACACTCGACAGAGATATAGAGCGGTTTGTTATGGTTTAAGCCCTCAAGCAGCAGTTCCTTGTCAGTGAAGGTCAACGTTGGGGATGCTCCTCTCGAAAAAACCAACCCTACCAACTGTTCCGGCGTGGTATCGATTGAAAGTTTGGCCTTGTCCATTGCAGAAAGGACAGCTTGTCTGTGGACTCTTGAGGCCATAAGTAGTCCCCAGATGGAGATGTCTGCTTGGATTTTCTTAAGCTGTTTCAGTACAGCCTCCTTCTCGAGTAGTTTTTCTTTCTGCTTCTCTGCCTCTTTGTCCTTTCCGGACGCCTCTGGTTGATCCAAGTGTGGGGGCTTAAAATACCGCCCACTCCTGGTCATGTGGTCAACCTCCTCCACGTACCAGGTATCATCCAGTTGGTTCCGTCCCCAATCTTCGTCAGTGTGGGCAAGACATAAGTCATCGTCTTTCCACTACATACCATCGACAACCGACAAACAGCTGTCCAGTTTTGTTGCAACTATTCTTGTGCTCACAGCACATTCGATGCGCACAGCACGTTCCGTCCCCGCAGGGGCTTTGGCCTTTCTAGCCCTTTCCAAATCTTTGGTCTTTTCTTACTCAAACTGCCTCAGTGCAGCCTGCTATTCAGTCTTTTCTATACTCAAACTGCCCATATTCTGAGCAAAATTCTTTACACCAGTGCTCTCCAGCGGTGTCTGCTGATTCTCGGCCATTCCGGCCATTGATGATGTTCCCATCTTTGGCAATCCCTATTCTGGCTGAGGCTGCTCAACAACATCTGGCTCGTCGCTGAACCATCCAGTAGCTTTTGCCGACCCATCTAAATCAAACTGGTTGACAGTCACGTCCCATGGATCCTGTTCATTAAAGAATTGCGAATTCACGATATCCTCCTCCAACTCTGCCAAGTCATCTAGCCCCTGACTAGGTCCATCCTCCCTAACCACACAGATCTCTGCCCCAACCAGCAGCTCTATCCTCAGCTTAATCTGGCCCGTTGACGTGATGTAACCACTCGGGTTGTACTCAACGCTTGCGGACCCCTCAGGCTTTAAACCATCATTCTCATCTGCCCCCACAGTCATCCCAATTATATCTTCGATAATCACCACCACCGGTTCAGGTTGGTTTAGAGAGGTGCTCAGCATGCACAAATACATGCTTTCTAGAATGAACAGCTCCGACTTGGATAGGTGGGAGGGTGTGATATATATGCTAGGGTTGTATGATACAACCCCAGTTTGGATCAGGTTAATGCATTTGGAAGGTGGAGCTTGGTTATGTGGTGTGATAGGGTTGGTTGTAACGTTTGGTTTTTCCGGAAGTGCGATCACCTTATTGTCAACAAGATCTTGGATCTCGTGACGCAGTCTGAAGCACTAGTCAATGTCGTGACCATGCTGTTAGTGGAAGGCACAGTATTTAGCTGGGTTATAGGAAGGAGGAAGTTTATTTGGCAATGGCCACGGATCTAGGGGCTTCAAGTGCCCTTTCTTGATCAAAACCCCTAGAGCTTTGGACAGGGGCATGTATAGTGGAATGAAGGCTCTCTGGCCTCGGGGTGCATATCTAGTTGTTTGTGAGCTACTTCCAGACGCATCGGTGAATGGGGTAGCTGTAAGTGTTTTTGGGGTGCTGGTGGTGACCATGCCCACGTCTGAGGTTCTAGTAGCTGCAGCACTGCTCGTGCCTGGATTCGTACTGCAAGAAAATGCCCTCTTGGGCTGTTCTTTGTTGTGATCAATAAGACCCTGTTTCATGGCGTCCTCGATATGTACCCCAATCTCGTGTAAATTTGCAAAGGTGGGAAGGGGTAAGACGATCATCTTTTGCATAAGCTTAGGTTGGAGGTTGCACACAACCATCCGTATCTGATCTTTGTCGACCAGCCTGATGGTCACCATAGAGGCTTTGGCCCTCCAACGGGTTACAAAGTCAGAGAAGCTCTCTTTCGGGTCTTGCCTCGTTGTCTCGAGATCATGAGTTGTGATCTCGATCTGCGTGTTATAAAAGAATTGAGCTACAAAGGCCTCAGCCATCTCCTTCCAGCTTCGCTTGACAGAGTCCTCCAGCTTCGCATACCAAATAGCCGCAACACCCGACAAGGTCCGGCAGAAGAGGGAAAGCTTTTGCAGTTTTGAGAGGCCCATTGGTCTTAGGATATCCGAGAACAATCGTAGATGTACCATGGGGTCCCCAGAACTGTCGAAGCGGTCGATATGTGGCATCTTAAACTGGTCCGGCAAAGTCACCGCCGAATCGGTGTATCCATCCTTTATGTCCGGAATGGAGTGAACCCCTTGAGCTTTTTTTAACATCTTTTCTAACTTGCTCACTTTCAGCGTTGTTGAATCCACCTCAAATTCAAACGGTGTATCCACTAGATTGGTGGGTGCTTTGGATAGCTGAGGTAGGATTGGAGGTGGAGCTGGCCCCGTTGGGACGTCTGTATTTTCCTGGACGTTTGCAGTCTGCCCGGGTGTTGGGACCCTAGGGGGAGGAGGTGGGTGTGGATGCGAAGCAGATGCTCCAGCTTGTTGCTGTTGCGGTTGCTGTTGTTGTTGAAGTCTGGCAATCAACTCTGCCTGTTGAGCCACAATCTCTGTTTGGCAAGTAGCATCCCGCTGCATGGTTTGCATAGTCTCTTGGAGTTGATGCATCATCTCCTCCATACCAGCTATAAGGTGCTGATCCAACTGAACAACAGGTATATCTCTCTCTACAGCAGAAACGGAATCCTCAACTTGACTACTCACTGACGGGGTGGATAAAGACCACTGATCTGGTAACCATTGTACTGATGAACTGCGCCTAACTGACCTCTGTCTAGTAACCGGGGGTAATGAAAGGAACATTGGTTTTCCGTCTATCAGATCCACAGATCGATGAATCTTCGACCTCTGATCCAAAGTGCTTGGGAAATATCTGCCTTGTCGGAAGCAATGGTGCTAAACTACCTTGCAAAAAAATAAATAAAGCATAATAAGGAAACAAACAACCAGAAAAATGGACAGTATAATGGCTTAAATAAACACAACACACAGTTGATATTTGTAAGCTGAAACACGCTGTTCTCAATACTGATCACTGTTCCCAAATCACTACCCCAGATCTGATACCCTCAAGTAAAACTAATTCTCCCAAATACTGATGCCCGAAGGCCTGATACCTAGACTTGCTAACTGATACGTTCATTCCCCTGTAAAGACACACTCTAAAAACACATAGCAAGCAAGTGAGAGCCAAAACACCCCTATGGTGGGGTAGGGTTTCCCTGTCCTATTTTGTCAAGAGCTAGGGTTTCACTACGCACGCAGCGGTTTTAAAAAACCTATAATCGGGTAAGCAACCTATCCTAGCTTGGAATAGTCACTATGGATTCCGAAATGCACTAAGTCGAATGGTCAAAAGGGTGCCTCGGTAAAAACTGAGGTTTGTGTTCCCATCGCGATTATACGAGAGGGAAAGGTCATGAATCGAGCACCTGTAGACTGCCCGAACTCCGCTCTGCGCGCAAGGGTGCGAATCGTAGTTCTTAGCTACTACAGTTCGAACTCTTGTCACGGTTCTGAATCTAATCTCACAAAGTACAATGTAAGACTGATAAATCACCAAAGAGTCCAAATCCGGCAAATCATTTTGGAAAATTGATTTTAATAAAGAAGTGCCAAACATGGACTGCTTTGCCAGATACAGAGTCGCCACCTAAATATTTTATTTTGGGAAATTTAGGAAACCCTGACTCGTGCCTAAGGCCACATGTTCATCATCACCAAAGTTGCCTCGGCTCGGGAACTTGGGTACAAGAGGGGAAGGTCATGCAATAAGCACCCCCACTTGCCTGATCAAAGATCGGCCTTTACTAACACGATATCTTATTTTTGGAAACACATGTGTTCTTATTCCGGTTTATTTAGCTACCTTACTATGTGATGCACACAGCATACAAGTATAGACTAGATCGCCTAAGTTGGAACAAAACATTTCATGTTCATTTGTTTGAAAACGGTTTAGAGGTGCTACTCGCAAGTAGGCTAAGTCTTGGATTTTTCCACCCTTAAGTGGGCTTTAGAAAACATGATTTTGCCACTCTCAAGTGGGCTTAAAACACACATTTTGATGAATTGTTCCAATTCAAGCAATCCAACATTCACCAACAGGCATTCAAGCAATTAATCACTTAAGCAGTTAGCCTCATGGCAAGCATGCTATCATGGCAATATACACATCTCATGCAGTATACTAAAGCGTAAACACTCACAGTGTACTCCGAGCCAAAACAGAGAACTAGTTAGAAATCATGCATGATCCTAGTTCATGTTAAGATGGCTAATGCAACACATGCAAAAATGCAACTAAGATAAGCTCGGCTATTCTAAGATGGCATATGAATGCAACTTGAAAACATGTTGTTGAACACGTATTCAAGTAAATGTATTGAAATACAATGCAATTAGTATGATGCGCCGAGCCCGGTGCATGCAATACAGATGAATGGGTGCACGCATGCGAAGCATAAGGATGCTAATTGAAACATGCCCTAAACTAACCATCAAAAGCTGGTAAATAAAAGGGAGAAAGAAATGGGGATTGGAAGACATGCATCGCACACACGCACGCTTATTACAACAGTTAGCCCTCTCGATGGAGGGTCCGAATAAAAAGCTAACTAGCTAATCTAAGCTAATTAAAATAATTATTACAAGCCAACTAATTAACTAATCCTAGTTAACTAATTATTACAAAACAAGCTAATTAACTAACAAGTTACCTAACTAGTTATTACAACACAAATCGAATAGCTAAACGCATTAACTACTTAAGTACAAAACCAAATAGCTAACTAAGCTAAGCAACTATGCAAAGTAGTAAAGAGATGCCCTCAGGGGGGGGAATGCATACATGCTCGGTCACCTCGTTCGGAAATCCATCGCGATGCCCCAATTTGCCTTTGTTTTCAATTGTTCTCAGAACACTGAACAAAGCTCCATATAGCTTTTGCTCCACCATGGGAACCTCCAGGAGGGTGGCCGACCAGTGTTGAGGTGGGAGACCACCTGCTAACCAGCCAAAGTTGCTGCAGACCACAAAAAGTGGTTGGCCAGCCAGTTTTACTGGTCTGCTGACCAGTTGTTGCTGTCTAACTCTAATTTGCTGCAACAGAGAACAAGAAGGGGCATGGCAATGTATTTGCAAGGTATGTGTGCACAACCACCCTCCCTATCATTTCATGATCTCAAGGGAGTGCGGTTCTTGACTCTCGGGCCACCAATCGCGCATCTCGATGCATGATGGCCAAAGAGGCAAGGTTGCACGAGTCAATGTAAATGAATGCACGCATAACACATAAAGCATTAACCTGTATCATGCATGATCAAGAGGGTCGGCGACCGAGAAATGGGGCACGTTTCATCACTTCAAGTATGAAACATCCCTCGTTTCTCATATTTGGACTAACACCCAATCCAAACACATGCAAAGCAACTCAAGCATACTAAACACAATGTAATGCATGCATACACAATACAATGCACACACAATGCAATGCGACATGAGCAACCTATCAATGCTAATGACATGCATACACAATGCAATGCAACATAAGTATGCAAACAACATGCAAACAAACATGCTCAATGGACTTAAACTGAATATGGACAGACCTAAGTCATGCCAAAACAGTGGCCATAATGCTTAAATAAAGGCATGAAAGCAAGAGAAATGCATGCACATGTATTGGCTCACCAATTAGTCATAAGAACACAACTCTCAAAAGTGCTCAAGGAGTGACAAATGTGGAAGTGTAACAACACTATAAGCACTGAAATTAGGTGTGAAATGATGCCAAATCATTCAACCAACACAAGTATAGCATGCTAGGGTCCTTAAGCATCAAAGCTAACAAAGAGGACTACTCTAGAAGTATGCAATACATGGCACAAACGCATGAACCAACCATGGACAGAGCTCAAATAAGTCAAAACAAAGACCAAAACATGCTAAGATGGGGGCTCAAATGTCTAAGCATGCATCCATGCACACTAGGCCATAAACAGGGCAACAATGCACAACCCTTAGAGGCACTCAAAGGTTGAAAGAAGTGGGAGCATGGCAATGCTACATACTCTGAAATACCATGTTAAATGATGCCAAATCATGTACATGTCACAAATGAAACATGCTAGGAGGCTCAAAGCTTGAAACTAGCATAAGCAGTTGCACTATAGCTATGCAAAACATGAAGCATATGGCCATTATAACCCAAAACAATCCTAGATCATGCTAAATCAAGGATGAAATATGTATGGAAGGAAGCCAAAACAAGCTAGCATGAAGGCATGAAGTATGGAACATACAAGGCCAATATGGAGGATTACACTACACCTATCAAGACCAAGCATGAGATGGCTTCGCCAACAAAAATCAGAGTTATATCATGGAAAAATAACCCCAAAAACACACTGAAATGATAGCTCGCAAGCTTAGGCATGAAGGCATACACAATGGCTCATGTTTAAGGCATAAAGCACAAACTCTCCAATGCATTAAAAGAGTGAAAGATGTGAGTTTATGGCAATGAAACATGCTCTGAAATCACATATGAAATGATGCCAAATCATGAAAATAGTCCAAGCAATGCATGTTAGTGGACTCAATACACAAAGCTCATGAGCTAGATTGAACCATGGCTATACAAAGCAATGCATGCATGACCAAAACAACATAAATGAGACCTAGAGCATGCTAAAACATGACCAAAAGCTTCTCAGAGTTAAGCTAAAATCATGCTAGAATGATGATCAAAAGCATGATACACATTAGGCTAGTGAATGGAAATGCACTACAAGTGCAAGGAGCATGCATGGGGCTATCAAACCAAACCTTGATAGAGGTATATCATGGCAAAAAAACACCAAGAACATGCTGAGATATGGCCAAAACATGCTAGAAAGACATGCTCAAACATGAGGCATACAAGACTAGTTTGCAAAATTTAAACTACAAGTGTATATAGCATGCATGGGGTGACCAAACCAAGTCAAAATAGTGGTATGCCATGTCAAAATAACCCCAAATACATGCTAATATGGAGTCAACATAAGCTTAACAAACATGCTCAAACATGAGGCAAATGAAGCAAGCAGCTAAGATACAAGGAGAGGGGATGACCCTCCTCTATTTAAGACCACAAAACACAAGTTTTACCACTAAAAATCCACTGGATTTCAGTGGTTAAAAGGCCAAGAGAAACTGATCTCAAGGGCCTAAAGTGATGGTGTAAAGCAAAGCCAAACAAGGCACAAGATGGGGTAGACCACTCCCAACACAAAAGAGACCTTAAACAAACATTACAAGCATGCAAAATCAGAACTTCTTTTAGTAGAAAGTTAAGCCAAAATGATCATGCAAATAGGGCCAAAAGCTTAATCAAAACAAAGGGTTTAAGAGGTTAGAAGCTCACCTTTGTAGAACCACTTTAGAGCAATAACTCCAGCAGCTCTTTTGGATTAAAACCAGTCCAAAAACTCCAAAACCAACCTCAAAGGGCCTCAGCAACAAAAGGGTGGTGTTTGAGTGTGTATTTGTGTGCAAAAGTGTGACAAAAATGCACTTTCAAGCACAAATATGAAGAGAATATGCAAGATAGATACAAAGATGTATGTATAACTCTCAGCCCTTTTTTTCTGAACCTAGAGAAGGGAGGGAGGGCCTCCCTCTTATAGAAAATCAAACAAGAAGCTTGTTGAACACACTTGAGGCTTTAAGTCATCACTCCATACACGTGTATGGAGGATGACTTATGTGCCTTTCAGCTGTCACAACTGGCAAGAAAAAATCTCCAAAAAGGTGCTGGAAAGCTGTTGACCACTTGAAGTGGTCGGCCAGCTACTAGTAGTGGTCGGCCTGGAAAGAAAGTGGTCAGCAGGTGGGGGGAGATGGTCTGCACACTGAAAGCAAGCCAATGATGTGGTGGCCGACCACTTTTGGTGGTCCAAACACCAAGAAAACCAGTTGGCCGACCAGAAAGCTGGCTGGCGGGAAGGAAAAGTGGTCTCCAAGGGGAAGAACTGGTCTCCCACCCTCATTCCACCCTCCAAGCAAGAAAAACAAGGTTTGTGCCAAAAACAAACCATAAAGGATGCAAAACAAGGGTCTGAGGGTCAAGGCGCGCAGCCGAAAGCCCCGAAAACTAGTCTAAGGGCACCAAAAGCGGTCTACGAGGGAAAAGTGGTCTACGACCACAAAAAGTGGTCTCCCAGACCACAGTGTCCCCCTAGGCAAGGTCAACAAGGCATGGTTCAAAAATCAAGCCAAACGGAGAACGTTAAGCAGTCCCGAGACAAGGCGCGCGGCCGAAGGTTCCAAAAATCGAAAACTAGTCTCCAAGCAGGAAAAGTGGTCTACGACCACAAAAAGCGGTCTACGACCACAAAAAGGTGGTCTACAGACCTCTCCCTCCCTCTAGGGAAGAGAAACAAGGCTTGGTCGACAAACCGAGCCAAAGCACAAAGAGTTCAGAGGCCTGGAGGCAAGGCACTTAGCCGAAAACTCCGGAAACTCGAAACGAGTACAACATGCACTATCACCGAGCGCTCAATTGATGACGTCTGAATCTTAAGGTCGGTCAAAAATAGGGTGTCTACACCTGTGGTTTAACCAAACGCAAGAGGAAGATCCCCAGCAACGTGAGGTGAGTCATTACAATTTGCCCCTGTATGGTATTTTCACTTCCCAACTACATTGCATTTCGTTATCTATTATGTCTATTGTATTGCGTATAGCATTTATCGCATGCATCTATTGCATCATATCTGTTTTATCACCTGCATCCTTTCCATGTTAAGCTTAGTCTGGCATGTGCTCATACATTTCTTTCGTTGAAGCATGGTTCTATGATAATGTGTACACGCCTATTCCACTAAGAGAATTGTGGTCTGAGGGTGTCAGCACCTTTTCTGTGTTAGACGTGGTCTGTTTTGTGTCCATACCTTTTCTAGGTAAAATGTGGTTCGGCCTGTACCTTATCGTTACATCCATTGCATTGTACTTTGTTTTGTTGCATTCAGCATGTAGGATGACGATCTTTCCTCAGCAGATCATTCCTCACTTATATCATACCACCCAATTACTTGTATTCTTTCTTTGAAGCACACAGTTCTGTATGTGCACATGCCTATTCCACTAAGAGAATTGTGGTTTGAGGGTTCCGGCATCATTTCTGTGTTAAACGTAGTTTGATGTTGCATCTCCATCCTTTTATGATATTTGTGTGGTTTTGCACTGCTTGTGGTTTGATGATTCAAATACATTGTATATCATTACATTGTTTCATTGCATTGTGCATATCATTTTCATCTTGCTCTGAACTACGCTTGTTTGATTCCTTGCAAAGGGATACGTAGGCAACCCTCGGGTTCAACCAGCAGCATTTGCATTTAGTTTATTTGTCCAAGTTTTCGGCCTTGTCAAAAATGGGTCATCTCTGGGCTTTAAAATTCACTCACATCATTTTATGACTTCAAGCTCTGTCAAAGAGGGACAACTGTAGACACCCCATTTTTGACCGCCCTTAAGACTTGGGCGCCACTGATTGTTTACTTGGTGATAAAAAGTGTGCAGTGCAAAGGTTCGATTTCTTTGGCAAGGAGAGCGTCAAATCCCAACCTCACACCCCATTTTTGGACCAAAAAGATTTTTAGACCTTAAAACCCTCTTTTTCAAAATATCTTTGAAAAATAATTCCTACGATGTTCTGAGGCTCGCATTTCGTTAAATGTTACGCTTTTCAGTAAACCGATCAAGGACAAAGTGGGAATAAATGAAAGGAAGGTGAACTCTTCAAAAAATATTTTAAAACACCTTAGTTAGAGGTTTGGAGTTGAAGAAAATTGGAGGAGAGGGAAGAAACCATGTTGGGGGAAGAAGTTGGGCATGAACCGTTAAGAGAGAGTCGAGTAGCCCTCGCTAAATTAGGCCTATCCATTTGTATGCTTGGATTTCAGGTATGAGGCCACCACCATTGGAAAGTGGAATTCTGGGGCTTCATTTTGCACTCAAGAATCTCTTAAAGCCGTGTCCAGATGAGCGAGATATGGCTGGTTGAAGTTGGGCATCAATCCGGTTGAGTAAAAACTGAGCAGTCTTCACTAAAAGAGGGATATCTCTTTGTACACTTGGAATTTTGATATGAGGCTATCACCATTGGAAAGAAGACTTCCGGGGCTTCATTTTATGCTCAAGAATGACCTGAAAAGGAGTCCAGACGAAGGAGATATGCCTGATTGAAGTCGGGGCCAGGACTAGTTTTTGCTGTCGGCCTCCGGGGTAGAGTGACGGCCACAAATGGAGTTTGCCGGCCATAGGTCGACCAAAAGTGAACCTTGTCGGACAACATTAGTAGCTGGTCGGCCAACAATGTGGCCAGTCGGCCACAAATGCCCAGAAAGCTCAAATTTTGCAGATATTTCTCCTCTAGTTGTCCTACACTGCTTCAGCTGTCTCTAAATCAAATATTTCAACCAAGGCTCTCCTTTTTGCTATATATGGAGGCCATATCTCTCATATTGCAAGGTTTGCAATTTTGGGAGCCTATCTCTCGCTAAAAAATCCTCTCTCTCTACAAAATTTTGTGAGCAAAATTTTCCTCTCTTTCTCTCTAGAATTCTCTCTCTCCTTATTTTGTGCTTGAAAGTGAGAATTCTCTACACTCTTGCAAAGAGACCCTTGACCAAACATCTTCACCTTGGAGTTGAGGTTCTTTGAGGCTTGGTTTGAGGTCTTAAGCCTAGTTTTGGGTCAGAATTTTGGCTGTTTTAGTGTTGTGCTTCAAAGGTATAGGCTTAACCCTTTTAAGCTTATTTTTGCACACTTGTTTGGCCACCTTTACATGCTTTTTTTGGCCTAGTTTTCAACTACAAAAACCTCTGTTTTTGAGGTTTAAAAATGATGGTTTAAGGCTTTTTTGGAGTTAGGGGTGATTCACCCTCTTTGGTAGCTTGTTTGCTAAGTATTGTGCCTTTTTGCAAAGCTTTTAAAACAACCTTTTTTTTGGCCTTTTGACCACTGAAACTTAGAGATTTTTCAGTGATAAAAAACTTGGTTTTGAGGTCCAAAATAGGAGGGGGTGACCTCCCCTCCTTGTGTCTTGTTTGCAAGTGTAGATGGCCTAGCATGTGAGCATGTTTTTCTACCTATTTGTGACTTGATCTCAGCATGTTTTTGGCTACTGATTTGCCATGATTTAGCTCTATTTTGAGTTGTCTTGATCATATGAGCCATGTATTGTATAGCTATAGTGCAAATGCCTTCACTAGCTTTGTGTTTTAAGGCCTCTAACATGTTTTGCTTGAGATGATTGCATGTTGCAGCATCATTTAACATGTGATTTTAGTGTGTATAGCTCTGTCACACTCTCACGTATTCCACTCTTTCATTACTTTTGAGAGTTGTGCTTTGAGCCTTGTTTGTGAGCCAACATGTGAGCATGTTTTTCTTGCCTTTTGTGCTACCATCTCAGCATGTTTTAGCCTCTATTTTGACATGTTTAAGCTCTGTTCAGAGCAAGTTTGATCATTTGAGCTTGATATTGCATGCCTCTAGTGCAGTGCTCTTCACTAGCTTTAATGCTTTTGGCTCTTAACATGTTGTACATGAGTTGTTTGCATGTTGTAGTATTATTTCTCATGCCATTTCAGCACTGAAATTCTACAACCTCCCTCATTTCTTCATTTTTCCATTTGTTTTGAGGGTTGGTTAACCTTATGGTTGTGTTTAAGCTTAAGATAGAGCTTGTGCTCAATGGCTTTAACCCTCTTTTAAGGGTTCCTCCTAGCTAAAGGCATGATCTCTCTCATGTCTTAAACCATCCTTTGGTTGACCCCTCTCCCATTAGAGGACAATCACATTGGACTTAATCGGTTAAAGGATTAATCGGTAATGTAAAATGTGTAAACAAAATGAGCAAAGTAAAACATGAACAAGATAAGCATTTGTGTTGCATTACATGTGTTTGGATCGGACGTTAATCCAAACACAAGAAATGTGGGACGTTTCATACTCAAAGTGATGAAACGTGTCACGTTTCTTGGTCGCTATCACCCTTGATCATGCATGATAGGGTGGTGGTACTTAGAATCTTATTTGTGCATTCATTGACTTGTACAAGCTTGACTCTTTGGCCATGATGCATTGAAAATGCTTGGTTGGTGGCTTGAGAGCTAAGAATTGCACTCCTTTGAGCTTGAGAAATGATAAGGAGGGTAATAGTGCATATATTGTGTGAGAATACACTGCTTTGCCTCTGTTTGCTCTCCATTGCAGCAAAAAAGAAAATTCCAGGAAAAGCGTAGCCGACAGCCACAAACAGTGGCCAACCATCCAGTAGTAGTGGCCGACAGCAACCTATGGTAGCCAACCAGCCATCAGAGGAAAAGTTGTTCAAAGTGTTCCTGAGGTGAAGCAGAAGCAGTCTGTTAATTGGTGCAATGTTCAGAGATCAAACCAAAGTGCAAACAAAGGCATCCAAAGGCAAGGAGGTGGACTTTCGGGAGGAAACCAACTGAGCATGCATGTCTCCCTCGCCCACGAGGCCACTTCATTGCTTTATTAGCTAGTTGTAGTTAATTAAATACATGTGTTGTAATTAATTAGTTTAATTTGTGTTGTAATATTTTAGCTAGCTTAGAATAGTTAGTTGATTTATTTCAATTATGTTGTAATAGTTAATTAGCTTGAATAGTTAATTAGTTGGTTTGTAATAATTAGCTTAGCTTAGTGTAGCTTAGCTTATTTATTCGGACCCTCCTTCGAGAGGGCATAATGTTGCAATAAACGTACGTGTGTGTGTGCATGTCTTCCAACCCCAATTTTTTCTCCCTTTACTTAACCGCTTTCAATGGTTAGTTTTAGGGCACATTTTGATTAGCATACCTTATACCTTGCATCTTTGCATCATTCATTTGTATTGCATGCACCGGGCTCGGCGCATCATTCAAACTGCATTGTATTTCAATACTTATTTGAATACATGTATCAAATTGTTGCATTCATATGCCATCTTAGATAGCCGAGCCTACTAGTTGCATTATTGCATGTGTTGCATTAGGCGTTCTGTATAGTTAGGATCATGCATATTTCTAACTAGCTTTTGTTTTGGCTTCGAGTACACTGTAAGTGTTACGCTTTAGCATACTTGCATGAGTGCGAGTGTTGCCATGATAACATACTTGCCATGAGGCTATTTGCTTAAGTGATTAAGTGCATGAATGCCTATGGATGAAGGCTTTGTTGCTTGAATTGGAACAATTCGATGAATGTGAGTTTTAAGCCCACTTTGCGAAGTGGAAAATCATGTTTTAAGCCCACCTGAGGGTGGCAAATCCGCGTTTTAGCCCACTTACGGATGGAAAATTCAAACCATTTTCGAAAGCAAACATGAGTTGAATTCGTTCCAATGCTTGCGATTTTAGTCTATACTTTCTTGTGACCATCATAGTAAAGTTAGCTAATAACTGGATAAGAACACACGAGGTTTATAAAACAACATATCATGCTTAGTAGAGGCCGATCCTTTGATCGGGCGAGCGGGGGTGCTCATTTCAAGACTTTCCCCTCTCGTACCCAAGTTCCCGAGCCGAGGCAACTTTGGTGACGACGGACACGTGGCCTTTGGCACGAGGCAGGGTTTCTTAAATTTTTCAAAAATAAAATATTTAGGTGGCGACTCTATAATCTGGCAAAGTAGTCCAGTTTTGGCATTATTTGATTCAAAATCGATTTTCCAAAATGATTTGCCAGATTGGACTCTTTGGTGTTTATCAGTCTCACGTTGCACTTTGTGAGATTAGATTTAGAACCATGACAGGAGTCCAAACTGTAAGACCAATTAGCGCCTCTCCGAAAGGGGGGGGCGTGAAGAAAGTCGAGTCTACAGTAGGCAACTTCATTCTGAAGTCCAGCCATAAATACTTCCAAATCAACTATGTCCATGAGATTGTTTTGGTCATCTTTGTCTTTTCTGCATCCAAGAGTTTGGTTGTGATCTCTAGTGTAGTGCAGTGCTATTCAGACAAGGGGCAACTTTCCAGTTATTAGATTCAAGGTTGTATATCTCAAAGATAGATTCCGGGCATGTCTAGTTGTGATCTTATCGAAAATGGTTTTGAAAAGTTTTAATAAAAGTTGATTTTGTTCAAATTAATCTTTTTACAACTTAGACCATTTTTGGACCAAACAGAAAACTTTCAATGCCCACAACCTTCAATTTCATTGATTTTAATACAGAGTTCTCCAACTCTTGATACAAATCAAAGTTTCTTTTTTATTACATTCAAAAGAAAAACTTGAAAGTACAGGTTAAAGCAATAAACTTGGGGCATAGTTGAGTTAGGTGTTCCAGCGCTCCCTCCCAGAGCTTGTGGAAGCTTCAAATGCTAAAGTAGGCTCGGTTTGTGCCTCATCTTCAAGTCAAGCTATGCATTCACCAGAAAGGGCACAACTGAAATTGGGAGCGGGAGCCAGAAGTTCTCTTGTCCTCCATGCAGTGGAATAGCGAGCTAATTGTGAGCCTCGAATTGGAAATGAAACTGGGTACTCTATCCCCTCTTCTGGGCAAGTTTGGTCGTAGCCGAACTGAAGCCTGAATCAAAATGGAAAATAGAAGACATAGAGTGTCAAGCCAATCAACTGAATGCCAGGTTGTCGAGACATGCTGTAGCTCATCTCAGGCAGATCAAACCAGGGGCAACGCCAAGTAATGTCAACAGCTGATCTATTGCACATCCAATGGCACCACCACCCCTCATTCGAAAAATCAACTAGCCATTGGCGAAAGAAATAGTCGCGTGCTAAATATGCGAGGTAAGAGTCTACTACTTTCAACCTGTCCATGAACCATACCTGGGGAGGAATGAAAAATAAGAGAGATTAAAGAATAGAGAGGTGTACGTGGAGAGAAAAATGAGAAAGGGTTTTAAGAGAAAAATAGAGCCTGAGGGCCGAGTGATGTGAGGAACACATGTGAGAAGGATAGGAAACATTACCTGTAAGAGTAATGGACTTTCTGCAAACTTGGATGTCTCCCGGCGATGGAAAGCATCCAAGCCCATCAAAGTCTCAGCCAATGTCAAGCCAATGCAGTTCTTGCCCTCTTTCAAGCCTTAGGAAACTTCGATCAAGCGAATGCTAGACCCTCCGAAGCCAGGGGCAAGCAGAAAATGAGCCAACATGCACAAGCAAAGGGCATGCTGCCGAAAACTTTGCCAAAGACGGTCACCGCGGTGGCCGGCGTCAGAAAATTGATGAATCAAGTTGGGAATATCCAGCTCCCCATTGTGAACCAAAGATCGGGGCATCATGTAAAGTAAGCCCACACATCCTTCCTAAAGCCTGGATGTGGCCAAAGCGCGACTGGGGCAAGATTTTCTCGTCACACCAGAATTCCATCAAAGCCTGGAATTCTTCGATTGTGGAGCATATCTCTTGTCCGCCAAAGTTGAAAACATGTGTAACCGAATTCCAACATCTAGTCGCGGCATGGAGAAATGGAAAACACAACGGAGTACGACTCAGCGGGAATAGTGCGCTTATCTCGAAACCCCAGAAATTCAGCTTTTTCGAGCCATCTAAATTCGCAATCCAACCGGAGAGTTTTTTGGTGAAGAATGGTTCCATTTAAGAGAAAAATAAAGCTGGAATGAAGAAACTATGAAGTCCTAACTTTTCTAGAAGATAAGGCACTGAGTGGAAGATGGGTGGCAACCATCTGGAGACTCCCTGCATTACTGGCTGACCGGCCAGTTAAGGTAGCCGACCAGCCACCTTTTGTGGCCGACCGGCCACTTTAGTGGTTGACAATCATCATATGTGGCCGACAGCCACTGTATCTCTCAAGATGTCTTTGGCCATCCTGTGTGGTGAGAATGCTGAAAACCTATGTTTTGTTCTACTCTGGATGTATCCTGCTGTTTTGTTTTAGTAGATTTGTTGAGTCGCTCTCAAGTTTGTTGCAATTTGTTTATCGAGTTATTGTTTTGTTTACTGAGTTATTGCAATTTACTTATCGAGTTGTATTTGTTTCGTTTATCGAGTTGTTATTTTGTTTATCGAGTTGTTGCATTAGTTGTTCTTTGAATTGTCTTATGTTGCTTGTTGTGTTTTGGTTGGTTCACTACCTGACTAAGCAATTGTCAACATTCAATTTTCATCAAATCCCGTTTTTGTGTAAAATGGTGCAATGCGGTGCTCAGAATATAAAACGTAACACTTTTTAATCAAAAAGTTGTTTTCATTCCAATCATGGTTTCTTTTTACAAAGAGTACAAGTTTTAAAGAAAATAAAACTGCCTAAAGTTGTACAATGTGCTAACACTACTAACAAAAAGAGAAATGAAGCAAAAAGCATCTAAATCGGTGCCACCCATCTCAGGATAGAGAGGCCCTCTTCGTCCTCTTCCTCAATTAAGCAGACTCAGAGCTATCGCCATCAGTGCCATTGTCTGAATCTAAGCCAGAGCCTAAACCAGAGCTGCCTCTGCTTCCATCCTTAGAGTCCTCCTCAGCATCGTCTCCACCCTCAGAACCCGAGCTGGTGTCGTCGCTTCCACCCTCAGATGACTCTGACTGGGGACTCGCGGGCTCTTCATCCTCACTAGTCTCATCATCGTCATCGTGCATGATAGGCTCCCGACGTCTCCCTCGATCGTGTGTCTAAATCTTTCTCCCTACTGCTGGAGAAAGCTCTGATGGTCCTGTCTGCAGAGGTGTGACTTGAAAAGGCAGTTTGAATATATTAGCCATAGTACATGTATCAGATGCAAGTATGGTGTGCAGGATGAGTACATGCAGAAGTCAAATACAGTATGTGAGTGCAATGTGTCAAATGTGATCTATACATGCAGTGTATCAATGCAATGTGGGGAAATGTTCAGTTGAGATGTCAGTTTTAGTATATCAGCAGAAATATGTGCAAGAAAACTGAAAATTACCTAAATGCCGTGGGAGCTAAGCATCGTCTCTCTCCTCAAGATCATGTCCTCAAATGGGGCCAACACCTCGAGTAACCCCTCGACATATCCTATGGAGGGCTGCAGATGCAAGTTGAAACGATCAGTAAATCAAGGAATGAATATCTGAGTGAGAACGAAAAATAAAAGCTGTAAAGTATATCGGTGGTGAGTCAGGTGTCCTGACATATTGGTGATCAGGCAATAGGGGCTCAAGCAGAATCTAATACGGCACTCCGGAGTACCGCCAACCTGTCAGCTCGGTCGAAAGATCTGGCCATCCAACACTCTGCCTGGTAGGAGGTATCCCTCTAGCCTCACCTCTCGGTGCCCGAGCCCTGCTCGTCAAAGGGACATCTGCTGCTCGGGCCTTGCTCGATGAAGGGATATCAGCTGCCCTTCTCATGTGAACATGAACACTTCTCAGAAAAGGCATGAGGTACGTCTGGAGATAAGTCGTATAGTCCCCCCTCCCTAATGAATAGGTCTGCATCTGCGCCCCGTATGAAGTCAGTAATCTCCTGAGGGGAGAGACTCTATGTGGCTCGCATAGAAGGCGGAGGCGATAAGGGAACCGACTGTAACGGCAAACCCAGTGTCTAGTGCATGAAGCGCTCGCCAAAAAACCAGGCTCGTCCTACTGGTCCCTCGAGCACAAACCGATATCGGGAAGTGCCCCAAGCTCCGACAAAATGAAATCTGGCACCCCCTGGCATCATCGTCCAGGGCTGCCATGTGACTTACAGACAACAAGTGCATAGATTGATTAGTTACCATTAGATATGTAAAATGAATTGAAGCTAAAAGCAAAAAAAATTGTGAGTTTTGAATTACCTCTACCGTTCTCACTGTGTCAAAGAACTGGCGAAGGCATGAGAGGGTCTCTCAGGTCCTCGACTGGCACCGACCGTCGTATCGATGCGAGTATGGCACCTTAAGAGGCGTCTCAACCTCTGGATCGAGAGCAAGCACCGAGAAATAGGCGTACACCCATAGCTATGAAAAGCAAGACAGCGGCAGTGAGAATACAGAAAACACATATAATGCAGAAAGCAGAGTATGTGTGCAATGTCCAGAAAGTGCGAAGTGTAGAGAATACAAAATACACGGAGACTATAGAAAGCAAGGTGCCACAATGTATAGAAAGTACAAGTGCAGAGCAGAAATTAAACTATGTGTATGTGTAGTGTGCGGTGTGTGCAATGTATAGAAAGTGCAAAGCAAAAAGCACAGTAGAGAATGTAAAGCAGAAAAGTAAAGCGTACCTCCCAGGCCCTCCAGTAGTCACCAACTCTATTCCTGCTCCTGTAGGAGGTCGAGCTCATGTAACAGTACAGGGTAACGAAGCCGGCGCCGCCCCAATCATAATGTCGAACCTGGGATAAGTCCACTAAGGCACTCAAAAGATATAACCCGACTGTGTTTGTGCTATCGGCAAACAAGGTAGTGCTAAAAAGGAACATGAGAAAGCCTCTAGCGTACTGCTCTGTCGCCTCGATCGTCGCAGGCTCAGTCCCCTTGAAGTGGTCTGCGAACCAGGTATATCGGACCATCCCCAATCGGAAGATAGACAGGTGTGCTCCTAGCAAATAGGTCCAAGCAGCCTCCCACTCACCCATATTGGAATCATAAGAGATCGGCCGGCCTCCCACCTCAAGGCCCGTCAACATGGAAAAATTATATGGGGTCATCATCATTTCCCCGATGGTGGAGAAATAGAAGGAATTTGTGGTATCCCACCATCTCTACCAGTGCGCCTAAGAGGGTCCTACTTGCCATGGGGCATGACAGCCCCATGCAAAACAAACTAAACCCCGCCTCATCAATGATTTGCTGGACACCGTCGGGGAGGTCCATAAACCACTCCCTCGTTACGGTGGACCCATATCCGCGGGTAAAATGGGAGTGTACCTATGTGGATGGGCAGAAATACAGTGTATACATGTGTTCAGAATTAGCAGATGAAATACAATGCAAAAGTGCGAGCTATGCAAGAAATGTAAAGTACATCGTAGGAAATATAAGAATGCAGTATGTACCTCAGAGGCATCATGGGACAGATGAGACTCTAGCTCTCATAGCAAGAGATTTGCTGGTGCGCATCGTGCAAATCCACTAAAGTGACAGACTGTGCTGGGTTGTAGTGCATGTGCCTCAGGGCGGTACCTCTCTAGATCAAAAGGCCAGACTCTGGGCGGAAACGGTACATACTCAGGCTCCCCCTCCATCCCCAAAGAACCCCCGTCATGTGGAGCATCATCTGCCATCTAGAAAAAGGTGAGAAAGTAGGCAAAAATGAGCAAAATGGGCGAAAAGTGCCAAAAGTCAACAAAAGTCAAGTCTAGGAGAGAGAAAATGGGAAAAAAAGTCAAAGCCCGAGAAAAGGCGCCAAACTCAAGACAAACTTGAGGGAAACAAACCTCAAGTGGTGAAAATGAAGAAAAAAGCTCCGAAAGCAAATTTTGATCGGTTCAAAACGAAGGAAATCGAAAGGTTTTAGCAAATCAACTTCACCAGGGGCGTTGGAAAACGCATGTAAAGCATGGATCTAGGAGGAAAAAGTGTCTAGGGATGAAGAATAAGTGATTTCGGCACTATGTTTGTTAGGAAATGTGATTTGGGGATGTATTTTTAAAGATCTCCATGCAAAAAGACCGAAATGGCCTGAATCTACCACAACTGGCCTACCGGCCACTTAGGTGGCCGACAACAATGGCAAGTGGCCAACATGGCTTCAAGGTGGCCTGCAGGTGCCCAGTGTTCTCCCTGTGTGTTTTCAGGCTATTTTGTGTCCTTGGCTCTCGAGAAAGTGCAAGAAAATTCCACTTTTCAGCTCAAAGTGTTTCTA
Source organism: Camellia lanceoleosa (assembly GCA_025200525.1). Taxonomy (NCBI): domain Eukaryota; kingdom Viridiplantae; phylum Streptophyta; class Magnoliopsida; order Ericales; family Theaceae; genus Camellia; species Camellia lanceoleosa. The sequence goes on along the minus strand of CM045758.1, from coordinate 61,768,908 downwards.
CAAAAGTTTCAACTCGTGTCTTCGATGCATGACTCATCGTCAACCGGCATGAACGAGGTGTATCCTTTTGAAATACATTGTAGCTCCTCCGAGAGGTAAATCGGAGGTTGCAACTAAATCAGTCTTGTTAAGGCATGCGTTTCTTTATTCGGTGTTTTGCATTGAACATGCTATTCATGTTGCATTGAATAATGCATTGTTATCATTGTGCACTGAATGCGTATGCTGCGTTGCATTTTATTGCCTATGTTCTCATGTTTGCATAGAATATGCATGTTGCATTGTATTGCATTGTGCATGCCCTTACGTTCGCATAGACATTGTCCATACCTGTTGCATTGAACATGCATTCAGTGTTGCATAGAACATGCTCCATGTTTCGTTGCATAGAATATGCATCTGTTTTGTTCCTCGCATGATGTGCAAGAAACATGCCTCTCTAAGCGTTGTGTCATGGTTATTCATCTTGCATAGAACATGCATTCCTATTGTATTGTACTTGTCAAAGTTTCTTTCTTGTGCAGGCATGATATTGTATGTATGGTTCATTCAAAGCTGGTGCAACCAGACGATATTGTATGTATGGTTCATTCAGACGAATTCCGGGTAATATCATTCTTGTTCTTCGAACACCATGTTGGTTAGAAACACTCGGGTACGCCCGATGTTTACACTACTCCTTGTTGGTTAGAAACATTCAAGTACGCCTGGTGTTTACACCACTCCTTGTTTTGGTTAGAGACACTCGGATACGCCCGGTGTTTATACCACTCATTTGTTGGTTAGAAACACTCGGGTATGCCCGGTGTTTACACCACTCTTTGCTTCAATTAGAAACATTCAAGTATGCCCGGTGTTTATACCACCTTGCCTCGGTTAGAAACATTCAAGTACGCCCGGTGTTTATACCACCTACCCCGTTGGTCAGAAGCGTTTGGGATGTGTGTCCGATGCTTATACCACCCCGTTGGTTAGAAGCATTGGGTTGTGTACCTGATGTTTATACCACCCTGTTGGTTAGAAGCATTGGGTTGTGTGCCCAATGTTTATACGACCCCTTTGCTTAGAAGCGTTTGGGACGTGTGTCCGACGCTTATACCACCACGTTGGTTAGAAGCATTGGGTTATGTGCCCGATGTTTATACCACCTTTCTAGTTAGAAGCGTTTGGAACATTTTTTGACGCTTATACCACCCTATTTTGGTTAGAAACATTGTAACGTGCTCTGATGTTTATATCACTCTTCGGTGTTTGCACCGCTCCCTTTTCCCTCACGCGCATGGTGCGTTAGGATGCTTTAGTTAAATGCATCTGGACGGATTCCGATGCTTATACTACTCTTTGTTTTGGTTGCATAACAGTTGGATGTGTTTCACTTGTTATCACTGCTTCTTTCCTCGCGTGTGCCACACGTTGGGATCTTGTTTGCTGCCACGGGTGCGCCCAACGGTTGTTGTTCTTTACCTTTTCTGCGTGAGGTGCAGTTAAGATTGCATAATTTTCTTACATCATTTCTGCATGAAATGTGGTTTGGTTCCTGTTTACTTGCTTATGTACAAGTTTGCTGTAGCATTTCTTTGCACAATGTTTGCATCTAAATGTTTCATTATAGCCCTCATTTCATGATTATAAGTTATGTTCTACATAGTGCATATCATTTGCATCTTGCCCCAGAACTACGCTGGTTTGATTCCTTGCAAAGGGATACGTACACAGCCTGAGGGCGCAACCGTTCTTTGTTTTGCTTGCTTGTCTGTCTAAGTCTTTAGCCTTTCAAAAATAGGTCGTCTCTGGGTTTTGACATTCACTCCCATCATTTCATGACTTCCGAGTTCTGTCAAAAAAGGACAACTATAGACACCCCATTTTTCACTGTCCTCAAGACTTGGACGTCATCGTTTGAACACCTGATGGTTGTGCTCGCCCGTGTTTGTTTTGAGTCTCGGAGGGTCTCAGCTAAGCGCCTTGTCTTAGAGCCTCTAATCTTGTCTATTTTGTGCTTGGTTGTGAGCCAAAACCTTGGTGCCTCTTGCCTGGAGAGGGGAAGGGCCTTGTTGGCCACTTTTGGCAATTGTCGGCCACTTTTCCCCTTGTCGGCCACTTGAAGTGGTCGGTTGGCTAGAGGAGGTGGCCAACCGGCCACCTAAAGTGGCCGATGGCCATTTTTCTCCTTTTTCAGATATTTATTTGCCAGCTGTGCCAGCTATTGTCCATTGATGCCATCTCCATACACGTGTATGGAGGGATGAATGCAAGCTTTTAGCTTGCATTTCTATATAATGAGCGGTCTCTCCCCCATTTGAGGGGTTAGAAAATTTTGGAAGCAAATTTCCTCTCTCTATCTCTAGAATCCTCTCTCTCTCTCCCTATTTTGTGCTTGAAAGTGAGAATTCTCTACACATTTACACTAGGACCCTTGACCAAACATCTTCATCTTGGAGCTGAGGTTCTTTGAGGCTTGGTTTGAGTTCTTAAGGTTGGTTTGAGCTCAGAATTGGGGCTATTTATTGTTGTGCTTCAAAGGTATAAGGCTTACCTCTTTTAAGCTTTTTTTTAATCAATTGCTTGGCCATCTTTTTACACTATTTTTGGCCTGGTTTTCAACTACAAAAAACTCTAATTTTTGGGCCTTAACATGTTGGTTTGAGCATATTTTGTGTTAGGGGGTAGTCTCTCCCTTTTTGTTCCTTAGCTTGTGAGCTTCTTGCATCATCTTTCAGCATATTCAAACCAAATCTTTTGGCCTTTCAAACCACTAAAATTCAGAGTTATTTTAGTGGTAAAAAATATGTTTTGAAGTCCAAAATAGGAGGGGGTGGCCTCCTCTCTTTGTGTCTTATTTGCAAGTGTAGATCGCCTAATATGTGAGCATGTTTTTCTACCTTTTTGTGACTTAATCTCAGCATGTTTTAGCCACTGATTTGGCCTAGTTTAGCTCTGTTTTGGGCTGATTTGATCATATGAGCCTTGTCTTGCATGGTTGTAGTGCAAATGCCTTCACTAGCTTAGTGTTTTAAGGCCTCTAAGATGTGTTGCTTGAGATGGTTGCATGTTGTAGCATCATTTTACATGTGATTTCAATGTACATAGCTCTGTCACACTCTCACTTATTTCACTCTTTCATTACTTTTGAGAGTTGTGCCTTGAGCTTTGTTTGCAAACTAACATGCGAGCATGTTATTTTACCATTTTATGCTTCAATCTCAGCGTGTTTTAGCCACTGTTTTGGCATGTTTTAGCTCTGTCCGGAGCTAGTTTGGTCATTTGAGCTTGGTATTGCATACCTCTAATGTAGTGCTCTTCACTAGTTTGTTGTTTTTGGCTTTTAACATGTTGTGTATGTGTTGCTTGCCTGATTTAGTGTCTTTTTGCATGCCATTTCAGCACTAAAAAGTCTGCAACCTCCCTCTATTCTTCACTTTTCAATTTGTTTTGAAAGTGGCCTTGAGCCCTTTGTTGGCTTGAGTGTGAAATTAAGGCTCTCATGCCTAATAGTTTTAATCCTCTCTTGAGGGTTTCTACTAACCAACAACATGAGGCATCTTTCATGCTCAAGATGCTTGTGGCTTAAGCCATCTTTCCAATTAGAGGACTTTCATTTTGGACTTAACCGGTTAAAGGACTAATCGGTAATCTAAAATGAGTAAACAAAACGAACAAAGTAAAACTTGAGCAAGATAAGCATTTTGTGTTACATTGCATGTGTTTGGATCAGACGTTAATCTAAACACAAGAAATGTGGGACATTTCATACTCAAAATGATGAAACGTGTCACGTTTCTTGGTCGCCGTCACCCTTGATCATGCATGATAGGGTAGTGGTACTTTGAGTCTTATTTGTGCATTCATTAAGCTTGTACAAGCTTGACTCTTTGGCCATCATGCATTAAAAATGCTTGATTGGTGGCTTGAGAGCCAAGTGTCATACTCCTTTGAGCTTGAGAAATGATAAGGAGGGTGGCAGTACTCACATTCCTTGAACAATGCATTGCTTTGCCTCTGTTGCTCTCTGTTATAGCAAAAACAAAAGTTTGGAAAAGCAAGTGGCCGACTAACCACTTGAGGTAGTCGACCGGCCACTTATACTAGCCAACTGGCCAGTTGGGGTGGCCGACAGCCACCTTTTGTGGCTGATCGGCCACCAGTCAATTTTTGTGCAAAAGTGCTCCTGTGTTGGAGCAGAGGCAACAAGTCCAAGGTTTTGAACCTTGATTGTAGTAATCCTATTATTGTATTGTATTTAACTAAGACAAACCAGATAGCATTAATCAAATCACAACTTGCCAATAAATAACAATCAGTGTGTTTGGTTTGAATTTTTTTGATTAAGTTTTTTAAAAATTGAATTTTTTGATTTTCGTATTTTTTTATTTTTGGTGAATATTTTTAATGCGTATTTTCATTTTTTGGGATCTTATTTTAGCAGGAAAATATGCTTAGTAAGAATCATTCACTAATTAAGTAAAAATCTGTATTATAATTGGGTCTGCAATATGTTTTGTTATTTTTTATATAAGATTTTTAATGAAGCCAAACACTTAATAATATTTAAACAAAAAAATTTATAATTATTTACAAAATTCTTAATAATAAGATTAGCATTTCAATGTTAGTAATAATAATAGTCTCAGCAATGAGGTTTCCATTTCTTTTTATTGAAATATAATCTAAGGTTTCATTTGTATAGTTCAAAGAATTTGAAGTTAAATTTTACAAACAAATAGAGGTTTATAAAATATAAAAGAGTCAACTATTATACATCAGAAAAATAAAAGAATAGGGGAAGAAGATAAATATTTTATTACGATTCTGTTTGGCATAGGCTAAACAAATTTACATTTTTTTGTTTGCCTTTAGTTAATTTTTAAACAAATTATGATAATTTTTTTCCCCTTTCAAGGTACTTATAGTCTTGAAGGATCTCAAAAATAAAAATATTTTATACATATAAAAAATTATTTTTTCCTTTTGATCTTGGTGGATTTTTTCATTTTTTGTATATAAAAAAATTTAGGGTCTTCTACTTGATTAAGACTTAAAAATGCTTTTTTTTTTTTAATAAATAAATAAATTCTTTTGCTAAAACAAAAAAGTAATTGCCAAACCAGGTCTTTTTCTCCACACAATTAATTATAATTCCTATCGAAGGATTTCAAGTATCTATTTCTACATTGTTATTTGAGTTAATTATATCAAGACCGCATAATTATAGTAAATTTTACATAATCTATAATTTAAAAACTCATATATTTTAATCTTTTCAATTATAAAAATTGTACAAATGCTCAATTTTGAAAGCACAGAAGGGTAAAATGATATTCAATAATAATCATATTGATTTTTAAGAGCTCATAACATAATTAACCATCCTTATTTCAAATTCATCCTAATCCATTACCATAATACTCTCAAATTCAAATTTAGGAATAATTACAAAAAAAAATGCCAAGATTTTAGTCTTGTAACAAAATAAACTATGAATTTTTAATTTTATCAATTTAAATTCTAAACTTTTGACTTATTTTTAATCTAAATCATTTGCTTATAATACTCATATTTTCATCAATTTTACTTAACATAAATACGTAAATATGTTAGATTAAATACATCAAAAATTTAAAGTTTAAATTGATAATATTAAAAACTCATAATATATTAGAAAACTCAAATCTTAATTTTTTTTTATTTTTAATTTCTCCTTTAATTTAAAGAAAAAAAATTATATGCCTGACATATCTTTCAAAATTAATTACAAATTTATGAAAAAATATATGATTTTATTTTTTAATATTTATAATATTTATAACTAATTTAAAAATAATTTTCTCAACATTCATTGATATGAAATTATGCCAAATTTAAGTACAACCTAAAAGGAATTTTATGTACTTCAAAATGAAATTTAATAAATAAATTTCATAATTATGTGACCGCTATGTTTCACGCGAGAGGATCCTCTAGAGTGATCTCTCTGAAGTGATCTCTAGAGTGATTTTTGAGAGTTTGACACGTGCCCCACTAGTAAAATCAACGGTTAAGATTATTTTGGTAAGGAAGTGATCTCTCTGCCTTTTCTCTTCCATTTTCTTGCTCAAGAAAATCATTCAAAATCCAGAAATCTCACAAACCCATCTCTGAAGTGAGTGCAATCTTAGCTCGTTTGGGTTGAATCTCTGAAGTGGAGTTGATTCTCACAAACCCATTTCACAAAAATTGTTTCAATGAAGCTTCATCTATTTCACAAAAAATCAGATTCAACTCTGAGTTGATTCTCACAAACCCATTTCACAAAAATCGTTTCAATGAAGCTTCATCTATTTCACAAAAAATCAGATTCAAATCTTAGCTCGTTTGGGTTGAATCTCTGAAGTGGAGTTGATTCTCACAAACCCATTTCACAAAAATCGTTTCAATGAAGCTTCATCTATTTCACAAAAAATCAGATTCAACTCGAAGTTGATTCTCACAAACCCATTTCAAAAATCGTTTCAATGAAGCTTCATCTATTTCACAAAAATCGATTCAAATCTTAGCTCGTTTAGGCTGAATCCCTGAAGTGGAGTTGATTCTCACAAACCCATTTCACAAAAATCGTTTCAATGAAGCTTCATCTATTTCACAAAAAATCAGATTCAACTCTGAGTTGATTCTCACAAACCCATTTCACAAAAATCGTTTCAATGAAGCTTCATCTATTTCACAAAAAATCAGATTCAACTCTTTCCAACCAGCAAAGTAGCTCGGTTGGGGATCTGATTTGAAAAATCGTTGAAATCGTTTGAAATCTCACAAATCGATTCAACGAAAAAATCCTATTAATTTTACAAGCGGGAGCCGAGTTGAATCTGAGTTGAATGAAATCAAAAAAATCTGATTTTTTCAGATTTCAAAATCAGATTTTTCATTGCGGGAGCCGAGTTGAATCTGATTTCGTTGAAAAAAAGCTTCATCATTTTGATGAACAATGAACAAGAAGAGCGGAGTTGATTGGGTTGTGTTGTGAAGATGATGATGAATGGAAGCCATTAACAGAGCTTCAAAAATCTAAAATTTTTTTTTTTTTTTTTTATTTTGAAAATCCTCACCAAAACGACGTCGTTTTAGTGAGGCCTAACCACAACCGTTGAATCATCCACTCTAGAGGATCACTCTAGAGAGTTACTCTAGAGGATCCGGACGCATGTTTCACATAAGAAACAAAAAAATGAAGAGCTCTCTTGAGCAGTGAAACCCAGGTGGCCCTTTTTGTCACGTGCTCTGTTTATCAATTTATTTTTTTTCTTTTTTCCTCCCCTTTCTTGTGCTGTGCGCAACTGTACTCTCTCCTCTGACAAATACTTTTTCCAGCCCTTTTCTTGTCTTTTCCCAGTTGCCTCCTGTGCTCTGATCTCCAAATTTCCCAGACCAATATACTCTTTCTATTCCTCTCCTCATTTATTTCCTTCTTGAATCTTCTTTCTTTCTGGGTTTTGCTTTTCATAACCCTTTTGTGGGTTGGGTTGGGTTGGGTGGGGTTGGGTTGATTTCAATTTCCCTTTCAAGAGTTTTCTTGTTCATTCTTGGTTGTCATGATTGTGATGGGGTTGTGTTTGGTTTCCAGGAATTTGCTTTCTCTACTTTAAATTTTTCTTCTTTCATAATCTTTTGTGGTTTGGGTTGATTTCAATTTCCCTATCCAGAGCTTTCTTGTTCATTCTTGGTTGTCATGATTGTGATGGGTTAATTGCGCTGTGTTTGGTTCCCGGGAATTTGCCTTGTCTTGATTTCTTTCCATTCATGATCGGATCGCCCATCCCCTTTTTAAAACTTTTCTCATCTGGGTTTCCTCTGAATTCTGATTCCTTTATCAAATCTTTTTTTTTCCTTTTGTGGATTTGAATCACTCTCTTGATCGTTTCAGTGCCGGATTTCTGCGATTGAAATTGCCATCTGGGTTTTCACTAAATCACGTAATGCAATTTAATTAAGGTGAGAAATCAATGATCATTATTTTTTTTTGTTTGAGTTCCTGGAATATTTTCAATGTTGGGTCATTGTAGACTGTGTTTGGATCTTTGATTTATGAATGGATTAGTGAGACAAAGAAGAGAAGGAATTTGTGGAAAAAAATTCAGCTTATATATTTTATTCACTTTTCCTTTCCTTTTCTTTTCTCTCTACAGTTTACTCCACAAATCCAAGATCCAAACACTAATGTTGTGTTGATTTTGGAGTGAAATTGAGTTTGATTGAATTTTTCAGCAAAATGTTGAGATCAGAGTTGTGTGATTATCCACTTATCGAAATGACTCTGTTGCTGGGTATATATTCAAGAATATCTTGAGACACTGAGATGGGTTTCTTATGAATTTATTGAACAACTATGTTGGTTCAAAGTGAGATTTGAATTTGTTTAGTTGAAATGATTGAATTATTGGGTTTTCAAGATTGAATATCTATGGACTTGTGGAATTGTAAGCATTTGAGATTCTTCGGTACCCATTTGAATTCTATTCCTTGCAAATGTGTTGCTTTGCTTGTCATTGCTTTGGTTCTTAGATCTGTTTTGATCCCTACATTCTCCAGATTTGGTGGGATTGAACATGACAACAGCGTTAAAATGTTGATCCCAAATGATTCCTTGTCATTAAATTCACAATTTGGAATTCGAAAACTCAAGTTCTTGGAGGTTCCTCAAATCATATGGGGTTTAAACAATCAGAAGATTGCTTTTGCTAGAGCTTGCCTGACTGCAAGAATGTTAAACCGAACCCTTTTGATGCCGAGCCTAAGTGCTTCATTGTTTTATAAAGAAATTGATCTCCTGCGACCCATTTCCTTTGACAAGGTCTTCCAATTTGAAAGGTTCAATTCGCTTTGCAACGGGTTTGTCCAATTAGGCCAATACACAGATCTTTCAAACCGGTCTAATGTTGTTGAGCTTCAAAAGGGAAGTGGAAGGAAGTGGACGGTTGAGAGAGATCTAGATCAACTGAGACAGTTTAGCAGCGATCCATATGACGGGTATGAAACAATTTGGATAGTTGGAAAAAACCCATTTCTGTGGCACGATCACTGGCCCATTAAAGATTACGCCATGGTCTTCGAGTGCTTAGGTTTGGTAGATGAAATATCCAAAGAAGTTGACAAAGTTGTCTCCAAGATTAGAGACATAGGAAGAAAAATTGTTTCGGGGAATTCTGTGTTGGAGCCAGTTCCTTATATAGCAGTTCACATGCGGATAGAGAAGGATTGGATGATTCACTGTAAGAAAATGGAGCAAAGATCGAACATTAGCGAAATTTGTAGCAGCAAGGAGGAGATTATGGAGCGAGTTGGGAATATTGCGGGACTGAAAAGCCCAATTGTTGTTTACCTTGCTGTGGCCGATAGTCTTCTTGAAGATGACTCTATCTTGGACGGTTGGAAGGAAGGTTTGCTTCCCTTTGAGAAGAAGAAATTGGGCATTGCAGGAATTTACAAGAGGTACCCTTACCTCATTCAATCAGCTATTGATTACGAAGTTTGCTTGAGAGCCGATGTGTTTGTAGGAAACAGCTTTTCGACATTTTCCAATCTTTTAGTTCTTGAGAGAACACAAAAGATTATTAGAACAGGCGTCACAAGCTCGTGTGCTACGGATGTAAGGTGGCCTTCCTATGCCTATAATATCTTAGGCGAATCGAATGGCCCTCGTAGATGGATGACAAATATGTCTGCCTCAAGTCTACGCGCAATTAGCTATGGTTCAAATGAAATCTCTTGTTAAAGGTTGGACACATTTTGATCAATTAGTGTAGATAACAGGGCTTTTGATTTTTGAAAATTTTGTTGATCCTTCCGGCAGAGATTGGTTGGTGCATATTTCAAGGATGATTCTTTGTGTAAAGAAAATTGATGATAGAGATCACAAAAATAGCATTTTGAGGTATGGTTGTTTGTTTGTTATATCTTATACTATGAACATTTATTTTATTGTCATATTCTTTGCAAACATTTTAAAGAACATGTGTTGTATCTTTAGTACACTTGTCATTGAAGAAACAATGAATTTTGAATTGATAGAAAGTTTTATGACCCTTTAAACTCTTAGAATCGAATTCTAAATCAATATGGCATTGTCGGATGCTTCTGATCAATAAAATAGGAAGACAAGAACCACCAAGACAAGTATAGTGATTCGATCTTTTGATTACCCGTTTTCTTGGAAAACCACTTTTGGGTTGTGCAATTCGATCCCATTTTTACTTTTCTTTTGAATGTTTTGCGCTGCTGAAGAAACTGAAAAATTTTGAAACCTTGAATATCATGGAAACTGGAAAACTAAAAACAAAACAATGCTTATTCACTTCATTCTGTGTCTGTTTATAATTGATGTACTGAGAAATATAAGTAAACTCGTAATCATGAAGCTGATTCAATTGGATGGTAGTAATGATTTTTTCTTTTTACTTATTTTTCCTCCGTGATTTAAGTGTGGAGCATAAGTATTCTAATGTAAAAAAAATGAAAAATAAAAGAACTACCAATTTTCTTTGCTAACATTCATTCCTTAAGAGTGACTCCCATTGTTCATTTAAAATATGGCAATGCCTAAATTATAATTTGACATATTTACAGTATCAAAATGTTAAATTTTGACAATGTTACTCTACTGGTGCAAGTATCATTTTGATACATTTAGATCATTTATTTATGTTTATTGAATGTCTTACATTAGATCAGTCACTTTGAGAAATGTAGCAAAATGAGTTCAATTTTTGTAGTTGTATAAAAAGGAAGTGTCTTAACTTTTTTCCTCAAGTGTGTTAGTTAAAAGAGAAGGGAAATTCTACTATACACCCCTCCTACTATATGCACATTTAAATTATGTCATTTTCTTTTTTAGTTATGATTAATTTTCTTTTTTAGTTGTAAATTTATTTTAATTATGACTCGTGAGATCTTTAATTATGCCTTATGTGTTGTTTGGTTATGATTTTTTCTTTTTTAGTTATGATTTGAAAAGTATGAAATTATGTTATTTTTTTCTTTACTTTTAAGGTGCATACGGTACAGTGTGCATCATAATCTTTCCCGTAACCTTTGCTCATTGGATTAAATTCTTTATTGGATGAGTTGAGCTGGCACAAATAGGTTAGACAAATCACTAATGTTGTTTTTGAATTATAAAATTGGATAAGAATTTGAAAAGAAAAAGGGTAATAAAGAAAAGGTTTGTCTTATTTAAAAATTATAACCAAATAATTGAAAAAAATCAAATTAAATCAAACCATACAATTTGATTTGGATCGAATTGATTTGTGATTTTTTTACATTTTTTCCTCCACCCAACTTTGTTGCCTTCAAAGCACTCAAGGTACCTAGTTGGTGGATTTAGAAAAGGGATTTCTTGCTTAACTATTCTTAAATTATGGTTAATTTTTTTTTTAATATTTTATTTCTAAACTATCAATTGAATTGATGTAATTTTTAGCGTTTCTCATTTCATTTCATAGAACATATTTAAATTTTAAAATGACTCTTTTGCTCATCAAATTAAGTTTTAATGGTTACTGATTTAGACAATTGTCTCTAATCACATTAACTCAAATTATAAAATTTGAAAACTAAATAAATAAAATTGATATTTTGAAAATAAAATAAATAATAATAATAATTTAAGAGAAAAGTGAAATTAACCGATGTTATTAGCAACTTTAGATGATTATGAATTTATGCATAAAGTAGATGACCTTTTGTTTTTAGCTAATTTATGAAAAATGATGCTCTAAGTTCACTCCTAGCTCGAAAACATCCACGGTGGCAAGTTGTGATTTGTTGCAAATTTTTAGACTAAGTCTATGTTTGGCATGTAATTTTAAGACTATTTTAGTTACAAAAACATAAAATAGATTAAAAAATCAATAAGACAAAATACTATATCTAAACTATAATTATTTTATTTTTTCTCACAAAAGTCAAAAAAGCCAAAAATATTCATCGCAAATGAGACTTTTTAACCCCAAATTAAAAAAATCAAAAAACCAAAATATCAACTCACATTTCAAACGAAGGCTAAATAGCACAACTCTTAAGCAATATTTGGTTCAAGAATTGAAAGTCATTTTTATCAAAAGTCGGAATATCCAATCCCATGTTTAGTTTGATTAAAAAAAAAACATAAAAAGAAAATGCACGCTATAAATAAAATCTTAATTTACAAATTTAGGAGAATTAACATAAATACAATTCATCATTTGTATTCTATCATTTTTGTCTAGTTAATTTTATTTACATTAATTTTACTATCTTTTTTAATTTCTAAGTCACAATTTTTTAATGTTTATTTACACTAAAATTTATAAAATTTTAAAAAATTAAAAATCTGCAAGCCCACAAACCCAGGCCTTAGGAATGAGCCTAGATCTGGGCCTGGAGCTGAGCCTGAGCCTGAGCCGGACCAATTTTACACCCATTTCAAAACATTGGATAACACATCTCAATTATTTGGAAATTTAAGGGAGAGAACCACAATAAATGAACATGCTTGTTTCATTGATTTTTAATCTTTAATTCAACATATATTTTTCAATTTTCTTTTCTATCCTCTTTGAAGAAGAAAGCAAATCATGATGCAACAATTCCTCACCCTTAAAGCAAGGAAATTCAAGGTCACAAAAAGGTCATCCAACATAGAAATCACTATCCCATTTTTTAAAAAAAAAGAAATCACTAATGAAAAATACATATCAAAGTACAAGTGCCCACTCTGTGTAGTCACTAAAAATAAAAATGGAGTAAAAGAGCGAGAGACTCTCTACCTCCTCGCAGCATTTTCCACGAAGCAAAGCGGCTTATTTCCAGTTTCTGGAACGTTCCAGCGCTACATTCGCTTCATTGAATGTATTCATCATAGTAGTTGTCGCTAATTACCGATACAAACCTTTCAAGCCAAGGAAGCTGATGAAGATCCTTCATTGCATCGACATAAGAGTCTGTACAGCGAGGTGGCGATTGATAAGGGTGATGATCGCTCAGACTGAATCCACCCGCGAGGAACCTCTGGATCAGCGCCAGCTGTGATCTCTCTTGATCAGTGTAAGCATCCATAATCATGGGGAGTGAGTCGAACGAATCCCATGCCCATTGTTCGGATTCTTGGGTTGGGTGAGCGACCAAGTCCTCGGAGTTGTCTTCATCCCAGAATGCACACTGACATGTCTGTTGGCTGTCTCGATAACCAGCACCGCATGAGTAGCAGAACTCGTGCCCACACCTGCAGACACAAATCACATAATCAGAACTTCAAAAAGTGAAAAAAAACACACACACACACACACAAAATAAAAGAGAGGAAAAGGGGGTGGGGAAGTGGAAAGAATCACCATCACTTTTTTATGTCTGTATCCGTACTTCTTAGATTAATGTGTTGAGAGAATTGTTGAACATAGTTTAAGGTCAATATTTTAGGGAATATTGTCTCTCTCAAATGATATATCATAATAAATTTCAATCTGAGCATATAGTCCATAACAAACCACTCTTGTTTTACAGCTGTGCATGGGCAAACACAAAAAGAAAGCACATCCGCATGTCTGGGCACATGGACATAAAACATAAATACAAATGAGAGAAAAGGTAATAGCAGAACACAAGCATTCTCTAACCGAAAATTGAATTACATTAAATTCCCCTTCTATGCACCATGGGTTTGACCACCTCTCCTTGTTGGTCGGCATCTCTCCACCCAAGACTGGCCAATAAACACCAGAAAAAATCCAGTCAAAAAGCCATCTTCCATCAACGTAAAGAGATGAGACATTGAGTAATCTCCAAGCAAAGGAGAGGAAGGAAACTTTGGTGGGAACTGGAAAATCTAGTCCACTTTGGTGGATATCTCTACAGTTTTTTCCCCTTTTTACTAGGTCTTTTTTTTTTTCCTAATAGCTGATACTCCAGACTAGTCATCTATGTTACATGGGCTTGGGTACAGCTAATAAGGACGGATCTAGGGTTTTTGTCTAGTAGGGGCATAAAAATAATTATAAGTAAAATATTAAAAAAAAATTCACACTTCTTACATGCATCTTGGGTATGGTCAGATGCAAGTACGTGTCCAAGTGTCAAGTTCATCTAATTCTCATGCACAACGACACCAAGGCATAGGTAAATTTCATATTTCTATCATTTATTTAGGGTAAAAATTAATGCTATTCGCAGACTAGCATAGAGCATTTTGTGCATAATTTCATAGTAAAATGTTGGGTGCATGTGCAATAGCATGATGGATGCATCTCACACCCTAACCCAAGGATCAAGTTTGACACAGATACTTCACAAATTTAGAAGAGTCCATATTACATAGCTTTTCATAAGGTTTTTGACCCTCAAACAAAAATAAGGTGTGAACAGTACTGCCAGAATATTGTCATCACATACTAGTTTGACGGGTTGGTTTGAAAGAAAATTAAAAAATCCCACCATAAATGGATTTATTAAATGAGATTATTTTCATGTCGTGCAGGTATGTAACGCCTTTCTTTCCATCACTGCTCTAAAGATACATTTATGATTTTACTTCAGAGCCAAACTGCTAACTTGTCTAACATGCACGCATGTAGAAGGGTGACCCATATGTGGAGGAGGGAAGAAAATTTCTATTTAAACTTACTTATCCAACTTTAATAGTACATTTAAAATAATACCGTTTAGTTTCCTTTTTATAGTAGTTTTTTTTTTTTGTTTCGATTTTAAGAAGATTATTATTTTTAAATAAAAAAGAAAAACAGCAGCGTCTATATATCTAAAGAAAGTGATCTTACCAACAAGTCATGTGGTAGCAACCATGGATTAGCTCAATCATCCGCCGGCACTGTTGGCAGCGCCTCCACCTGTTGCTTTCTGCCAGACGATGCAGAGTAATGTCAGCAGCATCCCTCTCATCCAGAGGGAGGTTTTGATACTCTTCACAGCTCATCGAAGAATGCCAAGGGACCCCACATTCCACACAGATAAATCTCTGACAGACCGGACACTCCACACAGCTGTTATCTGACTGACTCGATGAACTCGCCCTTGTCGATAAGCATTCATGAGGATCGAGGAGAACTGAACAATTTGGAAAGGGGCAATAAATTTTGTCCGAATTGAGAACGTTTGATTCTGCAAGGGCTCTCTCTAACATTTCATATGAGGCAACTGGAAGAAAAGATCTGCATTCAGGGATGGAGATACAATATTTGCATCGTAACTGAGGACATCGAATGGGGACTTGAGAAGATTGCACTTTCCCATCGACATAGGTTTTCATACAATGGGAACAAAACTTGTGGGAGCATTTCAATGTGATAGTCATCTGCAATGGCTTCTCCTCGCAACATATCGAACAATTTTCAAATGATTCAACTCCCTCAGCAGGAAAAGAGACAACCCCAATCGCCACTTGGGCCAAGCATAATGGCCTTTCTAGGTCTATATGGGGAACCAACTTAAGAACAAAGGCTTCCAGATCTTCTGCATGTTCTAGGATCCTTTGCCTCAATGCTAGGAGAAGTGGATTATCGAGTTTCTCCCCATTAATAATCTGTCAAAAAGTCATCTCACTTTGAGACGTATGAAACAATACACAGAAAATATGTTGGTACTTGGAGATAATTAACATCAACATAAAAATTAGAAAAGAAAAAAGATACCAATTACTGCTCAAATTTTTTTCTTTATTGTTTAACTTATGAAAGGTAATTTCAAGAATGTTTTCAAGCCAACCAATCAAATGGATTACACAAACAACCAATCTTTATAAATTTTGTATCTCAATCATAGAGATGTATTAGGGCATAATAAACGGGATAAGTGATCCGAATTTTTTTTTTTTTAATGGAACTTAAGCATTCATTAAATGCTGGTTTTGCATTTCATTTAAACCAAAAACTACAAAATATTGCATGCTCAAAAAGCCATATATCTCAAAATAACAAAGAAAATAAAAACCATATCAACAACTGGGTAACAGACACAAACAGGAAAAAAAAAAACCTCTGGTTGACACAAAGAAAGATATATGTTCATATGTTTATATTCAGTCGGAAACAAAATTTACCAACATTTAGATCATAAAGAAACTACATTAGCAGCAGAATTAATTGCAACAGACTCTAATTGAAGAATGTATGGTAAAAAACCGTAAGTATATATTGAAAGCTGGATTAGATGGCTCACCTGATCATATAAAATCTCAGAGTCGGTACAAGCAAACACCCGCACAATCTTATTTCGTGCAGCCTCTAACAGACCATCCATCAAAGCTAAATAGTTAGCAACCGATTCATCTACATAGAAATCAAGCTTTTTCTGTACTTGAATCAAAGGAACATTAGCTGATCTTTCCATAACCACCCCAATCCCGGAAAGCCCAGTGCCACATTCTCCAGCCTTAGCTATCGATATACCCTTGAAGAACATATTCACTGAACCTTCATCAAGAATGTCCTTTGAACTTTCCTTCGCTGATTCTTCCCTCTCCATCAATTCATCTTCATCTTCGCAACAACTCCGAAAATCTTCATCTTCTTCTAATTTCATTTCTCTACCCGAATTCACAACAGACCCACAACCAAAATTTGTTTGCTTCTCCATTTTCACAAACTTTAAATAAATGAAGCTGTGATTAACATCAAAATCTACTGAAAACCCATCAACAAACCAATCTGGAACTCTCAAAATTCAGCATCTTTTTCATCAAACCCACAACAAAAAAGATTACCATCAAATATAGCTCTTCCCATATATGTGAATCAAACCCAATAGAAACCCATCAAAAATTCAATCTGAAACTGAAACATCAAATTTTACTGGTTATATCTACAGAAAAAGAGGCCCCCTCAAAAAATTACAGAATCAGAGACCAATATAAAAATAAAAATGTCTCATTTCTTGATCTAAAGAAAAAAAAAAGAACCATCAAAATTGGATCTAAATCTACAGATTATGTTCACCTAAAAATCATCAAGCAAGAAACCCAAAAAAACACAGGAATTGAAGTGTCTAAAGATACAAAATGACTCTATGATGTTCTATTAGGAAACTTCAACAAATCTAGGAGACATATATATAATTATTGAATAAAGCCAAAAAAATAAAAGACAGATATAAGAAGGAATCAAAGGAAAGAACAGAAGTGAAGCTTCCACACCTTATCTGGAGGAATTTGATCTGGTTTTCTTTCTTTTAGTGGTCTCCGAAACTGTCTCCAAAATGCTATAAAAACCCTAACCTGACAACTGACTCTTTACCAAGATTTGTTTTTCTAGAGAGAGAAAAACGGAGGATAGTGAGAGAGCGAGAGAGAGAGAATGATCATTCATATCAGTCACTGTTGGCGTTAATGGCGTAAGAAGAAAGAGAGTGTTTTTAGCTGCTGTGCTGGCATTTCTTTATTTTTTTTTTATTTTTTTTTTTCAATTCAATTTTCAAGAATGTATATATGGTTTTTTTTGGGTTAATAAATTATCAATGCACTCATTATGATTTGTTTAAAATATAAATTATTTTTTATTTTAAAAAATTAATTAAAAAAATAAAATTTATAATTACTTAAATTATTAATTGAAACAAATTTTTAGCATGACTAAACACTATTAATTAAATTGATGATTTATTAATAAAATGAACGATTTGTTATGAAATTAGAAATCTCATGAGGTGAAATTTGCAACACTACAGAGGGCGATTCGTATTTTAATCAGATCTTAGGGAGGTGTATTTGCAATTCACCCCTTTTTTTATTGCAGAAATTACCAAATAAATATATGAAAAAAAAAATTAAGACTTAACTTGTGTAACAAATTAAATTTTTAAGATTTATCTTGAGTATTACTATTTAGACCTAAAAGTTAGATTTATTTTCTAAATCTAATGATGTGTTAAGAAGATAATTGATTGATATTTAAAATTTTTCTTAATACATCACTGACTCAGAAAAATTGATCTAAAAATAAATTTATATATCATTTTCTTTTTTAAAATTTAAATATTCATCATCTAAATTGATTCCAACCACTTTCCGTCAAATTTCAATAATAAGACTAGTAAATTTTTATACTTTTTTTTAAACCCGTGATGTTTTTTTATTTATTTTTTAACATGATGTCAAATTAAAAACTATCTTAATTATATTAACTACCATTTTGTCAATTGTTTCCCTATTGGATCGACCCTTCACCACACCTTCGGCACATTAGTTTCCCCTTCACCTCCACCAGCTGCCACCATCACCCTCTTCTCTACGTACCCATTGTAACCATCATTTTTTAAATTTTTTTTCCCATATGTCCATATCATTACTTACATCCTCCACCATCTACTTCTACCGTATTGCCCTCCCCCAATCCAGCTCTCTCTCTCTCCTCTTTCTCTCTTGTTACTCATCAAAGATCACAATATTAGCTACTTAGTGGTCACGATCCTCTACCACCCTAGGGTCACAAAGGCATCCATTTTTGTAAAGATTAAACAAATGTTGGACCATGATTCTTCGCCACCTAATGGATACAATTTTCCCCCAACTGATGGCCATGAAGATCTCCATCACCACTGCTACAAAAATCAAACAGTGGTTGGGTCACGGTGAAGACACAACAAGGCCAGGGGATCACGTCCCTCCTTTAATTTTGAATTTTTTTTTTGGTTATTGACATATGTATATTTTTTTTCTTAACATGTTCTTTGACTAAAAGTTTATTGTATTGTTCACAACAAATAGTTATTTGATTTTTTGGAAACACTATATGGTATTGTTTATGTAGTAGTTTAAATCATTAGTGTAGCAAAAAATATTATATATCGGATATAATAAACTCATTATTTTCAAGTAGTTGACATACCACTTAATATGATTTGTGATTTTCTATGTTTTGAGCATCATGTAAGCAATGTCACATGGTACTATAAGACTGTTTAATAATTTTCATTCAAAACACATTATTTATAAGCAATGTCATCTTTTTAATATTTTTCTGTCAAAAAAAAATTAAATATATTTTATAATAATTTGTGCTATAAATGATGTGTTTTTATTTTTTAAAATTAGGAATTTTGATCCATAATTTTTTGTACTAAAATTACAAACTTACATCATCATCACACACCGAGCTATTTCACACTATTATAGAATTTTGATTTGTTTTTATCAATAATGAATATGTAATTTTTTATCTTTAAATTTCTCTCATAAAATTATTATTATCTCGCTGTTGCTCAT
This sequence comes from Camellia lanceoleosa, assembly GCA_025200525.1. NCBI lineage: Eukaryota > Viridiplantae > Streptophyta > Magnoliopsida > Ericales > Theaceae > Camellia > Camellia lanceoleosa. The sequence goes on along the minus strand of CM045758.1, from coordinate 61,749,689 downwards.
GATTTTTTTTAAATAAAAAATTATAATTAATAAGTATTCCTTCTAACTTAATTTTCTGACTCTGCTACTGGTAGGGCTGTGCAAAATAATGCTCAATTCGCATCAATTCGCACCGCTCTAACCGCTAATTGCAATTTAAACTTTAAATTTATAATCCGCTAACCAAACCGTTCAGCTCTATTATAGTTGAAACATATATATTTTTTAATTTTTAATGAAATATCAATATAAAAATGAGTGTGAGAGGGATTTAAAATATAAAATTTATTACAAATTAGTAGTTATATATATGAAAAATTATTTTATGTTATTTATTTAAAAAATATTATACAAATTAATGTTATATATTATACAAATATATGATAATTAATTAAAATATTCTTTAATTCACTAATCTATCAAAAATTATTTAAATCATAATTTATCAATCCACTAACTCGTTATTCGACTTATAATTTTATTCTCAAATCTAGGGTTGGTTTGGGATGTCCTAAAAAAGTGCACTTTTTGACTTATTGGTGGGTTTGGGTTGGGTTTGGGTTGGGTTTGATGTGATGTGTTAGAGAGGTGATGTGATTTAAATAAGATGATGTGACTGAAATAAGATAATTTATCAATCCACTAACTCGTTATTCGACTTATAATTTTACTCTCAAATCGTATAAATTGCAACCCGCACACCCAAGCCACTAGTCACGCCACCATGAATGTCCTTGCTTTGCCATTTTTATGCCATTGTGCAACTTTTTTGTGTAATTTTTGTTCGGTTGTGCAATTCTTATTAGTATTTTTTTTGTTTGATTTTTTGTGAATGGAGTAAAAGGAAGGCATGGTGGTGGAAAGAGGACTGGGGCGTCGCATGACAGTGGAGATGTGGGTTTGGATACGAGTAATATCATACAAACAAATTTTATAATGGTCCCGTTTGTGGACTTGTGAAAAAATATTATAAATTATAAATTAATAGTTTATGACTTATAGTTGTTAACATGTTTGGTACAGTTGTGGGATTATAAATTTAAGCAGCAGAGTAGTATTTGGTTAATAAGCTGTAAAATAGTTTTTTACTGTATTATTGTCATTTCTACCCTTATATGATATAAAATGATTATTTTGTCATTTTTTTCAATTTTAATTTTCATTAATAAAAGTTAATATAATTAGTATTAATTAATATCAATTAATATAAAAATTGATACATTTGCTAAAAATGAATGGAAGTATTATTGTCACAATTATTTTTCATTATAAATTAATTAGTATTAATTAATTGCTTTATTAGTATCAATTAATACTAAAATTATTAATTAGTATAAATTAATATTAATATTTAATTTTTATTAGTATCAATTAATATTAATAATCAACAATTGTTATTAATTAGTATCAATTAATAATTAATTCCTTACAAAAGTATACAATATTAATTTATTAATAATTAATACCAATTAATATTGATTTTTTTAATTAATATCGATTTTTTTTATTTTTCTTCAGAAATATACAATTTTTTATTTTTTAATTAATATAAAAATATACAATATGAATTTATTAATAATTAATACCAATTAAATTTTCAATTAATATTGATTTTTTTCTTTTTCTTTAGAAATACAATTTTTTATTTTTTAATTAATATCAATATTAATTAATATTAATATTTGAGTATTGACAACGGCATTTAAGTAATTTTAGCCCCCCACACCAGCTACACTCTTAAGTCAAAAATTTAAACATCTCCTGACCAGCTTTTGAAATAAGGTAAGAAATAGCTTGATTTAAGCTATAAGTTGGTTAACTTAAGCTGCACCAAACACAATATTTTAGTTTAAATTAAGTTAAAAACTGAAATAAGCAGCTTATAAGCTCTACGAAATAGGCCTAATATGTTTTTATTAACTTATGTGGCATTTATCATATAAAAAATACAAGTTCTCATTAATTGAATAATACTTCATTTTAAAAATATAGTTGTTAATTGTCGGCTTATTTTTCCTACGAAGGAAAATATTATAAATGCGAGCGTGCCAGCAAGGATTGAAAAATCCTTACAGATTAAATTCAAGCCAATTATCAAGCGATTGCGTTGACGGTTCTTTTGCCTCAACGAAGAGGACTTCAAAATTGCCAAGTGTAGCGAAAAGAAAAATTAAAAGAAGAAAGGGGGACGGAGAAAGACGATTGAGTGAACAATCAAAGTAATAATTACTTACCTCTACTCCTATGCTTCGAAAAGGAAGTGCATGAAAATAAATGCTTCGAAATATAAATCTATGTTAAACTACTCCTAAGATAAGGAAAATGACAAGAAATATTGAAATCAACTGTCTTTGATTTAAGTTCTGGATCCTTTACAATGTAGCCATGAATGGCTATTTATAGGCAAATATTTGTAGGAAAAAACTTCCAGCAATAACTACCCAATAACCACCTAAAACTACCCACTCTTCCATCTTCATTCTTGTCTTGCCATATGTCCTTCCACTCATCCACTTTGTCCTTCATATTCTCCATTATCTTTATAACTTCTTTTAACTTCCAAATGAATAAGAGAATGCCACGTGTCCTGCAATTATATAAATAATAAAAATTGCAGATTTATGGTGCTAACATTACCCCCCGCGGCCCTTAAAAATGATGTTTATTTGAATTTTTAAAGGCCGAACCAAGCACATGATTAATCTAAGCAATAAAATGCTTCGAATAATACCAACAAAGTGCTTCGAATGATATAATAGCACTAATGAAGTGCTTCGAATGAGTATGAAATTATGACTAGATGCCTCAAATGCTAACTATTATGGACTAGTAACAAGCTTCGAAGGTGGTACAAAGAACCAAAATCATCTTTCGAAAGTTGAAAGTGCCGACAAAGGACAAATTACATCCTTGGAAATATTCGGCAAAGTTTCGAAGGTTCACAACCACCATTATTGTTTCTTCGAAGCTGTTAATGCAAGATGGAGTGCTTCGAAGCTTGCAAAATTATGGCAAAAGGGCCTTCGAAGCAACTTTTGGCCAACATTGTGGTTATCAAATTTTGTATGTTTTGGTTCGTACATAATTAATGAAAATATTAATTTTGTGCTTCGAACCAATTATTAATTCTTCGAAGATACCAAAAACTGTTGTTCTTCGAACCAACTTATCATGCCAAAAATAGGCATTATTCGACAACTAATTAATTGTCATTTTACATATATTTGAAGAGATGTACACATTTCGAAAGTTTTCAAAGCTTTATACAGTTTCGAAGGTAAAGTAATCAACCTTCGAAATAACTCTTGATGTTTCGAATGTATCTTCAAAGCTTTATACAGCTTCGAAGGTGAAGTAATCAACCTTCGAAACAACTCTTGATTCTTCGAATGTATCTTCGATGCTTTGACTGTGTACATACAAACAACTGGCCATCAATTTGAAAAGATAAGCCAATCTCAACCATTTATTTAAATGCATAGGCTTTTTCTAGCCAAATTCATGCATTTTAAATGGTCATCCCTTGTTCTTAGTTCTTCGAACTCATAAGAACAATTTGTTAATTTTATTAGCCACATCATTAGAATTATATTTTGATGTGAACCACAAATCCAAAAAGGATTTTGAACACCAAAAGTCATGGTATAGTGTGACCATGAAAATTCATACTTTTTGACATTTTGAAAAGTGTCAAAAATTTTGAATTCATGAACAGTGGCTTGTTCATCATTCTTGACCATGTTTGTTTTAAAAACAAAACTTTCGCTGAATTGATTTTCATAATTATTTAGCAAAGTGGGTTGTTTTTCCATGTTAGCCATTAATGGCTTATGAAAATCACTCATAAATATGTTATTTTCATAACTTGACTCTCTAAAATTTGATTTTTGGACCCCCCGAGTCATACATGGAACATCATTTTTAGCCAAATTTGGCTCAAGAACATGCTCTTTCGTTGTGTTAATTTCATAACTTGGCTCTTTAAAAACGGGCTCTTGAACCCCCCGAGCCATTGATGAAATCAACTCTTTGCTTTTGCTATTTTCAACTATGGAAAAATTCTGAAAAAATTCACCAATTCCTGCCATTAAAGCCTCAGTTAAAGACTTAATAGTGAGAGTTGATAACTCATCATTCCATTGGCGAATTTTCATATCAAGTTGATGAATTTCTCCAATTAAATGGTGTCTTTTTTCTTCCACCAAATAATATTGTAATGGATGAAAGTTTATTTCATCAAGAAAATGGATCTCTTTTTGAAGATCCAAAATTTTTCTTTCACGCCAATATATTTTAATTGACAAGTTCGAATGGCGAAATCCAAATTGTTTGTCATTTCTTACACTTGGTCGTCCCCGGCGTGCAAAAAATGTTGGCTTATTTTTCCTACGAAGGAAAATATTATAAATGCGAGCGTGCCAGCAAGGATTGAAAAATCCTTACAGATTAAATTCAAGCCAATTATCAAGCGATTGCGTTGACGGTTCTTTTGCCTCAACGAAGAGGACTTCAAAATTGCCAAGTGTAGCGAAAAGAAAAATTAAAAGAAGAAAGGGGAACGGAGAAAGACGATTGAGTGAACAATCAAAGTAATAATTACTTACCTCTACTCCTATGCTTCGAAAAGGAAGTGCATGAAAATAAATGCTTCGAATTATAAATCTATGTTAAACTACTCCTAAGATAAGGAAAATGACAAGAAATATTGAAATCAACTGTCTTTGATTTGAGTTCTGGATCCTTTACAATGTAGCCATGAATGGCTATTTATAGGCAAATATTTGTAGGAAAAAACTTCCAGCAATAACTACCTAATAACCACCTAAAACTACCCACTCTTCCATCTTCATTCTTGTCTTGCCATGTGTCCTTCCACTCATCCACTTTGTCCTTCATATTCTCCATCATCTTTATAACTTCTTTTAACTTCCAAATGAATAAGAGAATGCCATGTGTCCTGCAATTATATAAATAATAAAAATTGATTTATGGTGCTAACATTACCCCCATGACCCTTAAAAATGATGTTTATTTGAATTTTTGAAGGGCGAACCAACACATGATTAATCTAAGCAATAAAATGCTTCGAATAATACCAACAAAGTGCTTCGAATGATGTAATAGCACCAATGAAGTGCTTCGAATGAGTATGAAATTATGACTAGATACCTCGAATGCTAGCTATTATGGACTAGTAACAAGCTTCGAAGGTGGTACAAAGAACCAAAATCATCTTTCGAAAGTTGAAAGTGCCGACAAAGGACAAATTACATCCTTGGAAATATTCGGCAAAGCTTCGAAGGTTCACAACCACCATTATTGTTTCTTCGAAGCTGTTAATGCAAGATGGAGTGCTTCGAAGCTTGCAAAATTATGACAAAAGGGCCTTCGAAGCAACTTTTGGCCAACATTGTGGTTATTCAAATTTTGTATGTTCTGGTTCGTACATAATTAATGAAAATATTAATTTTGTGCTTCGAACCAATTATTAATTCTTCGAAGACACCAAAAACTGTTGTTCTTCGAACCAACTTATCATGCCAAAAATAGGCATTATTCGACAACTAATTAATTGTCATTTTACATATATTTGAAGAGATGTACACATTTCGAAAGTTTTCAAAGCTTTATACAGTTTCGAAGGTGAAGTAATCAACCTTCGAAATAACTCTTGATGTTTCGAATGTATCTTCAAAACTTTATACAGCTTCGAAGGTGAAGTAATCAACCTTCGAAACAACTCTTGATGCTTCGAATGTATCTTTGATGCTTTGATTGTGTACATACAAACAATTGGCCATCAATTTGAAAAGATAAGCCAAACTCAACCATTTATTTAAATGTATAGGCTTTTTCTAGCCAAATTCATGCATTTTAAATGGTCATCCTTTGTTCTTAGTGCTTCGAACTCATAAGAACAATTTGTTAATTTTGTTAGCCACATCATTAGAATTATATTTTGATGTGAACCACAAATCCAAAAAGGATTTTGAACACCAAAAGTCATGGTATAGTGTGACCATGAAAATTCATACTTTTTTACATTTTGAAAAATGTCAAAAATTTTGAATTCATGAACAGTGGCTTGTTCATTATTCTTGACCATGTTTGGTTTAAAAACATGACTTTCGCCGAATTGATTTTCATAATTCTTTGGCAAAGTGGGTTGTTTTTCCATGTTAGCCATTAATGGCTTATGAAAATCCCCCATAAGAATGTTATTTTCATGACTCGACTCTCTAAAAATTGATTTTTGGACCCCCCGAGTCATGTATGAAACATCATTCTTAGCCAAATTTGGCTCAAAAATATGTTCTTTCGTTATGTTAATTTCATAATTTGGCTCTTTAAAAACGGACTCTTGAACCCCCCGAGCCACTGATGAAATCAACTCTTTGCTTTTGCTATTTTCAACCATGGAAAAATTCTGAAAAAATTCGCTAATTCCGGCCATTAAGGCCTCAGTTAAAGACTTGATAGTGAGAGTTGATAACTCATCATTCCATTGGCGAATTTCCATATCAAGTTGATGAATTTCTCCAATTACATGGTGTCTTTTTTCTTCCACCAAATAATATTGTAATGGATGAAAATTTATTTCATCAAGAAAATAGATCTCTTCTTGAAGATCCAAAATTTTTCTTTCACGCCAATATATTTCAAATTGACAAGTTTGAATGGCGAAATCCAAATCGTTTGTCATTTCTTACACTTGGCAGTCCCACTGGGCGTGCCAAAAAATGTTGGCTTATTTTTCCTACGAAGGAAAATATTATAAATGCGAGCGTGCCAGCAAGGATTGAAAAATCCTTACAGATTAAATTCAAGCCAATTATCAAGCGATTGCGTTGACGGTTCTTTTGCCTCAACGAAGAGGACTTCAAAATTGCCAAGTGTAGCGAAAAGAAAAATTAAAAGAAGAAAGGGGGACGGAGAAAGACGATTGAGTGAACAATCAAAGTAATAATTACTTACCTCTACTCCTATGCTTCGAAAAGGAAGTGCATGAAAATAAATGCTTCGAATTATAAATCTATGTTAAACTACTCCTAAGATAAGGAAAATGACAAGAAATATTGAAATCAACTGTCTTTGATTTAAGTTCTCGATCCTTTACAATGTAGCCATGAATGGCTATTTATAGGCAAATATTTGTAGGAAAAAACTTCCAGCAATAACTACCCAATAACCACCTAAAACTACCCACTCTTCCATCTTCATTCTTGTCTTGCCATATGTCCTTCCACTCATCCACTTTGTCCTTCATATTCTCCATCATCTTTATAACTTCTTTTAACTTCCAAATGAATAAGAGAATGCCACGTGTCCTGCAATTATATAAATAATAAAAATTGCAGATTTATGGTGCTAACATTAATACAATACGTCCACTTAAGAATAGAATAAGACGTCAGATTTAAATACTTGCAAAAAAGAGGTAGGAATTCAACTCCTGCAAATATTAATCTAACAATTTATTATTAACTTTCACTAAAAAAATAATAATAATAAGCCCATAAAAGTTAGGAAAAAAACCCTGCAAATAAGGATACTTCCTAACCTATTATATGTATATTTTTAATAATTTATAAAAAATTAAAAAAAAAAATCATATGTGCATGAAAACAAGAAGCAAGACTTGGTAAAAAAATGGGAAAATGATTCTTAAAAACAAACAAATATAAGACTTCCATTATGGGTTTAGGAAACCTAGGCTTTTACCCACACCACATGGGCCGGCAAGTCTGTGATTGTTTGTTTGTTTGTTTGTTTGATCAGACCAAATAAGTAAAATTCCTTTTGACTTTTCAACGATTTAGCTATTCTTTTCCTATCTAATCTTCGGCTTTTCCTATCTAATCTTCGGAAAATTCTAATATACAATCTTTTGGATGTGAGTCTCTTTAATTATGTTATTTTTTTAGTTCTCCTTATTATTTTTTAATTATAATATTATTTTAATTATATTTCATATTGTATTTTATTAAGACATTTTTTAAAAAAATTATAACTCAAAAATTAAAATTATATTATTTCTTTTTAATTATAAGGTGTATAATCTTCAACCACTTTAAATAATAATAATAATTAATATTGTTAATGCACAATTTTTTTTAGGTAAATTACACCGGCTTTCCTTTAAGTTTGAAAAAAATATAATAAATTTTATAATTTGACATAATTACATTAAACTCTTTTCAAATTTTAAATCATATAAAAAACTCTATTTTGATAAATAATTTGTTAGTTATATGAATGAAAAAAATTATATTGTTATCTTTTTCACATGAAACTATATAGTTTATGTTATTTATTTTTGTATTTATGCACCATTTACATTATTTTCAGTTTATTTAACCTTACTAAAAAATAGGGGTGCAACTCATGCAAGTTTAGACACGTTGAGAGGCTGTCCAAGCCTAGTTCAAGTTGTGTTAAGAGTTACCCAAGCCCAAATTTTAACCGGAGGTAGTTTGCCCAAGCCCAATCCAAATTAATCTCGAATTGGCCAAATTGCACATAAATTTCAATTTTTTTTTCTTTTTTTTAATGCAACTAAGTTAATTAATTTGTTAAAATTAGACTCTATTTATTTTATTTTTTTATAAAATTATTGATAACATTCAAACAAATAATTTAAATAATATAAAAGAGATGTCATTATGGTGGTCTTTACAATTTGTGAGTGAGAAAAAAAATTAACATTTTGCATTGTGTTATTTGTACATATAATATATATTTAATATAATCTAACGATCTAAATTACTTTAATACTATCTAAGGGTTAATAATTTATATATATATTTCATATATTTTATATATTTATATAGATATAATTCGGGTTTCGGGTTGTTTGATCTGTTTGCCCAAGTCCGCCTAAATTTAATTCAAGTTTCTAAATTTTTATCTAAACCCATACTGAATTCAAAAATATTTTTCTTAAGCCTTACAAAAATTTGGGCTAGGCTCAAGTTAAGCCCACCTAAATTGCACCCCTACTAAAAAAGGAAATAAATATAATTATATCAAAATTATAGAACTTATTGTATTTTTTTTAAAGGAAAATTATTGATAAATCCTATTTAGAAGTGTTTTAGCCCAAGAAGTCCATGAAGGAATTTTTTAACCCATTTAGTCCCATGTATGTATAGTTTTATTCCATAAAGTCCTTTTTCTTTATTTACACTATTTTCTTGGACATTTATGCCCTTATATTTAATTTTGATACCCTTATAAATATTTTTTGAACGTTTAGCAATTTATGATGTGAATATTCATATTTTAAAATTGACATTGGTAGGAATGTAAAATTGGCCCGTGGACGGCCCGAAACCCATTAGCGAGCCGGAGCGGGCCTGGCCCGTTGACAATGTGAATATTCACATTGACATGTTAACATTCACATTAATAGGAGTGTAAAATTGGCCTGCGTCCGTGGCGAACTTACCCGTTGACAATGTGAATATTCACGTTGACATGTTAACATTCACATTGATAAGAGTATAAAATTGATCCATGACCCATAAAGCTTCGCCTGACAATATGAATATTCACATTGACATGTTAACATTTACATTGATAAGAGTATAAAATTAGTTAGCGTCAGTTCGCCCGGCCCGTTGACAATGTGAATATTCACATTGACATGTTAACATTCACATTGATAGGAGTGTAAAATTAGCCCGCGTCCCGTGGCTGCCCAAAACCCGCCTACGATCCGTGGGCGGGCCCGGCCCGTTGACAATGTGAATATACACATTGACATGTTAATATTCACATTGATAAGAGTATAAAATTGGCCCGCGCCCTGTGGCTACCCAAAACCCGCCCACGGGCAACCGGCGGTTGACAATGTGAATATTTACATTGACATGTTAACATTCACATTGATAAAAGTATAAAATTACAAAAACGTTGACAATGTGAATATTCACATTAACATGTTAACATTCACATTGATAAGAGTATAAAATTGGCTGACAATGTGAATATTCACATTGACATGTTAACATTAACATTGATAGAGTGTAAAATTTTTCGTAGGCCGTTGACAATGTGAATATTCACATTGACATGTTAACATGCACATTAATAGGAATGTAAAATTGGCTGCCCATGGCGTTTGGGTCATGTCCGAGACCCTAGGCTAAGGCCTAGGGCATCACTGAAACGGCCTATTCAAGGCTCGGTCCGAGGCCTAGCCCACCTGAGGCACAATGTCTTTTTTTGTGAAAAATAATAAAATTTTGGAAGAAAAAATTAAAAAGAATTAAAAAAAAATGACCAGGCCCGTCCAAGCCCCGCCTAAGCTCGAGCCTAGGCCCAAGCCCACCGGCCCGACCCGAGGCTGTCGTCTTCGAGCCGCGAGTCAATTTTACACTCCTATCAATGTGAATGTTAATATGTCAATGTGAATATTCACATTGTCACGGCCCACCCCGCAGGCGGTTTCGCCTCCGCTAATTTTACACTCCTATCAATGTGAATGTTAATATGTCAATGTAAATATTGACATTGTCACGGGCCGGGCTCGCCCCAGGTCGCCCACGGGTTTCGGGCTGCCCATGGGACGCGAGTCAATTTTACACTCTTATCAATGTAAATGTTAACATGTCAATGTGAATATTCACATTGTCATGCCTGCCTCCCACACTAATTTTACACTCCTATCAATGTGAATGTTAATATGTCAATATGAATATTCACATTGTCACCATGGGACGCGAGTCAATTTTACACTCTTATCAATGTGAATGTTAATATATCAATATGAATATTCACATGGTCAGGTTAATTTTACACTCCTATCAATGTGAATGTTAATATGTCAATATGAATATTCACATTGTCACGGGAACGGGCCGGGCCAGGCTCGCCCCGGGCCGCGGACCAATTTTACAAGCTTATTAATGTAAATGTTAATATGTCAATGTGAATATTCACATTGTCACGGGCTGGACCGGGCTCATCACAGGCCAGACCGGGCTCGCCCCGGGCCGCAGGCTAATTTTACACTCCTATCAATGTGAATGTTAACATGTCAATGTGAATATTCACATTGTATATGGGCCGGGCCCCTACACATTGACGATATGAACATTCACATTGACAGTGCGAACATTCACATTAGGGGTATTTTGGTAATTATGTCATCCATAGGACTTATTGAAACATAAGAAAATAATATGAACTAAATAGAACATAAGTAGATACATTAGGGGTATTTTGGTAATTATATCATCCATAGGACTTATTGAAACATAAGAAAATAATATGAACTAAATAGAACATAAGTAAAAAAAAAAGGTATTTTGGTCTTCTTATCTCAAATAGGACCTAATGGAATAGTCAAAAAGAATATGGATTGAATGGAACATAAGTAATTAAAGATAGATTTATGAAAAAAGCTCCCTTTTTTTAAAAGAGAGATGAGTGTAATTTATATTTTTTTTAGTCCTACTTACTAGCATATTTCGTTAGTCTAAAATAGAAGGATCTAGAAGTTTAGTTAGGGCAATACATATTTTTAATAGAGAGTTCACCCTTTCAAATCAATAAAAAAAATTATATCTTGTTTATTCATTTTCAAAATATAAACAACACTCTTTTTATAAAAAAAAAAATTTAAAAATTCAAGAATTTAGTTAGCAAAAGTCATAGCTTTCAAATGCGTTTTGTGTGGTAGGGTTTGCATTTGGGGTTTCCCTAAGATGGAGAGGGTTTGTTTTGTTGTTCAAATTTGAAATTGACCCACAGTTATAGTTTTGTAGACTTTTTTTAATTTTTTGTAGATTGACTAAAAAAATGTTCAAAATTAAAAAAAAAAACCTAATAATAATATGATTTTATCATATTTATCTTTAAAAAAAATAAATCATATTTATAATTTTAAATTTAATCAAATTATGATGTCAGTTGATACCTTACTCTAATCTTAATCTTGAAAGTGTTAACGGACAAATTATATTATTACATATTTTTATATAATGATTTTGTTTTAAAAATTATAAGCCTCAAATCAGATCATTATATATACATATACTTTTTATATAAAAAAATTTGATGACATTAATTGCTTAGAATATAATTCTATCCACACTAATTTATTTATGGATGCTTCAATGTGTCTACCCTGCATTATTGAACCCTTCTGTCCTTATCAGCAGAAGGTCACTGGAGCTTTCAAATTTTAATTTTTTTGGTTAGGAGTTGGTGTAGTTGGTAGTGTTGTTTAAAGCTTAAGAAAGAGAAAATAATAGGGCACAGAGACAGCCTCTATCATTGGCTTACATCATTAATTGCTTAACCTTTGATTTTAGATTTTTTGGCTAAAAAAATATACAAAAGATAAAATTAATTATATAAATTAATAAGATAAAATATCACATTCAAACTACAATTATTATATTTTTTCTTTCACAAAAACCAAAAAAACTAAAAAAGTGAAACCAAACGAGGCTAAAAAAGTCTCAACACAAAAAAAAACCAATTAAAAAAACTAATGCCAAACAAAGACTTAGTAGAAAAATAATTTTAAAATATATATATACATTAGAGAAATTATTGAAAAATCCCATTTGGGAGAGTTTTAGTCTAAGGAGTCTTCCTTGTTTTTTAATACTCTGGAAAGTTCTTTCTTTTTGGTAATATGATTCACAATATCTCATTTGCTAATTTTGAAATGGATTTAGTGACTTTTTTACCCTTTCTTTGTGTAACGTTTTTAAAAGGATTTTTGAATTCCATTGATACGTTTGTTTCACTGTGCATATTTTTGGAAAGATCAAATATGGGTAGGATTTTGTGGGTTTCTAGGGTTCGTGAGTATTTAAATTCTGAAAAATGTAATTAAATGTAAAAGTGAACGTTCACCGAGGCCGCGTTGCATATACATTATTGAACGATGTAAACGTATAAAACACTTCATATTACAGTTCAAATTACACAAAACCATCAGGCACAACTAAGTTCAAAGACAAACACAATTACATAAATATACGTCATATGCCCCAACACAAAAGTTCCAACCTACATTCACGCGTTCCAACACTGCATACACTCATCAAAAAAAAAAAAAAACTCACTCACCACACATGCTGCAGTACACATCCACACACAACAACACCATGCCATCCCACATTACTACTCTTGCATAGCTACAGTAGACAAACACACAACATACATCTCCACAACACGCAAAACCAACAACCACACCCACGACCCTTGCACACGGCTACATTATGAAATACTAACACCATCTTTAATTGACACCTTAATTTGTTTGGACACACAATCAAAGGTATACTACCACATTCCCACATCTCACATTACTGTCCTAGTGTTTTTTGACATATATCACAAAACCAAACCTACACCCACTACCAACACCCACATGCGAAACCAAAACAACCCACCCCAACAACACATATGCACACACCTACATATTCACACATCTCACATTACTGTCATAGTGTTTTCCCACATATGTCACAAACCCAAACCTACGCCCAAACAAACCCAACCATTACCAACCCCACAGTCGATACCAACACAGCCTTGACATCAATATCACCAACAACAGCAACCCTCGCTACTAAACTACAACGTTACGTTTGTTACTATAGATTCAATGGGATTTGGAGGTATTTTGATGTTGTATAGCATTTACGCTTGGGCGTTTTAATTCCATATCTACATCGACAAATTTGGCATGCAATCTCGCTAACCACGCGATTCAAAACCAATGCGAACCCCCTCCCCACACTTACGCCGCAACTTTCAGAATGTCAAATCCCACAGAAATGTCTCCCACACTGGGTTCGTAAGGTCGACAACACAACACCTTGCCCAAACCCCAAACAACAATAACAACAACGTCAATCTAACGTCCGCAAACTATCGACGTCCAAATTGCCTCCAGGGCCTTAGATTTGTGCAATTGATGATTTGCTTCAAATGTGGCTTACTCAAATGTAGGCAAACCACATTTCACGGTAAAAAACCCTAACCATCTACAAAACCCAGAGTAGTTCAGTCGGTCGAAATTCAACAACGGCAACTGAGAAGTTGCTCACATCAATCGAAATGTCAAAATACAACAAGTCCGTTTCCAAACCCTACACTACTCTCATCACACCATGCTACCCGCCGTACTCCTCAGTTGCGATAAAACACACTTCAGAATCACGGCATCAATCTTCAAAGATTGTTCTTAATGTGGGCCTTTAGAGATGGGGCCTTGCGTTATGATGTGGGTCATCCAAATGTGGTTCGCGAAGTTGATGTGGGCTATCAACTTGATGTGGTCCACCAAAGTGTGTTTTCTGCAAAATAATGGGTTGTTTTCAAATGTGGGCTTCAAATAATGATGTGGGCCACCAACGTGTGGGTCATAAATAACGTGGATACTCCTACATACACTACTAAGCCCAAAAAAAAGCTATAGTAAGTTTTTCCCAAACGTTACATGCACTCACATCATTCAAACATAATATCACCAATCCAAAAACAGTACATTCATGGGCAAAACTATCCGCCCCAAATAATGGGACCTTTGGGTGTACCAAAATTAAATATGGGACTGATTAGATTACAATTCCATATTTTAGGATTTATGGGTCAATTCCCCAATATTAAAAACTCTTTCTTGCTATGGCTTGTTATTTTTTTATTTTGTCTATTTTGTCATTTTATTTTGAATAATGTATTAATGGTAGCCTATATATTAAGTAAAGGTTTTTTTTTTTTTGTAATTATATAAACATTCTTGATCAATTATGAAATAGGTTTTTTCGTAATTTCACAAATATTCATGGTCAATTATAAAACATAAATATTTTATTCTTTAATAAATTACAAATACACCCATAAAGTTTGTTTAAAATATGAATCGGTCCTATAATATTAGAAATTACAACTAGCGTTTGTTATAAATTTTAATTTAACACCATATCCAAGGAAAAACAAAACAACTATTCTCCTATGCAATAATAAATTATCAAAATTGTTTATTGAAAAGTATTCTTCATATAATGAAAAATTGTTAATGGACTTAATGATTTTTTATTAACAAAATGGTTAACTGAAAAATATTTTTCATATCATTAAAAAATTGTTAATTTACTTAATGATTTACTTATGAATAAAATTGATCATTTGTTACGAGAGTATGATTTATGCATTAATAAAATTAGTCATTTGTGTATATATGTATTTTGTTATGCTTTTTTATTAGTACAGTGACTTATCTTAGTAATTATTTTTAGATGAAAGAATTATTCTAATATTTTTTTTATATTTATTGAGAAAACCTATACACCATAATTTTTTATATATATAAATTCGAAAGAAAGGTTAAATATTTATAAATTCACCCAAAATGAGATGGTAATAGAATTAGAGACGACATCATCAGGTGTATAACAAATCAAAAAGTGATACATATTATATCATATAATTTTATCATATATCTAATGATTTATTCTATTCAATTTCATAAAATAATATTTAAATTTTTGAAAAATTATTAAATACAAAACTTAAATATATTGTAATAATAATCCGTGATTTGCACGGGTCTGGATAAACTAGTATATATATATATATGAGAGAAAAGCCATCCAATAATTAATAGAAAAAATAGGCAAAGAGGTCATGTGAAAGTCCTCTTTGGATTCCAAATCATACTAAATTAAAAATTGGTGATGAAAAAAATAAAATAAAACAGGTTTAAATAGAGAGAGAGAGAGAGAGAGCGCGTGTTAATTAAATCCTCTTTTATTGTTACGAAATTTAAAATTTCGGTACTATTAGATATACCAATTAGTGTACTAACTAGTGTATCAACACTAGTTATGACATTCTTATTGACTTCATTCATTATACAAATTACAAATACCAAAAACTCTTAAATTATGCGATATCAATTGATACACAAATTGGTACATAAAGCATTATTCCTAAAAATTTCATTTTTCTCGATTTTGTAAGGAGTAAGGAGTTGGTGAGAAATAAAAGAAATTATTTGATAATAAATGAATTTTTCATAAATCCAAGAATTTATTTGCTCACTTTATTTTATTTTATTTTAATTTAACCAAAATACTCAAATTTGTTATTTTGAATTCTATGATTCAAACCAAATTTTAACTTCATTATCAAAGTTTATTTAATTTTATAAGGTCTCTTTCATTTTATCTTAAGTTTTTGAATTCCCTAAATTAGTTTATCAGGTAAAATTCACAAGAATGAAATTCATTTGATTTCGAAATATGCATTCAAAATCTATTCTTAAAAAAGAAAATGCCACTAGGCCATTGATTCTTGCCTCTGTCTATTACAAAAAAACATAATGGCACTATACTTTATGCAAAAATGAAAATTGTTTGAATTCTTGATTTTCTACAATAAAAATTATCACTAAACTAAAATGATTTTGTTACTATATTTTATTTATTTTTTGGATGTTATCATCTCTAGGGAAAGAAATGAATTTAATCAGAGCTGATATCACGTCACGGTATCATCTTACGCCATTGGAAGTGGATAAATGAGTCCACTATTAGTGCCTTATTTTGTTTTCTTCTTGAAAGGGCTTTTTTGGGGGGGCTATAATTGAATGGGCTGAAAGTCTTCAACTTGGGCAAGTTAGCATAGCCCATTACTCTATGTCCAGCCCAATCTAACCCATGCTTGGGTTGGACTTCTTTCAGTGGCAAATGCTTGGTTGAAAATGCCAACCTCACAGTGGGCGTGATTGGGTTTCGATTGTACCTTATTTTAGGAACCCAATTCATGAAACATAATCTAAAAAATTTTATTTAAAAAAAATATATTAACACATAATAATATATTAATATGAATAGAGAAATAGTTTAGTATGTAAATTAAAATGATGGTTATTTTTTGACCTCTCAACGGAATAGTCATTTTTCTAACTTTTAGTAAATGATAATTTCATTTGTAATGTACATTTCTTTCATTTTTATTGAACCAAACAAAAAATGAGTATTTCGATAGAATGATCATTGCACTACAACTTTCATTTTGCAACAATTGACACATACGCTAAAAGAATCCTTTCATATGTTTGAATTTCAATATAATTGTGTGAGTGATTTTCT
The DNA here is from genome assembly GCA_025200525.1 of Camellia lanceoleosa. Lineage (NCBI taxonomy): Eukaryota > Viridiplantae > Streptophyta > Magnoliopsida > Ericales > Theaceae > Camellia > Camellia lanceoleosa. Next base: position 61,732,587 of record CM045758.1, on the reverse strand, counting down.
GACCACACTGTCAACTCAATATTCAACTGGAGAGCACTGGCGGAATAGATGGCGCCTGAATAACCTGCAACAGAAAGAGAAGATTCCGGCAGTGGTTCGTCCACCCGGGGGCACTCCGACAATCAAGTCAGTTATCTCTCAAAGATAATAAATAATACTTAACTCACTGTTCTGAATATAAATTGCGTACCTTAGACCCATCGGGGGTGCCTCTCTTTTATAGCTGATTCAATCCTAGTCCTAATAGAAACCTAGCTTCACTAGACTCATGCTCAGTGCTTACCCTGGACTCTCCAAGAGATAAGGATAAACTCCTTAAGAGTGTTATCCTTATTCATGCTGAAGTCCTTCTTCATTCTAGGACTCTTGTCCATTATCCGCTTATCCCGGATTCCAATATCTTCAGAGATAACCTCAGCCTACCCGAGATCACCTCAGCGTCATGACCAGGACACGTGGCACCTCGGCTGACACGTCGGTGTCACCTTGGCCACATGTTGGTATTCATAAAATATATCCCCACAACTGCCCCCTATGCTCTATTACCTCGGCATTCTGAAGTGATAGAACCTATATCAGTATTCCCTTCCAGTACGTCGGCTTAAAGTTTCTCAGCCGAGATCATAAAAGGCCGACATGTCGTTTTAAAAGACAAGAATTCCAAGAGCTTCTTCACGCGTATGAGCTGTCATACACAATAACTCAACCGTTTTAGCCACGCGTCTTCCCCTTATTGGATCGTACTTGATACGCGTCTATAAATCAAATTTTGCTTGCATACGCCATCTGATGCATATGTCGTTTTAGGCACATTAATATGGGTCAGGGGTCCATCTGATTAGGTTCGGGAATGCATTCATCATCGTTTCCCTAAATTCAATGACTCCCTTGACATTCCTCCTTCCAAACGCAGTTCAATAGTATATCCATATGTTTCTATTAATCGTAGCAGCAGTCTTAAAGACAATCTGCTTACATCATGGTACACTTCTACCTTGCCATCTCGGGTGGTTCGAAGTGTCCCGCATCCCGTTAAAACTTTAGAGATCAGCCCTGCGCTTTTAGCCAAAAAAGCAAAACTTTACCTCTCTGATTAGTTAGAATGTGTGACCAGGCCTGAATTTCTAGACTCACCCAGGGAACCTCCGATTGCTCCTCCTCTCCCTTCTAACCCAGATTGGATTAATGAGTTGAAGCTCACTCTTTCTGAGGGCCAATCCTTTCCTCCTTACAAGGCCGCAGTACCTCCAACTCCCTATCAGCAATTCAGGGCTCAGATATTGCTTGCTGTGTTCTCTCATTTACCCTTCGAGGTCCTTCGAAATGATATTCCCCACTAAAACTTTCTATGGGCTTGTGACATTATGTCTCGAAGCCATCTCCTTAACCTTGTGGCCTAAATGGAGCTCTGTACATTTTTAGACCAACTTCTTCTTCTGCTCAACTGGCACTTCAATGCTTCCATTACCAGTGAAGTTCTGGATGAAGCCATTTCTGCTCAAACCTAGGTTCAGTATGAGGCAGAAAACCTCCTTGATGACTATGAGGCCTTCAAGAACCCGAATTCCGAGTATGGGGTGGATGTTGTGATGAGCGAAGTGTATGGAGAGGAAGAAATGGACGCCATAGACAAAGGCCTCAAACAGACAGAATTTGAAGTGAAAGCCCAACAACTCACTTCTCAATTAAGGGCTTACCAATTAGATAAGCCAAACCTAGACAAAATAGAGGATAAAATAGGAAAAGAGTTTTCTTTTATTGAATTTTGTTGGACTAAATTTCATGACCTTGTAACTCTGTCTATTCCGTATTTTTACGAAATCGAGAATGTAATCAAATGAACTTTAGTATCAACAACATTTATCAATAAAACTGAGCTTTCTGAATTTCATTTTTAGCACTCAAATTATGAACTACGTGGTTGATGTGCTTTAACTCCACTTTGACTCAAACTCTTCTAAAGTGTGAAGTTTTTTCTTTTGAAAAAAGCAAATTTTGCCTTTTGTACCAACCATAGGGCTGACATAATTCTTCACCCAACGGCTTCGAATTAACCAACCTTACCCTTCGAAACTTTATTCGATCACATTCAACTTCCCAACATATGGTTAATACAATCAAATGATTTGGAATCAATTAATTTTCTTTCGAACAAACAGTCTATATTTTCCAAAATATGGAAACCTCTGCTAAGTACTGCACTGTTTTATTTGGAAAGAGTAATTTATTCTGTATACTATCAAACCAGCTATTGGTTTCAAAACTTAGAACAAACAATTTCCAGCTATGAGGGTATTTCAAACTTTTGCTTCAAAGGATACTACTCTCATTAAGAAACCTAAAACATGTCTTTAATCCCTTTGAAGTAAACAAATATTTGAGCATTCTTACATTCTCAGGTGTGGAATATGCTTCAAAGCCGGCTTCCTAGTTTTGAAGCCATTGTTATTTGACTTTGGTGCCAAAATCTGGTTTCGAAGCCAAATTTTTTTATTTCGAAGCTGACATCAGCATCTGAGATGTGTTTCCCTCCAAAAGTATCAATATTGAAGGAAACTCTTCGTATCTGTACTTTTAGTACTTCTTTACGAATTACATGATATATTTTCCAGACACAAAGGTTTTAGAACCCTTTTTATTTCGTGCTCTGAATTCACTTGTTTGCTCAACACACAAACCCTTCCCCTCTATTAACCCTCTTTTCCTTACTGCTTGCCACCAATGGATTCTTTTTCTCTGAAAGTACCAACTGGCGATCGTATAAGCCCAACAATGGCTTTAAAGAGATGTATTGAGGAAGAGATCGCCAAATTTACAACTGATGGGTGAAGTGCCATAAACGGACGCCTCTTTGTTCCTCGCAATAATAATAAACAAGAATATGTCTTAGGTCCCGTTCAACTTCCAGCTTTATACCCTCGCTTGGAGGACCACTTTCTTCTCTATGAAGAGGGGCTCGACTAGGGAAATTGGAAAATAAACCGACCTCACCATTGCTGGCCGACATTGAGGGCTGAGTGGGAGGAATGGTATGACAGAGTTGTGCCTGCAAGAGAATGTGACCTGCAAGAGCTCTGTATTCTCGACGCCCTTCGTCTTTCCAGGTTTATCATTCCTGAAGACTCTTTTTTTATTCTTGCTGCTCTTTGCTTTTGGAACATGGCTTTTAATTTTTTTCAGTTTCGGTGTAGCATGATGGCCCTCACCATTCTTGATATCTGCCATCTCTTAGGGCTTTCACCATTTGGTACTCCTTTTACACCCAGCTACCCAGACCTTTCTGTTAAGTTTTCCCTTACACTCTTAAATTCCTCCTTTAGTGATTTTGTAAAGGCTGAAAATAAAAGGGAAGGTCCCGTGAGAGATCGAGAACTCTTTTTCTTTATTTTATATTGGTTGTGTAAATTTCTCTTCTGTACATCATTTCAACGTATCATGCCTGAGTTCGCCCCACTTGCAAAAGCCCTTGTTTTGAAGAAACGAATAGCCTTGGCCCCTTACCTTTTAGGCCATGTTTATAGAGCACGCTTCCAATTTTGTGAAAGGCCTCTCGACATCAATCAGGGAGGCCCTCTCTGAGTGCTTCAACTCTGGCTCTTTGCATACTTTACTGACCTGCATCCTAAGTGCTTGAAGTTTTTAGTTCAAGACCCTAGTAGTTACGGAGAAAAGTATGCTAGAGTTGCTTTTTATCTTGCTTCATTTGCTTATTACCTCACATTTTTTCATCAACTTCCTATTTCCCCAACTGCCACCTTCTTTTGTCCCTTTGATGCCAACAAAGGACCAACTTGGCTGCAAACATTCTTGGCTAATAAAGAGTGTTCCATCCCATTACACAAAGATATGTGGGCTTCCATTTTGTTGTCAAGGGAACTATTCATTGGTACTTTAAACCCTCGAGTCTACAAGTGCATATCTCAGGTATATTGCCCTTCTCAGTTTGCTAGACAATTTGGGCTTACTCAAGGAATTCCCATTCTACTCTGCAGTCTCTCGAATGTCCATCTCACAGCCAGAGATCTAAGAGTACCCAAATCCAAACTAGAGGAGGCAACATTTAAGCTGTTGAAAGACTTGAGTGAGTTCAAATTTATACCCTTCATCCCCTCTGGTTTAACTTTAAAGAGATTTCAAAATTGGTGGACAACCAATATAGAAGTGCATCTAGCCATACATCCTCATGATTTACTGATAGGGCTAGGTGTGCCTTCTAAAGCTAAACCAATAGCAGCTGGGAACATTCCCTCTCTTTCCACAGCTGCCAAGACTGTTCCTGCAGCCTCACCCATTCCTGTTAGAGTTACCAGAGCTGCTTCGAAAAGAGGTATGTATTTTCAGGTTTCTTTTCTTTTAGACTTTTTTGTTTGTTTCCTTTACATTCATACCTCTTGGTGTAGGGTCTCCACAAGAAGAATCTCTTAAGAGAGCTGAAACTCTAGCTACTCTTAAAGATAAACAACAGCAGAAAAAAAGGAAGCTAATACTCACTCCTGAAAAATCTAAATCTCAAACTGAAGAGAGAGAGATTGAGAAAGAGCAGGAAATACCATTACAGAGAAAAAAAAGAAAGAAGATGACTGTCTCTCCTTCTAATTTGGTCGAAGGCCCTACTCATGAGGCAGCTGCCAAAGTAGTAGAAAAGGAACTCATTTCTGAAGAGTCTGAATCCCAGATTGAAGAGAGAGAGATTGAGAAAGAGCAGGAAATACCATTACCGAGAAAAAAGAGAAAAAAGATGACTGTCTCTCCTTCTGATTTGGTCGAAGACCCCACTCATGAGGCAACTGTCAAAGTAGTAGAGGAGGAACATTCCAAATAAATAATTATTTTTCAAAGAGCTGAGAACAGGCGACAGCAACAATTACTAAGGGATGAAACAGCTGCCACTGATGCAACCCAAAGGGAAACAATGAGAATGCAACACATTGCCGAGCATTATTCCCTCCGTAATTCTCCCGTCATTGCCACCACCTCTGAAACCAGTAATTTTCTTTCACGTCTCCACTTTCTTTTTCCAAATTGTTGATATTGAGACTTAACATTGTTTTGTACCTCTTCCTTTGCAGTGACAACTACTGAGCCTATTCTTCCAATAAGGACTCCCTCAGTTTCGGTTGAAGTTGATCAATCGCAAAATGTGAAGTCTATTCAGATAATACTCCTACTTTCTAGGCCTATATTCTTCGTATCCTCCTTGCAACCAAGTATTCTTGCTCCTCTTTCTTTTGATTTAACTTCATACCTTCCTCATTTGTCATTCGATTTTACTCAATTTGATTCTCTTTCGAGCTTTACTTCTCATCCCTCTTCTAAGGAAATTCTAGCTGCTACTTCATCTTTGATGGTAGCTGATTCCTACAGATAAGGTACTGGTAGCTCTCCAATCCATCGTTCATTATCTTTGCCTAGCTCCAGTTCTTCTTCTCTTGACTAACTGGTAGCCAAAACTATAGAGACTGCTAAGAACACTTCATCTTCTTCTTCTATTCCTATGCAGTCATTTCTTCCTTCTACTAGGGCTCTTTCTGCACCTTCCATGTCAATGGATGAGGTGGACATCTTTGAGGTTAGACTTGCTAGTCTTTTTGACATACCTTCCACCTCTCCAATGACTAGCAATGAGACTAAGCCATTAGTTCTAGCTGATTCTCTGCTAAAGATTTTTGAGAGCTCTTCCTCAAGTGGTAAGACTTTTTTGCCTTCGATAGACTTGGACAGTTGTCTGGAACTGCCGGCATCTTTTTCGAGGATTCCTTTCGAAGCCTTATAGAGGCCTATAATAAAAAATGGCTTTCTCCAATGTTGCAAGATTGCTGAGCAATCTAGTATAGCTGTCTCCAGTTATTTGTCTCGGTCAGACCACCATAGATTTTTCGTCAACAATCGTCATCTTTGCTAAGATCAGAGGAGAAGTTATTGAGAGATCAGAGTTTTGTTTCTAAAGTTCATGTTGAAGTGTCAGAACTGAAAGAACAACATTCCTCTGTCTTCCAATTTCAAGCTCAACTGTTGGAAAAGAAGGCTCAACTTGAGGAAGAATTATCAGTAGTTAACCAAGCTTTGAATCGGACTACTACCAAGCTGCAAATCACTAATCAAGAGCTAGCTGATCGAAAGCAAGAAATGACTATGGCCATTCAATTGTTTACATCCCTCAAGAATAGAGCATCTATTGTAAAAGAACAATTTAAACACTGTACTGACTTTTGGACCAATCTATGGCTACATGTATTTTATTCTTTATGAAATAAATTCTTATTTATCATTAAAGTGTTCTCATGTTCTTTTATTCAGCACTTGTTCTCATTTTTTCTAACCATACCAGATTTGGTATCTTAAAGAAACTGAAGATTTTGAATTTGAAGATGATTATTTAGATGAAGATCGCCGGAGAGAGAGATTGAAAAATATCAAAAAACTTTCTTTGACAGAATATTGAATAGACAGTCTAATATCTGTTTCACAGGCAGCGTCCAACATCCATGGCTCAGCAAAATTGACATTCATGGTCACAGATGGAATAATACTATTTGTAACTCATTTTTCCATAACATATCAAAGGTCTCCTACACAAATTAATAAGGCTCTTGACATGTTATTAAATCTCAAAAAGAGAAATAATTTGGATCTTCCGTTAGAATTAGACATGATCACGGATAATGTAGAACATTTTCAGAATGAGCAATACAACTAGGATCCGAATTCTCCTTTACTAGAGACTGATGAAAAATATCACAATCTCATCAACAGGATGGAAGCAGAGTGGACCCCACTATCAAATACAGCTGTCTCTTGATTGACTCCAACCTTATCCAGGACACGTGGAGTAACCTGCATTCTTAGGCGAAAAAGTGGTCAGCCAAATCATTTTAGCCAATGCTACACGACAAATCAGCTCAGCCAAAGCTTATCTATAACAGTCTATCTCTTTGAAAACCGGGAAGGGCAGACATCGTATATAATTGTAAAAACTGTAGCACATAGCAAATAATTGTAGTCTTTCCTTTAATCATTTTTGTCTCTTTGTATTTATTTTATGAAGACCTTTTATAAAGCCTATAACTAGGCTTGACTAGGATGTTAGAATTTTGCACAAATCTTGGCCATAAAGTCTTGCCAAGTTAGGTATGCATTAAGTTATGGTTTTATTTGTATCCACCATCTTGTATTCTATATATTAACTTTTACGCCAACATAATGAAACATGTAAATTCTCTCTATCTTTGTGCTTCCAATTTATCTAACTTTTCCATCATAATTCCATACTCCATAACTCCATCATAATTGCATAATAAAAATAGTAAAAAACTCATTTCCTTAACAATTAATCAATATATATATTTTTTCATTCATTAAACTATTTAAAATTTTATAATTATAAACAAAGTAGGTTGTGGATTGTTTTGGGAAATAAACTTTTTAAATATTTAATATAAAGTGATTGGTTTAACATTTCTATAATAATTTTTTTGACTAAAATTTCAACCTATCATAATAAACCAACAAAATGAACCAATCCCATTATGGCCCATTTTTTTTTTTTTTTGGTTTGGGGGGGGGGGATGTGGTCACATTTAAAAAAAAAAAAATTTTTTTAGTGATTTTTAAAAAAAATTTATGTCAATTTTTTTTTTACTTTTTTAGTCCGTTTTGTCAAGACAAATTTTGAAAAAAAAATTGAAAAATTCCCAAAAAATTTACTAAAGATGAAAATAAACAAAATAAAAAGTTATTTATTTTGAATTATTTTTGTCTTTATGATTTTTTTTTGAATTCTTTTAAAAAAATTATAAATTTTCAAATATAGAAACCTAAAACATTTTGAAAAAAAAAATCATTAACTCAGTGTTTGGTTGAAGGATCTGAAAAGAGAAATAAAAAGAATGTTTAAAATTAGATAAAATATAAGTATATTTTATTCATTTATTTTTTTTAAAAAATTCATTCTCAAATCTTGCATTCAAATACAGTGTAAAGACAAAAATAAGCCCCCCCCAAAAAAAAACACTTCCCATAACAGGTCTAACGGACCAAACTGTGCTGTTTAGGTGGGAGACAAGACTAGGGGTGTAACTCAGGCGGGTTCGGTGGGTTGGGAGGTTGGTTGTCCAAGCCTAATTTAAGTTGTGCTAAGATTTGCTTAAGCGCACCCAGGCTCGAATTGCAACCCGAGGTTGCATGCCCAAGCCCGATCCAAGTTAAACTCAAATTGCTCAAGTTGTCCGAATTGTACATGAATTTCAAATTTTTTTTATTAACTACATTATTAAATTATTAAAATTTGACTCTATTTACATATTTTTTTTTTATAAAAAATCATTAATACCATAAAAAAAATATTTTATATAACGTAAGAAAGATGCTGCTATAATAGTCTTTACAATTTACGAGTGAAAAAAAAAATAAAAAAAAAAATAGATTTTATATTGTTTGTATATATAAATATATATATTCAATATAAATTGATAATCTAAATTACTTTAATATTATATAATGACTAATAATTTATAGGTATATTTAATATTTTTATATATCTATCTATATAATAAGGGAGAATGATTTTTGAAAATATGTAAAATGTATTAGAGATACATTCAGTTTCAAAGGCTCAGATCAATTTTGATAAACATCAATGGTTTGGATGATGATTTATTCCCGCCCAAACCCTATGTGTTCTCTCCCTTTCCCACCTGACCACGTCTCCTCCCCCATTCTAAGGGTGCAACTTGGGGCGGGTTCAGTCGGGTTGGGAGGTTGTCCAAGCCCAACCCAAGTTGTGCTAAGACCTGCCCAAGTCCGAATTGTAACCCGAGATTGTCTGCCTAAGCCTAACCCGAGTTAAACCCAAATTACCTGAATTGTAAATGATTTTTTTTTTTTTTTGGTAGCTACACTATGAAATATTAAAATTGGACTCTATTTACAATTATTATTATTATTTTTTTTTATAGAAAATCATTAATACCATCAAAATAAATAATTTTTATAATGTAAGAGAGATGCCACTATAGTAGTCCTTACAATTTATAAATAAAAATAAAAAGAAAAAAAAAGATTTTATGTTATTTGTATATATAATATATATTCAATATGATTTAATAATATAAATTACTTTAATATCATGTAATGACAAATAATTTATATGTATATTTAATATTTTTATATATCTATATATGAAAAATTCAGGTTTCAAGTTGTTCGAATTGTTTGATGTCTTTACCTAAATCCACACAAATTTAATTTAAACTTTTAAATTTTTACCTAAATCCGTACCAAATTTAAAAATATTTTGTTAAAACTCTAAAAAAATTCGAACTATACTTAGATTGTTCGAATTGAGCCCGAGCAAGTTACACTTACCCCCATTCCCTCTTTATCTCTCTCTCTCTCCCTCTTCTCTATTCTTATTTCCTGCCCTCCCTCTCCAACTCGGCCTCGATTTCTGCCTCCCCCCCTTCTATCTCAGTTTTGGTGCGCCCAAGGTAGGGTTTCAGATTGAGAACTGGATCACCAAGTTGGCTCCTCTGTTCCATGACCAACTTCACCACCACCACAGATTCCCTCTATTCGATCTCTCTCTCCCTCTCCTCTCCCCCCTTCTCTCTTAGTGTTCGCTGCTCGCAAGATAGGGTTCCGATTGAGAACTGGGTCACCGAGTTGGCTCCTCTGTTCCACGACCAACTTCACCACCACCACCACAGATTCTTTCTCTGTTAGACGCCGTCGTCTTCTCTTTCTCTCTCTGCTTCGAACCCCCTCCAGTACCTCTCTCGGTGAGCCAATTGTTGTTTGTCTATAATGGTTTAAATTAATGTTTTTGTTTATCATCATCAAAGCATCATCTGAACCTCTATTGAAAACAGTAGGTGATGCTTTGGTTCAGATAATTTTCTTTTGGGCATCGCAATTTCTCCCTCCCTCTCTCTCTCTCTCTCTCTGCTGTGTCTGTTCTTTGTGGTTGTATCTGTTCTTTGTGGTTGGTACTTCAGTTTATTGTGTATATACATATTTTTGGTTGTGTTATTATATACATAAGTTTGTATGCTTGTGGTTTGATTTGAAAATGGGTATGTCTTGGTACATTGGTTCTGCTCTTATCTGTTCTCAGTTGTGCTACATCAAATCTAAGGCGGCAATTGAATATGGGTATACTCTTAATAAGGATTGCAGATGCTCTAAGACATACCCATTTTCAAATTTGATCAAAAAATGGCTGAATACAGATCAAACCATTTCATCAAATCTAAATCAAATCAAGGGATTTGCAAAAAAATTTCACCAAATATTCAACAGTCATGTTTTAATGAAATTTCAAAAAGAGAAATTATTGAGTATGCGTTTATGTCATTAAAAATGGTTAAAACAGATCTTTAGGATAGGTTTGGATTTTTTTAGAAAGATTTGATGAAATAAAAGAGAGTAAGGTTTGAGTGTTCCATATTAGATCAAGCATTTAACCAAAATTTCTCTAAAATTTGATGAAAAAAAGAGACTAGGGTTAGAGATGCTCTTACTATAGTGATCCTGCTCTTATTTGTATCTCAGTTAACCAAAATTTCTCTAAAACTTGATGAAAAAAAGAGACTAGGGTTGGAGATGCTCTTAGTGTAGTGATCCTGCTCTTATTTGTATCTCAGTTATGTTGCATCAAATCTAGGCAGCAATTGCATATGGGTTTGCTCTCATTCATCAATTCATTGTGTGTATGTGTACATATTTCTGGCTATGTTCTCCTGCTCTTATTTGTATCTCAATCATGTTGTGTCAAATCTAGGCAGCAATTGCATATGGGTTTGCTCTCATTCATCAATTCATTATGTATACATATTTCTAGCTATGTTATATACATAAGTATGTGGATTTAGTGCATGCATGTGGTTTGTATAATTTGACCTTGGGTATGTCTTTAGTACATTGATTCTACATTATTTGTATCTCAGTTATGCTTCATTTTAATTTAATAACTAATCTATATAAGTTGTAGAATTTGAATGGATGTGCTATACTCATTGATGACTTACTGAGAGAGTTCATGAAAAGGCAAAAAATCAAACATTAGTTAAGAATTGGAGGCAAGTAATCTTAGTGACACTTTTTTTTTCTTTTTCTTTTTCCTTTTCCTTTTTTAAATGTTGTGACTGAGGAGGATGAACTAGAAACTTCCTACTATTTTTTGTCTCAAAGGTACTGACTCAACACACACACAGAGTTAATGAAATGTTTGATTCTTTAATGAGAAATGGGTGTAAATTTTTGATTTATAAAATGGGTTTTTCTATATTATGAGTTTTTCTATTGTTTGCTAAATACTCATAAATATATACGGATCTATAAATACTTCTAAGTTTGCTAAATACGCTTTAAATACTGATATGGATTTTCCTATATTTATTGGGCTTTTTGTGTTTTTCTATTTTTTTGACCCTTTATTTGGGAGTGGTGATTGGTAAGTTGTGATAAAAAAAATATATATATATATATATATAGTTTCAGCATTGCGTATTATTTTTTTAAGACCCTGTAAACAATTGCCCCCCTTATTGTATGCCATTGATTTGTTGTTTTATCCATTGAATTTTATTATATCAGTTTAGTGTTAATAGTGTATTTAATTTCAATCTAAATTTTGTTAGTTGTTGCCCATGAGCTAACCAAATAGATCCAAAGGGGCTGGTTTGCTACTTGCTTATGGTCATGTATTGCTTAACAAATATTCAAAATTTATTTAAGGTTGGAAGCAAAATGAATCTGAATGGGTGTAGGTGAAGATTGAAGAAGGTGATGGAGGGTTACATACACAAAACGGATGGGACTAAACTGATATAATAAATGGCTTTGGGTTTTTGGACAAAATAAATGGGGTTTTTTTAAGTTGTATTGATTTGTAAATGATGGGGGAATTAAGTTGGTTAGAATTTGTTGTTGAATTACCCAGCGAAGAGTTTGCATTTAAATTTTATTTTTTTAAATTCTTTCTTAAGAACACTTCTTTCCTAAATTTTCCTTCTAACCTTATGTGATCAATGAAAGGAAGTTCCAAAAAGAAAGAGTTGAAAAAAATAAAATCCAAAGAAAAGATTGATTATTTTTGTAAATTAATGTTTTTATCAGTCATTAATTTATATATGTGTTGACAATGTATTGTGTTTGTTCGTAGTGTTTGCATTAGGTAACCAATTATTATTTTGCAACAATGTTTGTGTTTAGTTTGAATTGGGGTCTATAAAAAAACCTTTCATTAGTGTGACAATGCATGTGTTTGTTTTGAATTGGATAGTTTCTTTTAATTAGGATATTGGTTTTTTTTTTTATATATATTTTATAGGTGGATAAAGACTAGAAGCGAATGGTAATATTGACTCCTTTTTTTAAGCTTAAGTTTTTCTTATCTCTCTAATGATTTTGTATTTATTGTTGTGTAAACTAAACGTGTACTTCTTTGATTGATGAGTGTTGAAAGAGGGGCAATCTTGAGTGAGCAACAATCTCGAGGGCATAATTTACACTATTTTTGGTTTTATCATTGACAAACTTTGAAAATGATTGACGTTGTATAAAATTAAAGATTATTTTGAGGTAGATTGATGTTGTGTAAACTTATATAGATTTGGTTTGGTTTGATTTGGTTTGAGAGGTAGACATTTGGAGGTGTTTGTTATTTAGATTTTGATCAAGAATACCATTTTCATATTGGCATGGTGTGCTCCAAAGGGAGAACACTATATTTTTTTTCCTCTTTTTTTGAAGTTGTGTCTATAATAAAGGGGATTCCCTTGCTCAAATGTATGTTATCTATTCATTTTTTTGTATGTCATGGGAAAAAAAAAATTTAGGTATACTTGATTCTTAGTTTTCCTAGCTTAAGAGAGAATGATAAATGAAAATTATTCAAACAAAACATTATTTACACCGTGCCTTTAGGCACGTGCATACACTATTATATGTATAATTCGGGTTTGAGTTGCTCGGATTGTTTGACGTCTTTGTCAAAGCCTGTCCAAATTTAATTTAGGCTTCTGAATTTTTGCCCAAACCTGTACCAATTTTAAGATAATTTGTTCAAACCTTAAAAAAATTCAGACTAGATTCAGATTGCTCGGATTGAGTCCGCTCAAGTTGCACTAGACAATCCTTGTTCAGAGCTCATCCGACCCGAACCTAATCAGATGGACCCCCGACCCATATTCCTTTCTCTCGCCCGTTTGCCAAGTATCGAATTGAACTGTTTCTGAAATTTTCTCTCACCTTCTAGACAAATACACAGAGAGAGAGAGAGAGAGAGTCATAAACCCTAGTTTCACCTCCGAACTCACCTGTGTATTCAACAATGGAGACGAACAAAGACTCAATAGTGGATGTGAGATCAGTTGTAGCACTTGTGCCTTTTAAGGCTTTTGGTAAATGTATATGGACCCTTCATTCTATTTTGGGAACCTTTGGTGTGTTTGTTGGAAGTCCCACATCGATTACAAGACACATTTTAAGGTGGACAAACTTCTATATATAGGTGCAAGTGCATAGGGTTAGCTTACCAACTTCTATGGTTCTTTCTTGGTTTGATGAGCCATTACGAACCAAGCTTGAGTTATAAATTTTAGTTGTGCCGAGTTGGATTTTGGCCATAGTTCCATTGGGATTTTGGCCATAGTTCCTTCGCCAAAGTTGTGTTATTTCTCGAGGGCTTTGTGGTGTGTGGTGGAGATCGAGTTTCAACTCTTTTCATCTTCTCCGTTTGAGCTTCGAATTTGAGGTAGGGATAACCTACTCTTCTTTATGAGCTTTGTCTTTAAATTTTAGCATTTTGATACGTGGGGGGTTGTTGAGTAATTTTGAGAAAGTTTGGGGCTTTTGTGCAATTTTACAAAAGTTGGGGTTTTATTTATAATAAACCTATATGCATGTTTAGCATAGAGAAATGTAATTAATGTTGCAACATTGATGAAAATAGGAACCTTAAGGGTTGGAATGTTAATTATGGAGAATGCTTTAATTACATTGGTTAATTAATAGGTATAATTAATTGTTAGAAATGAGGAATTGAATTGGGAATGTTGAGATTGGGAAGGTATGGGATTAAAGGGTGTAGTTGAATTATTTATCGCTCACCTAATTAAAATGTTGATATATTATCCATTTTGTGCATTTATTTTCTGTTTAGAAATAACTACTTTGGGCTATCGGTAGAGGATAGTCTTGATTGTTGTAGACAATGCATGATGATTAGGCAAACTAAAACTAATCACTAGAATGTGTCATTGAGTATGACGATTGAAAGAATACATTAACTTTATGTATTGATTGATGATGTGTATAATAATTGTTTATATGCATTGTGTTGTGTTGGAGGAGATAGGGGATGTACTTCACGGTTTAGGGGAAGATAGGGGATGGACCTCTAAACCGGGTGTTGTGTGGGAGGAGATAGAGGATGGACTCGTAGATCGACAAATTCATATGCTTGTCTATTGATGTGATGATACAGCTCATATGCTTATCTTTGGAAGTGTGATATAGTTCTTGTATGGGAGGAGATTGGGGATGGACTCCGTAGATACAGCTCATATGCTTGTCTATTGATGTGATGATACAGCTCATATGCTTATCTTTGGAAGTGTGATATAGTTCTTGTGTGGGAGGAGATGGGGATGGACTCGTAGATCTGACTCATATGCTTGTCTGTTGATGTGTTGATATAGCTAGTATGCTTATCTATTGTGAAATGAGGAAATGTTTAATCTGAGTTCTTGTCTCATATCGGTTATTTGGTCGGTTACGAACCATGGTTAGAGAATTGAAAAGGAATGAAAAATGAATCTGTAATGTGTTATGAAAGAATGTAAAAGTGTTGTCCATCTATCACCTGTTAAGCTTTTAGTCATTGTTCATATATGGTTTAGTGTATTTCTCTTGGTCATTAGCTCACCCTATCTGAGAATATCATTTTCAGTGCTGGTAGCTTGCCACCTCCAAGGATATAGCTTGGGAGGCTAGAGGCGAATGGAACTTTTGATGTTTTGTTTCCCTCTTGATGTGTTACATGTGGTTTCAAGCCAAGGGCTTTATATGTATTTGAGTTAGTACTCTACTCTGTGTAACCAAGTGTTGACTTGGAAAACTGTAAGCCCGTAGGGCATTTTCTTTTGTTGTTAACTTGTAACACTGTTGTAAGAACTACTCTGATGAATAGAAATGGTTGGTTTATTTTATATCAATGCATGTCTAAAGTGATGGGTTTTATGTAATATTTTGAGGGCCTTACATCAGTGGTCGAAGCTATATCTTCAGATGACAATGACGCTCCTCTTTACCAGGTCGAAAGCCTTTGTATGCGTTGCTGCCAAAATGTATCTTCTCTCCTCTCTCTCTCTATATATATATATGCTGATTATGTAATTTTGTAGAACTAGTTTCTAAAACTATTGTGGATGTGACGATGCCGAAAGATTGTTTTTTTTTGTTCTTCATAATCTTCTAAATTTCACTGTAGGGATGGATTAGATAATCAAAATAGTATTTTTCACATATTTTGATTATGGGATAACCAAGCTCCTCAAAATTGTTTCTTTTGTTTTTTTTTTTGGTTTTATGTTTAATTTTTGGGAAATACTAAACACTTGTTTTGTTTTTGTTTTTGTGTTTAGGAAACAAAATTGGGTTGCTTTCAGGATTTAATTCATAAAAATATAAAACAAAAAAACGAAATGCAACAACCAAACAGAAGAAAAGAGAAGGAAAAAGTGGCAAAATATTATCTTTTAATGCTCTGTTTGTTTGAATGGAAAATATTTTTCAAAAAATGTTAGAAAACAAAAATGAAAAAGTATTTTCCATGGTGAACAAAAAAAGAAGCCATTTGGGCAGTAAATATTTTTCACAAATGTTTTTCAAACTACTACCAATATGTTATCACACTACCACCATCACCGTTGCCATCACTGCTGCTGCCACCTCACCACTACACCGCCACCACCACCAAACATGGAAAAATGTTTTTTCTAGAAAAATTTTTATGGAAAAAGTTTTTTTAGAAAATGTTTTCCGTTAATAATGTTTTTCGCCCAATGGAGCGGAAGTTTCATTCACTTTTCCTTTTCTTTTTTTGCTTTTGCTCCATAAACCCCTCCTTCACAGTCAATATCAAAACACAATAATTGGGGTTTGTCAGCCTTTTCTGAATTTCTGCTTTTCGGTTACCTGGTTTCATCAAAAGCTTTTCATTAATTCATATTGGCAAATGTAATATTTATTATTAAGCTGAGATGCTTCCAAAAAAAAATATAGCAGTTACATGCATTTACTTTCTTCTAGTAATCATGGGATATCAATCATGAATTTCTGAACGTTGTCTAATGTGGTGGTGTTAACAGGGCACAACGAGGTTTTTATTAACTTTGATTCCTGAGAGGGTAATTTATATCTAAATTGGGCCGAGCTAAAGAGGAGACTTGGAAATTGGGCCGCGTAATGGACCGAGGTAAGGACAGATTTACTTCGGTCCAAGAACTAAACGAATATGGGCCACGGTAGAAAAGTCTAGCAAGTGGGCCGCGGTCTAAGTGTTAGTTCGGTCCAAGTGTGGTAGGGACTTTTACCTCGGTCCAAGTGTTAGTTCGGGCCAAGTGTGGAAGAAACTTTTTCAAGTGTTACCTCGGTCCAAACGTGATTATAAGTTACCAATCAGAGTAGAGATAGTTATCTCGGCCATGGCACTCGAAGTCGAAGTAATGGCCTCTCTTGGTAGGCTTCGCTCTGGATAGCGCGGTAGAAGCTTACTCCGGTTAGTTCGGTCCAAGAGAAGCCTTGAAGTTAGTTCGGTCCAAGAACGCCTCGGAGTTAGTCCGGTCCGAGAAAAGGTTGAAGTTAGACCGGTCTAAAGATGCATGGGAGTTAGACCGGTCGTAACATGTTAGTTCGGCCTAACCACGCCATGGGTTATACATGAGAAGCAGTAAGAGTAGTAGAAGGAAGAGCCGAATTAAGGATGGTTCGCCTATTCTGTGACTAAGCATAGCCATGTTTACTTCGGTCATGTTGGAGTCCGGCGAGGGAATGTTACTTCGGTTGTATGACAACTTGCCGAAGTAAAACCATCTCACTTGGTTCAAGCAGTGAGGGGGGTTTTGGAGGATAAGCATTATCTTCTAGGTGTATGAATCCTAGAAGGACTCTATGTGGAGGAGTAATCCTAGAAGGACTACGTGCGGAGGAGTAAGAGTCCTACTAGGATTGTGCCACCTGTGAAACCTATATAAAGCTCACCAATATCACCTTTGGGAAGGTAATACACTTTTGCTTCTTGAATACACAGAGCTTTTGCCTTCCTGTCTGGCTTACTGACTTAGGCATCGGAGAGGTTTCCAGCACACCCCCGCCGGCCAGCTCACGTTTGTGTTTTCAGGTGGTGGAACGACGTGTAGAGGAACGCAGACTTGATCAACAGGATTATACGAGAAGGTGAATTTCTTTCCCGTACAATTGGCGCCGCGTGGGAAGAAGGCGACAAGAACAACCTCTTGATCAAGTTTTCTCAAACATCAATGGCGAACAACGAAGAACTTCCTCAGTCCGCCATTGACGGACAAACTCCAGAAGGAGGTGCAAGGCGCGAAGGCCTACCTTTGGTCCCTCCCATGGCGAGCCTGGAATCACAAAGACAGAATTCCAGGAGGGATGCAAGGGGACGAATGAGGAATAGCAGCCCTCATCCCTCTCGTTCGCAAAGCCCAGAAAGGCAAAGGCGCAGGATGGATCCTCAAACTCTGGAGGATCGCGTCAGGGAACAAGACGAGTTGATACGGCGGATGGCGGCGGACATGGAATCTCTCAAACGCCAGGTGAAAGGAAAAGAAGTGGCGACAGGAGAGGGGCGCACAAACAAGACGCCCCCTCGCCACTCAGAGGGTCGTAGTAGGAATTCTACACCCTCCCAAGCGGAGAACAAAAGCCTCAGAACAGGCGATACGCAATCAAGATCTTCCAGAACTCGTCCTCCAGTGCGAGAGGCGAGATCTGAAAGGTCTTACGGAAGGAAGCACATATTGGCGCCGCATCGCATCAAACAAGGTCGAGGCAAGCGGAGTTGCCCGGATCGTCCGACCTACGAACCGTGCTAAAAGAAAAAGCACGATGCAGGAAGACACCAGGCACGCGATCCGTAGAGTTTACGCCTAGCGGTTGGCTCCTCGGACGCATGGAAGCGTCGAGGTTGGAATGCCACAACCGCGCCCGGCCTACGAACCAACGGACAAGGCATTGGCGAGGCTGCAGACCTCACCGTTTGTCCCAGCAATTGAGAACGCGCCTCTACCATCAGGCTTTCTACAGCCTAAGTTCACTACATACGAGGGGAAGACGGACCCATACTTGCACTTAAGCCACTTCCGCCAGGTCATGGCTGTATACCGGCGGAACGAGGCCTTAATGTGCATCCTATTCCCCTCAAGCCTTGGTGACCTAGGCTTGACTTGGTTTGAAAAGCTACCAAAGGCGGCATAACTTCACAGGCACAATTAGCGAGGCGTTCATTACAAGGTTGAGCGAACACCAAAACACGGTGGAGATCGATCGGCTACTCTCCATCGACATAGGCGGCGAAGAGGCGTTGAGATCCTACAATGGAAGATATTGGGAAACTTTCAACCGATAGGAGATTGCCCCACAAATCTCGCCATCGCGAAGATAAAAGAGGTCTTCGATCGGAAGCGGGTTGAGGACTCAATTACCATGGCGCCACCTCTACGATGGAAGCCTTGATGGAGAGAGTACACCAACATATTGGCGTGGAGGAAGGCGGTAGCGGCCAGCGCTAAAACGAAATCTGCACAACCGCAATACCGGATAAAAGACTACGACAAAAGTCAACACGGTAGAACGTCCAAGCGAGGACGGCGAGGTAAGAAGGACAACGGTGAGGACCCGGATGAAAGGAGGTGGAGAGTCCGCCGCCATTACCACGGTGTTCAAAAACCGATCTATCGCATCCTCGGTGAGATCGCAATGAACCTTTCGTCCGATGGCACGCTAAGTTGGGAGAAGCGCAAAAAGACTACGACGAAGATCGCGGTGCACTTTCCATGATGAGCAGGGCACCGCACTAAAAAATTGCACGCCATTGAGCGACATTTGGAGGAGTTAGTAGCGGTGGGCACTTGGACCAATACATAAAAGGAAGAACTTGAGAGCAACGAGTGTCATGAGATGTTAGCAAGGCGGTGAACAAAAAACAGTGGAAGACTTGATGCGAGAAATGATAGATGTAAAGAACCCGGAGAAGGCTAGGGCCCAATAGGGAAGGACCATACAAAGTGGTTGGTTTAGCTGAAAAAGGGGCATATCACTTGGAGGATGGAGCCAACAAGGCTATCCCCAGACCATGGAACACTGCCAATCTCGAGTTATCTGTTCGATAGAGTACTTGTAATTTACATTTTCCTCAATAAAACAAGTAGTTCCCTTTTCAGCATAGATTATTTTCTTCTGTAAAAGTTGTTTTAGTGAGCGAGGGGCATTGAAAGCAGAGTTGGCTGGAAAAACCAACACTTACATCTCCTAAGCCAAGATAAGGATCCAGGCTAAAGGTGGTTGGCAGGTTTGACCAACAAAACTTTTTTGCACCCTTTAGCCAAGATCAGGATCTAGTTTAAAAGTGGTTGGCAGGTTTGACCAACAAAACTCTTTTTGCACCCTTTAAGTCGAGGTAAGGACCTAGGCTAAAGGTGGTTGGCAGGTTTGACCAACAAAAAACTTTTTTGCACCCTTTAGCCAAAGTAAGGACCTAGGCTAAAGGTGGTTGGCAGGTTTTATCCAACAAAACTCTTTTTGCACCCTTTAAGCCGAGGTAAGGACCTAGGCTAAAGGTGGTTGGCAGGTTTGACCAACAAAAAACTTTTTTGCACCCTTTAGCCAAAGTAAGGACCTAGGCTAAAGGTGGTTGGCAAGTTTGACCAACAAAAAACTTTTTTGCACCCTTTAGCCGAAGTAAGGACCTAGGTTAAAGGTGGTTGGCAGGTTTGACCAACAAAACTCTTTTTGCACCCTTTAAGCCGAGGTAAGGACCTAGGCTAAAGGTGGTTGGCAGGTTTGACCAACAAAAAACTTTTTTGCACCCTTTAGCCGAAGTAAGGACCTAGGCTAAAGGTGGTTGGCAGGTTTGACCAACAAAAAACTTTTTTGCACCCTTTAGCCGAAGTAAGGACCTAGGCTAAAGGTGGTTGGCAGGTTTGACCAACAAAAAACTTTTTTGCACCCTTTAGCCAAAGTAAGGACCTAGGCTAAAGGTGGTTGGCAGGTTTGACCAACAAAAAATTTTTTGGACACTCTTTTGCCGGGATGATGGTTACCTCAGCCAAAGGAGTTTGGCAGGAATGGCCAAGTATCAAGCTCTTCTTCGGTAGAAATAAGAATCATGTTGGCGTGATTTGCTAGAAAAACTAACTTTTAATACTCTTGGTAGAGATGAGGGTCTAGATTGAAGACTGGTTGGCTGGAACAACTTTTGGTGATCTTCAGCTGAGGTAAAAACCTAGGCTAAAGAGGTTGGCAGGTATGACCAGCTTGATTTCAAGGCTAAGACCGAGATAAGTATCTCGGCCAGGAAATGTTATACTTCATTCAGATCACAATTGGAAAGCGATTGCAAGCATGGAGCAAACCAAAGAAAGATCGAAGCGAAGATTTCAAGAAGAAAATACAGGATAAAACAAAAAGGTCGAAAACACCGCATCAGACACAGCAAGCAAGGGTTAGATGGAGACCATATGAGTTGGAGAGTTGGACTGGCAACCGAGTTGGGCGTTATTGTCAAGCTCTTGGGATACGTCATCTTCCTCAATATTGAAGAAATTTTTGATGAATGGCATTTGCATACTCCACCATGGAACTCGGTATAAAATATGGATGAGGGTTTAGGAAGACCTCGGTCTCTTGGCTATGACCGAGTTGCGCTACAGTTGCTTCCCACCCACACTTGACGAAGAGGTCTTTGGCAGCCTTACATTGCAGGATATAGTTCGCGCAGTATCTCGGTTAAGCATGCAAAGAGGTGCCTGGCCAACCTAGTTAGTTTGAAAAGTAAAAAGGAAAAGTATTAAGCACGGATCGTTGGACCATGCTAAGAGAAACAAAGGTGAAATAAATGGAGTCCTCGCTCGGCTAAGTGGAACAAAGGATTCGTAGCCCGGTTGAAGGCACTGAAGATGAAAGCAGCAACAACGAACACAAGCTTCGCGGAGGCGGAGTTGAGGACTGTTCAAATTTTGTGGAGTACGGAGGCTAAAGTTTAGCTCGGTTGGAAACAAGTAATCCCAAATCATGCATGGCGAGATGGAATTAAGGGCAATTGAGAGGGTAATTTATATCTAAATTGGGCCGAGCTAAAGAGGAGACTTGGAAATTGGGCGTAATGGACCGAGGTAAGGATAGATTTACTTGGTCCAAGAACTAAACGAATATGGGCCACGGTAGAAAAGTTTAGCAAGTGGGCGGTCTAAGTGTTAGTTCGGTCCAAGTGTGGTAGGGACTTTTACCTCGGTCCAAGTGTTAGTTCGGGCCAAGTGTGGAAGAAACTTTTCAAGTGTTACCTCGGTCCAAACGTGATTATAAGTTACCAATCGAGTAGAGATAGTTATCTCGGCCATGGCACTTTCGAAGTCGAGTAATGGCTTCTCTTGGTAGGCTTCGCTCTGGATAAGCGGTAGAAGCTTACTCACGGTTAGTTCGGTCCAAGAGAAGCCTTGAAGTTAGTTCGGTCCAAGAACGCCTCGGAGTTAGTCCGGTCCGAGAAAAGGTTGAAGTTAGACCGGTCTAAAGATGCATGGGAGTTAGACCGGTCGTAACATGTTAGTTCGGCCTAACCACGCCATGGGTTATACATGAGAAGCCGAAGTAAGAGTAGTAGAAGGAAGAGCCGAATTAAGGATGGTTCGGCCTATTCTGCGGCTAAGCATAGTCATGTTTACTTCGGTCATGTTGGAGTCCGGCGAGGGAATGTTACTTCGGTTGTATGACAACTTGCCGAAGTAAAACCATCTCACTTGGTTCAAGCAGTGAGGGGGGTTTTGGAGGATAAGCATTATCTTCTAGGTGTATGAATCCTAGAAGGACTCTATGTAAGGAGGAGTAATCCTAGAAGGACTCTGTGCACGGAGGAGTAAGAGTCCTACCAGGATTGTGCCACGCGAAGCCTATATAAGCTCACCAATATCACCTTTGGAGAGGTAATACACTTTTGCTTCTTGAATACACAGAGCTTTTGCCTTCTTGTTTGGCTTACTGACTTAGGCATCGGAGAGGTTTCCGGCACACCCCCGCCGGCCAGCTCACGTTTGTGTTTTCAGGTGGTGGAACGACGACGTATAGAGGAACGCAGACTTGATCAACAGGATTATACGAGAAGGTGAATTTCTTTCCCGTACAATTCCGCACTTCAGAAAGGTATGCTTTTGCCATCTTTGGGGAATATTGTCTACTTGAAAGGTTTAAGTTAACATGAATGTTATTGTTGTTACTTTTACTAGGCTATTGCTTTCCTTAGTTTTATATTATTTAGAAAGTTCCATTATGTTATGAAGGGTTAAGCTTTAACAATCTACCCTAGAAAAATGGGTTGAATCTCTCTCTCTCTCTCTCTCTCTCTCTCTCTCTCTCTCTCTCTCTCTCTCTCTCTCTCTCGTGTACATGCTTGCTTGATGTTGCCATGCCTGCTTCATTTTCTTGTCTTGAGCTTATGGACAATCATGTGAAGGTTTCTTTCTATAGTAAAATTCTTTCTACTCGCAGATCTTGTTGTCAGCCTTTGAGTGTCCACATTGTGGTGAGAGGTAGTTATTTTTACGCCCTTTACAATTATGAGAATCTTTATCATATTTAGGTCAATTTGTCTTTTCTAACAGGTCCTTATGTTATCTGTCTGGTCTATCTGTAGGAACAATGAAGTGCAGTTTGCTGGTGAGCTCCAGCCCCGAGGGTGTCATTATCAATTGAACTTTCCACCAGGTGATCAAAAGGTTGTCTCATGTAGAATGAACTTTTATAAAATGAAGCACTTTTAAGTTATATAATTTTGCATTTATCAAACTATGCTGTTGTTTTTTAATGAAAAGATGCTCATTAAGCTAAACTAAGTAGTTGGTCAAAATATAATAAAATATTTGTTTGTAATGAAATTTAATTTCGTTAAGCCCCTGTTGTGATGTGCCTCTTTGCGGATTTCTTACTTGTGAAAATGATGAAAATTGGAACTATTTATATTGTCTATTTGAGCTTTGAACTTAATTCCAGACCACTTTCCTAACAGTTGAAGACCGTATATTGGCTAATTTTTACTCCTGCTTGAGAACTTATGATAGTAGTTTCTTGTGTATTTGAAATCATTTTCAAGTTCTACTAGTTGTTAGATAATTTAAAGAAAGATACAATCACTTTTTAAGATGTTTTGTCTACCTTTACGGCACAGTGACTTCTTTGAATTTATGCTTTTCAGCTACTTGGTTTCATCCAAAGTTGAGTAAAAATGTGGTTGTAAATATGTTCATACGAACTGCACTCATCATTTTAGCCGTCCTCTCCCACATTTGAGTATGTAATTTGCATTTGTTATGTGTTCCTCACTGATGCAACAATGATTTCTCCTACTTATCTTTAGTTTGGGGTTACTCTCAGTCTCAGGGGGTTTCTTTCTAGCTGGTTTGTAATTTTAAATTTTCTAACACCATCCACACCTTTGTGAGTTTTTAGGTGTAGCTCGTACATCTGCTCTCGAGCTCTTCCTTCTCTTGTTGTTGTCATCGTTATCATTGTTGTTCTTGGTATATACATACAAACTTTTGCACTACAAAATTGTTTCTCTATTTTCAAGCAAAATGTAAGTCGCACTGCTCTTACTTGCAAATGATACACATACAAACTTTTGCGAATGGCTTAACTGTTTTACAAAGTTTTTAGGAAAGTAAAATTTTTAAAGTGTTATACTAATGGAGTTATTCTATGCAGATGCTCAATTGGCAAGTAGTGAAATCTGACACGGCCACTATTAAGGTATATTTTGGGTTCCACTTTTAACTTGACTTTCGTCAACTATACAATTTTCTTATTCTATTGGCATTATTTTAGTAAAATTATATTGAGTAAACTAGACTTGGCAGTCTGCTGGTTTGAATGTTCAAATAATGACTGGATTGTTTACATATGTCTATGATGGCTGTTCTACATACACATACATATATTTTTATTGGGTGGGACCCTTGTTTCCTTTGATTTCCCTAGATTTCTCCCCCAACCCATTTAGTTTATTGTAAACAAAGTATATTAGTTCTCTTTCTAATCATTGGCCCTGTTTGGTAGAGCTTATTTCCAGCTTATTTCAGCTTTTAGCTTAATTTAAGCTATTTTGATGTGTTTGGTTCAGCTTAACAATACAACTTATAACTTTTTGTAAGTCAAAAATCAACTTATTCTTTGAGTGGGGGAGGAGAAACTTAATTTATAAGTCAAAAATCAGCTTATGTTCACAACTATAAGCTGTTAAGCTATAAGCTATAGGCCATTTGGTAGGACTTATTTCCAGCTTATTCCAACTTTTAGCTTAATTTAAGCTATTTTGATGTATTTGGTTCAGCTTAACAATACAGCTTATAGCTTTTTGTAAGTCAAAAATCAACTTATTCTTTGAGTGGGGGAGGAAAAGCTTAATTTATAAGTCAAAAATCAGCTTATGTTCACAGTTATAAGCTATAAGCTGTTAAATTATAAGCTATAATCACTTTCCCACTGCTCTATCAAACGGGACCATTGTATCTACTAGTTTCATCTCTTTATAAAAGGATGCTTTCTGATCATTGGCAGCCCCCTTCTAATAATAACAAAATTACACTTCTAGTGTTACGAATCTTGCATGTATTATTGGTGTTGTACTTATTTGTCAGTTATGATTGATGACTATTGATCTGTGTGACCTCCCTGTATGCATTGTTTATCATTAACATCTTTGAATTGTTATTATGATCTAAGAGATTTGCATTTTTCTATCATTGGTTTTTATAGATTCCTGAACTGGATTTTGAGATTCCTTCAGAGGCTCAGCGTGGATCTCTGTCTACGGTATCTCCTTTTATAACCTACTCCTAATTTCATATTATCTTCTGTACTTATGATGCTTAACTGTCCTTTTGTTTATGTATTACCTTTTGCCAAGATGTTTACACATTATGTGAGCAATTTGACTGGTTGCCACTAACAATTGGTACTTTCTTCCCATACACGTGCAACTTTTTATGATCTTATTTCTGTCAGATATAGATTTTGCAATGGTAGTTACACCAGAGTGTTAAAAAAGGTATTGTATCAAGTGGGACTTTTTTCTGTATTTTTTTTCTCTTCAAATTATTACATTTTTCGTGATAAGAAATGCATTGGTGATATCTCCCGTTGATGGATTTTTCCTTTTCTTTGGTTTTGTTTGGGTGCATCACATGTAGAAGCCACTTGGAGAGTAGGAATTAATATCATCCCATCCCATCCCATCCCATCCCATCCCATCTCATCATTTGGATAATAACTTCGATAAATAGTTCTGCTGTGTGTAACATGCTATCGTGATTATATTTCTCTACTCTTTGTCTTACCTTGGCCATTAACTCTTCGTTCCTATATGTCTATTCGTATAACTGATGTCCAGTCATGTTAAACTAGTAATATTTTGTTAAGTCAGAATTCTGAAGTGAGTAGTGCTGAGGAGTCGCTCAATTTATAAGTTAAAAGTTCAGTATATTCTCCAAGATTGCTGGTGCATTGTGCATGAATTTTGAATAAAACCCCCTTTTTTTCTTCTTTTCATGCAGTTTTGAGTCAACATGTTTGATCTTGTGTTATTCTTTTCCACATAATCTGTGTTATTTATTTGGATGCTTATCTTTGTACACTATTAACCCCACCCCTGCTGTCTGTTTTCCAGGTGGAAGGGATATTGTTACGAGCTGCGGATGAAATAGAGGCCCTTCAAGAAGAAAGAAAGGTACATGTTAATTTGAACTCACTAGCCATTTTTCTTCATCTTCCTCCTCCTCCTTCTTAGGTTCCCTTACAACCTATCTTCTGCTTTTCAGAAAGTGGATCCCCAATCTGCTGAAGCAATTGACCGATTCTTGCCAAAATTGAGGGCTTGTGCAAAAGGCGAGTCATCCTTTACAATCATTCTTGATGATCCTGCTGGCAATAGTTTCATTGAGAACCCGTAAGTGCCTGCCCACACCCATTAACATTTAAATCTATAAAATGACATAATACATTACATAAGTGTCTGCTTTAGGTCTGATTATAGTAAAAATATAATGATATTTGAACTGTAGAGAGGATGTCCTCCAAACCCCCTGCTAAGACTTGGGAGGACCCTCAAATATTACAAGAAATCTGCTTTTGAAGCTAAAATTCTTGTGCAAATTTCTAGCACAAGAGAGTTTAATTAATTTGATCTTCATTGTGGTATTTCTGTTGTATGTGCTGTTTGTTGTAGCTTTAATGGGCTGCCTATGGTAATTGTCTATGTTACGCGGACTCTTTAAAATAAATCAAATACCCGTGTCGGACACCCGACATTAAGATAAGAGTATGTGATATGTGTTAGCTACTTTTCAACAGACACTTTTTATATAATTGTATGTAACACTATTATTATATGTACATATTGTTGTATAGTTGCAATAAATGTCTTTTTGACACTGTAAGTTACATATAGCACCATTTTATCTCACATACTTGATTAAAAATATATAATATGACATTTGTTTTTGCCGAGTCCATGACCCTTAAATTTATGGTTTGAAAACTCTGACCTTTAGATACATACCCACATTTGACACCTGTATCCCAGTCCACGTAACATAGGTTATTTTTTATTTTATTTTATTTATTTTTTTATTTTTTAAATTGTGAGATTTTGTGTGACTGTTGTTGTAACTTTTGCTAACAGCATAAGTGGTAAAAATAGCTTACTTAAGCTGGAAAAAGTTGATTATCCTTTGGCTCAGGGAGGGGTGCTTTTAGATTCTGCTTATAGATTATTAGCTTATAATAAGCTATAACAAACAGGCCCATAGTTAGTTCTTCTCTCTGTGTTTCTCCCTTTTATTAATGGGGGGCCTTTAAATAAGTATATTAACAAATGATTTCTTGTGTACCTCACTTTAAATGCTTTCTTGCTTTCTTTCTCTTCCTGTCTCTCTTTTTTTTTTTTTTTGGGTAATCTGAAGGGCATCCACTGATCCCTGATAGGTTTGCTCCATCTCCGGATCCTTCATCGACAATTAAGTTCTATGAACGAACTCCTGAGCAACAAGCATCACTGGGGTACATTGTCGACCCATCGCTTGGGGGAGAACATCGTGATGAAGCGTTATTAGAAGAACTAAATAGTACTGGTGATCAAACTAGAAGAGAACCACATGGATTAATTGGAGCTGCAGCTGGTCAGCGGGCTATTGCTCAGGGTAATAGTGCAT
The DNA here is from genome assembly GCA_025200525.1 of Camellia lanceoleosa. Taxonomy (NCBI): domain Eukaryota; kingdom Viridiplantae; phylum Streptophyta; class Magnoliopsida; order Ericales; family Theaceae; genus Camellia; species Camellia lanceoleosa. The sequence goes on along the minus strand of CM045758.1, from coordinate 61,705,093 downwards.
AATTTGCTGAATCTTTGTTTTGGTACTCTGCACTAGAAGAGGTACAAATATCCTTTCAAAAGTTCATTCCCACCTCCTGCTTTCTTATCCCTCCTCCCGTCTTTTGTGGTGCAAATGTAGAACGTAAATTTGTTGCAAAATGAGCATGGATAATTCGCTACTTTATTTACTTGAATTTCACATCTGTTTCTTTTATGAAATGGGAAGCTGCAATTCAATTATTTATTTATTTCTTCTTGCTGGATAGGTGATGACCTTCCCATCAACATGTGGAACTTGTGCAGCCAAGTGTGAGACTCGAATGTTTGTCACCAGTATCCTTCTTATCTCTTCTGTCATTGAGATGTGACATGGCACTAGTGGTTCTGTTTTTATACTACTTGCCATATACAAATAATATGGCATACATTTAGTGTCTGAAAGGATTGTGGAGAACGATATCTGAGGAATCTAAGATTGTGTCTACTACCATGAGTTTTGTGGTTGGAAATGAAAACTATTTTTCCCTTAGATCATTTTACCGATAAATATGCACGGGCTTTGTTGAGCTTAACAATTTAACAGATATTCCGTACTTCCGAGAAGTGATCGTCGTGGCATCCTCTTGTGATGCTTGTGGGTACCGCAATTTTGAGGTTTGTACATACGTATATATTTTCTTTACTATTCTCATTTTTAATATCCTGATGATGTGTATGCTTTCCCTTTGCAGTTGAAGCCTGGTGGCCGTATTCCTGAAAAAGGAAAGAAAATTACAGTTCTTGTGAAGAACATTAATGATCTAAGCCGTGATGTGATAAAGGTATGCCATCGTCACTCATATTTTTTGTGCAAATGAACATTTTGAATATGCCTTCATGAAAACTGACAACAGCTAACTAAGGATGTTTGAATCTAATTAATGCTGAAGAAAAAAAACACAAGGGGTTCCCTAAACTTACGCTTGCTTATAGGCTTCAAATGTGCTGACTAACAATCATTTGATATATCTCAGTCAGATACTGCTAGTGTAGAAGTTCCAGAGCTTGACTTGGTGTTGACAAGTGGAACATTGGGTGGAGTTGTGACTACTGTTGAAGGTTTGATCCCTAAAATTAGTGAAAGTGAGTACCTTTTCCATCCTTTGGTTTTCATTTTCATGCTGCAATTTCTATCCTTAAGCTGGAGATTTTCTTGGTAGTTTTTCATCTATTTATTTTCTAATTATAGGACAGGAATGTATATGTTTCCAAATATTGATGGTTTTTGCATTCTCATTTTTAAAGATGGTATAGATTGACCAACTTTCACATGTTAGTAGTTGTTTGACTTGTAGGGATTTGGATTCCTAAATGTATGTCTTTGTGCAGTTCTCTCTCTCTCTCTGGTTTAGATACTACAGTTTGCATTGGGAGCTAGTGGATGTTATCAATATATAACTGATGTTAATGTTATAAATATGGAGATGGACATCTTCACATTATTTGTCTGTGATTTTAATTTTGATTTCTTTTGCTTTGTAGTTAGTCATCCTATCAGTTTTTATTTTATTGTCTCTTTTTCCTCCTTTTTTGGTTATATGCACCAACATTTACACATTTCTTGCCAAATTGAATTATATATTATATGATTAATTGTGCAGATCTTGAGAGAGTACATGGATTTACTTTTGGGGACAGTCTTGATGATAGTAAGAAAAACAAGTGGCTAGATTTCAGAGCGAGGCTTAACAAGGTAGTGAACTCTCAAATATGATGTTTTCAATTTTTTGTGAACTAAATAGCCATCATGATCCCAAAAAAGGAGTGGAGAATAAATGACAAAGGAAATCTACCATCTGTCATATGCCTGTAGCATTTCCTGAACCTTAAATTTTTTCCCTTCAATTATCAGATTAGTTCCGCAAATCCTTTACTGTGTCATTTCTCAAACCCTTATCTCTCTCTCTCTCTCTCTCTCCCCACCACCCCACCACCCAAAAGAGATTATTGTAGTTGGTGTAGAAAATGATATTGTTTCTCAATTCAGAATTGCAAAAAACACGCACACACAAGATACACAGACATTGCTTAGTGTAGACAATTTTCAAGTGACTTATTTATTGTCAGTTCATTTTTTCTCAATGTTGAAGACTGCACACGAAATGCATGTCCATGTTGACTCTCTCTTACCATTTGAATGTGTCCAACGGATAGTGAAATGGACTGCTGTACATTCCCATTTATGTAGCATCTTCTCCACCTGGGCATTAAATGTATGTTATTGGTGATTTGTCTGACTGTTTAAACTATCTGTGAGCATTCAACTGTCTGACTGTTACTGTACAGCTTCTGAGTGTGGAAGATCCGTGGACATTGATCATTCATAATACCCTGGCTAATTCTTTTGTCGCACCAGCAACTGACGATGTTAAAGATGACCATCCGTTATCATGTAAGTCCTCCACACATCTCTATGGCTGGTGTTCTGGTGCAATCTTATTTATATGAGACAACTGTTGGAAGCTCTTTATGGGTTGTAGCCTTGTATGTCCCTTCTGTGGATGAAGCTGTCAATACAAAAAAGTCGAACTCTTCTCTCTACTTTTTTGCACGTCTTTTTGTAAAAAGTCAAAAAATACTAAAAAAAATCAATTATTAAAACAACCCTGAGTCAACGGCCAAGTTGAAAATCCTCATAACCATGTTTTGGAGAATGGCCGGGGTTTTAATTTTTTTGGTTTTTTTTTCTTTTTCTTCAAATAATATCTTTCTTCGAGAACATGTATAGAGCTGTGGTTTATCTGATGTGGTCTTCATATTAGGTAGACAAGCCCTAGAACTTGGACTTGGACGGACCTTATTTTGTGCATATTGTACAATGCTGTTTTTAACGCAGTTTTAACCACTGGTTCAATGGTTAAAACTCGGCCTATTAAACTTGAGGTGTTACTGGTTTGAGCTTTAGGCCATCTCCAACGGTGCATCAAATTGTGCATCAGATTTGAAATTTGATGAAAAAGTCACTTTTTCTCCCTCCAATGGTTTCACCAAACTGATATCAAATTGAGAATTAAGCAAAAATTTCACCAAACTAAGAATGCGCTGAGTCTTTTACCAAAACACTATTCATTACCGTTGTATTTTCACGACCAGATGACCAATTTTGCGCAAAATTTTGTACAAATTTTACACTGGGAGGTCAACCACCCAGTCGACCCCCGGATGAACCTCAAGCTTGAAAATTCAATTACAGAATTGTACAGATTTTGCTCTTTTTGGTCGACCAGCCGGTCGACCGGCTGGTCGTTCTCCCGGACGTCCGGTACGTTTTGATGAAAGCTACAGTACACCGTTGGAGTGATTGATATCAGATTGAGCCAAATGCCTTTTTTTTACTCAAATTTGGTGAAAATTTTGTTCAACCGTTGGAGATGCTCTTAGGGCAGCCACTTTGTACAAATCATGTCAAAAGTTAAGTCTATACCCAATCTACTTTTTCCAGACCCCAATGGGTACCAACCCATGCCTACTCTTTTTTCTCTATTTTTACTGTGTTTGCTAAGGATTTTTCTCTTCACAACTATTTATGGCACTTAATTCTACTTTGCTAGCATTTTTTTTCTTTTTAGTGTTGTTGTGGTATGATGTCATATTGACAATGTGCAGTCGAGGAATATGAGAGGTCGTGGGAGCAGAATGAGAAGTTGGGTCTAAATGATATTGACACCTCTTCAGCTGACGCTGCATACGAGTCGACTGATGCTACATGAAAGGAGGGAACAACTGTATGAAATTTTCTTGCTGTTTCCAAGTTTTCCAATACAAGTGAAAGCACATGCGCCTAGTCCTCATTATCTATCATTTTCAAGTTGTACGAGTTTCCTATTTTCAAGTTGAAAGAGTTTTGTTTTGTATTTGTTTTTTGTGCCTTTAAAGGAATCAAATTGTAAAAACACGTGGGACGATCCCTCGTGGTAGTTTGTATCTTGTTAGATAACTGATGTTACTTTATGAGAGCAGTCTATAGTTTCTGTTTGGCTTCACCCCTCATTCCCAATTTTTATCACTAAGTTTATCTACATGTTTGAATGTGGCATTAACCATTAAGCTTTGTTTGATTAGGACAAATTAGGAGGGGGGATGTGTTAGTAGAAAATGAATTAGGTTTTATCATATTATCCTAGTCATAATTTTTATTAGGGTATTATTAATTTTTAATTGTAAAAACCTAATTCACTCCCCCTCTTAGATTGTCTTTTGGGTAACAAATTTTTTGTTTTTTTGGCTAAAATATGATAAAAAAAAATAGTATGTTTGGGATGACTTTTAAATTTTTTACGAAAAGATTTGCAAAAAATAAAATTTTTTTTTTAAAAACTTTTTGATATAAATTTTTGACTTTTTAATTCTTTTAATAATTTTTTGATCTAAAATCACCGTTTGCCAAACGAGACCTTATTATTATTATTTTTTGGTGGTAATTTTATGAAATGAAATTTGAGATTGGCGGGCTTTATTGGTCTGTGATTCAAACACCAGGGTAGGAAATGTATGTGAGGCTGTTAGACTTCTGTGCCCAAAAATTAGGGCTTTTTTTTGTGAAGTGAAAAGAGTTTTGTAAAGTGCGAATAGATACATGGATGGAGATGGAGGTTCGGCGATCGCCACCGTCGGAAGCATCGACCTCAGCCGTGGAGGGAATTTGACGGCGGTGGTGGATCTAACGGGTCAGGTCCATCAACTCCCCTGCTGCGTCAAGTACGATGGATCTTGCTCTGTTGCTCACTACTTCAAACCCAAACCCACTGGTACCTCTCTCTCTCTCTCTCTCTCTATATATATATATATGTGTGTGTGTGTGTGTGTTTTCATGTTTATATATGGGTTGTATTGTTGTAGGTATGGAGGTGGAGGGTCTGAAAATGGAGGAAGCTTACTTCAGGGGAAGGAAGTTGCAAGGCACCACTCTTCCTCTTCCCCAAGGCTATTCTGCTGAGTCATTGTTGTTCCTTTTCTTTGTTTTCCTCTCATTGTCAAAAAAACTCAGTTGTGTTCTACATTTGATCAGAATGTTTATTTTCCCGTTTAATTCAATGAAAAATACATTGCAAATAGAATCATAATTCAGTAAGTAGTGGTCATTCTGTAGGTTACAAGTTTCTGTGTAGTGTTTGAAGAATAAGATTTTGTTGGTTTTATTGAGTTTGGTGTCGGGGAGAGTGGAGCGGGATTTATTTTCTTTTCTACATTTTGTTGATTCTTTATTTGTCTAGATGAAGTTCTAGATTTTCTAAATTTTTGTGCCGGATTTATCATCTTGATGCTCTTTTTCTAATAAAGTTACCTCTTATTTATCATAATAATAATAATAATAATAATAAAAAGCTTAGTAGGGGTGGAGGATTCACGCAATTTGTGTGCAAAACATGGGGTTTTAAAGATGATGTAGTGTGGGAGAATAGGGGGTTCAAAGAAAGTGCATTTAAGTAGTCAATACAGGGCTCTTTGCTTTTAATTAGAGTACTAGATTGCCTAGTCCTCATAAACCTTTTTTTAAAAAAAAATTTCTTTTGACATTTCCATGGTACAAATGTGCAGCACCTCACCATTTATGTAGATTATGAAATACATATTTCAATTGCTTAGTTGGATTTTGATGGGGTTTGGTTTTGTTGTTTTCATTGCTTTACACGTGACATGTAAACATGCACAAACATTCACCCCCAATCTTTTTTGCACATATGTAGGTTACATGGGCTCGGGTGTGTATTTTGTGCAAGTATGTGTTTGACTGTTGGATTCATTTAATTCTCATGTCAAGGACATGACCAGATGGCTAAATTTTAGAACTTTTTAAATAAAGCATTTTATGTATAGTAGACAATGGGACTCTTATGCATAATTATATAGTAAACTAGATTACTTATAGTTATAGATACTTGTTGGGTGTCTGTTCAACTAGGCATATTGGTCTCATATCCCATACCCTTATTAAGTGTCAAGTGTTCGACATGAGTATTTCACAAATTTTGAGGAGTCCATGCTACATAAGTTCTGTGAGAATGTGAAATTTGTGAGCAAGGGTTGTGGCTCAAATACGACCTAGAAAGCCCTTAATATCTTAATTTTTGGGTTTGTCTTTAAACTTTCCCTTTCTTTTTTACTAATAATCATTGCTATGTAGGCTTTGTGTTAGGAAAGAAGAGTGCTGACAAAAGAAAGACCTCTGATAAGTGTGAAGAAAACTCAAATTGTTGGGAGATGAATGCAAATTTTCAAAGCATAACATTTTGGAATCATGACAATCTTCCCTCACAAGATGATGCTTTCTTGCGATCCTTACATTGGTTGACTGTCGCAAATGCTGTAAGTCTTTGCTTGATGTTGATGCTCAAAAAGGGAAACAATAGAACTTATGCATTCTTAGATGACGATGTCTTGATATACTTGTTCAAGGATGGATGAAGTAAATATTTGTTTGGGAAGAGAGGGGGGGGGGGGGGGGGTTATTGTTATTGCCACAATTATTGCTATCCGGAGAGCCTTGGATGCTAATATCCAATTTGCTGCTTCAAATTACACTGGAAACAACTATAACGGCATGCAATAATATGTATTAATCTAAATAATAATTTTCTGCCGAGCCTAAAATACTTGTGATTTTCAAAAAAAAGTGAAGGTTTATATGCAGGTCAATATTAGTCCTTTTCTGGGTGTTAATTTAATTATGCTTTTCTAATCACTTATGAAGGTTTGCTTATGAAGATTGCCTACCAGGTCACATGTATCATATCTTGGTAATTTGTCCAGGCAGGGACCAAAACAAAGTTGTTTCAGTTACTTTTTGCAAATGCTTATGTTTTGGCAGATTTAAGTTGATCTTCTCAAATGTCTTCTTAAAATGCATTTTTTTTTTTTTCATTCCTTTTTCTGTATCTGTTTACCAAACATGATTTTGGAATTTGGATTAAATTTGTGTTTGGCAATTTCTGGGTTGCCCAACAAACCCATCCGACATATATATGGGCATGTCTAAAGTTGATTGTGGGTACAAAGGATGGATCTATGAAAAACCCTACTTCATATCCCTATGAGATAATGCCTTGTTTATTCGATGATGATTAATTTGTGGATCATATCAAGAGATTTCACCTAACATCTATGCCATACAAGACATTCTTAGGTTCTTATCTGCTGCTTACTTTGACTACTCTTTTTATGAATGCAGCTGCATCAGCCAGTGACAGCTGAAGATTTGGAATCCGCTTCTACTACACAAGAAAATTAATAGGCTGACTTGAAATTGAGGGGAGCTTCTTTGTTGTCTGCCAGAATTGCAATTCATCTCTCTTGCTTTGGCACATAATAAATTGAAGCCCAGAAAATCCGTCTGTGCCCCTCTGCACGTGCCGACACAACCACATGCATTGAGAAGAAACTTGCTGATGTTTTCGAACTCCATGCACTGGCTGTGAGGTTAGATGGTCCAAACTCTGTATCATATTTTCCAGTGTCTTGATCTGTCAGGCGAGACCCATTCTTGCTGGTTTTTTTTTTTAAACCCTGATTGTGAACTCCTAACAAAGATTTAGTGGGTACCTTTGTTAAATGTAAGCTTGTATTAATTCCTCTGCCTCTCCCTTTATTTATCAAAAAAAAAAAAAAAAATGTAAGCTTGTATTAAGATTTTATTTGGAAATGTAACCATCCCTGCCTCATTTTTGTCAACCACTAAAAACCCGTACTTTTCATTGTGTTGATATGTGAGGCATGACCATTCGTGCCTGCCTCATTCTTGTCAACCACTAGAAACCCAAATTAATAATGGGAAGCAAATAAATCATTCTTCTTTTAATATCTGAAAGCACAACTTTGTGTGGGAGAAAGTTGTGGTTGAAACCACTCTAGATAAACATTTTGTTTTTTTTTGGGGATAAATACACTCTAGATAAACAATTGAAAAGGGAAAGTCTATTCATACAACAAAATTATACCCAAAAATAAATAAATAAATAAATAAATAAATCACAAGAATTGTGTATTAATGTCAGCTTTATAAATAAAAAGTCTCTTAATGGACATATTTTGTTTTCGAGGAAAAAATCTACAATGAATCACATAATTATATAGAAAAATTTCTTATGAATTTTTGTTTGTATATTATTATTCAATTGAAAATCCTCAAATCATGGTATTGTATTTCATCCATAATGCAAGATAGAGAGGGAACACTTCGTTGTCCTTGTGTCCCTTTACCATTTGAGAAACATGCCTTGCTTATTATCAGAGCAGCATATTTTGACAAAAAAATTAGCAAAAAGTTATATATTTTAAAAAAGAAAAACAATTTTTTTGCAAAATTTTTGCTAAAGATTTAGCTAGTTTGATGGGGATCCTCTCATAAAATCAAAATCATCCAAATTTGTGTAGAAGATTTGTATCACAAACAGAGAGAAAACCAATATAAAGACAAATAAACATTTGCAACAGTAACCAACTACCATAATGTGGTCCTAAAGAAACCACATTGAGTCTTAACTCAAATTTTGACATGGAAAAACAACAGTCACATGTTTGGTTGCACATCATAGAATTTGTCCACAAAATAATATCTGGCTATATGTAATGGATAGCTTGACAAAATAACGATCGTTTATCAACACAAGAAATCAAAGAAGTTTTCTTCTTTTGCTCAAAAAACAAGAAAAGTTGGGTACAACAAAATAAATGCAGAGATATAAAAAGAAGGCACTGTCAACAATCTGTGTGATAGTTTTCTGGCTTAAACCACAATGAAAAATCAATGCCTTTGTTCTTCAGTTCATCTGTTGGAGGGCCAATTCTCTCCAGAAGCTGCAAAATACACAAACAATACAAAGTGGTTTGGAAAGAGGATGATAGGAAAGTAGTATATTCTCATACTCTATTTTCTTAGCATTTCTAACTGCATTCAGGTAACACATTCAATCCGATCAAATATGTTCAAATCCTCGCAGCCTAATATAAGCCTTTGACAATTTATAAGTAGTCAAGTGGTTAAGGAGTTACAATCATCCATTAGACATGGTCTACTGGACAGGATCGCTGGTCCTACGATATCTCAAATATAGATTTCAAGAGCAGTTATCATCAAATACACATAAGGCTCCAAAATGAGTGGATACTAGGATGTGTAATAATGTAAAGCTCCCAATATTACAAGCCTTGGACCTAACCTTGTCATGCAACATCAAGTTCTCTAAGAAAGAAAGGGAAAAGACTAACCTTGTCATGCAGCACACCATTGGATACCAAGACTGATCTATCAAATACACTATATTTTCCACCATCCATGCAAGAAACTACCCCACCAGCTTCTTCAACTATCTGCTTGAAATGTAAATAAAATAGATGCAATAAATGATTGGAAGTAAAAAACTTGAATTCTAATCATTTTCATGAGAGCCAAGTGCCAAAACACACCAATTCTTTGAAATGTAAGGTTTCTTAAGCACTTGCCTCATCCAGATACAGGTTTTAAGAAAATACAAATGGCAATTGGTCAGCCAACTTAGGTTAGTAGATTTTCAATCTATTCTTGAAAAACATTGTCATGAAAAACAGTTACCATATTATTCCTAATTCAAGCGTAAAAATTGCGACTCAGTGCACCCATAAGGAATCCGAGTAAAATTAGAAAGGTAGTAAAACATAGAAAATGAAAAATGGCACGGGCGGATTTTAAGTCTTGGGGTAATAACCTTAAGGTTATGGATTCAAGTCTTGGCCCGCCACTTAGTGCATTATGCCAAAGGTTAGGTGTGTACTCACACTTTCCCCTCCCAAACACACATTAATGTGTATTAATTGGGCATTATTGTATATATAGTTCTTTCATTGATATCTAGAAGATAAAATAAGAAATATTTCTTAAAATGATTGATGTTACCAAAACACCAGCAGCCATATCCCATGGTTTTAGACGATATTCCCAATATGCTTCTACAATTCCCAAAGCTACATGGCACATATCCACTGCAGCAGCACCAAGCCTTCTCACGCCCTACACATAAATGTCAAAATGGAGAGAGAGATCACAAAAACTTGAAACACAAAATCTTCCACCCCTATCTATGATGTAAGAAGTAGAGCAAGTTATCAGTAAAGCAAGTGAAAGAAAATGGTTATTACCCGGCTGACATCAGTAAATTCTTTGAATAACTCTATGTTGGTACTCCATGCATCGTCATGTTCATACCCAAATCCAGTAACTAGAAGTGACTGCTCCACCTAAGAAAACAAGTGAAAATAGGTGAGCTGAAAAAAAAAAATCCAGCTTTCAGCTCTAAACCACCACACTTTTACACAACTTTTTTCAATGTGATCCGTTTCCAGAAGTAGAACGAACATGATTAATTTTATAGATAGATAAGAAGTGAAATATACACAAGCATTTGAACTGTCCTGTAATAAAATTTGTTGTTGTCAATACCTTCTTCTCAGTTCCTTTTCCTTGCATAAACTGAGCTTGGGAGAGGAACTGATAAGAGGGACTTACGAAGAATGTGCTCAGAAATCCATAATGGAGTCTGATCACAAGGTCTGAAAGTATGTAAAGTTCACGGAAAAATTCCTTGAGTCTAGACGCCATAAAACAGAGTGTTGTTGGCCACATCCTCAACCAGTCTCTCTTCCACATCCACCACCAACAAAAAAAGTCTTATTGAAGGTCACCTATTGAATAATTTCACCTATTGAATAAAACATTATAGTCTAGATATAACATGATCACTCACCTTATCGGTATGACTCACTTGAATCTTTTGCCCATTACAAAAAGCACCCCCACCTAGAATAAAGAGTAACAAATATTAAGTCAGAACTTTATATTTCAATTTTGGTATGTAAAAGAGCTTGTTATATAATTGCTTAAGATAAATCCTTCTTACCAGCAGCTGCAGAAAATGTGCGTGTATTCCAACACATGGGGCCTCCAACAAATTCTACCTTAAACACAAACCAATTGTCATCCCTTCAAGTCAGAAACAGAGAAACTCATTCACTCTTGATCTTTGAAGAAATAATTGGACAAGAACTACTTCAAGTATTAGTTGAGTTGAGTTCAATGCCAAAAAAATAGAAAATGAAAAGGTTTATGCAACTGTGTTTTATATTCTGATTAACACATCAACCAGGGAAACCATCATTTAGTATAACAACTTCAATGACCATATTAATTTACATATCAAATTTCAATCCGATGGACCGTTACAGAATTATGCAAATTCTTTTTGGAGACTATAAAGGTAAGTGATTATATACCACAGCACCAGCAGCCGGCTTTCCTTTATACAGAACTCCCACAGAGACTGCAAAGCTAGGGTAGCAATGTGCAAAATTTGTTGTCCCATCTATATAGATATCAAAGGCAAATGGCTTTACGTCAGAAAACTAGCTGCAAATATAATAAGTAAATGCAGGCAGAAGATAACATGTTTCAATACGAAGGAATTATCAACAATCATAATGAGGTAACAGTGAAGTGTCACCATCCACTTTGAATTGAGAAAAGTTCTCATTATCAAAAAAGAAATGGGAAATAGAAACTAGAAATGTGGTCCATAATGTCATAGGAAATTAGAAATGCTAGGTGATAGATATAAGATCGAACAGAATATGTAAAAGACAAATTATTAGGAACTTTTAAAATAGGGTGTGGAAGAAATGATTGGATTGGGATTGGGAGGAGGAAAGGGTGTGGAAAAAGAAAAAAAAGATTTTCTTACATATAAATCAATCAGAAACCTTATATATCGCTCTTCAGAAGCAGCTCATTTCCCATTTTTTTTAGTCATTAAAATTTCCTCTCCAGAATTTTTACTCATATACAAAGATTACAGAATTCAATCTAAAAACTGCAACTGAAGTGCATTCCTACACTCCAAAAAGGAGAACAAGAAACAAAAAGTTACTGCCAATAAGTTAGTCTAGTGGCTTAGAATTTTGAGAAGCCTAGTAAGTTTTAAAAGGAACAGAAAAATAGGTTATGCAAGTCATCTAATTTGACCACACAAATTCTGATATATAATTGCAAATGAATCAATAAGTTCTAGCAAACAATATTAAAATCATGTCAAGTTGTAAAAGTTTTACGATAGTAACATTGCTAAACAAATCACAACTAGTTTAGACAAGTATAAGTCCAGAATCAAGAGTTGAGTTCCATCCGAGGAACTTGGTGAATATGTACACATAATCTTAATTACCAAAGGGTTAAGAGAGTCTGACCTAAGGGATCTATGCACCAAAGATAATCAGAAGATGAATCGCCAATAAGCCCTCCCTCTTCCCCAAGAATAAGGTGATCTTTGAAGTTCTTCGTTACAACTTCTAGAATAGCAACCTCACTCATTTTATCTGTGCTGCAAGTAAATCCAAGTTAATAGCATCAAATAAGATGAAAACACATAAGAAAACCAAAAAAATAATGGGAGCAAGAAATAAACGAATGAAAAAAAAAAATGATAGATGATTTAAAAATTAATGCCAATCCTAAAAATAAATTTTCTTGTGTATGCCATAAAATCTTCAAGATCAAAAGAGGATTCACAAAAATTGCCTTTGCACCAAAAAATGAAAAGTATACAATAGACATTTTCAATTTGTGCACCACCATGTTTATCTGTAGACAAATATGCCAAAAGAAAAGGAATCAATTAGTTATTTGTCAAAGCTTCATTTATTCAACGACCAGTTTCCTTCGCCTCTAGAAATCCCATATCAAACACAAAGGTAGCACCAGCCATAATTTTTCTTCCTTTTTGATCAACATCCACCCTTGCAATGCCCATACAACTAAAAGGCCAACATAACTCAAATACCTCATGAACTCCAAAAATGGTCAAAATCAAATACCTTAACTCCAGCTACCTCACAATGTAGTAACAAATAATTTACTTCTCTGCCTTTGGCACGTGCAACACCAGTTAGGAAACCCAAAACCTCTTTTAACCAGATTTTCAATGGTAAGAATAGAATTTAAAGCAGCTGTCCAGATTAATAAATTTTTTTAAAAAAAAAAGCCACCTTAGTTGGCTTCCCTGCCTTCCATACACTTCCAAGGAAAGGAATTCCCTTCCTTTTTTTGATTGCAAAAAGTGATTCCCTTCCTCACCATAGAGAAGGGAATCATAAGACTGCAGTCTGGTCACCTAGTGGACCAAACTACCTAGGATTGTTGACCAAGCTAAAAAATCATTTTTCCAGTCTTCTTGGTCCCCGCCTTGTCAAAAGTCATCTCATGTTGGTGAAACTTCTCCTTGTACTTCTCCCATAAATCTTCAACCTCTACAAAGCTTCTAGAGTTGCCAATGTGTTTCATCTTGGCAGTGGCTTAGGTTCCTACCTAAGGAGGTTATACATACAAGTAATGAAATTGTCAACCTATGCTATCCCTAGCATTTACACCATGAACATGAAAACTTAGAAAAACAGGTCTTACTCTGTCACCAAATCAGTGAGTCCTTTATAGACAATATTTTGAGGCTTATTCACAGCGTCCATCACAACCTGAAAAGAAAAGCAGTAAATGCAAATAAATCAAAGAAATACAACTCAAAATTGAAAGAATAAAGGTCACTTTGATGGGAAACGGGAGATTAAAAACACATTTATATGTTTCCTTTTCGTATTTCCCGTGTACTCAAGCTCACTGTACTGATTTAAACTAGCTATTGCTTATATTCAGTAATTTTAATCTTAAAGTATCTCTTTGTAAATCTAACCCAATATTCACCCCAATTCTGCGTTCTTGACTCACAAATCACAATGCCAATTCTTGGTGTGAGATTATTTCCTCCCTTTCAAAGTTTGTTTCCCCATCCGGGCAAAACAGTATGCCAGAATCAATAGTTAAGTTCAATAAATGCAAGTTAAAAAATAGGTAATAAACAGCATATTCCTCCACCAATTTTGAATCAGAGTGTGTGTGTCAATCTGCACGTTGGAGGTAGTTATGAATAGATACAAAAATTAGGTTCTTCTGATTAGATATGAACACAAAACAAAAATGGGTTCTTCCTATTTGAACACAGGAATACAAGCATATAGTAGGTAACACACACAAACACATTGACCATGCATAGAACTAAGCAAAACAAACTAAGCTACTTGAGCTCATTTGAAATCAGCTCCTTTTATAAACAAGTTTAATACTTATTTAATTTTCAAGCTAAACTTGAATAAATTACTACTCATCTCCTAAGCATTTAAGCACCCCCCCCCCCCCCCCCCCCCCCAAAACAAAAAAAAAAACCCATTCAACTAAACACAAAACACAACATAAAATGTAAACAAAGTAAGTTGGGCATACCTCAGCACCAGTTTTAGCAGCAGTTTCAACCACACCGAGGAGCTGATTGGATGATATGGGGCCAGTTGATTCAGCAGCAACTTTTGAGTACTTTTTCTGATTGGGAATTTCAGATAACACAGCTTTGGTGCACAATGTTCTTGTGGGCATAGAATTGAACGACAGAGTCTTGCAAAACCCATCTCGGAAACCTCTTCGCAGATGAGGAATTGCAAAAGAACTCGATGGGAGAGTGAGTTTTGGGCGATTAAATAGTGAAATTGATCTGGGTATTTGAGAAAATCGCAGGGGAGTGAGTGTGGACGAGACTAAACACCTTCCCATTTCGATTGTAGAGAGAGATTATTGATCAATCTATGGGGTCTGTTTGTTTGGGAGTTATTTTTTTTAAGGGAGGAATATATTTTGTTGTTTGAAGACAAGATTCGAATCATCAAAATATCGCAAGGCTACCAATTCAACTAGTATTTAAGTTGGTGTGGACAATGGTCTATTGGGAAATTTCACCCTTTTGTTTTTGTGTAAATAATTTCTCAATGCATATTTTTATGAAATTGATTTTATGTTTTTGCTCTCAATTCACATCTTTACATGTTCTAATTATATCCTAAATTAATATTTTTATACACACTACTTAAATCATTTGTTCCACAAAGAATTAATGATAGACTTATTTTTTATTTCACCCACCTTGGAAACACATCAACTTTCACAAGAAATTTATCAGCAAATCGCTTAATGAATCTTCAGATTATACAATAAATTACCTCATTTGATTTTCAGTTACATCATCAAATTGATTCCTTCAATCAACAAATCTAGTCAATATCAAAAAAATCATTAATTGGTATTGACTTGTATCAATATAGATCTTGAAACAACATCGTTTTGTATCAAACTCCATTGAAGACGTACAATTTCATCTATCTCTTATTTTTTTTTATGAACTCTCGTTGTTTTTTTTTTTTGGTTGAAGCAATTCGATTTTGCTTATTCTGTACTGGTTATCCGAATGAAAAAGGTTTAATCGATTTTTAACTTTCGAAATATGTAAAAAAAATTCAGAATTTGGTTTCCAAAATAAATTCTTAAATTCGGAAGTTAAGTTCCGAATCCAAATTCGGAACTTGATTTTTGAATAGAATTAATAATTTTGGCAGTTAAAATCCAAAAAAAGTAACATGTTTCGGCATTGATTTACTGAATTAAAATCGTGAAAAAAATTTATGCACAAAAAACTTACATTTTCAAAATTGCTTTTGTTATAACTAGGCATATTGTTATTTGAATTTGAATTTCTATTGATTTGCAACTCTTCCATCACAAAAATCAAGAATTATGGTGGATTCTAATGACAAAACGATATAATCAATACAGTATAAACTTAGAGAGTAAAACCAACAATGGAAAAACTATGGTTTATTTTTTTTAACTCAAAAAATGTATATTGAGATTTTTTTGTTCTTAAAAGATATGTACAAAGAATTTTTCTACATAGTATTATGAGTGTTGTTGGATGTCTATTATGATCATTTTTATTTAGGATATAATTGTCATTAAATTAATATTTCATTAAGTGTGTGCACTGAACTAATTAGGTGTGTGGCAATAGAATTTCCCTCTATTATTCTCTCCGTCTTAAAATATTAGTCTTTTATTTTATTTTTTTATTATTTCAAAATATTAGTTTTTTTTTCAAAAACTAAGGACAAAAATAATATGAATTTCTTGTTTTACCCTTATTTTAAATTCATTAACAACATAAAAAGTACAATTATAATAATTGATATTTCCTAAAAAATGTACTATCAAAAGGTAACTTTGAAAAATTAATTTTTTTAAAAATGTAATAATTATACGATTAAAAAAAATTAAATTCTCTAAAAGAAACTATTATTTTTGGACCAAGGGAGTGGTTATGTTTTATGATATGGTGAGTGGCAAGTTAGGAGGTGAAAGCAACAGCACATTTTTAGTTTAATTTAACTATATCAATATATTAATGCTATAATTCTAAAAAAAAAGAGGACAAATATTAGACAATAAAAAATATTTGGTTAAATTATAAATATATTTTATGAAATTTGTTTAAAATATAGATTATCTTTGTGATTTTAAAAACGATAACCAATTTTTTTTAAATTTATAATTTCATAACAAATGACCAATTTTAATAATAAATCATCATATTCCATCCATTAAAGTTTATAATTTCATAACAAATTACCTATTTTAATAATAAATTATCAAATCAATTAACAGTTTTTAATAATATTAAAAATATATTGAAATTATCCATTTTAATAATAAATCATCAAATCAATTAATAATTTTTAATGATGTTAGAAATATATTTCAATTAATAATTCAAGTAATATAAAAGAGTATAGTTAGAAATTTATTTTTTTCAGTTAATTCTGTTAAATAATTTTTTTTAATTAAGAATGTTTATAATTTTTCAAATCACGAGAAGTAATTCATATTTTAACTAAATTTCAGAGATATATTTGTAATTTATCCAAAATGGTTATGTTTTGTTTGAAAAGTCTTTTAAAATAATTATTTGAATTTTCAATTGGTAATCTCTTTTTTTCTTCTTATTTTCAATTTGTGATTTTTTTACAAATAATTATTTTAATTTTTTTAAAAATCTTTAATTACAAAAAATATAAAAATTCAATAGCATTTGTATTTGTTGAATTGAGCTGATCTAAAGAAAATAATCACTAAATTCAGCTGATCTAAAAAAAATAATCACTAAAAATAAAAAATATAAAAGAAAATGAATTTTGGGGAACTGACCCAAAGGTCCAAGCCCAACATATCATACTCCGTTTAGGCCCAAAACAAATTTAATACTCCATTAAGTCCTCAAATTAACAATAAGACGAAAATACCCACAATATATCATCCAATTTACACGCGCGCAACCATCACCCACGTCCCGATCATCTCAGTCTGATCAGTACACTGTCACGTCTCCGCCGCTCGAAATCGACTCCTCAGTCCTCCATCTCTCTTCCGTTCAACTCCATCCCCTCTGAAACCCTAACCCTAACCAGAAAACGTAACCGTTCATCTTCATCACCCACAATCATCTCAGTCTGATCAGTACACTGTTACATCTCCGCCGCTCGAAATCGCATTCTCAATCCTCCATCTCTCCTCCGTTCGACTCCATTCCCTCTGAAACCCTACCCTAACCACAAAACCAAACCGTTCATCTTCAACACAACACCAAGCCGTTCATATTCTCCAATCGGCGACTCTCAACAACACGAAGAACCATCACCACTCTGAAGAGATTTCATAGTTCCTGACTTCCGATTCACAAAAATGGGAAAAAAAAGTAACATCTCTCTTCACCTATTCATTATTTTTCATTCACATTTGTACATCATTCTTTCATATTTCGTATATACACATTTTACATACTTCCAAATGTATAAACCCTCTTTTATATATAATCCCCTGTTTTCAAACATTCTAGTCCCCTGTTTTTCAACATTCTAAACACTGTTTTTACACATAAATCCCTGTTTTTACACATTCAACACCTTATTCTTATTCTTGTTGTTCAATATTGGCTTCTCTTATTCTTATTTTTGAATTTTTAATCTTCTCGTTGTTATTGTTGCTTTTTACAAAATACAATGGGCTGTTCCTATTGTTCATACTGTTTATAAAAACTGCAACATCATAGTGTTTCATTTCATCACTATACAAGTAACATATCTAAATTTATTCAAACTGCAAATGAAACTGCAAAATTACACAGTTTAACCACTACTCAAAACAAATAGCTAACTTATTATAAAGTGCAAATCAAACTGTCAAATTATACAGTTTAAATCATACCAACAAAATACATATAACTTCATATTAAACTGCATATAAAACTTCAAAATTATACAGTTTTGTCACTATATTACTCATACCCTGCTGTCGCTTTCATTTTTTCAGAAATAGCTGTTGGAAGATATTGGAAGAAACAAACCCATATGCCCACAAATCCAATCAGGGATTTAACCATCTCCCCTTTTGAAAGTCCATCTCCTGTATCCACTGAAATGCCACCACCATCTCCCCATCCACAAAAAACCAAACCACCACACCCAAAAACAACCAAACCCAACAGACCCCACCAAAAAACCCACAAAACAACCACACCACCTACAAGAAAAAGCCCAAGAACTACACCACAGACCCCACCCACACAACAAACACCAACCACACCTCCAACCACAACAAAAACAAACAAAAGAAAGCCAACAAAAAAACAAGAAGCTCCTCCAACCAAAAAAAGAAAGCTCCAAGAAAGCCAATCAACTCCCAAAACAAAAACCAAGGCATCAAAAGAAAAAAAAAGCAGCAGTCCCTGCAAAGAGAGTCCAACAATTTAATTATCGTTCCAACATCGGAACAGTAATCAAACTGTTGAAGGGGGTCAAATTCACAAAAGCCCAACAGACAGAGCTGCAAAAAACCCCTTTTTGGCCCCTTATAAATGCTCTCTCCTCAACACAACTGAAGGCCTCTTGGTGCAGATGCTACAATTCCATTGTAGCAGAAATGACAACACTCTACAACAAAAGAAAAAGATCATTTGTACTTGGCAAAAAGGAAATGAAACTCAGAAGCAGTGATGTCAAGCTCATTTTTGGTATCGACTGTGGAGAAGACAGCATCACCACCAAATCCTATGCAAGACCAAAGGATTTTGAGCTTCCATTTTACAAACGAAGATGCAAATCAGTCAAGAGATTGGATGGCAAGTCTTTGACCAAAATGTTTCAACAAACAAAAAAAGGAAAATCAACCAATGATCGTCAAGATCTTGCAAGGGTAATCACCCTTTACTTGTGCTTGAAACTTCTCATGCCCACAACAGGCCATACACTCAGTTGGAGTTTCCTCAACTATGTTGACAATCTCAACAACATCAAGAAGTACAATTGGGTTGAGGCAATAAAAGACACACTGATGAATTCAATGGCAAATGCAAACAACAACCCAAGGCATGTCACTGGATGCGTCATGTTACTCTTGGTAAACACATTACTCAACTACTTCCCACAAAAATATCAAACATCCACCTATTTCTAGCTATCTAACATATTTCAAATTTTTTTTTTACAGTACTGGTATTGTGAGCACAGTAAACTCCTCCGACCATCCAACAAAGAAGGCTTCCCAAGGTTTATGAAATGAAAACTTGGCAAAATGTACTCCAAGTGGAAACACATCAGCCTTGCTCACTTTGAAAAGGTATTCAAACTCTTCTATACTATCATAGCACAAATCTATTCAACACTCCTTTCACATTCATTGTAGTACAAATCATATTATGAAATTGTGAAAATTTTCAGTTTCAAAGCACACACTTATTTAACATCACTCATGTTATGAAACTGTAACATTTTTCAGTTTCAAAAAACATATATCGACACTTAACCCACATTACTCACAGTACAACTCATCTTATGAAACTGGCCAAATTTACAGTATTACTGATATATGCCACATTGTTCCAATGCAGGTTAACCAAAGTGTTTTAACCCCAATTGAACAAGAAATACAGTTATTGCATATTAATCAAAACACATGAACAGACTCTTCAGCAAAGAAACATGACCACAAAAAGGACAATAAGCGAAAAAAGAAAACAAAAGCAACAAAAAAAAAAGACTTCTAGACAGTGATGAGGATGACTTTCTTAAAGAAGAACATCATTCAGAATCAGAATCAGAATCAGAACAAGAAGAACAACAAAAAAAAAAAGAAAAGAAAGCAAAAACCACAAGAAGAACCAGAAAGTGATGAACAAGAAGAAAAGAGTGATGATGAAAAAAATCAAGTGACTGATGAAGAAGAAACTGAAGAAGAAGAAGAAACTGAAACTGAAGAAGAAGAAGAAGAAGAAGAAGAAGAAGAAGAAGAAGAAAAAGAAGAAGAACCTGATGAACAACAAGACAATGATAAAGCAGAAGAAAGACAACAAGCAAAAGGTGATCAACAAGAAGACCTTGATGAAGAAGAAAACCAACAACAAGAACAAGAAGAACAACAAACAAACCAACAAGAAGAAGTCAATGAACAAGAACTGACAAACCAATAAGAAGAACTGCAAGAGAAATCTGACATATTTCATGCACAAGGTAAACTATTGTCTAATACTAAAGCATACTGCAAAATTTCATTAAACTAACCAAAACACAATCCAACATTTTTATAGGTCATGACCAACCACAAACACCAACCAAAGAGGACGACAAGGACAAGCTCATATCAGCCATGAGAGCACAAATGCAAGAAATGGAACAAAAATTCATGGCTGAATTGCGTAAAAAAGAAGATCAATTGAAGGAAATGTCCACCAAAAAAATTGGCAGTCCCCAACAAAGATCCATGGTCAAGAGAATCAAACAAAAATCAAGAAAACAAGCACATGACCCAGATTTTGAATACCAACCAATGACCAAACCCAAAGAAGATGCAAGAAACAAGACACAAACTGCTGCTGATGTACCCAAACCAACACAGGGTACCGATGAAGAAAAAGAGAAGAAGAATGACAACAAAAAAGAGGGTGCTCATGAAGCAAAACAACAGCAGAAAGAAAAGATGCAAGAACATATTGGCCAAGAGAAAGCAGTTGCTGCTGAAACAAACCCAAAAGAGCATGCCAATCAAGAGAAGACAAAACTTCAAGTATTGGAAAGTGATGATGATTTCAAGGAAGAATCAATCCCAAACAAGCCACTCGCCATTTCATGCCGCAAAACAAACAAGGTTTGGCATAGCCTATCCAAAAAAGACCAAGACCAAATTCAACTCATCAACAACACACAATCAAGTGCTTGTGTCTGGTCTGGCAGCGAAGATGAAAACTGCATATACTTTTCAGATATATGCAGATTGACCAACAGGGAACCCTTATATGGGAATGTAGGTCTCCAACTGCACAATTTTACAGTTTCTGTACATATTCAATAACCTATTCCACAAACCTAACACATTCTCATATATAACATGTTTCAGGTCATTGATGCCTTCTCAGAAAAGCAATTGGCACTCCAACCAACCATTGAAGAATTTGAGAAAAACGATCTAGTCTTTGCAAGCAATCCATATGCAGGAAGATCTTACGTTTTCTCAACACTCATCAATGTAAGCAAAACTTAACATACCTTACAACTGCAAAATTTTCTACTTTCTCAACATGTATTACTACATAGTTTTATAACATATTTCAAACATATATATAACTTACAGACTCCACTACAAAACCAAGATCAAGCACTGAGAGAAAAACTGATGGACAGCCATTTTCCAGAAGCAATGAAAAACAGATATATCCATTTCCCAATCAACCACGACAACCATTGGACAATTGTGGTCTTTGACAATGCTGATGGAATATGGAGACACTATGACTCTTTGAGACCAGCAAAAGATTGCCACAACAAGCACTTTGAAATTGCAAAGCAAATTGTAAGTTAAAATAAAATTTCATACTTAGTTCCATTCCTTTACAAACATCTCAACTCATCACTATAACTAACAAAAACACCCACTAACTATTTTGTAGCAACAACATCAACTGAGATGGAATAAAGCATTACTTAGCAAACGGGGAAACATGTTATCATCTCAAGAGTGCGAGACAAAAATTGCATCAATTGAGGAATGCCCACAACAAACCCCACACTCGTAAGATACAAAATCCATAAACTAATATTCCAATATGCTAAATTTTTTAGTTTCACCTAACTAATTAACTTCATCTCAAACACTGCAGGAATGATTGTGCAATCGCCGTCTGCAATGTTATCAACCAATATGTCAACTGGTGACCTGTGCAAAAAAAACTTCGTCCAACTGAGTGGGTCAAATTTTGAGCACAAATCATCAATCAATTCCCGAATGATGAGAACCGATCCTGGAAACTCGAGCACTACCAAATGTTGACAAAACATACCAAACCATAGAAACAATGAACAAACTTCTTGACAATACAAATATTCAAGGGAACATATCTTTGTACCTTTTTTTTTAATTTTCTTTTTTAACATGTGACAAGTACTTTATATACTTTTGGGAATGATCTTTTTCTGGGTATTATGGTTATGGTGAAAATGATTGATGTTGTTGTTGCTCTTCTTCTTGTTATTATTATTGTGGTTGTTCTTCTGATTGTTTGTCTATTTGTTTCTAGTTGCATATATTTTCATACAGTAAAGGTTGTTTCTAATAATTCTTCAAACTGTAAAATTTTGCAGTTTCATCAGCTTGTTTCTAATAATTTTTAAAACTGCAAAATTATGCAGTTTCATCAAGTTGTTTCTAATAATTCTTAAAACTGCAAAATTATACAGTTTTGTCGCTATGAAATATGAACTGCATTTCCATATTATACTGTTTCAATAAGAAATTTTCAACAACCTTCTCTGCATTCCATAAAAATAAAAAACAAAACCAGACTGTTACAAAACAACTTCAATAAGTAAAGAACACATCAACAAACAAAAAACAATTCAACCAACTTTATTCATTACTTCCATAATACCAAGTATCACATTTTTTATTATCATAATTCCTCAAATTCAAATACAAATCCAAAAGAATAGATTGTGGCCTCAAATAGCAGCCTTGCACGTCTTCTTATTGTGATTCCCATATTTCAAGCACCTCCCACACTTGATTTGCTTCACATTCTCACCCCTAGAAGGTATCCTCTTCTTCTTGTTCCGCCCGGGCTGCTTCTTCGTTATAGGAGGTTTGATAACCGAACTACTGGCACCATCAAAGTCAAATCTCTCACTTGAAGGCACTGGATAAACAGATTCCTTGTATGACTCTCTAAAACAATCTACATGAAAAAAAGGATCAATGAAACCATACACATCTCTACCACTACTACGCAAAGCATGCACAGCATGACAACAAGGAAAACCATTCAATTGCCATTCATGGCAAGAACAAGTCTGTCTACCAATATCAACATAAAAAGAAATAGAAGAATGAACCTCAAGCACAGTATCACTAGCAACAATCACATCCCAAGACTTAGCTAGCTCCAAAGAGTCCACCAACTTCTTTTCCATAACTGGACACAATTTCGTAGTCCATCTTCTAGATTCAGCTCTTCTATCCGACAATTGAGTCATGATTTGAACCCTAATCATATCAACCATACAAGTAATAGGCAACTCACGGGCCCCACCAATCCAATTATTGTAAGACTCGGCAGCATTAGATGACATCTCACCATATCGTTTCCCTCTAAAAAATGCATTGGCCCACTTATCATTTTGCAAACCATCCAACATACTATCAACTCTACCATTCCCAGCAATACGCCTCAATTTCTCCATATAATGTTGGAAAGAAGCAACCGTTGGCGCATAAGCACATTTAACTAATATTTTCATCAAACACAGCTTATAGTTAGTACGAAGTCCCACCAATTTGTCAATCAAATTTCTCTTCAAATGATTCAAGCAATAAGCATGATGTGCATTGGGGAAAACCACTGAAAGAGCGTCTAGCAATCCATGTTGACGGTCCGACACAAAAGTCAATCTCCGGCCTGAACCAACAGCCTTTAACAACTGACTTAAGAACCACATCCAATTATCTTGATTTTCAGCGTCAACAATCGCAAAAGCCAAAGGAAACAGACCTGCAAACAAAATCACATGAAACTGCAAAAATTAGCAGACTCACAATACAATAACACACTGACAAACCAAACCTATACTAACTGCAAATAAATACATACCTTGATTACCATCCTTTGATGTTGCTGCAAGCAAATGCCCCTTGTAACGCCCCTTCAAAAATGTACCATCAACAAACAACAACGGACGACAAAATTGAAAGCCATACAAACATCCATGAAATGCCACAAACAACCTCCGAAAACACCCACTACTTTCATCCACATCTAATTCAAACACACTTCCCGGATTCGTTCTCATAGCCGTCTCAAGGTACCATCGAAGCTGGTCAAAAGAAGTTGCAAAATCACCAAACAACCCACCTCTTGCCTTATCAACTCCTAACCATGCAACCCGATAAGAAACATCTATACCATATTGCTTCTTCAACTTTTTTTTAACTTCAATAGGACGAGTCAACGGATTATCACTAATATCATTTTGCACAATATCAGACACAAGTCTAGAACCAACCATTTTGCTACAAGATCTACGAGCAACAACCCCACAAGTATGCACATTATCCAACTTCATTATAAAAAAAACACCGGAATCCATCAACACCCTTCCATGCACAAACCATTTACAACCCGTAGATGACTTCATCATTCATTCAGTGGTTACTCTTGTTGTATCGTTTTTCAAATAATTCACTGCAAAACCACACTCAACTGCATACTTAGCCAATGCAATGCGGAACGCCGACACTCCACCTTCAAATTCTTGACCAACACTATGTATAATCCCCTTCCAACTAGCAGACAACAAAACTCTCTCTGGTTTTGGATAAAAACTACGTAACAAATCACCAACATCATCACAATCATTCACAAAGGAACTCTCACAAGTTACAGAATCAATCTTATAAGAATTACCATCATCAACCTCCACAACTCTCTTATCCCCCACAATAACATCAACAACATGACAACTACTACCACCTACCATTGACAGCATATTCCCCAAATCATTATCACATTCAACAATACAATTAGAATATCCAAGAACAGAGAAAAACAAACAAAAGTTACCAACACTCAACTCCTTGAACTTCGCACATATTTTCTCAACAACTTCATCATAACTACATCCCTCACTAATCTTAATAGCAGCACAACAATTACTGTATTTGCACATTAACATGAAACACCCCTCCATACTACAAAATCACAAACCAACAAACAATTGTTCACAGATTCCAAACTGCAAAATTATATAGTTACAACATATCAATACCAACAGTGCACAATTCACAATTCCAAACTGCAAAATTATACACTTACAACATATCAGTATCAAAACACCAGAATTCACAATTCCAAAATACAATTTCAAAACACATTACACTATACGACAAACAAAATCAACAAAATCAAAATCAAACAAACAAAATTTGCCAAACACAAACCACATATCACACAAATTTGCTTATCTATATATACATACATATGTGTATCGACAAATACAAACCACATACACACACAGACATATATATACATATATATGTATATCTATGTATCGACAGATACATACATACATACACATACATACATCTATCACCAGATACAGAGAGAGAGAGAGAGAGACAGAGAGAGAGAGGAGAGAGAGAGAGAGAGAGAGAACGTACGCAGATATCGCCTGTACACAGAGATTCAGATCGCACAACCAGATCCACCTCACCGCACAATGAGATCGACCACACAGCACAATGAGATCGCCACAACGAAGAGAAATCGAGATCGCAGAGACGAAGATTTGATTTCCTTTTTTTAAACGGAGCAACAATTTGATTTTTCACGTATATATAGATCTCAAAACAAAGGGTAATACAGTCATTTAAAAATACGAAAATAAAAAACGGACCTCTGGGTATAAAACTTAAAAAACTGTAAACCTATTAATCTATTAAAAATAAATTGGGATTAGAAGGGAAATAGATCCCCTACATAGGACTACATGGTAATTTTCCCATGAATTTTTTGTTTTGTAAATTGCTAAAGTTGGTGGCCCACTATGAAAGTGGCTATTAGAATTGATGGCCAGGGTTTTGTAAGGTGATAGAAAAAGCCGTCAGATGTCTTGAGTGATGATTGGTGGTGCCGAAGGTCAATAGTGGACCATAGCAGTGGCAGTGGGTGGTGTAGATATGCCAAATTTATAAATTTATTGTATTTATTTCAAATTTTAATATATAGTCAGTGTAATTTGCTCATAAAATTATGAATAAGTATCATTTTACCCATTTTTTTTTTATATATTTAGGGTAAATTACATTTTGCCTTCTAAAATTTCACTTATTTCTTACTTTAGCCCTTTTAAGTTTAATTTTTCTCACTTTGGTCTTTTAAGTTTAATTTTTCTCACTTTGGCCCTTTATATTTGCAATCCATCCCACTTTGGTCCTTCATATTTGCAATCATTTCCACTTTATTCTTAGACTAACTTCCATCCCAAAAACTAATAGAATCTGCCACATTACTAACACATCAGCAACATGTGTGATGTAAAAAATTCACTAAAAATATAAAATATAAAAAATAGAAAACAAAAAAATTGAATTTTTTTTTAGTCTTTAGTGAACTTTTTTTTTTTTTCAAAATTTATTCATAAACATTATTACATTATAGAGGCATCTAGATTAGATGCAACTAAAAATGTAAAAACAAATTTAACTAAAAAAAGAATTTTTTTTACTCAAGACGAAAAAAACAATAGTAAATTTGATGTTTATGAATAAATTTGAAAGAAAAAAAATTCACTAAAGACTTAAAAAAAATGTTCTAATTTTTTTTTTTGTTTTTTATTTTTTATTTTTTGCATCTTTAGTGAATTTTTTACATCACATATGGAGCTAATGTGTTAGTGATGTGACAAATTCTGTTACTTTTTTTGATGGAAGTTAGTTTAGGAGTAAAGTGGGAATGATTGCAAACATGAAAGACCAAAGTGGAAAGGATTAGAAATATAAAGGGCTAAAGTGGGAAAAATCAAACTTAAAAGGTCAAAGTTGGAAGGATTGCAAACATGAAGGACCATAGTGGGGTAATTCTATTTACACACCTTTACTTGTCTTAGTATACATCATTTACTACTAAACTACCATCGTCTTCTCTAACAAACCCTAACCCTAACCATCACCGGCAAACACAGTCTCTCACTGGCGCCGTTCCCTTCTCAGCCTCTCTCAACTCTCACGACTGTTGCCCATTCCCAGCCTCTCTCTCCCTCACACTACTACTTGCTTTTTTCCAATTGTTCTTTCTT
Organism: Camellia lanceoleosa; assembly: GCA_025200525.1. Taxonomy (NCBI): domain Eukaryota; kingdom Viridiplantae; phylum Streptophyta; class Magnoliopsida; order Ericales; family Theaceae; genus Camellia; species Camellia lanceoleosa. The sequence goes on along the minus strand of CM045758.1, from coordinate 61,677,797 downwards.
TCATTGCAGCCCCTTTCTGTCAATCCTTCATCATTGACTCCTTTTGCCACCGCCGCTGTAGCTCCCTTCCATTTAGTCGCGATCACTAGATCGCGATCTCTCTTCCACTTGCGATTTCTCTGTCTCTCTTAATCGCAATGACCATCAACCTTTGCCACCATTATCGTCGACAACCTCTCTAGCATTCATTCCCAACGAGATCAAAAGAGTGCAAACAGAGGCAACTGGCGACAAGGCGATGGATTTTTGGGTGGAGCAACCGAGCATGCATACGTCCCCCGCTCTCGAGGCCATTAAATTGCTTTAGTTAGTTAGCGTAGCTAATTATTCAATTCAAGTGTGGTATTTTAATTAGCTTAGCATAGCTAGTTATTCAATTGTGTTGTAATAATTAGTTAACTAGAATAGTTAATTAGTTTCGTTTTGTAATAGTTAGCTTAATTAGCATAGCTAGTTATCTTAATCATTCGGACCCTCATTCGCGAGGGCATAATTTTGTAATAAGTGTGCGTGCATGTCTTCCAACCCCACGTCTTTCTTCCTTTTATTTATCCGCTTTCGATGGTCAGATTAGGGACATGTTTTGATTAGCATACCTTATGCTTGCATGTGTGCTTCATTCATTTGTCTTACATGCACCGAGGCTCGGCGCATCATTCAAACTGCATTGTCAAATTCAATACTTCTTTGAATACGTGTTTCAAAGTATGTTATCAAATTGTATCATATACCATGATTAGGTAGCCGAGCTTATCTTATTGCATTATCGCATGTGTTGCATTAGGCATTTTGCATAGTTAGGATCATGTATATTTCTAACTAGCTTTTGTTTTGGCTTAGAGTACACTGTAAGTTTTACGCTTTAGCATACTTGCATGAGTGCGATTGCCATGTTGCCATGATGGCATGCTTGCCATGAAGCTATTTGCTTGAATGATTAACTGCATGAATGCCTGTGGATGAAGGCTTTATTGTTTGAATTCGAGCAATTCAACGAATATATGTTTTAAGCCCACTTTGCGAAGTGACAAATCATGTTTTAAGCCTACTTGAGGTGGCAAATCCGCGTTTTAGTCCACTTGAGGGTGGTACCTTCAAACCATTTTTGGAACCAAACATGAGTTGAATTTGTTCCAATTCTTGCGATTTTAGTCTATACTTACTTGTGTGCGTCACATAGTAAAGTTAGCCAATAATCGGAATAAGAACACACGTGTTTATAAAACAACATATCATGCTTAGTAGGGGCCGATCCTTTGATCGGGCGAGTGGAGGTGCTCATTTCAGGACCTTCCCCTCTCGTACCCAAGTTCCCGAGCCGAAGCAACTTTGGTGATGATGGACATGTAGTCTTTGGCACGAGTTAGGGTTTCCTAAATTTTTCAAAAACAAAATATTTAGGTGGCGACTCTATAATCTGGCAAAGCAGTCCAGTTTTGGAATTATTTGATTCAAAATCTGATTTTTCAAAATGATTTGCTGGATTGGACTCTTTGGTGTTTATCAGTTTCACATTGCACTTGTGAGATTAGATTCAGAACCGTGACAAGAGTACGAATTGTAGGACCAATTTGAGCTCTCCAAAAGGGGGCGCGAAAAAGTCGATCTACACCGACCAATTCATTAGGCTGGCCGACCAAATTTTTTGTATGGCAAGTGTGGTTATTTAGCCAAGTAGGGCAAATCCTGAGGTCAAAATAGAATTGTTTTCTGACTACGAACAGGGCAATTTATGGTGACTGACAGAGAGGTTTGCCGAGGATGTTCTTGTTTGCGCACACACGGCTTCTCACCTTTCATTCAACTCCTTAGATTCATCGCTCGGAAATTTGTATTTGTAATAGTTAATTCATTTGTGTTTGTAATAATTAGTTAGGGTAAATTACACTTTGCACCCCTGCACTTTACACAAAATCCCACTTTAGTGCCTACACATCAAATTGTGACACTTAACTTCCTGCACTTTTGATTAAGTGTCACATTGGCCCTTTTGTTGACAGTGAGGCTAATAGAAGTTACCGTTAAGGAGGTTAAGTGTCACAATTTGGTGTGTGGGGACTAAAGTGGAATTTTGTGTAAAATACATGGGTGCATAGTGTAATTTACCCTCACATGTTCTCCCCTCCCCTCTCTCTCTCTCTCTCTCTCTCTCTCTCTACTAATAAAAAATTAAAAAAACTATTTTAATCTTTCTCATTTTATTTTCATAATATATACAATTTAATAAAATCATCTCCATATTTTGCCTTTATGATCACAATACTTGTGTTTTGCGCTGTTGTAAAATGTGACTTTGTGCGAGAAGTAGTAGCCATGTCCTGCATATAAGGTGGATCAGAAATTGGAGGTTGGCTAGATTCTAGGATTTGTTCCTGAACAACACCTTGGACAAGTTTATAAGTAAACAATTGGTTATCCTTACTTCTATTGTGAGGTGACCACCAGGTGATATTATATTCCCTACAAGCACGCTTCACTGTAGATCGACTAACTGCAAAATGAAAAATCCAAATTCTAGATAAGAAAATATACTTTGTTTACTATTACCAAAAGTATATGAATTTTTCAAAGGATCCAGCTAGGAATGGGCATCCCAAGTATGTAAGCTTATTGCCAAGGCTTTCTACAACATCTTTAAGTTTCATTCCAAAACGTTGCTGGAGATCCTCCAAGCCAATTGGAATTCTAGCTTTTCTTTGTAGTCTCTAGGACGAGTTCATTATGCAATTTTGCTGTACAGAAGTAACAACAATGTTGTTTTTTTCTGTGTTACTAACAACATTGTTTCCGGTGTTTAAAGCATCCACTTCTTGTAATTGTTGATCTGATAAATCTAGAAAGACCATCTCTTCTCCATTTTCCATCCTATTTGGAGATCTTTCAATTTGGGGTATTTGATAAGAATAAAGTTTACCATCCTCTGAAAAATCAAGAACTTCAATAGATAACTCCTCTCCTAGTTCTTCTCTAGACGTGACCTTAAAACCGTTACAATGTTGCTTCATTGTTGTCAACAACGGAACCAAAGAAATCCTCAGATCCCCACCTTTAGTGTAGTTTGGGGGCAAAGAGAATTCTAGCACGTAAACATTGTCTTCAATATATCTATTCCGCAAGCAAATTGCAAAAGAACCTGTAACTCCAAATTTGCATGCGTAGTGCGCCAAAGGGTACTCAGTTATGCTAAATTGAGTAACATCTTTGTAGGAGACCAAATTTTGGGACGAAACTGCTCTTCCAACAACCTCCAGCCCTTTTCGTAGGTGTTGTAAATCACATGCATCTAAAAAAGCACTCATATGACCCTTTCTATAATGGATTTCATATTTTCTAAACATAGCATTGCAAAGCCTAGCCAAAGGTAGATAATGAGTGCTACACAACACGTTTAGCATCTTCTGGATTTCTTCGAGAGTTTCATACTTCTCTTGATAATGTTTCGTGAATACATATTTGTCATCCCAATAATTAAAGTAAAGAATTATACGAATCTTTATTTTCAAACTGTAGGCAAACGGTTAACCAGAATTGAAGAATCAGTAGGAGAATTAGTATAAAACCAAAAGATACGCTCTACACCAAATCTTCCTATCCAACTAGTAAATGTAAAACCACTTTTAGAGGTGACTAATTTTAAACTTCGATCTAATAAACAGAACAATGAATTCATAGATGCTCTTATCCAGAAAATAAAAACATTAATATAGGAAAATCCTCCAGCTCTCAGATAAATATGCTTTTTGCTCAACAAATAGGCAACTTAATAATGAGGAAGATGAACTTTCTCCTTCACACATTTTAGAAATGCAAAATAATTTTTAGGATATTCAGTATGTTAATAAAACCTATTTTCCCTAACAGACTTCCAGAATGGCTTTAACAAGACCTAGTAGATATTATTATTCCAGACCTACACCTCAGGATCTTTTATATGAGGAAGATTTTCTTCATACCCAGAAATCCTTCCATGGCAAAACCATTTATGAATGGGATATCGATGGAAAAACTGAATATCAAAATTTTGAAACTGTACATCAAATGCTAATGTATGGTACTGTTTGCAAGTAGAATGATAATATTGATCATCAAGTTGCTCGTTTTATTGCTAATGGCTTTACCGAAATTCTTCGGGGATGCTGGGATAATGTTCTCACTACCACTCAATAGAATGAAATACTTAATTCTTTTAAGATTGAAACTGACCCCATCACCAATATTGCTAGACAGAATGAAGATGCTGTGTATACTCTCGTTCAAACTATCTTACGCCACTTTGTTGGACCCGAAGTAGGTAACGGCGATTGTAGTCGTGAGCTTTTACAGAATCTTAGATGTCCATCTTTAACCCATTTTTGATGGTACAAAGATGTTTTCCTGCTTAAGGTCATGTAACGCAGTGATGCAAACAATGAATATTGGAAAGCCAAATTCATTGATGGTCTTCCCAACATTTTTGCCAAAAAAATTCGAAAAAAGCTTCAGGATCACCATAATGGCATGCAAATTCCTTATAACCAGTATACTTATGACCAACTTATTGGCGTTATTATAGAAGAAGGTCTTTCCCTTTGTAATGGCCTTAAACTTTAGTATCTTATGAAAAAACAGAATTTAATAGGAAGAAAGAATTAGGTGAATTTTGTGACCAGTTTGCATATGAAACTAAAATTTAGTACCCATCTAAGTCTAAGAAATAGAGATCATATAAACCATATAAAAAAATCTTCTCGAAAACCATATTCTACAAAAAGAAAATATAAATCGACTTAACACAAATCTAAACAGACAATTAAAAGTAAACCAAAATCTTATCCAAAGAAATATTGATCCCAGATTACTTGTTATAAATGTGGCACAACAGGACATTATGCTAATAAGTGTAGAGCTAAATTAAAACATAAATTAAATGAAATGTCCCTAGATGAACATCTTCAACAACAGATTTTGCAGACCTTATCTAGTGATGATGGTATCTCCAGTACAGATAATGATGATCTAGCTAAAATTTATTCTCCATCTGAGTCTACTTCTGACTCAGATACTCCAAAACAACCAGTAACCATCTAGGATCTAAAAATGGAAATTAATGTAATAAAAATAGAAGTAAAACACCTTCAAACAGCTAACCAATCTATACTTAATGATATAAAAAAAAATTAACAGCCATCTTAAAGACAAAGATCAAACTTCAGAATAAAAAAGTCAAACTTCAGAACAAACACTAGAAACTTAGTATTTAATGCTTATGAACCAGATTACCTTCCAAAAATGGTAAATTAGAATCACTTTTATAATAAACCTGATTTTATTATCAAAGATGCCATCACCCTGATTGATAGTGGTGCTGATATGAACTGCATTCAAGAAGGATTAATTCTTACCAAATATTTCTAGAAAACCACTCAATCATTAACTAGTGCAAGTGGTAATTCTATGAAAATTAAATACAAAATACCGAAAGCTTTTATCTATAATCAAGGTATATGTCTTCCCACTGCTTTTGTTCTTATTAGAAACATGTCTCAAAGTATTATCTTTGGGACTCCATTTTTATGTTTATTAATGCCGATTACAAAAATAGATTCCATAGGCATTCATACAACAATCAGTAATCAACCAATTATTTTTGAATTCATAATAGAACCTTATACTAAAGAATTAGATCAAATCAAAGATCTAGTTAATTTCAAAGAAAAACAAATCAATTTTCTTCAAACATAAATCAATTATCTCACTATTGAGCAAAAATTACAACAATCATCTTTACAGAACAAAATGAAAATAATTGAAAAAGAATTCAAAATAGAAATTTGTAGTGATATTTCTAATGCTTTCTGGGAACAAAAGAAACATATAGTTTCGCTTCCTTATGAACCAGATTTTGATGAAAGATTCATTCCAACCAGAGCTCGTCCTAGTCAAATGAAAAAGAATATTTAGAAATGTGCAAAATAGAAATTCAAAGTCTTCTCCAAAAGAAGTTAATCAGGACTAGTCATTCTCCATGGAGTTGTACAGTATTTTATGTTAATAAAAATGCAGAAATAAAACGAGGTGCGCCAAGATTAGTCATTAATTATAAACCTCTTAATGATGTTTAGAAATGGATCAGATATCCCATTCCGAATAAAAAATATTTACTTGATCGATTACAGGATGCAGTTATATTTTCTAAATTTGACTTAAAATTAGGATATTGGCAAGTACAATAAGCTGAACAGGATCGATACAAAACTGCTTTTATAGTACCTTTTGGACATTATGAATGGAATGTTATGCCGTTTGGTCTAAAAAAATGTTCCATTAGAAATTTAGCATATCATGAACGATACCTTTACATCTTATACAGAATTTGCTATCTGTTATATTGATGATGTTCTTATTTTTTCACCATCCATTGATTAGCATATAAAACATCTTAATACATTTAAGCATGTTATTATCTGAAATGGTTTAGTAATATCTACACCAAAAATGAAACTTTTTCAAACAACAGTACGCTTTCTTGGCCATAATATCCATAATGGCACTATTCTACCAATTGATAGAAGTAGTGAGTTTGCCTCTAAATCCCCCGATGAAATAAAAGACAAAACTCAATTACAGCGGTTTCTTGGTAGTCTAAACTATATTTGAGACTACTATCATCAGTTATCCCAGGATGCTGCTATCCTTTACACCAAACTATAGAAAAATCCTTCTCTATGGACAGAAGAGCACACTACTGCCGTACAAAAAATTAAGGCTAAAATAAAACAACTCCCCTGTCTTGCTTTACCAAATCCAGAATTGCAAAAAATTGTTGAAACTGATGCCTCTAATTATAGTTATGGAGGTATTTTAAAATAGTTAAACCCTACCAGTTATACAGAAGAATTATTAAGATTTACATCAGGAAATTGGACTAAATCTGCTTTAAATTATTCCACAATTAAAAAAAAGTGTTTAGCTATCGTTAAATGTGTTTTAAAATTCTAGGATGAATTGCTAAACCAAAATTTTTTAATTTGTGTGGACTGTTCAGTAGCTAAACAGATATTTAAAAAAGATGTTCTTAATCTTGCTCACAAACAGATATTTGTAAACTAGCAAAGTGTTTTATCTGCATTTGACTTTGATATTGATTATATCAAAGGGAAACAGAATTCTTTACCAGATTTCCTCACTCGTGAATATTTGCAGGCATCATGACCAGTAGAGGTGGCCGTGGCCCTAGTCGAAGGGGCCGGAGCAGGGGAAACCCTTACCAAAATCCCTATATAATAGAATTTCCAACATTACAAGGCTCTAAAGAAATCCAGGGGAATCCTCTAGCCAATCCACCAAGGTTGTCCTCTTTAATCCTGAACAGTACACTCCTAACAGTATTACTGAGGAAACAGATGTTTACATCGAATCAACTGATGAAAAATAGATGACAGATCCATGGGAAATTAAACGTCGCTATCTTATGACTCAACAATTTCCCCCACATTTTGACCAGTACCGTTATAGTTATGAACAAATACTCATTGGGACTACTGCCATGGAAATCAAGCATACTTTGCATGATCCTTCCAAAATTGTCAGTTCCATCCAATTCAGTAAAACTACCATCCACAATATTATGCCCATTGCTACCTAGGGCATTCATCTGCACTACTCGTCAACTTAACATTCGCAACTGAGAAACTCGATATAGTTATTGGGACTATATCAATGCATTTACCTATGCATTTTATTACCAGAATCGTACACGCAATCATTCCTGGTTTAACTGTATTTGTCTCGACGTCCTCAAAAATGATTTAGCAAATTGGTTTCTCGTTTGGTGGGATAAATTTGGGCTCAAACTTGAAGTTTTACTAGTATCAATTCGTGAAGCCTTTAACGAATGGCAAATTGCTTATTCTTATTTACCAAGACAAAAGGATATTTCTATGACCAAATCTTTGGTTCATTTTACTATCCGTTTCAGTATCCCGTGGATATGGAAATGGGATTTCCAGTGTGATTATCAAAATAAAATTCATTGTCTCAAAAGAGTTTTCTTTATGAGATGGTGGGATAAAGGGATGAATCCCACTTTACCAGAAATTGTCCAGAAAATCAAGACCCACACTCAAGCCTATTGGGATGCTATTCCCAAAACAATTCCCAGTCAACCAGTTATTCAAAATTCATTCTTACAAATTCAAACAGAATTACGTCAAAAATATCCGAATTTATCAGAAACATAACTAGTCATTCAAAACATGGATTTCATGAAGGAATAATTCCTCCAGACTATTGCCAGTGATGACACCTCCATAAAATCTATTACTAGTAGTCAAAACCAGGAAGATCCAGGCCAGGATGAAAATGAATTTGCTATTCTAGCCGGTGAATCACAGTATCCAGCAGAAGATGAACCCAACTTTGGTGACTTTTGGGATTCACTAACCAGCATGTTTGCCGAAAAAATTGACAAGAAAAAAGATAAAAAAAGAAAACAGGTAAAGCATGAGTTTTTGTCCCCTACCAAAATTATTCCTCCGAAGCGTCGGCACAAAACGACAACTAACAGTACATCCACTTTCTACAAAAACAGATTCCTTGTCTACCATCTAGCACAAAGACCAACAATTGTTTGACTCCTGTCCAAAAACGATAAGGATGTTGAGTCAAAAGTAGATTCCCACTCAACTTTGAGGATATGGATGATCGACTCCAACCAACAAGGACACACCACCTGTCCTCACATTATCTTAACTTTCCTCTTTTCTTATCTATAAAAGGGATGCCCTTACCCTTGTTGAGACAAAGTGTTTTTTTTAAGAGTTTGTTTTCTTTTGTAATATTTGAGTGTGCTCTCTCTCTCCCTTGTAAAATTTTTAAGTTTATGATATATAAATTAAGTATTAAAGAACTATGTTGTTTTGAAGACTCTGATTGTAAGTATTTTCTTCTTTATTATGTATGCCTATAAATTTACTTGTTGATTTGATCACTTTTTAGAATTTTATTTTGCTAGTAGAAATATATATTTACAATAGCTTCAAGCTAACGACCCATATTTACAGCGATATCTTTATAACCAGTTAGAATTTTGTAACCAACAAATAATTAGGATCTAACAGCAGATGCAGGAGCAGATCTGCCTGTGGGCGATCGGCCATCCGGCCTTCACTTTAATAGTAAAACCATGTGATCATATATGTAGAAATTTAAATCTAATATAATAATATAAATTTTAATATTCCTGAGTCTGTGCTTATGAAGGGTAGAACAGGGTGAGGTTAAGTGGGACATCATCCAAGTTGCGTATAGGTTAGAAGACCATAGTTGTAGTGATTGCGTGTAGGTCTATTCTCTAGTAAAGCATTGATAAACATGTTTAGCTATAACCTTGTGTCAAGCACCTTAGTTGGTATCAGAATAAAGTTTGGGGTATTTGATAAGAATAAAGTTTACCATCCTCTGAAAAATCAAGAACTTCAATAGATAACTCTGTTGGAACAATCTTCTGTGTAAATAAAATAAACTGAAATAAATCAAACAAAATAAATAAATAACATACCAGATTTATTTATCGAACCGAAAAAAATAATTCAAGACTGAATGGCAATGATCTTCACAAATTTATAGAAGCACTTCAAATAAATTTGTTATATTTATTCCTAAATCTAAAATGAGGAATAAAATGCAAAAGGAAAAATTATGGATAGTAGTATACAAGAAGCAGACTAATTTTTTTTTGGATCCCCATGATTTTGTCGAAATGGGTATATATAATATAGCAACTAAGATTGTTAAGACAACCCAACAAGTTCCAAACATGAAGTGAAACAGATGCACTAAAGAAAATGAATGGCACCACTTTATCAAAACTTAGTTTTGTCCGTTAGTGCCTATACACCAAATTTTCAAATGTTTGAAATTTGTTGAGCATTTGAACAAACTGATGGAATATTTATTATTTAAATTATTTCAAATATATAAATATATATATATATATATATTAAACTAAATAAATATATATATATATATATATATTAAACTATTGAAATAGTTAAATAAATAAATGAAGAGGTACAAACTTTAGGAAACTTTTAAGGAACCTAAATTTTGAATTTAGAATTAAATTAAATTCTCACAATTACAAATTTTAGGAAACCACTTAGGAACTCAAAATTTGAATTTAGAATTAAATTTTTTATTGAAAAATTCAAAAGAATTTTTATCTAAATAAAAAATTAATGTTAAACTCTTCCCATTCACTCATAAATGGTTTTGAAAATATCCCTATATAAAACCATTTTTTTTCCAACAAGTTCTTCTCCAGAAGCGACCTTAAAACTGTTACAATGCTGCTCCATTGTTGTCAACAACAGAACCAAAGCAATCCTCTGATCCCTACCTTCAGTGTAGTTTGGGGCAAAGTGAATTCTAGCATGTAAACATTGTCTTCAATATATCTATTCTGCAAGCAAATTGGAAAAGAACTTGTAACTCCAAATTTGCATGCATAATGCGCCGAAGGGTACTCAATTATGCTAAATTGAATAACATCTTTGTAGAAGACCAAAATTTGGGACAAAACTACTCTCCCAACAAACCCCAGCTCTTTTCGTAGGTGTTGTAAAGCACATGTATCCAAAAAAGCACTCATATGGCCCTTTCTATAATGGATTTCATATTTTTTGAACACAACATTGCAAAGCCTACACGAGGACCAATTATGAGCCAAAGGTAGATAATGAGTGCTACATATCATGTTTAGCATCTTCTGGATTGCTTCAAGAGTTTCATACTTCTCCTGATAATGTTTCCCGAATGCATATTTCTTAGCCCATAGTCCTTACAATATCTAATGAACAAAACAATACAAGATTTGACATTTGAATTATAGTTTGCTACTTACTTTCCCATCATACAAATGTTCACATTTTGAACTTGTCAGACCTTGAATCTATAGGGGCCTGAAATGATACAATTGAAGAATCTTGATAGATTTAAACTGATAGATATTTGCAAGAAAAAAATAGTATCACTTAGAAGTTAACTTTTATGACTATAACCTTTTACATTATTAGCTAAAAGTAATTAAAATAAATTATAAATTAATTTGGTACAACTTTTGATAATTTGTGCAAAAAAATTGAATCGGTTTGATTAAATAAACTGTCACATAACTTCTTTTTTTTTCTTCTAATAATTAAGACAATAAATGAGACTCTTTTAGCTTGACTTATTGAAGGGTTTCAGTTAAAAAGAGCTATAAATTATGAATTTTTTTTTTTCTTTTTTGGGGTCAAATAGACTAAAAAAATCGAATAAGTTATAATTTAAAATTACAACCAAACATTATTAGCCAACCATTTTTAAGTAAACAAGTTGGTTTATAAATAATAATACCAAAACATTGTATACAGTAAATGAAAAAATCAGCACAGTTGAGGCTATTAAACCGACCAACTTAGGTAGTACAAAGGTATTGTATAATTGTCCAAAATCAACTTCGTCATTTTGGACAGGTACTTCTTACCCTGGCATGGAGCATTTCAACTGGTCCAACACTTTGAGCAGAAATTTGTATTGCCAAGGAAATTGGGCTACCATAAACAATTAGGTAAATTCCACTCACCTCCCTTGAGAAGTGAAAAAATAAAATAGTAATTCTTATATTTTTGTTATAATTACATCAATTTTCCTTACATTAATGATAAGGTTAACTGTGCCAACAATAAGACATATTTTTTGTTGGCCCTTGTGCATCATAATGAAATTATCAATTTCCCTCATGAGAGATCAGTATAATTTACCCAAATGATTAATGTCAATGATATGATATCAGAATAAAAGGCTCAATATGTGCATAACAATTGTTGTTGAACTCCATGTTAAATGATTTACACAATGAAATTAATGAAAGGGTAAGATTAATGAACCATTAAAAAGATTGACCAGTAAAACAGAACCAACTAGTAAAATAATTTGAGCTCCATCAACAAAAGAAATAAGAATTAGAAAAAGAAAAAGAAAAAGAAACCATCATTGAAAATTAAAATTAACAATCATTGGATAGGGATACAAAACAAACAAATAAATAAATAAACAAAAGTAAAGAAGAGAACGTCAAAATGGGACTAATTATTCCAATTAGGGAGTTAGGGGACAAACCTCAATATACGATTATAATTAAAACAATACAAAGTTATTTTTACTTCATTTGTCGGCACCAACTCAAATACACCAATACAGCATGGCCTAGAAAGTTCAAACAATGTTGCAGCCAGAGATTGCTTAATATTGCAACTGATAGTATGATCGTGTTGTGGATACTCTTTGCAGGATTAATACTACACATTTGGAGTACACTCTAGCTGTTGATTGCGGAACACACAGCCAAGGAGACCAAGATATTTGTCACTCACTCCATGCACATCAAATTCATAATCCGAAGATGTCAACCTATACCAACAAAGTCCTTCATCAATCTGGTTAAAACCGAAAAGTTGGTGTCGAGTTGTAAGTAAACGCCTGCCCCCAATTTCTATGACTTTCCAAAACTGTATAAGAAATGGGGTATGGGGCCAAAAATATAATAATACTTTTAAAGTAGGAGTTTATCTTCTCCATAAACTCTAGAATAGGAGGAGCAATCAGGGTTCCATCGATTTTCTTCTCTGTATGATTTTGCAAATTTCCAAGCCCAATATATATATATATATATACAAGGCAAATCAAGAATAAGGTAAGCAACAAGAAAAGAAAGTGGGAATCTATTAAAAATCTAATATAAATCTGAATATATAAAAAATTTGTTAACATACCTACTACTACTTAAGTACAGGTTAGAAATGCTATATATTACTATTTTGTTTTGTGTCACCCTATTTGATATTTTCCTTATATTTTAACACTGACAACCCGAGTTAGGATTTTCTTAGAGATAAAAATAACCAAAATTAAATTAAATTTTTTAATAAAAAAAGAAAAAGAAAATTAATAGTAAGTGTTTTAATGAGACACCGGTTAAATAGAGAATAATTGACCCAGCAAAAAAATAAAAAAATAAAAGCAAATAATTGGAGTGAAAGCCAACTTGTAAGTAATAAGAACATATGATATGATATGATATGAGATGAGAGAAAAACTAACCGGAGAAGGGAGGCAGACGAGGAGGATGTTTGCGAGGGTCGTCTTCTCCACTCCAAAAAACCTAGCCAGAGTTACGGATTTTGCACTGCCGTAGTAGTTGGTTTCGAAATCGGGAGGAAAGTCATGGATCATATCATCATCCATATGATTTTCTGTCTCGTGGAAATTTTCATTCTTGGCCATCGATTATCTACACCGCTCTCTCTCTCTCTGTGTGTGTGTGTGTGTGTACTTCCCAGCACCAGAGGCCAGAGTGTTCCTCTTATATGCCTAGTTGCCTCATTAAAAAAATAAAATATAATAATAATAGTTGTACTAGGTAGAAGGAAAGTGCATAGAAAAGTCAAGTGATTCAAGAGGTTCACATGGTCGAATCTTTAAAAAAAAAAAAAATAAAATAAAAAAAAAATAAAAAAATCTTCCCATGGTCAAATTAAATAGATAAAAACAAATAAAAGGAAAATTATATTCCGGTACATGCCATATGTACTTTTGGTTAGGATGAGCGCAGTTTGAATTGGGGTAAAATTAAGATCAATCTATTATCTACAGTTTTAAAAAAATTAGAACCAATTCAATCTGTTTAAATCATGGAACCAATCCGAACCAATCCATTTAAACACAATTTGATCGGTTTAGGGCCACGAATTCACATATTTAAATAATAGAAGCAAAAAAAAATTGAACACTTTAATTTCATAAAAACATAAACATAGCATCATATTACTTTTACAACAGTAACATGTCTTTCCATAATAGTGACATACTGTTCTAGAATTTAAACAACTAGAAGAAAACTGCTTCCACCAGAAGTATTTAGACCATTATAAATTAAAACTAAAAACTAACAAATAAAAGCAATAAAAGAAGATACTATGCGGGTTTAGGTTTTATATGGAATAAGAAAAGATACTATGCAGGAGGGTGTGTAATATAAATATAGGCTATTTGTATACAGCTCGAATCGGTTCTAATCCAAAACCGATCCGTGGACTACGGATATTTAATTTTTCAATCCGAAACTGAACCACGGATTCAAAAAGCCAATCCAAACCTAACGGATTGAACTAGACTGGATCATATTACGGATTTTATGGATTCCTTGCTGAGCCCTACTTTAGGTTATGATTTTTGTATTTTTTATTATGATTTATTATATTATTAGTTAAGATACATAATGATTTTGGTTATAATATTCTTATTTTGTTATGATCTTAAAATTGTTTAGTTATACATTATATGATATTTGATTATAATTCAATTTTTTTTTTCTATTTTTATTAAGACTCTTATAGTATTAAGTTATATCATTTGTGATAATAAAAAATTCACAACTAACATAACTTGCCTATGGTACCATAGCAATACGCATTTTTTATTTATTTATAGTAAAGGTGTATATATCACAATCTTTCCCAAATTGGATATATTCTTTTTAAAATTACACAAACTACTAAGGTCAATTTGGGAATTGAACATTTTAGTTAAAAAGTTATAAAGAAGTCAAAAAATTATATAAAAAATCAAAAATTCATTTCCATTACGTATACTTTATAAACGTTTTTTTTTTGTTGTAAAAAATTTAAAAATTATTCTCAAACACTTCAAATCTTTTCCAAGTCATGTTTTAGCCATAAAAAGACACTTTCTCAACAAATTTTAAAAAAATTAATACTAACACTTATTACATTATTAAAGTAGGTCATGCTTGCGGTAGCTCAAGCTCTTCGCAACTTTCGCTCAAAGTTTGTCTCTCATGTTCGTAGGGAAGAAAACATTATTGCTTATGGTTAGGCTAGAATAGTTATTCATTTCTCGTCAACACGGGTTTGGATGGAGGATATCCCTTACATCCCTCCCTCTCTTCACCCGTTCATGTTGCAAGATATTGTTGGAATTTTATAGTTTGACTTTCAGGTTTCCTCCATTTAAAGGAAGAAGAAGAAGAAGAAGAAGAAGAAGAAGAAGAAGTAAAAAAAAGTCATGCTTTAAATTATAAATTATTGTGGTAAATTTCTATTGCATAAAAACCTTACGCTGTTCAAATCTTCAACAAAGGAACTCGGTTTTAAGCTTCAAACCCAAACCCTGCACCCCTTTTCGACCAAAACCTTTTTTTTGTTTTTATTTTATTTTTTTGAGCTTGACCACTCAAAGAGTAGCATGCCAATTAATTGGCCTGCAGGCCATTTCCTTTGGGTCGACCGTATAATTGGTTGGCTAGTCGGCCATGTTTAGTGTCAAATTCTGTATTTGCAGCACAGGCTACTCCCATGCACGAGATTTGGCCACCTGTCTTTTTCTGAAGATATTCCAGACGTGAGAGTTTGAAATTCTATAAATAGACCACCTCCCCTTAGAGTTTAGGGTTAGAAAATTTTCCCAACGGCTTAGAAGACTGCCCAAAGCATTTCCCTACCCTTTTGAATATAGATATACTATAGATACATCATTGAAGCTCAAACTTGAAGGTTTTTGCTGAAGTTTTGAACCTTATTTCAGATACTTGAGGGTGTTTGGATTGAAGTTTGCTAACTAAGAAGCTCTTCCTCTTTCTACAAGAGGTTAACCTTCGAACTCCTTTCATCACCTTTTCTTTTACTCTTTTGCTCTTCATTTCTGGTCAATACATACTTATTTTCAGAGTTATTTTAGGCTCAAAAACTTTGTTAAAGGCCCTTCCACAGGATTATTCATTAGTTGTATTCCCTTTGTTTTCTTTCATTCTTTTTCTCTTTTTCATCATTTCTTTTGGTCAATTTCAGCACTATTTTAGGTTGTTTTTGTGTGGTATGAACTGAATATGGGCTTATAAAAGGGTCCTCGTCCTCCCCAATACATGACTTCTTACTTTATATGCTTTGAATACTATATTTGCATTGTTGTAATAGCATAATAGTCCTCATGGATTTGGATTGTTTAGGATATAGCCACCAATCCGTTTGAGTTGATCCTTTACTTTGATTATTGTAGCTTTCCGTTTGTATATTGGAACCTTGTGGTCGTGGGAGGTTTAGAGCTTAGCCACCTCGCCACAAGTTTGATTAACCAGCTATAAATTTCTTGCTTTCATACTATTGTTGTTCACCTTGAAGCTAAGTAGTTGTTTCTGTGTCAAAAGTGTTGAGAAACTCTCTTCTCAATCATTTTCGAAACATGGAAATGGATGTCTCATCCTTGTTCCACAAATAAAAGAGGATTATCAACAATTTTTGACAAGTTATGTGTTTAAAGCTTTAAATAGTTAGCTTGATTTTTTATTTTCTCTCATTTCTTCTTTAAGGTGTTGTAAGATCTCTTCTAGTTTCATTTTTGAAGCATGGAAATGGATGTCTCATCCTTATTCCATGAGTAGGAAGATGAGCATGCAACAACTTTTTATAGCTTTCATTCATTTACTTAGTCTTGCTTTTGTTTTACTTTGAAGCCAAATGAGAGCTCTTTCATTGGAAGAACTAGAAACTCTATTCTAGTTCCATTTGGAAGCATGGAAATGGATATCAATTCATGTTCCATGAGTAGGAAGAAGAGTCTCTAAGTTCTTTTTTCAATGATATAACCTCTTGTTCACAAGCTTCACTTTCAAAGATGGTTTTCTCTAACCTATTCTCTCCAAATTTGAGTAATTATTTACTTTTATTCACTATGATATGTAGTAGGTTCCAATCATTTCTTTGAATGATTTGTTTTTTTTTTTTGTTTTTTCGTACTCATTAATTTTTCCATCCCATTGCTTCATTAATCATCATGTAATGCCCTTGGGATGTTTGAAGCAACCTATTTCCTCCTTGAATATCTTTATGATAGAAGGGAACATGAAGGACAAACATCTTTTGGAAATCCTCTATTTGCTCTGTTCCAGTTCTGGTGCAACAGGTTTTCCATAATCAATGGCTGGCTGACCATTCAAGTGTACAGCCGACCAAATTTTTTGTATGGCAAATGTGGTTATTTAGCCAAGTAGGGAAATCTCGAGGTCAAAATAGAACTGTTTTCTGACTACGAACAGGGCAATTTATGGTGACAGGCAGAGAGGTTTCCGGAGGATGTTCTTTCGTGTGCACATGGCTTCCGGCCTTTCATTCAACTCCTTAGATTAGCCGCAAAAATTTTTATTTGTAACAGTTAATTCATTTGTGTTTGTAATAATTAGTTAGAGTAAATTACACTTTGCACCCCTACATTTTACATAAAATTCCACTTGTAACGCCTTCAAAATCATACATAAAACCCATCACTTAAGACATGCATTGATATAAAAGAAACCAACCAATTCTATTCATCAGAGTAGTTCTTAAAACAATATTACATGTTAACAATAAAAGCAAATGCCCTATGGGCTTACAGCTTTCCAAGTCAACACTTGGTTACACAAAAGAAGAGTACTAACTCTATACAAAATAAGTCCTTAGCTTGATACACATGTAATACAAACAAAATAAACAAAAAGAGTCTTCAACTCTCATCATCATCCAAGCTAAGTCCTTGGAGGTGGCATGCTACCTGTACTTGAAAATAATGTCCCATATAGGGTGAGCCAACGCCCAGTAGAGATATGTTAAACACAGTATGAGCAATAACTAAGACATTAGCAATTGATAAATGTTCAACTCTCATAAATCAATTCATTACATGACCACTATGTCCGTGCTTCATTTCATTTTCCATTTCTTATCAAATTCAAAACTCACAACAACGGCTCAGAACCTGGACAACAATTAACATGAGATAGTGACCCATATTAAACATTTCCCATTTCACAATAGATAAGCATATAAGCTATATTAACATCTCAACAGATAAGCATACAAGCTATATTCACAATTCAACAGATAAGCATATGAGCTATATCAACACTTCTATAGATAAGTATATGAGCTGTATCAACACATTAACTGACAAGCATATGAGCTGTATCAGCGGAGTCCATCCCCTATCTCCTCTCAAACAACATCCGGTTTAGAGTTCCATCCCCTATCTTCCCCTAAACCGTGGAGTACATCCCCTATCTCCTCACACACATACAACGTATATACACATAGGTTATATACACAATCAATCAATACACGACGTTAATGTATTCTATCAACTGTCATACTTTATGACACATCCAATTGATTAGTTTTAGTTTGCCTAATCATCATGCGTTGTCTACAACAATCAAAACTACACTCCACTGGTAGCCCAAGCAATTATTTCTAAATAGATAATAAAAGCTCCAATAGATAAATATCAATGTTTTCCAAAGTGGGTGATTAATAAATCCAACTCCACCAATTCACAATATAATGAATCTATTCCATTATTTCCAACTCAATTCCATACAATCACAACTTTCCCAAATTAATTATGACAATTAATTTTATACAAAGAATTAGGGTTTCTACCCCATTTTCCAATAATGGCCCAATGGTCCATATGTCAACAACCAACAACAATATCATTATTTTGAAACCCAAATTACACATTTTAGAATCAAAATAACAAAAACCCTCTTTTAACATTTTGAAACCCTAAGTCCCAAAACTTCCCAACTTCAACACCTTATCAAAACAACCAAAAATCTATGTCAAAGACCATAAGAGTGAGTAGGAATCCCTATCTCAAATTTGGAGCTCAAAGGAAGAAGATGACGAAACTCAATGTGCTCCAAAACTCACTATGCTCGGATCAAAACGTAGCCCTCGACGATCAACACAACTTTTGTAAAGGCCAAAGGTGAGGAAACAACTCTTGCTAGATAAATACCTAGAGAGAAGGCAAGGTTCTAGAGAGAGAGGCTCAACAATGGAGTTTTGGAAAAGTAAGAGAGAGAAAAGGATGTGAAAAAGTGATCCAAAAACCCGGATCTCGGCTTTATATAAAAGTTGCCCGCCGAAGCGAAAACCCCGCCGAAAGGCCACTCCAGACTTCGCCGGCGCCTGCCGCCGCTGAGGCCGATACACACTCCTGAACTTTTGCGTAACCGAGTCCCCGCCGAAGGCCCAACTCCTCGCTCGAGCATCACACACAAACTCTCGCTCGAGCGTCCAAACGCCCGCTCGAGCGTCCAACACTGTAGAGGAAATATTGGGAGATGGAAAATCACTCTCGAGCGTCAGAACACCCGTTCGAGTGAAGAAACAACAACGAAGGCCCCGCTCGAGCGTCAAAAGCTCTGCTCGAGCGTGAAGGCAAAAATCTAGGCAACTACTTTTGGTTTCTAAGCTCAACCAACCTATTTCAGACCTGCCCAACACAACCCAGGACTCAAATACAAAGAGTAAAGGATGTAAACAAGATATACACAGCAACTAACTCCACGGAACCTAAGTTCGGATACAACAATTAAAGAAAAGGGGAAATCGGGATCGCTATACCACTTTTCTCCCTACATATCAAATTGTGACACTTAACCTCCTGCACTTTTGATCAAGTGTCGCATTGGCCCTTTTGTTAATGATGAGGCTAACAGAAGTTACCTTTTAGGGGGTTAAGTTCACAACTTTGATGTGTAGGGACTAAAGTGAGATTTTGTGTAAAACGCAGAGGTGCGTAGTGTAATTTACCCTTACATACTCTCTCTCTCTCTCTCTCTCTCTCTCTCTCTCTCTCAATAAAAAATTAAAAAAACTATTTTAATCTTTTTCATTTTATTTTCATAATATATATAATTTTTAATATAAAAATTTAATTTTATAAAATTAAAATATCATTGAAAATATACCTTTAAAATGAGACTAATATTAAATATATTTAATAAAAAATTAAAATAAATAAAAAGTCTTCTGTATTTGATTTGCACCTACGCACAGATAGGATTTGTGTGTGTGTGTTTGTGTTTTTTTTATTTCCTTTAAAAAAAATTATTTTTCACATCATCTCTCACATTTTTTACATGTTTTTTTTAAAAAAAAAAAAATCAAAAAATCAAAAAATTAGCTTTTAACCATCTTCCCAAAACTCCTCAGTATTTGATTTGCACGTATGCACATATTGGATTTGTGCGTTTTTTTTATTTCTTTAAAATTTTTTTATGTTCATATGATTTTTTTTAATGAAGATTGTTTTTGAGAATTTCAAAAATATATGATTTTTGTGTGTTTATTTCATCAAATTAATTTTTATATTTAAAAAATAATAATTTCAAAACATAACTAAACATAGTAATTACTTTTCATTTATTTTAATTTTTTATTAAATATATTTAATATTAGTCTCATTTTAAAGGTATATTTTCAATGATATTTTAATTTTATAAAATTAAATTTTTATATTAAAAATTATATATGTTATGAAAATAAAATGAAAAAGATTAAAGTAGTTTTGTTTCAATTTTTTATTAGGAGAGAGAGAGAGAGAGAGAGAGAGAGTGTGTGTGTGTGTGTGTGTAACGCCCCAATTTGCATAACCAAATGATAATACAATAATCATGGCCTTTTTTAAGAAAAACCAATCATACAATCCCATACTTGCATTTCATAATGTAAATAGTTCCTCATGCGATAATACATTAATCCGACAACAAGTAAATAAAAAAATAAATACTCCACAGGGTTTCTAAGTTTCCAAGGCTTAAGCCTGGTTACACATAACGGTTTTTCAAACCCACACAAATATAACCCTTGGCTTACAAAACAGAGTCACACAAAATGAGAGCATTGTACTCCCAACACACACACTTCCAAGCCTTCAGTTAGGTGAAATCACCACATCTTTTCCTACACAAAAATCCTGTAGGGTGAGTATAAAGCCCAGTAGGAAATCCTTAACAAAGTATATACTTTTATACAAGTCTCAAGAGATGAATGCACATGTCGTGCCATGCCCTTTTGAAAATAAAACATGTCTTCATCTTTTGGAAACCATTATGCTCAATGATGTCATGCAATTTCAACTGTTCAACATTTATCAAATTTTATTCAAGGGGTGGTAAATACAACTCCCTAAATCCCTAGGTCAGTGTCTGTAAGTAGACTACACCAGTACTGCCAATTAGTCATTTTTACTGGTATTAACCGGAAGGCTCGACACCTCTAATCTGTCATTTTTACCAATATTAACTGGAAGGCTCGACACCTATCCTCTACACCACCTGTCAAGACTTACCACCGTATTTACCTCAAAACCATTTCACGAAAACTTGTTTCTCAACTTTCGTTTCTAAATACAAAGTTTTCAAATCAAATTTCAAAGCTCTTCATTATCAAATGAATTGATATGCCAATGCAATGATTAATAATACAATGCAATATTTCTTCCACTTTTAATACTCCAACACAATATTCCCATTGTGATCAAAATTCTCATTTCTCATTTCAATGCAATTTCACAAAATAAATAAATACTTTTATTTTAATTCATCCAAGGGATAACATAATTCCCACATTTCAAACAATCTTAACAATTTAGTCATCTCAAGACTATATTAATACTTTTAAACAACAATTTCCAAAACTTCAACAATTCTCATATTCCATGAAAAACATAATTTATATGTAAATAAATAAACAATTTTCTAACATCATTTATTTTGGCACACAAAATAAATATAACATCTTCCAAATATTTTCAACATCTTTCTAAAAACCCCCAATTTCTAGGTTTTCTCACCAAAAACCATTCATCTTTAAATATTTGAGAAGAGCTCACCAAAAACATCTTTCTTTCATCAACATAGTTCAAAGACATAAATTTCTATTTTTGGAAGGAAAAAAAAAGTAAACTCACTTTCAAAATCACTCATCTTCTTGCAACAACAATCAATTTTCAAAACTAATCAAAGGATGATTTTGAAAATAATTTAGATCTTGCAAAAACATATATATAACTCAAAGGAAATCCCTACCTGAAGCTTAGAAGAGAAGATGAGCAAAATAAGGCTGAAACACCAAAGTTGTCAAAACCAACTTCTACTTGGATCAAAACGAAGCTCTTGTTAAGCTCTACACTTAATCTCAAAGATGTTTCCAAGTGAGTAGATCTAAAGATCTTTGAGCAAAAAGTGATTTTGGAGAGGATGGAAGAGTCTCACAGCTTGGACAAGGAAAAAGAGAAGAAAAAGTAAAGAAAAGGTTAAGGGAGGGACCTATTTATAGTGCTAGGTCAAAGTAAAATGAAGTCCCAAAGTCAACCCAAAAGATCAAGTCAAAATCCCCCAAAAAGTAGGCCCAAAACCGGATTGAAATCTGGAAAAAAGACTGCAGGTGTCGACCCCTGCAACACAAGTGTCGACCCCTATGAAGAAAAGCTGGAACACTTTGTTTGACAACAACACATGTAACAACCCTCACTTCACCTAGTCATGCTTGCATGTATTACATGATCTTGTCTTGTTATGGTTCTTTTGCAAACCTTGATTTGTCTGACACATGTGTTACTTGCATGGTCTGTTTCTTGTTTGGTGTGTTTTAGCCGAGGTCATCTTGAGCCTAGGTCGCTCCTTTGATACTCTTACACCTAGAACCATCTTGAGGTTTCTTTGGTTGACCTCCACTCGTATCCTGACATATTGGCCGAGATGTCATTATCTAGGCCGAGGTGTTCGTCACCAAGGCCGAGATGTGTATTATCTGGGCCGAGATGTTATCCTTGAACCCAAGTGATCTTGTTCCTGGACAGGTATGACCTAGACCGAGGTGTGGCACATCTAGGCCGAGGTGTGGCACAGCTAGGCCAAGTGTTGTCCTTCCTAGCCGAGATCATTGAAACATTTCTTGCCAAAGCTTTGTTTTTAGCCGATGTCATTGCCTGCCGGAGTGCCTATGCCATCTTGCTTGTTAAACACACTTTGTCATAGTCTTGTCTTTTCACTCAGTCACCTTTTTGAGGAGAACCAACCCAGTAGTGCCACGTGTCCCAGCTGAGTGTTAAGTTAGCCAGCAAACCTAGAAATGTATCATTTTGTATCATATCTTTGTTCTTGAGGAGAGAGAAGCTCTAAGAGAAGGAGAAGAAGACTTTAGAGAGAGAAGTAGATCCCAAGCTTGATTCCTAGAGTTCAAACCGTTTGATTTGTGTTCGGAGGTTAGAATCTTGATCCACTCTTGATGCTCTTATTGATCATCTAGCTGCATTGCATGATCGAATCTGTTCTGCATGCCATGCATTGATTTAAAGTTGGTTTTAGAAAGAGAAAGTAGTGTTCATGTGTTCTTGATGAAAAGTCTTGTTTTGATCTGAAAGTTGTAACAAGAATCATGTTTTTGTGTTTGTTTCCATAAGACCTTCAAGTATGGGTACTGAGGTCCATGTTTTCAAACTCATAGCATGAAATCTTAGGTTTTATAATAAGTTATGATCTTCGCATTCATCTTCTTCATGCTCTTCATGATCATGTTCTTCGTGTTCTTCAGTAGAGGAAAACCCAGATTAAGCATGACTCACTTCGATGTTATATTGGGAATGAACTGGTTAGTAACGAATCATGCATCTATTAATTGTGTTTCGAAGAATGTCACACTGAAACCCCCAAACCAAGCCAAGGTTATTTTCCAGGGTAAAGGGGTAGTGTCCCCACCTTACTTGATTTCGTCCATTAAGGCCTATAAGCTAATTCAGAAGGGGTGTCAAGGCTACCTGTGTAGTATACTGGGTGATGAGAATGGAAATGTTAATTTAGCCAACATCCCAGTTGTTAATGAATTCCCTGACGTCTTTCCAAACGAATTGCCTGGCCACTTAGTCGATAGAGAAATAGAGTTTTCTGTTGATATCATGTCAGGAACACAGCCGATCTCCAAAACACCTTATAGAATGGCCCCTGCTGAACTTAGGGAGTTGAAACTGCAGTTACAAGAATTGTTGGATAAGGGATTCATTAGGCCGAGCACTTCACCATGGGGAGTACCCATTTTATTTGTTAAGAAAAAGGATGGCACACTCTGTCTTTGCATTGATTACAGAGAACTTAATAAGGTAACCATTAAGAACAAGTACCCATTGCCTAGGATTGATGATTTGCTTGATCAACTACAAGAAGCACGAGTCTTTTCTAAGATTGACCTTAGGTCGGGCTACCATCAACTGAAAGTCAAAGCCAAGGATGTGGAGAAGACTGTTTTTCGGACAAGGTATGGCCACTACGAATTTTCGGTGATGCCTTTCGGAGTGACCAATGCTCCTGCAGCATTCATGGATTTGATGAACAGAGTCTTTAAGCCGTATCTAGATGAGTTCGTAGTTGTTTTCATTGATGACATATTGATCTACTCCAAGAGTACAATTGAGCACGAGAATCATTTGAGACTTGCCCTGCAAATCTTGAGAGACCGGAAGTTGTACGCTAAGTTGAGCAAGTGTGAGTTTTGGCTTTCCAGCATCTCATTTCTAGGGCATGTGATCAGTGAAGAGGGTATCTCAGTTGATCCCAGTAAGATTGAAGCCATTGTGAATTGGCCGACGCCGACCAACGTATCCGAGATTCGTAGTTTTCTGGGCTTGGTAGGTTATTATAGAAAGTTCGTGAAGGACTTCTCAAGGATAGCAATACCATTAACACAGCTAACTAAGAAGGGAACAGCATATGAATGGACCGATGATAGAGAGTCAGCCTTCCAAGATTTGAAGACGAGGTTAGTTACAGCACCAGTTCTTGTACTTCCATCAGGTAATGAGGAATTTCAGACTTACAACGATGCTTCACATAAGGGTTTGAGTTGTGTATTAATGCAAGGGGGTAAAGTCATAGCCTATGCATCTCGTCAGTTGAAACCTCATGAAAAGAACTATCCTACCCATGACCTAGAACTTGCAGCCGTGGTGTTCGCTTCGAAGATTTGGCGTCATTACTTGTATGGAGCCTCTTGCCAAGTTTTTACAGATCACAAGAGCTTGAAGTACTTGTTCACTTAAAAGGAACTAAATTTGAGGCAGAGAAGATGGCTTGAATTGTTGAAGGACTACGACATGCAGATCCAATATCACCCAGGTAAAGCAAACTCGGTAGCCGACGCATTGAGTAGGAAGTCAGCGGGAAGTCTGGCATGTTTAACCATGATTTCAGTAGAGCCGACTATCATTGGGGAAGTAAAAGCAAGGCAAATGGAGGATGAATTCCTGAAGAAGGTAGCCGACGAGATTATCACCAGGCCGAGGTCAGGTTACACCTTTGAAAATGAAGTGCTTAAGTTTGAAGGAAGATTGTGCGTGGCCGACGTCCCAGAGTTGAAAGGGAGGGTTTTGCAAGACTCTCATGGATCCAGATTTACTGTACACCCAGGGAACACCAAGATGTATCAAGACGTGAAGCAGACCTTTTGGTGGCCGAACATAAAGAGAGAAATAGGCGAGTTCGTGTCTCAGTGCTTGTATTGTCAACAAGTGAAAGCAGAACATTAGAGACCAGCAGGACTCCTTCAACCTTTGTCAATTCCTGAATGGAAATGGGAACACATCACCATGGATTTTGTGGTTGGCTTGCCGAAGACACAGAAAGGTATGGATTCGATTTGGGTTATAATTGACAGGTTAACTAAGTCAGCACACTTCTTGCCTGTTCAGATTACATTCAATGCTGACCGACTAGCTGCACTATATATGAATGAGATTGTGAGGCTTCATGGAGTGCCGATGTCCGTTGTTTCAGACCGAGATCCGAAGTTTGTTTGTAGATTTTGGCAGAGTTTAGAAGGAGCCTTGGGAACCGAGTTGAAGTTTAGCACAACTTTTCACCCCCAAACCGATGGGCAAACCGAAAGAACGATTCAGACACTTGAAGATATGCTCAGACTATGTGTGTTAGATTTCAAGGGAAGTTGGGGAGATCACCTACCGTTAGTAGAATTCGCTTACAACAACAGTTATCAAGCTAGCATTGGCATGGCGCCGTACGAAGCTTTGTATGGAAGGAAGTGCAGATCGCCGATATGTTGGACTGAAGTAGGAGATAAAATTTTGATCGGCCCCGAACTTATTCAAGTGACAACCGAGAAGATTAAGCTCATTCGACAAAGGATCAAAACTGCCCAGAGTCGGTAGAAGAGTTATGCCGACCAGAGGAGAAGAGAGTTGGAATTTGAAGTTGGGGACCATGTATTCCTGAAGGTTTCGCCGGTGAAAGGAGTTACCAGATTTGGGAAGAAAGGTAAGTTAGCACCTCGTTACATCGGGCCATTTGAAATTCTTGAGAAGATTAACATGATTGCCTACAGACTTGCTTTACCACCAGAACTAAGTCAAGTTCACAATGTGTTCCATATTTCGATGTTGAGGAAGTATATTCGGGATCCCCTGCATGTCATTGACCATTTCGGGATTGAGATTAACGAAAATTTGGATTATGAGGAGAAACCGGTACGGATTCTTGACAGACAAGTGAAATAGTTGAGGAACAAATCTATACCAATGGTGAAAATTGAATGGAGAGAGCATTACGGCAAGGATGCTACCCGGGAAATGGAAGAAGAAATGAAAATCCGTTGTCCAGGGTTATTTGTAGAGCAAGGTAATTTAAGTTTGGGGACCAAACTTCTTTAAGGAGGGTAGGATGTAACAACAATCACTTCACCTAGTCATGCTTGCATGTATTACATGATCTTGTCTTGTTATGTTGCTTTTGCAAACCTTGATTTGTCTGACACATGTGTTACTTGCATGGTCTGTTTCTTGTTTAGTGTGTTTTAGTCGAGGTCATCTTGAGCCTAGGTTGCTCATTTGATACTCTTACACCTAGAACCATCTTGAGGTTTCTTTGGTTGACCCCCACTCGTATCCTGACATATTGGCCGAGATGTCATTATCTAGGCCGAGGTGTTCGTCACCAAGGCCGAGATGTGTATTATCTGGGCCGAGATGTTATCCTTGAACCCAAGTGATCTTGTTCCTGGACAGGTATGACCTAGACTGAGGTGTGGCACATCTAGGCCGAGGTGTGGCACAGCTAGGCCAAGTGTTGTCCTTCCTAGCCGAGATCATTGAAACATTTCTTGCCAAAGCTTTGTTTTTAGCCGATGTCATTGCTTGCCGGAGTGCCTATGCCATCTTGCTTGTTAAACACACTTTGTCATAGTCTTGTCTTTTCACTCAGTCACCTTTTTGAGGAGAACCAACCCAGTAGTGCCACGTGTCCCAGCTGAGTGTTAAGTTAGCTAGCAAACCTAGAAATGTATCATTTTGTATCATATCTTTGTTCTTGAGGAGAGAGAAGCTCTAAGAGAAGGAGAAGAAGACTTTAGAGAGAGAAGTAGATCCCAAGCTTGATTTCTAGAGTTCAAACTGTTTGATTTGCGTTCGGAGGTTAGAATCTTGATCCACTCTTGATGCTCTTATTGATCATCTAGCTGCATTGCATGATCGAATCTGTTCTGCATGCCATGCATTGATTTAAAGTTGGTTTTAGAAAGAGAAAGTAGTGTTCATGTGTTCTTGATGAAAAGTCTTGTTTTGATCTGAAAGTTGTAACAAGAATCATGTTTTTGTGTTTGTTTTCATAAGACCTTCAAGTATGGGTACCGAGGTCCATGTTTTCAAACTCATAGCATGAAATCTCAGGTTTTATAATAAGTTATGATCTTCGCATTCATCTTCTTCATGCTCTTCATGATCATGTTCTTCAGCAGAGGGAAACCCAGATTTTCCCGGCTTCATTTCCTTGAATGTGGCCCTTGGGACCACACCTCGGCGAGGAGGTGTGGAACCTCGGCCTACACCTGGTTGGTGCCCAACATGTTTTCCCCGAGATGAGAACCAGTGTTTGTTTTGATTTGACTTAGTTTTGAAGAATGCCGAGATCATCTGTATGCATGTGAAACTTGTTTGAAAGTGCATTCAATAGACCTTGCCATGTGTTTGTAGGACTTGGACTTGCCTTGACCCCGACGTTTGAAGAACTATGTGAGTGATATTTTTAATAAAGTTATGTTATTAAGTTTTGATAAAGTTTCGCCTTGCTTGTTTGGAAAAAGTATTTGTTAAGCATGAATGATTATTCCTATTTTGTATATCAGGTATTATATCTTGTTTGGATGACAACCTTTGAAAGTCTGTACGTGCTAGGGGACTATAAGCATTTGTAACACAACCTTTGAGAGTCCATACGTGCTAGGGGACCATAAGCATTTGTAGCACAACCCTTGAAAGTCCGTACGTGCTAGGGGACTATAAGCATTTGTAGCACAGCCTTTGAAAATCCGTACGTGCTAGGGGACTATAAGCATTTGTAGCACAACCCTTGAAAGTCCGTACGTGCTAGGGGACTATAAACATTCGTAGCACAACCCTTGTTAATGTCATTCCTTGAAACTTGAAAGCCTTGAAAGACTTTGATTGATGAAGCTTGAAAGATTTGTTAGATAAACTTGATTTATCCCATGATTTGTTACAAGCTACGATTATGTATGGTTTTGCTAAAGAACTCGGATATCATGCATGCGAACCCTTTATTACTTGTACCATTCACTGAGTATCCAAGTTCACCCTCTTTATATATATATATGTAGGTGTTAAGCAGGATGGCGGCGACGCCTAGACTTGTTTTGCCGATGTGTTTTGGATTCGTCTTTTGCAAACATCTTGAAGATCATGCTTCTTGGCTTGTAGTTAATTTCTTTTGTATATGTCGGCCTGAGAAGCCTTTTGGTCAGGATGTATTTTTGTACTTCGATTTGTTGTACTAAAGCTACGTAAAGATGTATGCTATTTCATTTGACTTATGCACAGCTCTTATGGACTAATTAGATTTACATATATAGCTTCCGCACATGTAAGCCCCATATATTATACTCTGTTGTGTGTGAACTTTGAAAGTAGGCCTTCGGTAATCTCGGATTACTGGCCATCATGGCACCATTCTACTAGGGGCAGAATGGGGTCGTGACAACACAGGTGTCGACCCCCCCTCAAAAAAAAAAAAAAAATCTGGTGTCGACACTGAAAAGCCGTAAGCAAATTCTGGACAAGGGTCGACCCTTTCCAGACTGGTGTCGACCCTTGTGGCCAACAACAAAAGAAAGGTGTCGACACCTCCAAGACCGGTGTCGACCCCAAAACAAGATTTTTAAGTTTCCAAACAACTTTTCAATGTAAACAAGCATGAACGAGCAATCCCAACAAGTTTAAATTGATTTGTACTCCTCTAAAACTAAGATACAACAACACTAAAAATTTTCGAAATAAAATAAAGGATTCAAATACACTTCCCAAAAGCTTTGAAGGGCACAAGTGCTACAGAGAGAGAGAGAACATGAGAGGGTAAATTACACTATGCACCCCTGCACTTTACACAAAATCCCACTTTATTCTCTACACATTAAAATTGTGACACTTAACCCCCTAAAGGGTAACTTTTGTTAACCTCACTGTTAACAAAAGGGCCAATGTGACACTTGACCAAAGTGCAGGGGGTTAAGTGTCGCAATTTGATGTGTAGGGACTAAAGTGGGATTTTGTGTAAAGTGCAGGGGTACAAAGTGTAATTTACCCAATATATAATTACCAATGTCCGATCATCATATTTTTTGCATGAATATTCTATGCAACAAATTCTAGAAAGTGAATAGTTCGGATTATCAAAACGGGTCCTATGGTGTGCACTACAAATCCCTTAAGTTCTCTCATATTGAGATCCCAATATAAAAAAAATCAAACTCAGGAAACATATTTATAATTTACTCTTTCAATAAAATAATAATAATTCATGGTATAAAAATACAATCATTATATTATTATTATTAATTTTCAAAAGGACTAGGAAGGAATTTGCACATGGGCTATCATTGGTGTTTTGGGAAGTTGGTAAAAAACTAGATTTTTGGATTTTTTTAGTCTATTTTATTTTTTGTTTTTTTTTTTGTGTAACTTCCACCTCATTACTAATCAATAAGTTTGGGGACACATAACAAATTATGAAATTAATCACAATATATATATATATATATAAAAACGTGGCAATATATATTGGATGATGATGGGCCCTTTATTAAAAGAATTTTATTCAAAATACTCTATCTATATTTTTTATGACGAACTCTTAAGTTTATTGTGTTCCTAAACTCAGAGCATTAATAAAAAAAAAAAAAATTCAGTTATTTTTATTTTTATTTTATTAAATGAGTTTTTAAGGCCAATGGCCAATCTAAGAATTTAAATTAGTGCTGTCAATTAAAAGGTAAACATATCACTACTAGCCTTGGTAATTCCCAAAGCAAAGAATATAAATTAAATTTTACATATAAAATATTTTAAAGAAAAATTTTAGGTTGGAAGTCCAGTTCCAAAAAAACTAAAATTAGCTTTTAAAATTATGAAGTTTTATATTAAGAGCTCTCAGGCTATTGGTCAAAATTTAAATTTTATTCGTCCAAAGGTTTACTTGTGAAACTATTTTGTTAATAAGGACGTGATTAGTCCATAAGGACACAAACCCACTTCTCTCTTTCTCTCTCTATCTGTCCCTATGATGATGACGCCCAAACTCTGCTTTTCCTTCGCATATTTGGTTTCTGAATTCATCACCACCATCATCATCATCTGCAATACCACCACTATCATTGTTTTCTTCTCATTCTCTGACCTTCTCACCACCACCTCTGTCGCTGCACAAAACTAGGGAGAACAGGTCTGGTTTATGGGCTCATCACCACCACCACCACCACCACCATCATCATCAACACCAGCACCATTATTATCATCTTCTACTCCTTCTATGACCTCCTCACCACAACCTTTATCGTCGCACAAAAACAGAGAGAGTAGATTTGGTTTTTAGGTTCATCACTACCATTATCGTCTTCTTTTCTTTTCTTGACGTCCTCACCACCATCTTCATTGCCGCACAAAACAAGAGAGAGTTTGACTCTGCCATGAAAACAACAGTACTTGAGATCACCAACTATGGCAGTATTTTCGACAGATTGCCATTCATGAACCCATCGTTTTATAAGCTTCATAGTGCTGATTTGATAAAGGAAGAGAATGGTCTCGTGTCTGTGCTTCCTAACTTCCTCTAAAACTTTTAATTTCTATGAAGAGAGAGAGAGAGAGAGAGAGAGAGAGAGAGAGAGAGAGGTTTTGAATAGATAAAAAAAAATAGTAGATAGGACCTCTATATAGATGTATGTGTCTGTATGAGAATTTCAATAGATAGAAAGAAAAATTGAACAGATATATATATATATATATATAAACAAGCTTGATGAATTTCAATATATAAGAAAAATGCTTGATAAAATTTTAACAAATAGGAAAAAATAGACTAAGTAAATTTCAACAGATAGATTCAAATTTGAACAGATAAAGTAAAAATTGAATAAATAAAAAAAAAAGATTTGAACAAATAAGTTAAAATAAAACTTTCAATGAAGAAAAGGGAAGTGCAGAAGTATCACAATGAGCTAAATCATCCTAACTAGGTTGACACCAAAAAGCCCATTCTATCATTTGCTAGCACCCCCAAAGTTGGTGAGAGACCAACAAACTCAGCCACCAAACCAGCCAACATAACGAACAGAACAAAAATAGACCAACAAAATAGACCACTAATAGAGCTTAGCAGACCAACATAACATAACTAGCTGAGTAGCCAAGAAACAAAACACCCAGACTTAGCAACAAACACACTAACACAGGAGCAACTATGCTCAGACCACCCTTATCCATCCTTGCTGACAGCATACAAATCACAGCAGCAAAACCCCTCATCTGCTTCACCCACACAGGTCCAGCAGAGATAGACGAACAAAACAGAATACTAACAGAGCTTAGCAGACCAACATAGCACAACTAGTTGAGCAGCCAAGAAGCAAAACACCCACACTCAGCAGCAAGCACACCAACACAGTAGCAACCAAGCTCAGACCACCCTCATCTATATCTACTAACAGTATACAGATCATAGCAGCAAAACTCCTCCTCTTCTTGCAAGCAACTTCTAACTTGTTGAATATTGTAGACAAACTCATCCACTATATTCCGTTGCCCAAATGAGTGTGCTTTCATCCAAAGAGCTACTCTAATTTTAATTAACTCACAGAGGTCATCACAGATGAGCTGTAATTCATTGAACAAGCAGTCATTCCTGTATTTCCAAAGGGACCATAAACCAGCAATCAAAACTGATCTCCACAATTGTTTCTCCATTTTTCTATAAGTCCAACCTAACTGCCAGTGCATAAGCATGTCTACGGTACTTGGGAGGCCCATCGCAAACCCTACCACTTGATTATGGTTGACCAAACTTTCCAAGTAAAGAGGCAAAGCAAAAAAACATGATTGAGTGATTTAACCTCCTCATGACAAAACATACACTCATTACTTACTATAACACTTAGGATACCAATTCTATGTAGATAATCTGAGGTCTTTAACCTCCCTTTCCAGACTAACCACGTAATGCCCCAAATTTCTAGCCCAAATGATAAGACAACAATCATGGCTCTTTCAAGGAAAACTGAATATAAATCTCCAAACTTACATTACATGATACAATAGTTCTTCATGCAACAATACATTAATCCAACAACAAGTAAAATACCACCAAGGGTTTATAAGTTTCCAAGGCTTGAGCCTGGTTACACTAAACGGTTATTCAAACCCACACAAACACAACCTTTGGCTTACACACAGAGTCATAACAAAATAAGAGTATTGTACTCCCAACACACATACTTCCACACCCTAGTTGGGTGGGATTACCATATCTTTTCCTGCACAATAATCCCGTAGGGTGAGCATAAAGCCCAGTAGGAAATTCTTAACAAAGAATATACATTTTATATAAGTCTCAAGAGATGAAATACACACGCCATGCTATGCCATTTTTGAAAATAAATCACATTTTCATCTTTTGAAAACCATCATACTCAACGATATCATGCAATTTCAATAGTTCAAAACTTAACAATTCATTTCAAGGGCGGTAAATATGACTCTAGTAATCCCTAGGTCGGTGTCTGCAAGTAAACTATACAAGTACTACAAAATTGTCATTTTTACCGGTATTAATCAGAAGGCTCGACACCTATCCGCGCAGGTTTTCAGTCTTTCATCTCGGACTCTCAGGCCAACTTATTCAATATCATTTACACCACCTATCAAGACTTACCAACGTATTTACCCCAAAACCATTTCATGAAAACTTGTTTCTCAACATTCTTTTCTCAATGCAAGTTTTCAAATCAACTTTCAAAGTTTAATATAATCAAATGAATTGTTATGCCAATAACACAAGATGAATATAAATACTTTTATTCCAATTCATCATCCAAGGAATAACACAATTCCCTCTTCTCAAGTATCCTCAACAATTAGTCATTTCAAGACTATTTCAACGTTTTGAACAATAATTTTCAAAATGAACAACAATTCTCATATTCCCTGAAATTCATCATTTATATAAATATAAATAAGAAAATTTCCAAACATGCATTTATTTTGACACACAAAATAAATATAACAATATCATTCATGGATTTTCAGTCTCTTTTAAAAAAAATCCACAAATTCTAGGTTTTCTCACAAAAACTGTACAACTCAAATCTTTTGAAAGAAAACTTTCCAAAATCATCTTTTCTTCAATCAACGAAGATCAAAACCCATAAGATCATTTTAAAAGAACAAGAGACAAACCCACTTTCAAAATCACTCAACTTCTTGAATCCACAATCAATTTTCAAAGCTATCGAAAGATGATTTCGAAAATCATATAGATTTTGTAAAAACATATATATAACTCTAAGAAAATCCCTACCTCAAGTTTTGAAGAAGAAATGAGATTAAACCCCCAAAATCAACAGTGTCAAAACTCGATCTTCACTACACACAACGAAGCCCTCGAGAAGTTAACCAACTTTGATGAAGAACTTATGGCAGAACTCTAATGGATTTTGAGAAATTAAGGTTTTGATCTAATTTGGTGTAGGGAAATGTAGAGAGAAGGGAGAGGAAAGGGTTTTTAGAGAGAGATATACAAAAGTGATTTGAAGTATCATATTCACGAACTGATATAACATGGTCCGCTCGAGCGTGGAAAGCCCCGCTCGAGCGTCAAATACACTTTCTCAGTACTTTTGCAGACAGGTCAAACTTCTGAAACCAAGCATTTTCTGCTTGAGCGCATAAACAGCTGCTCGAGCGGGTAAGTAACTTATAATGCATTTTTCATTTTTGCTTCGGGGGTGCTGTCCCTCAACCTTGCCAAGGTGCTGCCCTAGGACCCGCCAAGGGGCGCTGCCCCCTAGACCCCCGCGAGCTTATTGGGCAGCTCAATCCCTGCCAGGGAGCTGCCCATGGACCAGCCAAGGGGCGCTGCCCCCTGGACCCCCGCGAGCTGACCGGGCAACTTGATCCCCGATATACTCAACGAAGTGGCAAAACTGGGATCGCTACAAACCAAGAGAGAAATTGGGCTTTAGGTGGAGAGGGATTGTGCCAAATCAAGTCAGGAAGTTTTAGAACATGACCAATAGAAGATACACACCAGTTAACAGCGCTTTTAACAGTAAAAATACTTGCAGGATCAGCTTTCCACAAAATACTATCATTAGAATCCAAACTCAAATCAGGGCCTTTACCTAGAACATCATGAAGCCTCAGTAGTTCATCTTCCTCTCATGCTAATAAGGGTCTTTTGAAATTGAATGCCCAATTGTTCTGATTTCTGGCCCTAGACCACTATATATGCAAGAATATGTCCCTTTCCACTGATAAGTAGTATAATCTAGGAAATTGAGACTTCAAACAACTGATTCTCATCCAATTATCAACCCAGAAACCGAGTCTTTCACCATTGCCAATCCTGAGCTTAGCATTGTGCAAATAATGGTTAAACAAGCTGTTGTTAGATTCATTAACAAGAATAATGTCACTCTACAATCTTGAAATATTGTTTGCCTCCACATGAAAAGGAAACCGTCTTCCCTCCTTTGACTTGTACTTACTGCAGATGAGCTATTTCCATAAAGAGTTGTTTTGCTTCCCAAATCTCCACCACCACTTAGCAAGCAAGCTATTGTTCACAATCTTTAAGTTTTGAATCCCCAACCCATTTTGCTTTTTATCCATGGTTACATCTAGGTGGACTTTCTTCTTGACCTCAAAATCACCCCATAAGAAAGCTGCTTGGATCTTATCAATCTCTTTTCCCACGCTTCTAGGAAACCTAAACAGAGACAAATAATAAACAGGTAATGAGGATAGTACCGATTTGATTAATGTTACTTTACCTGCAAAGGACAACAACCTCCTCTTCTAACCTGTTACTTTCTTCTTAAATTTCTCCACCACAAGCTTCCATGTTGCTCTCCTTGATGGATTAGCCACTAATGGCATTCCAAGATACTTCAAAGGGAGGTTTCGGCAGTTACAATTTAGTCTAGAAGCAAAGGCTTGCACAATATCATCAGGAATGTCTACACCACATACAGTACTCTTGTGAAAGTTGATCCTCAACCCAGAAATAATCTCAAAGCATCTGAGTATTCTCTTCACAATTAACACTATAGACCACATGGCTTCACATAAAATAGTTGTGTCATCCGCAAACTGGAGATGGGAAATATTAATGCCATTGAACCCAATGGTTATCCCTTTAACCAAGCCTAACTCTTTTGCTCTTGTAAGTAGCAGATTGAGACCTTCAGCCACCACATTAAATAGGAAAGGTGATAATGGGTCGCCTTGTCTCAGCCCTTTTTGAGGGCAAAATTCAAGAGTGGGTGAACCATTAACCAACACAGAAACTTTAGCTGAAGAACTGTAGGTACGAATCCAATTCACCCACTGAGCACCAAACCCAAAATTGGATAGTATTTGGATAAGAAAGTTCCAATTTACTATATCATAAGCTTTTTGGAAATCCAATTTCAATATTAGGCCCTTTCTTCTAGATTTCTTCCACCAGTCCACCATCTCATTAGCTATCAATACACCATCCAAAGTAGTAAATGTCTTTTTAACCAACAAATTTTCAATAAATGTCCTTATGACCTCAATATTTTTACCCTAGTCTTTAAAGATTTTATAGGAGTGGGAATATGAATTTATCATCAATTTTCTCTTATATTAAAGGCTTAAAATGTTTTGAATGAATTATAAAAGTGCTTGGTACTAAATGCGAAAAATTGAAATTGTTTTGTAAATAATTTAAAAGTAGCTTTTTAAAGTTTAGAAAAGCACCACCCTGATCACTTTTAAAAAAACTAATTTTCCTTAGGTTGAGCTTGTGTCTTGTTAGGCCTCAGTGAGTTCATTACGGAATCCATATCGATAATTCGAACTATCAATGTGTAAAATTTATTGAGTATTTCGTCATTGTAAAAAATCAAGTTGATCAAATATCAATACCAGCTTGATTAGATCACATTTGTATTAATCAAGTGACAATTGATATTCAATCAGCGTGATTTTTACAGGAATAAAGTACTCGATTAGCTCTAAACAATGAACAGTTTGAATTATCGATATAGATTCTGTGGTGGGTCCATGAAACCCCGCATCCCACTCTAATCTAATTTCAAACTGGAGAGAAGCCTGAATCTTTCCTTATTGATTAAATATATAAGTTGAAAAAATAAATTGAGTCAAACACCCTCTCCTACTTTTTTTTAAAAAAATATTTTTTTAAACTATCGTCTTAATAATCTAACTTAAAAGTCTGCTTGGATGGATGTGAATTTTAAATAAAAAAAATTTGAGATTAAAAATATTCAAGAGTTAGAAATTATAAGTGAATTGAAAAATTATAGAAAAAGATAAGTTGAGATAAAAGAGATGTATTTGGGTAGGAATTTTTTTTTATAGTTAGAAGAGAATCTTGAACATGATATCAAATAGTTATTTTTTAGCTACTTCAAATTAATCATGATAAAATTATTTAATTTATTTTTAAAATTCACATATCAACTTTAAAGTTGAATTTTTACTATCAAATTCATATATTTCAAATTCAAAACAGATTCTAAAAAAAGTTGTCAAACTGAACAAAAAATTATAAGTTCAAAGTCAATCTTTTAGTGAGATCAGTTATGTTAACTTTTTTTGAAAAGGGAGAATTAAATATCAGTAGTCCATTTCTAAAATAATTACAAATTCATGATACAATTTAATATTTTACTTATTAAATTTTAGAGAGACTTATTTATAAGTCTTTTTTTAGAACCTTATGCTAGGCTAAGTCCTGTGTAATTTTTTATAGAGTTTCGAGTCCTATTTTCATAAGAATGTATTCCACAAGATCCTAATCTTTTTACCCACCATTTTCACACCTTCCCTCTCTCGAAGCAACTACTCAGCCAAGAAGAAGAAAAAGAAGAATGAATCAGAGTCATCTGCGGCATATATCGTTATCGCTATTCCTTCTGGATTGGACTGAAGGCGGTTGAGTAGACAACTCTGATTGATTCTCATATATAAATCAATCATAAACTTCCTCTGTGTTTTTTTGGCCTCTTCTATTGCAGAATCTTCCATTTCTTTGCAACAGAAGAGGACGAGCATCTGGAAAAGGTATCTTCGATTTCTTCTCGATTGTGACCCCTTATTTATTTATAGTTGGGCTTCTTCGGGTTCGCAGGCGACTGCGAATTTTGCTTTCATAATTGAAATTGTTTCATTAAAAAAATTACTTCTAACTATTAATAATTATACTTTTTATTTTGGGAGACTTATTTTTAAAAAAATAAAAACTTATTAAGTTTGCGAAACGTAACGTGATACATTACGTTACGTTTATATAAATGTCACATTACGTTTATATAGGTGTCACGTTACGTTACGTTTATGTAGGTGTCACATTACGTTCATATTGGTGTCACATTACGTTTATATAGGTGTCACGTTACGTTACGTTTACGTAAATATGTCACGTTACGTTTATATAGGTGTCACGTTACGTTACGTTTATGTAGATATGTCACGTTACGTTTATATATGTGTCACGTTACGTTACGTTTATGTAGATATGTCACGTTACGTTTATGTAGGTGTCACGTTACGTTACGTTTATATCAATTTCCCATATATGGTTTTATTACTTATTTATGATATTAACAACTAATATTGAGGGTAAATATGTCAACAAACTTCCCACAGGACTTATGGGAACATAAGTTTTTTAGTAGGACTATATGTAGCATAAGTCTCCCTAATAGGACTTCTAAATAATTTTCCCTAAATTTTATCTTTAATCTTTTTTCTTTTTTTTTTCTTTTTTTTTTTTTTGTGCACTAAAATGTTATTTCCCCTTTCTAAAATAACAATTATATACATCATGGCCAATGGTCTTCATTCCACAGTGCTGAATTTTCAGTCTGAATACTTTTCTCATTTTTATTATTATTAATGTAGTGTTTGGTTCATGAATTTTGATAAAAATTTAAAAAGGAAAAAGAAAAAGAAAAAAAAAAAAGCAGGTGAAACATGAATCATCCTACAATTTTAACATAATTATATTGACATTTTTTTGATAAAGTTAAAGAACCTAAACTAACACGGGTGATGTGAAAATACATTAATCAACAATGTAAAATATACATTTTCATGTAAAACTAAAAACATTATTTTTTTTTATTCATATAACAAATTATTGGGAAAAAAATAAGTTAACTGTTATGTGAATTAAAAATTTAAAAAAGCTCAATGTAATTATATCAAAATTGTGAAATTTATTGTATATTCTTCAAATTTCAATGATGATCATCATAATTTACCCTTTTATTAAAGTTATATTTGGATCATGGATTTTTTTTTTTTTGAATGAATTTTTTGAATTATGGATTTTAAGTATGAATTTGAAAACGAAAAAGAAAATTTGAAGAAAATGTAAATAAAATATAAATTAAATTTTTTCTTCATTTCCCTAGCTTTTTATTTTTTTCTTTTCAAATTCCTATCTAAATTTATAACTCAAACACAACTTAAAAATAATTTAAAATTCTGTTAAACAATGCTCGGTTTTCTAACATGTCACAAAAACATTTGGCACAAATAATTTTGACCAAGAATTGTTCATCTTCCTTTGTCAGAATATGTGCTTTCCAGGCTACCCATTTTGTTGATGGGTTACCCCTTTCTGGTGGCCCTTCGTTTCAGATTATGTGCTTGGATTTTCCATAATTGGGTATATAGAATTTGAGTATCTTTGTGGAAATCTTTATAAAATTCAGAAATAATTGAGACTCCTAGGAACCTTTGTAATTATGTTTTATCACCTAATTCATCAGGAAACTTGTTAGCAGACTCATTAACAAACTCAATTGATCTTTGTATTGGAATAATAATTCCTTTATTTACGAATTGATATTTGAAAAAGTTACATCTTTTTAACACTTAAGACTAAATCATTATGTTTAATAATACGATAAAATTTGTATAAATGTTTGCTATGTTGGGAAACATGATTCGAGTAGACCAATACATCATCGATATATACAATTGGGGTTTGTAGGGATAAAAATGATACATTTTTATAGTTGAAGGGGGTCAATATATATATTCATAGATTGAAGGAGTAAAGCGATATTCATTAATTATTAAGATGATTTTGGTGTAAATAACCTCAAAAAAATATAAAAGCAGGGTTTCAAAGTTCAGTTTCTCTATTTTGGGCAAAATCATCATTATCTTTGTGAAAGGTAATATTTGTTTTTATAAAAACAAATATTATAAAATATTAAAAATTTTGTAGTCATATATATATATATATATATTATTAAAAGTAGTATTTTTTTTCATGCTTAGGTAGTACATTATAAGGACATATTTTTTTCCTAAGAGAGACAGGTTAGCAAGTATTTTTTATTATTATATATAGATTCTACACAAATTCAAATTTAATTTAAATTATACTAGCTTTAACTATTATATATGAAGGAAAATGTTTTGTGGCACTAAAATGCCTGGCACTAATGGCACTAATTTCCTGTTTTGGTAACTTTGTTTTGTTTTGTTTTTTTTTTTTTTTTACCTAAAATAGAATTTTGGGACATTAGTGCCCCTGAAATTCGAGCTGCATATCATTGTTGTATATATGAATTCTATTTGATAAATATTACTTTTTCATATATTTTTCATGATAAATTGACATAATCCAGTAACTTAGAATTTATGATCATATCAAACCTTTTCCAAGAAGATTTGTCCCTGGTTGTTGCACGCTTGCAGTCTCAGAGGCACATCCCGAAGATCTTCAGGTTTGCAATTTATACTTCCTGCAATTCTTAAATTTTGTTCTCAAAATGTAATTTGTTCTAGGAAGTTGGTCAATATTTACCTTGGCAATGTATAAGTTTGAACCAAATTATTCACGACTGTTGCATTTTTATAATCTTCTCAGCGCTCAAAAAAATTAATATATAATTTAGCCTCTATTTGGGAAGTAGGTTTGGGTGGGTTTGGGATTATTTTAACTACAAAAAATAAAATAATTTTTTTAG
Organism: Camellia lanceoleosa; assembly: GCA_025200525.1. Taxonomy (NCBI): domain Eukaryota; kingdom Viridiplantae; phylum Streptophyta; class Magnoliopsida; order Ericales; family Theaceae; genus Camellia; species Camellia lanceoleosa. The sequence goes on along the minus strand of CM045758.1, from coordinate 61,637,331 downwards.
CATAATAATACAAAATATCACATTCAATCCACAATTATTACATTCCTTCTCTCATAAAAAAGCCAAAAAAAATCAAAAAAGTCAAAAAGCCAAATCACTTCTCAAACCAAGCCTTAGATTCATTTTATTAATATATAATTCAGATTCATTTTAATTGTGGATTTTATTATAAAAGAGTTAAATTTAAACCGCAAGTAATATTTCTCATAAAATTTTAAATATAAATTCTGAACCATTAGCTTTATTGTTCTGCTACAAATGAAAAACTTAGGCCTATTTTGGGAAGTATGTTAAAAGTTGATTTTTTGATGTTTTGACCTTTTTAGGAAAATCATGCGAAAACAATAAAATAAAATAAAATAAAAAAACCACAAGAGTATTAGGATTCCTTTTCATGCTAAATTCTCCCCCCCCCCCTTTTTCTTCTTATTTTCCAATGCATTATTCTATACCAGTACTAATTATATATTATTTTATATTATGGATTTATTGTTTAAATTTTATAGTGATTCTATTGTTAGCAAAAATTCGGTTTAACCCAATCGACAGTGATTGATCGACAATCTTCAACCAATTTTAATTAACACAAAAAGATCGAGTTTTGTGGTTGAGTTCTATGCCTTAAACAGATTAAGGACTTCCTTGGAGATAATTAAGTAAAGAAGGATTTGAACAGAAAAGAATATACATTTATTCAATTAAATTGTCACTTGCTATCAGTTACAAGAACTCAAATATTGACAAAGAACTGAAAAATATATCAATCGATGAAAAGAAGAAAAATGGGGGTTGGAAAAGGCTATTTTAGGTTATAGCGATTCCGGTTTGACCCGTTATCTATTGTATTCCAGACTCGGGCTAGTATGGTTTAGATTGATTATTCATATCTTGTTTCCATTGTTACCCCTTTATTTTGATTATCGGATTGTAATTGTCTCCCCTTTGGATTAGTACCACAATGGGTTTGTCTCGCTTGCTAGAGACTTAAGTATGAACGATATGTGCTTATATGATAACATGCTTATGTGATTATTTGGGTATGGGATTGAATTTCTAGGATGTTGATTGGGTCTACGGGTTTCTAGGAGTCCTGTTAGAAAGACACTTGATCACTGCTGTTTCTAATTAGAACTCTAGTAACGCCACGGGACGGTCATTATCCGGAGATGAAATTCGTATGTGTTTACGTGATTATGTGCTTATGTGGAGTGAATTACTGTTGTCCAATGTATTAGGACGCGAGTGAGTTAGCTTGGGCACATTTATGAATGTGCTAATCTCTTTGTTACCTTCATTAGGATGTCAGAATGTGGTCGTGGAGGTAGGCGTGGTAGGTCTAGGAGGCATGAGATGCCTATACCGGATGAAATCCCGGCTTAAGATGAAGCGGTTGGTCAGGCCAACATGGCCAAGCCAGTAAGTCAACAGGCCATGGGCGCCTTAGCTCGTGAAATTGCCGGAGCTTTGCGAGAATCCATGAACATTCTCAAGGCTGAGAGTCAAGTCCAGGCCCAAGTAGCTGAAGCAGAGCCGTCTTTTCTGAAGAGGGAGTTCTTCCGATCGAATCCGGATGAGTTTTTAGGTGACCCAAAGGAGCCATTGAAGGCAGATAAGTCGCTTGAACAGATGGTGAAGACGTTTGAGATGCTTAGCATCAAAGACGGGGGTTTGAAAGTGACCTTGGCGTCCTTCCAGTTGAAGGGAGACGCATGTCAATGGTGGAAGTATGCGCGGGGACGCATTGGAGGAACTAGGGAGGCATTCGTTGACGCCTTCCAGGACAAGTACTTACCTCCCACAGTTAGGGAGAAGTTGAGGGATCAGTTTTCTCAGCTCAAACAGATGAACACACCTGTGGCTAAGTTTGAAGCCACATTCACTAGTTTGTCCAAGTTTGCACCTGAGTTAGTGGCGACTGAGAAGCGTCGGTGTCTGATTTTGAGAAGAAATTGTGGACCGGACTTATGTTTAGAGTGGTCGGATCCATGTTTAGAAAATATAGACTTCTCATGGAGGCGGCGACCCATCTTGAGACTATCATGCAGGCTGAGGAAGAGAGGATGAGGGGTTCCAGGAGGAGTCAAGATAGTCAGGGAGGTGGTAAGAGGCAAAGGGGTTCCAACCCTCAATTGTCCCAGGGGGTACAATCGAGGTCCACTTTTCCAGTGCCGAGTTCGGGTTCTGGGAGAGGTGGTTAGGGGGAAGTGACTTTTTTCAAATGTGGTCAGTTAGGCCATAAGTCTCCAGCTTGCCCGCAGAAAGAAGGAGGGCAGCGAGCAGCATCATCTTCGGCTCGTTCTTAGGGCTAGAGTCAGGGTAGAGGACAACCGTCCACTTACTATTAGTGTGGTTAGGCGGGGCACCTGAAGAGGTTTTGCCAACAGTTGGGTGGCACATTTAGTGTGTCTGGTTCGAGACAGACAAAGAGTCACTAGCCAGCACAGTCAGCACAGGCCGCCAATCAAGGAGCTTCTTCGGCTCAGTCAGTGCAGCAGGCCTATGCTCCGAGGGGTGAGCAGGTAGATCAAAGGCCAACTGGGCGTGTGTATGCTGTTACCGTGCTAGACCTTGTACCGGCTACATTTGTAGTGAGAGGTACCTTTCTGTTTTGCAATTCGGTTGCCAATGTATTGATTGATATGGGTGCATTCCATTCATTTATTTTGTCTGCATTTGCATCAGTTTTGGGGTTAGAGTTGGCATAGTTAGCATCTCCTATTTGTGTATAGTCACCTATTGGTGGTGAAGTTATTCTGAAATAGGGGTGTCGGGGTTATGACATAGAGGTCGCCGGTCGTCGACTTCCATTTGCATTTGTTTTGCTTGACATGTCTAGTTTTGATGTTATCTTAGGTATGGACTGGTTATCGTCATACCAAGCTGTTATAAATTGCAACCGTCAGAGGGTTACCATATGTACCTTGAGCGGTGATTGCTTTTATTTCTTGGGGGACCAGGTGGATAGAGCCTTATCACCGTATATGATCCGCATGGGCGGAGTGAGCTTAGTTGTCTTCTTGCTAGCTTCTTGAGTAGTGAGGGAGATGAAGGCCGCGTTGAGTTGCCAAGGGTGGTTTGTGAATACCTAAATGTCTTTCCTGAGGATTTTACTAGTTTACCACCTTACTTAGAGATTGAGTTCTCTATTGACTTAGTGCCTGGCACAACACCAATTTCTATGGCACTGTATCGGTTTGCACCTGCTGAGTTGAGTGAGTTGAAGGTTCAACTCCGGGAATTGTTAGATAAGGGTTTCATCCGCCCTAATACTTCACCTTGGGGAGCGCCGACCCTCTTTGCTAAAAAGAAAGATGGAGCCTTGCGACTTTGCATCGATTATCGAAAATTAAACCGGGTTACTGTTAAGAACAAGTACCCAATGCCTCGTATAGATAATTTGTTTGATCAGTTGAAGGGGTCTTTTTGTTTCTCTAAGATAGACCTGAGATCGGGTTACCACCAGTTGAGAGTAAGAGAGGAGGATATCCCGAAGACGGCATTCTGTACGTGGTATGGTCACTATGAGTTTCTTGTGATGCCTTTTGAGCTAGCCAATGCTCCAGCGGTGTTTATGGACTTGATAAACCGGATCTTTCGTGAGTTCCTAGACTGTTTTGTGGTCGTCTTTGTTGACGACTGTAGACACCCCATTTTTGACCGACCTTAAGACTCAGACGTCATCATTTGAGCACTCGATGATTGTGCATGTTTGTGCTCGTTTTGGGTTTTCGGAGCCTTCGGCTGAGCGCCTTGTCTCGGGACCTCTTAACTTTCTCCTCTTGGCCTGATTTTTAGACCATGCCTTGTTGCCTTTGCCTAGAGGAAGACAGAGGCCTGTAGGCCACTTTTTTGTAGTCGTAGACTACCTTTCCCTCTCGTAGGCCACCTTTTGTACCTCATAGACTAGTTTTCGGGGCTTTCGGCTGAGTGCCTCGCCTTGCAGACTCCTGTCTTGTTTCCGTTTTGGTTTGTTTTTGAACTAAACCTTGTTATTCATTGCCTGGAGGGTGGAACATGGGTGTAGACCAGTTTCTACCCCCGTAGACCACTTTTTGTCCCTGTAGACCACTTTTAGTGGTCGGCCAGCTAGGGTTAGTGGTTTGTGGATCACCTAAGGTGGTCGGCAGCCTGCCACCACCTTCTAGTCTTTGTGCAAACCCTCCTTCTTCCTTGTTGACCAGTTTTTGTTCCTGTAGACCACTTTTTTTGGTCGGTCGACTAGAGGAGGTGGTCGGCTAACCACTTTAACTGGTCGGCGGCCATCTTGCATTTTCTGCAGATATTTTTCTTGCCAGCTGTTTGGCATAGAAGGCATCCTCCATACACGTGTATGGAGGGATTGCATCAAGCCTCTAGCGTGTCAAACAAGCTTGAGACTTGAAATTCTATATAAGGGAGCCTCCTCCCTCTTGCTCAAGGTTCAGAAAATTTGCATAGAGATATACATATCTCTCTCTCTCTCTCTCTCTATATTTCTCCCTCTCTCTCTATATTTGTGTTGTTTGTGCCCTAAAGTGGTTTTTCTTCACACTTTTGCACACAAACACCTAGTGAAACACCTTCACTCTTGAGCTGAGGTTCTTGGAGGTTGCATTTGAGTGGTTTTAGCTTGATTTTTGCATCTGAAGTTGCTATTCTAAAGTTGTTCTTCAAGGGTGAGTCTTCATCCTCTCTAAAGCTTTGTTTATATTGCTTATTTGGCCCTATTTTCATGATGTTTTAGGCCTAACTTTAAACTGCAAAAAGCTTCATTTTCAAGTGTTTAAAGTGTTTGTTTGAGGCCTCTTTGATGTTGGGGGTGGTTTACCCCCCTTTTGTGCCTTATTTTGCCTTGTTTTGGGCTATCCTTTTAGGCCTTTCAGGTCACCTTTGTTTGGCCTCTTCACCACTGAATTCTAGAGGAATTTTAGTGGTGGAAAGTGTGTTTTGAGGCCCCAAATAGGTGGGGGTGGTCCCCCCCCTTTTGTATCTTGTTTGTATGTGTTATTGGCTCTCCAAGTTAGCATGTTTTTCTGCCTCCTTGAGGCTCCATCTTAGCATGTTTTAGGCCTTGTTTTGCCATGATATAGCTCTGTTTAGGGTTGGTTTGGTTACCTCTTGCATGCTTCTTGCATTTGTAGTGCAATTCCACTCACTAGCCTAGCATGCTTACTACTTTGGCCTATGGTTCTAGCTTATTTTGGCTCTATTTCAGTATGCTTTTTGCCATGTTTTTCCTTGCTTAAGCTCTGTTTTAAGTGTTTTTGGTCATGCATGCCTTGCTTTGTATAGCCATAGTGCAATCTTTCTCACTAGCTTTGTGTTTTGAGTCCACTAGCATGCATTGCTTGGGCTATTTGCATGATTTAGCATCATTTGTATATGATTTCAGTGCATGAAAAGTGGTCATACTCTCCCATGCTTCACTCTTTCAATGCTTTCGGAAGGTTATGCTTTGTGCCTCAATCATGAGCTAATTGGCATGCATGCTTGCCTAAGCCTTTTGGGCTATCATCTCAGTGTGTTTTTGGTGTTATTTTACCATGTTACAACTCTGATTTTTGTTGGTAAAGTCACCTCATGCTTGGTTTTGGTAGGTGTAGTGTAATCATGCTCATTGGACTTGCATGCGTCATGTTTTATGCCTCCCATTCTAGCATGTGTTAGCTCTATTCCATGCATGTTTTGGCCTTGTTTCGACCTGCCTTGGGACTGTTTTGAGTCACCTTGGCCCTTTGGGGCTTGCTTGATAGGGCTATGATACAAGTGCCTTTGCTAGTCTTAAGCTTTGGGCCTCCTAGCATGTTTTATTTGTGATATGTGCATGATTTGGCATCATTTCTTACATGATTTCAGAGCATATTTTATTTCCACACTCACATTTTCCACTTCTTCAATGTGTTTGGGAGTTATGCTTTTATGCCTTGTTGATGAGCCATTGCATGAGCGTCATCATCTTGTCTTTCATGCTACCATTTCAGAGTGTTTTGGCCATTGTTTTGGGCATGCATGAGCTCAGTTTGGGGTTGGTTTAGTCCATTGGGTATTGCATTACATAGCCCTTGTGTTGTGTCCTTCAATGCTTAAGGACTTTAACTTGCCATTCTCATGTTGTTTGCATGTTGTTGCATTGCATGGCGTTTGCATATTGTTACATTACATTGTGTTTGGAGTGTTGTTGTGTTGCATTGTGTTTGGATTGGATGTTAATCCAAACACGAGAAACGAGGGGCATTTCATACTTGGGGTGATAAAATGCGCCTCATTTCTCGGTTGCCAACCCTCTTGATCATGCATGATAGAGGTGGAGGCTCTTATGTGTTATTTGTGCATTCATTGACATTGAATTGTGCAAACTTGGTTTCTCGGCCATCGTGCATTGTGATGCTCGGTTGGTGGCCTGAGAGTCGAGTAATGCATTCCCTTGAGCTTGAGAAATGATAGGGGGGAGGGTGGTTGTGCATACATATCTTGCAAATACACTGCTATGCCTCTTCTTGTTATCTGTTGTAGCAAAACTGGAGTTTGGCAGATTTTCTGGTTGGCAGACCAGTAAAGGTGGTCGGCCGACCACTTTTTCTGGTCTATAACTAGTTTTTCTAGTCTACAGGTGGTCTACACCACCCTATTTTGGTCGGCAGCCCACCAGGAGGTCCCCATGTTAGAGCATAAGCATTCTGGAGGTTTGTGCAGTGTTCTGATATCAAATGCAAACAGAGACAATTCTAGGCATAGTAATGGATTTTCGAGCGAGGTGATTGAGCATGCATCCTTCACTGTTCCGAGGCAAAGCTGTGGCAGCCTAACTTAGATGCTTTTCATACTTAGTTGGTTTTGTAACTTAATTAATTTGATTAATTAATTAAAGTATTGTAATAATTAGTTGCAGCTAGTTATTAAATTTATGTTGTGTAATAATTAGTCTAATTAGATTATTAGATTAGTTAAGTAGCTTAGCTTAGTGTAGCTAGCTTAGCTTATTCTTTCGGACCCTTCGTTGAGAGGGCAAATGTTGTAATAAGTGTGCGTGTGTGTGATGCATGCCTTCCAACCCCCATTTTTTTCTCCCTTTTATTTATCAGCTTTCGATGGTTAGTTTTAGAGCATTTTTCAATTAGCATCCTTATGCTCGCATGTTTACATTCATTCATTAGTCTTGCATGCACCGGGCTCGGCGCATCATTCAAATTGCATTGAATTTCAATACTTACTTGAATACGTGTTTCAAAGCATGTTATCGAGTGTTGCATTCATATGCCATCTTAGAATAGCCGAGCCTATTTAGTTGCATTTTGCATGTGTTGCATTAGGCATTTCAAACATAGCTAGGATCATGCATTGATTACTAACTAGCTTCTATTTTGGCTTGGAGTACACTGTGAGTGTTTATGCTTTAGTATTTTGCATGTGTGTAAGTGTTGCCATGACATCATGCTTGCCATGAGGCTATGTATTTAAGTGATTAACTACATGAATGCCTGTGGGTGAAGGCTTGATTGCTTGAATTGGAACAACTTGATGATTGTGAGTTTTAAGCCCACTTGAAGTGGCAAAATCATGTTTTTCTAAGCCTAGTCGAGGGTGGCAAATCCGCACTTTAGCCTACTTGCGAGTAGCACTTTCAAACCACTTTAAAAAAAAAACATGAGTTGTTTTGTTCCATTCCGTGTGATTAAGTCTATACTTGTATGCTGCGCGCATCACATAGTAATGTTAGCTAATAAACCAGAATAAGAACGCATGTGTTTTCAAAAATAACATATCATGTTAGTAGAGGCCAATCTTTGATCGGGCGAGCGGGGGTGCTCATTTCATGACCTTCCCCCCTCGTACCCAAGTTCCCGAGCCGAGGCAACTTTAGTGATGACAGACACGTGGCCTTCGGCACGAGTCAGGGTTTCCTAAATTTCACAAAACAAAATATTTTGGTGGCGACTCTGAAATCTGGCAAAGCAGTCCATGTTTGGTACTTCTTGATTAAAATCGATTTTCCAAAACGATTTGCCGGATTTGGACTCTTTGGTGTTTTATTAGTCTTATATTGCACTTTGTGAGATTAGATTCAGAACCGTGACAGGAGTCTGAATTGTAGTAACTATGAACCTAATTCCTGCCCTCGCGCGCGAAGCCGGGTTTCGACGGTCTACAGTTTCTGGCGACTCTACTGGGGATTTAGAGAACTTGACTCGAATTTAAGATATGTTGTTTTGTTTGCACTTATGTGCTTCTTTGCAGTGCATTTGCATGGGTGCGCCTAGGACACCATGTTTGTCGTCTGCTATTCCTGAACTGTTTATTGGAGGCTTGCTTGGAAAAGCGTGCCATAAGGCTGACCGGTTACGGGCTCTGCCACGATGGGAACACAAACCTCGATTTTTATCGAGGCACCCTTTTTGACCATTCGACCTAGTGCATATCGTAATCCGTAAAGACCATTCGAAACTAGGACATGTTGCTTATCCGATTGTAGGTTGTTTGAAATCGCTGCGTGCATAGTGAAACCCTAACTCCTGACTAAACAGGACAGGGAAACCCTACCCCTCCATAAGGGTGCTTTGGCTCTCACTTGTTTGCTATGTGCTTTTAGAGTGTGTCTCTACAGGAATGCGTGTATCCGTTTGCAAGTCTGAGTATCAGTCTGCGGACGTCAGTATTTGGGGATATCGGATTTGGGGCAGTGATTTGGGAACAGTGATCAGTGTTGAGAACAGTGTAATCAGCTCACAAATGCCAACTGTGTGTTGTCTTTATTTTAAGCCGAAATGCTGTCCGTTTTTCTATCTATTGTTTCTTTATTATGCTTTATTTATCTTTTTGCAAGGTAGTTTAGCATCATTGCTTCCGACCAGGCAGATATTTCCCGAGCACTTTGGACCAGAGGTCGAAGGCTTTCCCGATCTGAGGATCTAGTTGACGGACAACCAGTGTCTGTGTCATTACCCCCGATTATGAGACGAAGGTCATCCAGGCACATATCACTAGTACAGCGGTTACCAGTTCAGAGGTCTTTGTCTACTCCACATATGCACAGTAGGGATTAGATTTCTATTTCTACCACAGAGAGAGATACACCTGTTCAGTTAGATCAGCACCTTATGGAAAGTATGGAGGACATGATGCATCAGCTCCAAGAGACCATGCAAGCCATGCAGCGGGATGCTGCCCATCAAGCAGAGTTTGCCGCGCGTCAGGTAGAGGTTGTGGCTTAACAGACAGAGCTGATTACCAGACTTCAGCAATCACAACAAGTCGGAGCATCTGTTTCGCATCCACCCCCGGCCCCACCTAGAGTTCCAACACTCGGGGATACTGTAAATGTCTAGGAAGATACGGACGCTCCAACAGGGCCAGTCCCGCCATCAGTTCTACCGCAGATTTCAAAGACACCGGCTTTCTTAACAGATACACCGTTTGAATCTGAGATGGACCCAACAGCGCTGAAAGTGAGCAAGCTAGAAAAGCTATTCAAAAGTGCTCAAGGCATCAATTCCATTCCGGATATAGAGGATGGGTACACCGATTCGGCGGTGACTTTGCCGGACCGGTTTAAGATGACACATATAGACCATTTTCTGGGGACCCCATGGTACATTTGCGATTGTTCTCAGATATCCTAAGGCCAATGGGCCTCTCCAGATTACAAAAGCTTTCCCTTTTCGGCTGGACCCTGTCGGGTGTTGCGGCTATTTGGTACGCAAAGCTGGAGGACTCTATCAAGAGAAGCTGGGAGGAGGTGGCTGAGGCCTTCATTGCCCAGTATTCATACAACACACAAATCGAGATCACAACTTGTGATCTCGAGACAACGAGGCAAGAGCCAAAAGAGGGCTTCTCTGACTTTGTAACCCGTTGGAGAGCCAAAGCTTCTATGATGACCACCAGGCCGGTCGAGAAGGATCAGATACGGATGGTTGTGCGCAACCTCCAACCCAAACTGGTGCAAAAGATGATCGTCTTACCCCTCTCCACTTTTGTGGATTTACACGAGATTGGGGTACAGATTGAGGACGCCATGAAGCAGGATCTGATCGACCACGAGAGAGAGCAGCCCAAGAGGGCATTTACCCATAGTTCGAATACAAGCACGAGTAGTGCTGCAGCTGCCAGAACTTCCGATGTGGGCATGGTCACCACCACCACACCAAAGACAGCAACCCCATTTGCCGGTGCGTTCGGTACCAGCTCACAAACAGCCAGATATCCACCCCGAGGCCAAAGGACCTTTACTTTATTGTACATGTCTCTGTGCAAAGCTCGGGGGGTTTTAATTAGAAAAGGGCATTTGAAGCCCCTAGAGCCGCGGCCATTACCAGATAAACTTCCTGCTTCCCATAACCCGACCAAATACTGTGCCTTTCACCAACAACATGGTTACGATACTGACCAGCGCTACAGATTGCGTTATGAGATTCAACATCTCATTAACAATAAGGTGATTTCACCTCCAGAAAAACCAAATGTCACCACCAATCCACTCCTACCATATAACCAAGCTCCACCACCCAAACACATCAACCTAATCCAAACCGCGGCCATTCTATATGACCCAAGCATATACATCACACCCTCCCACCTACCCAAGACTGAGGTGTTCATCCCAGACAGCACAGACTTGTGCATGTGAAGCACCTTCCTAACCCAACCCAAACCGGTGGTGGTGACTGTTGAAGATAGAACTGGGTTGACTTTGGGGGTAAATGGGAATGTTGATTCAGAGCCTGAGGGGTCTGGGAGCTTTGCATACAACCCGAGCGGTTATATCACATCAACAGATCAGGTTAAGCCGACGGTAGAGTTGCCAGCTGGGGCAGAAATCAGTGTGGTTTGAGAGAATGGACCTGGTCAGGGGTTAGATGACCTAACAGAGTTGGAAGAGGGCATTGCAAATCTGCAGTTCTTCAACGAGCAGAACTCAGGAGATGTGAACTTCAACTGGTTCGACTTGGATGGATCAGCAGAAAATACTGGGTGGCTCAGCGACGAGCCAGATGTTGTTGAGACATCTCAACCAGAATAGGGGCAATCAGAAGCCAGAACATCAGCGGTGGCCGGAATGGCTGAGAATCAGGAAGAATCGCCGGAGAACACCGGTGCTAAGAATTTTGCTCAGGATTCGGGCAGTTTGAGTATAGTAGATACTGAATAGGAGGCTGTATTGAAGCGTCTTGAGCAAGAAAAGATCGAGGATCTTGAGAGGGATAGGAAATGTGCCCCTGCAGGGACGAAATGTGCTGTGAGCATAGAAACAGTTGCAACGGGACCAGATTGCTGTCTGTCGATTGCCGACGGGATGTGGTGGAAGAGCGGCGACTTCGTCTTGCCCTACCAGCGAAGAATGAGGCGAACCGAACATATGACACAGTATGTTGAGGAGGTTGACCATATGACGAAGTGGGCGATGTTCAAGCCCCACACTTGGACCCGGTGGGAGGCGTCGGAAGGATAAAAGAAGCGAGAAGGAAAAATTACTAGAGGATGAGGCTATATTGAAGCAGCTTAAGAAAATACAAGTAGACATCTCCATTTGGGGACTGCTTATGGCCTCGAGGGTTCACAGACAAGCTGTCCTTTCTGCCATGGACAAGGCAAAACTTTCAATTGATACCACACCTGAACAGTTGGTAGGGCTGGTTTTCCTGGGAGGAGCTTCCCCGACCTTGATGTTCACCGACAAAGAACTACCGCCAGAGGGCTCAAATCATAACAAACCACTCTACATCTCCGTGGACTGTAGAGAGAAATGGATACCAGTGGTCCTGGTCTAAATGGGGTCCACAATCAATGTATGTCCATTGAGAACAGCGTATGCTATTGGGTTGAAGCTCGCGGATTTTGTGCCTACGGCCCAAGTGATACGGGCCTATGATAATACTAGCCGAGAGGTGATGGGGACTGTACAGATTAAGACTCAGGTTGGCCTAGGGCAACAGGACATTGAGTTTCATGTCTTGGATGTTCCCGCAACCTTCAATCTACTCCTTGGGCGGCCGTGGCTGCACCAGGTGAAAGCCGTCTCTTCTACCTTACACCAAATGCTGAAGTAACCCCACGGGAAGGGAATGGCAATCATTTTTGGAAATTCTTCAATACATCCGCCGCCAGAGGTTTCTACACCAATTCTGGAGATTAAGCATGGCACTGAGGATGTATTTTTGTCAGGATTTACCCTAGCTGAGGCCCGGGTTGTACAGAATATACTAGCCGTTGATGAGGGGCTATATGTCAATGCACAGTCTGTCTACCTTATAAACAAGCTTCAACACATGCCCGGGATGGGATTGGGGCGAAGTGGCTAGAAAGGCGTTGCAGCATCAGCCGAAGTGCTGCATAACCCATATACCTTTGGCTTAGGTTATTTGCCTACCAAAGAGGACTGGGCGAGGAAAGGAAGAGAGATAGCCGGAAGAGCCAGAGCAAAGCAAGCTGAGAGGCATTATGAGTTGGTGCACCGATCTATCCAGGGGACCCTGAACGGACGCTTTGTCCGGGAGGGGGAAGACTTCCCATTCTGCGGTTTTCCGGAGCCCTGGATGAATTCTGAGAAGTGGCGCTTGCCCGGCTTCGAAATCTTTTTTGATCTTCAGTTATCCGGGGATGAAGTTGCCGAAGAGTAGACAGACCCACCAGCTGAGGCTGAGCAGTGCAAGGAGGAGGATTCCGAGGGCAAAGAAATAGAGAAAAGGAGTAGCACTGGCTTGTCTTTTCTCAGATTGTATGGGAGTGCTTGGGGGATAACTTCTCAGTTTCCATGATCGGAGATAAAACGGCTGTGGGCCCATCTTCAGGCATTCTCGATGCATCCATCGCACCGTCCCTCGTCTGGCAATACGAGCAAGGCTATTTATCGAGCAGTTCCGGGTCAGGTAGTGAGCCGGAATCTGATTCCATAGAGTCTGTGGAGTCGGAATCAGGTTCCAACTCGTTTGAGTCTGAGTTCGGTATTCTTGGAGGTGATAACCTGGATGCCACTGTCTTGTCCAGGTCGTCTTTTTCTTTTTCCTTTGAGTCTGTTGTAACAGAGGAATCAGGCAGACTGGATGTTATTAATGAGAATGGTACAGTTGTGGCTTTTGAGTACTTTTTTATGCCTTTAATTTATTGCATTAATCAAGACTTTCAAAATTTTGATGAAAACGACGAGGAAGAAATTCCTCCAGTTTTATAACGTTTGATTGATCAAGAGCAGGAGAGGTTTGTAAAACCGTTGGTTGATGAAATCACCACAATTAATGTTGGTACTGAGAAGGACCCGCGGCTGGTCCAGATCGGGTCCACGTTGTCTTCGGAGGAGCGCGAGCGCTTAGTCGCTTTATTAAAAGGTTTCAAAGATGTTTTTGTGTGATCCTACGAAGACATGCCTGGAATTGATCCTGAGATTGTAGAACACCGGATCCCTCTTGACCCAAAGGCCCGGCCTATTAAGTAGAAGCTCCGAAGGATTTGCCCGGACTGGGCTCTTAAGATCAAAGAAGAAGTCACCAAGCAAATTGATGCAGGGTTCCTGTTGGTATCCGAATACCCAACTTGGTTGGCCAATATAGTTTCGGTGTCGAAGAAGGACGACAGAATTCGGGTATGTGTGGACTTCAGGGATTTGAACAAAGCCAGTCCGAGGGACGACTTTCCTCTGCCACATATCGACGAATTAGTGGACTTCACTACTGGGCATGTGCTACTCTCGTTCATGGATGGGTTTTCAGGCTACAATCAGATTTTGATAGCACCCAAAGACAGTGAGAAAACTGCTTTCACCACCCTGTGGGGAACCTATTGTTATAGGGTGATGCCGTTTGGCTTGAAGAACGCTGGGGCCACGTATCAACGGGCTGCGACCACAATTTTGCACGATATGATCCATAAAGAGGTTGAGGTGTATATGGATGACATGATTGTCAAATCCAAGGAAAGAGAGGGCCACCACACCGCCTTGCAGAAAATTTTCCGACGGATCAGAGAGTATCGGTTACGGCTGAATCCTCAGAAATGTACATTCGGTGTTACAGCGGGGAAAATGCTGGGGTTCTTGATCACAAAAAGGGGTATCGAGGTCGATCCTTCTAAAATCAAGGCCATCTTAGAAATGCCACCATCGAGGATTGAAAAGGAGGTGCGAGGCTTTCTAGGCAAAGTGCAATTCATAAGACGGTTTATTGCAAAATTAACCTTGACTTATGAACCATTGTTTGGTCTCCTGAAGAAAGGAAAGAAGTTCCAATGGGACGATCGATGCCAAGTTGCTTTTGAGCAAATCAAGCAATATTTCTGAGAACCCACAGTGTGTCACCGCTTGGTAGGAAACCGTTGATTCTGTACCTATCGATGGTGAAAGCGACAATGAAATTTGCACTTGCGTAGGAGTCTAAGGATAAAGTGGAGAAGGCTATCTACTACCTGAGCAAGAAAATGCTGGATTACGAGACCCGCTACACTCCGCTGGAGAAGGCTTGTCTGGCCTTGGTATGGGCTACCAGGAAGTTAAGGCACTACCTGTTAGCTCACTCTGTAATACTGGTTTAGATCCCATCAAATATCTCTTTGAGAAACCGGCATTTACGGGTAGGCTAGCTTGTTGGTTGCTTCTACTTACTGAATTTGATCTGAAGTACATGACGCGTAAGTCAGTGAAAGAGAGAGCGGTAGAGGAATTCCTAGCAGACCACCCAGTTGAAGGGGATGAAGCAGTTGAATATCTGTTCCCAGATGAGGCCATTCTGCATGTCGATGAAGAGACTTGGACGATGTACTTTGACGGAGCGTCAAACCAATATGGGTATGGGATAGGGGTGTTGCTGATAGCACCCGACAATTCCCATATACCTCTAGCATTCAAACTCCAATTCAAAGTGTCGAACAATGAGGCAGAATATGGGGCATGTATTGCTGGATTAGAAGCCGCCCTGGAACTAGGGGCAAAACGGTTAGATGTCATCGGGGACTTGAACCTTGTTGTATCTCAAGCTAAAGGAGATTGGAAAGTTAAAGAAGAAAAGATGAGAATTTATCACCAGACCTTGGACGTTCTGATTCCTCGGTTTGAGAAACTGAACTTCGCTCATCTGTTAAGAGAGAACAACAGGTGTGCTGATTCATTAGCAACTCTATCTTCTATGATAGACATCCCTTTCGGAGTCCAGATGTGTCCGATCATCATTGAATAGAAATTCATGCCGGCCTACGAGCTGATTGTTGCCATAGATGAGGTACAAGATCAAAACCCCCGGTATTACGACATCTAGAACTTCTTGGACAAGGAGGTGTATCCACCAGGGGCAAATGCCAAAGATAAGAGGGCAATTCGAAGAATGGCTGCTCAGTTCATCGTCTGCAGGGGTAAACCTTACAAGAGGGGTCATCTGGGGATGCACAAGCTATGTGTTGATGCTGAAGAATCCAAGCGCTTGATGGAGGCCATCCATGGAGGAAAGTGCGGAGCGCACATGAGCGGGGTGATGCTAGCCCAGAAGATCCTTAGGCAAGGTTATTACTGGTCAACCATGGAGGAGGATTGTATTGGCTTTGTCCGGTGATGCCACAAATGTCAGATCCATGCAAACCGCATGAACATTCCGCCGTCGAAGCTATACAACATGACTTCGCCATGGCCGTTTTCAATCTGGGGGATTGATGTAATTGGGGCTGTCACTCTAAAGGGGTCCAATAGGCATGAGTATATTTTGGTAGCGATAGACTATTTCACGAAGTGGGTTGAGGCCCAATCTTACGCAATGTTGAAGGCGTCACATGTTGCTAAGTTCATCAGGAATAACATGATCTGTCGTTACGGGGTCCCAAACAAGATTATTTCGGATAATGGTTCCCACTTCAAGAAGGAGGTGATCGACTTGTTGGAGAAGTACAACGTGGCTTTTCATAAGTCATCTACATATCGGCCGCAAACCAACGGAGCTGTTGAGGCCGCCAACAAGAACATCAAGCACATTCTACAGAAGATGGTGAAAACCTACAGGGACTGGCCAGATAAGCTGCCATTTGCTCTTTGGGGCTATCGGACTTCAATTCGAACTTCTACTGGGGCAACTCCGTATTCCTAGGTTTATGGGATGGAGGCTGTTTTGCCTATCGAAGTTGAGGTTTCGTCATTACGGGTATTGGCTGAGTGTCAGATTGCTGAGGCAGATTGGCAGCAAAGCAGGTTCGAAGAACTCATGCTCTTTGATGAAAGAAGGCTGAAAGCACTGTATCACGTCCAGGGTTATCAACGAAGGATTGCCAGGGCTTTTAACAAGAAGGTTAAGTCCAGGAATTTGAAAGAGGGGGATCTAGTGCTCAAAGACAACCGAGCTCCCATCCACGACCCTAGGGGCAAGTTCAGACCTAATTGGACTGGTCCTTACATCATCCAGTCTATCTGGTCAGGTGGAGCTATCATTCTAATGGATTTAGATGGCCTTGAGTTCTCCCAGCCGATCAACATGGACAAGTTGAAGAAATACTATCCCTGAGTGGCTCGCTAGGCCAAAAACCCGAAAGGGTGACCTAGGCAAAAATTAGAGCATGAAAAATTTGAAATAATAAAAACAGAGCTCGCAAGGTTGAAAATCCAGAAAGGACGGCTTTGTCAACAGTTAGAGCGCAAAAGGAGAGTGTTAATACACGAGTGAACCTGAACCGAACTACGTAAGGCTTGATTCCCATATTCGGGATACATAGGCAACTTCATTCTGAAGTCCAGCCATAAACACTTCTAAATCAACTTTGTCCATGTGATCACGTTGGTCATCTTTGTCTTTTCTGTATTCAAGAGCTCGGTTGTGATCTCCAGTGCAGTGCTATTCAGACTATGGGCAACTTTCCAGTTGCTGGATCCGAGGTTGTACATCTCAGCGATAGATCTCGGGCTTGTCTAGTTTTGATCCATATCAAAAATGGTTTTGAAAAGTTTTAATAAAAGTTGATTTTGCTCAAATTAATCTTTTTACGACTTAGACCATTTTTGGACCAAACGGAAAATTTTCAGTACCCACAACCTTCAATTACATTGATTTCAATACAGAGTTCTTCTACTCTTGAATACAAATTGAAGTTGCTTTTTATTACATTCATAAAGAAAACTTGAAAGTACTGATAAAGCAATAAACTCGAGGCATGGATAAGTCAGGTGTTTCTGCGCCCTCTCCCAGAGCTTGTGGAAGCCTCTGATGCCAAAGTAGGCCCAACCTACGCCTCTTCATCGAGCCAAGCTATGCACTCATCAGAGAGGGTGTAACTGAAAGTGGGAGCGGGAGCCAGAAGCTCTCTCGTCCTCCATGCTGTGGCATACCGAGCTAGCTGTGCGCCTCAGACTGGAAATGCGGCAGGGTACTCTATCCCTTCTTCCGGATAAGTTTGATCATGCCCAAATTGGCGCCGGAATTGAAATGGGAAGTAAAAGACACAGTGTGTTAGGTCGATCAACTGAATCCTGGGCTGGCGAGACATGCTGTAACTTATCGCCGGCAGGTTGAGCCAGGGACAGCGCCAAGCAATGTTGACAGCAGACAGACTGCACATCCATTCGCACCACCATCCCTCATCAGGGGCATCATCTAGACGTCGCCGGAAGAAATAGTCGTGAGCTGAATATGCGAGGCATGAGTCCACCACTCTCAACTTGTCCATCAACCATATTTGGGGAGGGATGAAAAATGAGAGATTAAAGAATAGAGAGGTGTACGTTGAGAGAAAAGTGAGAAAAGGGTTTTTGAGAGAAAAACCGAGCCTCAGGGCCGAGTGATGTGAGAAATATATATGAGATAGGGTGGGAAACATTACTTGCAGCAGTAGTGGACTCCCTGCGAATCTAGTCATCTCTCGGCGATGGAAAGCATCCAAACCCATCAATGTCTCAGCTAGTGTCATGGTAAAACAACTCTTACCCTCTTTCAAGCCCTGGGCAACCTCAATCAAACGGACGCTAGACCCACCGAAGCCTGGGGCAAGCAAGAAATGAGACAACATGCACAAGCAAAGCGCATGTCGTCGAAAACTCTGCCAGTGATGATCGCCGCAGTCACCAGCATTAGAAAACTGATGAATTAGGCTCGGGATGTCCAACTCTCCATCATGAATCAAAGACCGAGCGTTATGCAAAGTGAGCCCGCACATTCGTCCTAAGGCTTGGATGTGGCCAAAATGGAGTTGGGGCAAGATTTCTTCCTCACGCTCAGACTCCATCAAAGCTTGGAAGTTTTCGAAAGTAGGACACATCTCTTGTCCGCCAAAGTTAAAAATGTGCGTAACCGGATTCCAACACCTTGCCGCGGCATGGAGGAACGGAAAACACAGCGGGGTGCTGCTCAGCGTGAATAGTGCATTTATTCCGAAGTCCCGAAAATTCTGCTTTTCCGATCCATCCAAGTTAGCAATCCAATTTGTGAGATTTCGGACAAGAAATGCCTCGGTTAATAAATTTAAAATGATGTCGTTCCTTAAGCATGTTTGTTTTCAACAAAAAGAAAAAAAAAAAAAGGATTTATGGCTTTCTTATAATAAGGGATAATTATTATGGCTAGAGGTTTTCCTTAAATGTGCAAATAACATTTGAGAAAAAGGTACTCTACGTATGATATTTTGAAAATTACAAAAACGTCACTTTACTATATGGTATCACCCTGCATGCATGATCATTTCTATCTATAGGATGGTTATTGATTTTGAACTATGAGATTCCTACAGGGCAATTGTGCTCACCCGTCGTTGTTTCATTTTTCTTACAGGAAGAGAATTCGAATTGATTGGTTGGAGGATTAAGAAGTTCACATGTCTATTATGTGTAATTTCATAGTAGATGTGCTAGAATAAATTTTGTACATTGATGTTTGTAATTATTTATTTGTATCTCCGTAATGGGAGCTTGGCATGAAATATTCATCATTTAATTTCCATCTTAACATTCCTCCATTTTTATTTCCATTTTTCCTTTTTACTAATTACATTAATTATAACACCATAACCTCAAGTTCAAGTTCCCTTAATACTCAAAACAAACCTCACACACTCTATTTCCACCAGTCTATTCATATTTGTTGTAACTCCTTAATGTAGAAATCCAAATCTCCTCTATATTCAATAACAATTACATCACATCTACATTTGCATTATCAATTATAATCCAACATATTACAACTACATCATATCCATATTTGCATTATCAAATAGAGTTCAAACATAACACAAGAATAACAAACCCTTTTTAACACAATGTTTCAATTATTTACAAAACAAAACTCATAATTTTCCCTTATAGTCACAAGCAATCTAGTGAGTCTATCATCACCAACCTCTAATCCAATTACCATCTCATTTTCCATTCTTTCAAATAATGTCATATTAAACACCGGATCCATTAACAAGTCATCTCCATGAGTCACACACTTTTCCGGTCACAAGCCGGAAGGAAGGCGGAACCTCACCCTTTACTGGTTACAAGCCGGAAGGAATGTAGAACCTCTACATATCCCAACATACCGAGCGCTACTCCGGAAGAAAGGCAGAGCCTATTTCAAGCGCCAAGCTTTGCCGGCCCAAAATACGGTGGGAAACGAACCCCGAAACAACATTACATTCCATAAATTTTATCAAATCATCCGTCATTGTGATTAGTGGGCAAAGCCAACACATCATCCACTATTCCCGTAACACATTAGTTCAAAACGCATCCCCAAGAAGTTAAAATTCCACTTACATAACAAGTACACATTATGTTCCACCACCTTTTTCTATTACCCACCAAGTCATTCACGTGTTCATAATTCTTAGGTTCAAACTATTTCTTTACTCTTCCATATTATTATCAAGTCTTCCAAATAAATTTTCACAACACATCGATTATCAATTACTATGTGAGGCTATAAATTAAATCTCTAGCATTAATTTCTTTGATACAATTCCTTCACGTAACACTGTCGTATTTCACAATCTCCCATTTATTATTACTCACACTCATCTTAACCCATCCTTGACTTAACACCATTTAACATAACTCAATGCAATTCAACATAACACAATAAGATTCTTAAATATTCACTTCATCATTTTATCACAATTCTCGCATCATCCTTTCCATTAGTAATTTCTTTTCTCTAAGTTTGGTTTTATATTATAACATAATTTAAAATATCAACGTTGAGGGGCTCAATCGCAACTTTTACATAAGTTTTCAAACTCTTTAAAATTTCAATTAAACTTGTACATGTGTAATTTAACACCTCAATTTAATGATTCTACTATCAATTGAAGCAAAACCATCATCTATCTTCATAAGCCAAACTAGGGTTTTTAAGAAAAATTAAACTTTTTCACAAAAACACATTTTATTTTAACCCTTTTATTACTTTTCACCCAAACTCATGACCCAAGAACACAACCCAACATATAAACAAAACTCTCTTCAAACCTTAACCCCCAATCTCATGATTCCTCACAATATGCATAAAAGTATAAACTTTTGTATTTATATAAAGAAAATACCACAAATCTATCTATAAATGAGGGTATTGAAAGAGAACTAGAAACCCCTACCTCTTGAAGCCAAGATATGACGACCCAAAAATCAATGGCGACGAAACCACGAACTAATCGGATCAAAAGGAAGCCCTTGACGAGATCTACAATCTTTCTCAAAGGACCAAGATGAGAAGATCACTCTAGGTGAGTAGATCTAAAGATCTATGTGAAATAGTTTGAGTTTTAGAGAGAGAGAAGATAACTCACGCCCTTGAGGGGACAGGAGAGGAAAAATAATGAGAGAGAAATGGTTAGGGTCTATTTATAGTAGTAGAAAAATAGCCCTCAGGTCAATAAAATAATAAGTCCAAAACCCCCCAATGGTAGGGCCCATTCGGACACACAAATCTGAAAATAAACACTCAAGGGTCGACCCCTGGTGTAGTGGCGTCGACCCTTCAGCAAGAAAAGACAATGTTAGCAGCAAGCAAGGTGTTGACCCTTGGACAGGAAGGGTCGACCCTAAATTCCAGCAACTAATACCCAGATTCTGCAATATACAAGGGTCGACCCTTTCCAGACTGGTGTCGACCTTGTGGATAGCAACAAGAGGTAGGTGTTGACACCACCAAGGCTGGTGTTGACCATAAATTCCTGCAACATTTCCAGAAACTTCACCAACAGGTAAGGGTCAACCCAGAGGAAGGCTGGTGTCGACCCTAGAATAGAATTTCTAAGTTCCCAAGGAACTTTTTGACAAGAACAAGCGCAAACAAACCAATCCAACGAGTTTAAATCGGATCAGAGTCCTCAAAAACCAACATTCAACAACTCCAAAGACTCCCAAAACTGAAATATGCTCTCCAATGGATTAAAGGATGCGGGTGTTACAAACTCTTCACCTTAGGAAATTTCATCCCCGAAATAGAAGAAGGCCAAACGAAAGATACTATGAACCCAATAGGAAACATAACATCTAACCTACAACTAGTTCCACACTTCGGATAGATTCCCAGATTCAGATTCAATATCGTAGAGCCCCGAGGACACCCAAACAAGAAGAATTACAAGGAAGATATCATGATCACTCTTTCGACCAACATACTCTTCGAAGTCCAATAGACAAGGAACAACGTCAATTACTATTACGTCCAAGGAAAATAAACAATGCCTCAACCGGCAACAATGTGCACCACTAGCACCAGATAACCAATACCCAATTTGGAAAAGAAGGCAAAACCCCCATTAAACCAAAAACGCGGCCGACACTAGTAGAAGCCAATGGCACACTACAATGTATGGTGCAACACCACAATTGCAAATTGCACCAAGCTTCGCAACATTTCCAATTATTTATATCTATATATAAAATTTTCTTTCTCAAACGGTGTCCAAACTTAAATCATTTGCCATCAAAATACATTTACAAATCTAAAATTTGCATAACAATTACATTTAACGTCAAAAGTGTTATTAAGAACATTAAGCCAATTACATCCTCATGACTTGTCCATATTTTGTTTCCACTTAGTCAACAAGCTATTCATTAACACAATTTTGATTAAATCCTTAGCATTTAGTCGACCATGCCATCCCAGGTCACAACATAAAGAACGAAATGTTCATTTTCCAAATTATTATCAACATTTACCCGGTGAATTTCAACCATCACCAAATGACCTTCGCCACCCATTCAGTGACATCCCAACACAATTTCCACCTTCAACAAGCACTTTGATTCAACTTAAGGCTCATAAGTCAATACATATTTCATTCATGAATGAAAACAGTTATATAACAAAATTATGCTTACAATTCCTCACAATATTTTCCTTGATAGATAAATGTCAAAATTTCTCACATGCCCCCATTAATGGGTTCCAAAGACAAAAATATGCATATACATACACAACATTCGTAGACATAAGGCCCTACGCACAAAAGACATTACATCACAATAACAATCACAAAAAAGTTCCACTAAAACATTAAGTTATTCCTATCCCTACTCGGACTTCTAAGACAAACTCAGCCCACATGAAGGACAACGGCGTCTAACATGGCCCAACTACTTACACTTAGAGCAAAAAGGTGGTCCTATATTGCCTGACTGACTCGAAGAAACCTAGGTTTGGTTTGATCTCCCAACCAATGAACCCAACAAGTCAGAACTAGATTGTGGCTGTGACTGGGATTTTGATTGAGATTCAACTTTCCTTTGCCTCTTACTAGATCTCGTATGCTCTCGAGCTATAGGACTCGCCATTATGGTCCTCTCTTTTTTATCCTGGTCTCCTTCATCCTGATCAACCTCAAGATTGGTGGCTTCCACATGAGCCACTACTTCTACTAGTGTGTGATAATTTCTATGCATACACCCTACTACCTTCCATTTGATCTCATCACGTAATTTCTCTTCGAATTCGATACAACGTTGCTTCTCGGTTGCTACTAACTCTGGAGCAAATCTAGACAAACTAGTGAACTTTGCTTCAAACTGGGCAAAAGGTGTTGTACCTTAGTGCAACTCCACAAATTGTTTCCTCAATCTTTCCCAAGTGGAAAGAGGAAAATACTTGGCCCAAAAGGGCTCAGTGATCTGAACCCAGGAGGTGCCTATAGTAGAACTTACATATTTCCACCAATAACCCGCTTCTCCCTTCAACAAAAGACTCACTAATGACACTCTTAACCCCTCATCTGTGATATCAAGAGTCTTAGTGACTTGCTCTAACCAACTCTCTGCGTCTAATGATTTTGCTCCTCCTGTGAATTCTGGTGGGTTAAGGCGAAAGAACTCCTTGGTGATCTTGAGGGCATAAGACTCGTCCCCATAACTATGAGTTAAAACCTCCCTTATTGCTCTTACTACCTTGTGTGCAATCTCTTCGTCCACAGCCGGTGCTACAGGTGTGGCCACTACTGGAATTGTTGTGCCCCTACCAGTACCCCTAGTCCCAATGCGACCTCTACTGGCTTGCTCCGACATCCTATCAATGACAATATGAAACATAAGTCAACAAAATTCTAACTCCTTCTCAGCACACTTACATTCCCTACCTAAACATGAAACCAACATAACACATGATCACATAACACAAACAACATCAAGCATCAAGCCACATAATTGAGTTTAGTCTACAAGGATGACCACCTGTTCCGGAACTTCCAAGGAACTCCCACAGGAAACCACGTTGATTAGATGTGTTTCCAATGAGATCTCAAAGCAAGTTAGTCGTCCACAAGCACCATCCAAGAAGCTTAACCCATGCTCACACAATGCAACACATAGTGTCCTATACCTCCTATTTCCCACATGTAAACGTACTCACCAAGCGAAGCCAATCCATTGTGGTAAAAACCACTTCCCCTGAGCTCTAGGTGTTCAAACCCAGTTAGCTTTGATACCAAGTTGTCACTCCCCAATTTTTAATCACTTGGAAACATTACCAAAAGCCTGTAATTTAGGTCCATTTTATTTATTTATTTATTTATATTTATTTTTTTACAAATATCTATTACCATTGAGTAATAGAAACATAATAGTACCTGTTCTCTCTCATGATGAATACAACAATAATAATAATACATGCCAAAGCTCCTGCTACGGAGTTACAAATAAATAATTACAAACATCAATGTACAAAATTCATTCTTGCACATCTACTATGAAATTACACATAACAGACACGTGAACTTCTTAATCCTCCAACCAATCAATTCGAATTCTCTTCCTATAAGAAAAATGAAACAACAAGGGGTGAGCACAATTGCCTAGCAGGAATCTCATAGTTCAAAATCAATAACCATCCTATAGATAGAAATGATCATGCATGCAGGGTGATACCATATAGTAAAGTGACGTTTTTGTAATTTTCAAAATATCATACGTAGAGTACCTTTTTCTCAAAAGGTATTTGAACATTTAAGGAAATCCTTCAGCCACAATAGTTATCCCTTATTATCAGAAAGCCATAAATCCTCTTCTCTTTTTTTTGTATTACAATTATTATTATTTTTTTTTCTAAACAAACATGCTTAAGGAACAACATCATTTTAAATTTATTAACCAATTCCAAAATATTCCTCATTTAGTTTCCACCTTAACATTCCTCCTTTTTTATTTCCATTTTTCTTTTTTAATAATTACATTAATTATAACACCGTAACCTCAAGTTCAAGTTCCCTTAATACTCAAAATAGACCTCACACACTCCATTTCCACCAGTTTATTCATATTTGTTGTAACTCCTTAATGTAGAAATCCAAATCTCCTCAATATTCGATAACAATTACATCACATCTACATTTGCATTATCAATTATAATCCAACATATTACAACTACATCACATTCACATTTGCATTATCAATTAGAGTTCAAACATAACACAAGAATAACAAACCCTTTTTAACACAATGTTTCAATTATTTACAAAACAAAACTCATAATTTTCCCTTATAGTCACAAGCAATCCAGTGAGTCTATCATCACCAACCTCTAATCCAATTACCATCTCATTTTCCATTCTTTCAAATAATGTCATATTAAACACCGGATCCATTACAAGTCATCTCCATGAGTCACACGCTTTACCGGTCACAAGCCGGAAGGAAGGCGGAACCTCATGCTTTACCGGTCACAAGCCGGAAGGAACGCGGAACCTTTACATATCACAACATACCACACGCTTTACCCAGCGCTACTTCGGAAGGAAAGCAGAACCTATTTCAAGCACCACGCTTTGCCAGCTCAAAAAATGGTGGGAAATGGACCTCGAAACAACATTACATTCCATAAATTTTATCAAGTCATCTGTCATTGTGATTAGTGGGCAAAGACAACACATTATCCATTATTCCCGTAACACACTAGTTCAAAACGCATCCACCATAAGTTAAAATTCTACTTACATAACAAGTACACATTATGTTCCACCACCCTTTTCTATTACTCACCAAGTCATTCACATGTTCATAATTCTTGGGTTCAAACTATTTCTTTACTCTTCCATATTATTATCAAGTCTTCCAAATAAATTTTCACAACACAACGATTATCAATTACTATGTGAGGCTATAAATTAAATCTCTAGCATTAATTTCTTTGATACAATTCCTTCACGTAACACTGTAATATTTCACAATCTCCCATTTATTGTTACTCACACTCATCTTAAACCAACCTCGACTTAACACCATTTAACATAACTCAATGCAATTCAACATAATACAATAAGATTCTTAAATATTCACTTCATCATTTTATCACAATTCTTGCATCATCCTTTCCATTAGTAATTTCTTTCCCCAAGTTTGGTTTCATATTATAACATAATTTAAAATATTAACATTAAGGGGCTCAATCGCAACTTTTACATAAGTTTTCAAACACCTTAAAATTTCAATTAAACTTGTACATGTATAATTTAACACCTCAATTTAATGATTCTACTATCAATTGAAGTAAAACCATCATCTATCTTCATAAGCCAAACTAGGATTTTTAAGAGAAATTAAAGCTTTTTAGAAAAACACATTTTATTTCAACCCTTCTATTACTTTTCACCCAAACTCATGACCCAAGAACCAACCCAACAAATAAACCCAACTCTCTTCAAACCCTAACCCCTAATCTCATGATTAGTCACAATATGCACAAAAATAAAAACTTTTGTATTTATATAAAGAAAATACCACAAATCTATCTATTAATAAGGGTATTGAAAGAGAAATAGAAACCCCTACCTCCTGAAGCCAAGAGATAACGACCCAAAAATCAATGGCAACGAAACCACGTACTAATTGGACCAAAAGGAAGCCCTTAACAAGATCTACGAAGATCACTCTAGGTGAGTAGATCTAAAGATCTAAGTGAAAAATTTTGAGTTTTAGAGAGAGAGAAGAGAACTCACGACCTTGAGGGGAGAGGAGAGGAAAGATAATGAGAGAGAGAAGTGGTCAGGGTCTATTTATAATAGTAGAAAAATAGCCCTCAGGTCAATAAAATAATAAGTCCAAAACCCCCCAATGGTAGGGCCCATTCAGACACACAAATATGAAAATAAACACGCAAGGGTCGACCCCTGGTGTGGTGGTGTCGACCCTTCAGCAAGAAAAGACAATGCTAGCAGCAAGCAAGGTGTTGACCCTTGGACAGGAAGGGTCGACCCTAAATTCCAGCAACTAATACCCAGATTTTGCAATATACAAGGGTCGACCCTTCCCAGACTAGTGTCGACCCTTGTGGACAGCAACAAGAGGCAGGTGTCGAAACCACCAAGGCTGGTGTTGACCCTAAATTCCTGCAACACTTCCAGAATCTTCACCAACAGGTAAGGGTCAACCCTTATGAAGGCTAGTGTCAACCCCATAATAGAATTTCTAAGTTCCTAAGAAACTTTTTGACAAGAAAAAGCGCAAACAAACCAACCCAACGAGTTTAAATCAGATCAGACTCCTCCAAAACCAACATTCAACAACTCCAAAGACTCCTAAAAATGAAAATAAGGGAATTAAATACACTATCTAATGGATTAAAGGATGCGGGTGTTACAGCTAGTACTGAAATTGCATTTGTTTCTACAAGGCGACATTTCAACAATTGTGGCAATACCCACCGCTGACATGCAGGGACACTAACTTGTTCACTTTCTAACAATGCCAGTGTAGTTGCTAGATTGGCAAGTGCATCAGCCATGCGGTTTTCTTTCCTTGGAACATGTTCGAGCACCACTCCCTCAAATTTTTCAATGAGATGAGTTGCATACTGGAAATATGGGACTAAGTTGTCTTTCTTAACTTCATAATCCCCTCGAAGCTAATTAATTATTAACTTAGAATCCCCATAGACATCTAGATCAACAATTTTTAGCTCTGTTGCCATTTGTAAAACAATGATCAAGGCCTGGTACTCAGCAACATTGTTTGAGCGATTTTCGCCAAGAATAAATGAGTAAGGCAAATTTGCTTCTGTGGTGAAACAAAAATGGCACCTTCTCCTGCCCCTTCCTTCCTAGTAGCCCTATCAAAGAACATCATCCAAGGCTGTAAAACTTCTATGAACAATACATCTTCGTTAGGGAAGTCCTCAAAAATTTCCCAATCAGCAAGGATGGGATGGTTGGCCAAGAAGTCTGCAAGGGCCTACCCTTTCATCGCCTTTCTTGGCACATAAATTATCTCAAATACATTAAAGATGAGAGACCATCTTGCTAAGCGTCCTAAGAGGATGGGCTTAGACATAACATACTTTATTGGGTCGGCTCTTGTAATGAGATGCACTGTATGGGCTTGGAAATAATGTCTCAATTTTTGAGAGGCAAAAACAAGCACCAAACACATTTTCTCAATGGATGAGTACTTGAGTTCATTTTCAGTTAATCTGTGACTCAAGTAATAGAGTGCTCGCTCATTATTTTCTTTGTTATTTTGGGCCAGTATAGCTCCAAAAGACTCCTCTTAAGTTGCAATGTAAAGTATCAATGGTTTCCCCCGAATAGACGGTCCTAATATCAGTCAACTAAAAGGTTGACAACGGCGTGCCAAGTTTGCAATGAATCTGCGGATATATGCCAAGTGACCTTGGAGGCTTCTAAGTTCCTTCAGGTTTTTTGGTGGTGGCATCTTTTGTATAGCATCGATTTTGGACTGATCAACCTCAATGCCTCTAAGTCGAACAATAAAGCCAAGGAATTTTCCAGATGTGACTCCAAATACGCATTTGAGTAGATTCATCTTTAAGTCATACTTTCTCAGCCGATTGAAGGCTGCACAAAGGTCCTCTAGGTGATTTTCCCTTTTCTTAGTTTTGATCACCAAATCATTAACATAGCACTCAACAAATTTATGGAGCATGTCATCGAAGATCTTTTGCATGGCATGTTGATAGGTGGCACCGGCGTTCTTGAGTCCGAAAGGCATCACTTTATAATAATAGATGCCTTTTGTGGTTTGAAATGTAGTTAACTCTTCATTTTCAGGTGCCATCCGTATTTGGTTGTATCCTGAACACCCATCCATGAAAGACAACACCTCGTGTTCGGTAGTGGCGTTTATCATTAATTCCATAATAGGAAGCGAAAAGTCATCCTTGGGACATGCTTCGTTCAAATTTCGAAAGTCAACACATATTCTAATCTATCCATTCTTCTTGACTACCGAGACCATACTTGATATCCATGTCGGATATTTTACTTCACGCATGAACCCAGCTTCGATCAATTTGTTGACTTTTTCTTCCACTTTAAGGATGCGCTCAAGTCTGATGTATCGATGAGCCTATTTTACTGGTCGCATAATGTGGACTCGCCTTTTTCCGTGCCCCCGTCTTTCAAAAAGGGTTTGAAAAGAAGGCCTTATAGTTTGACCTCCTGCAGTTCTGAATCTAGTATCACAAGGGCAATGTGAAACTAATAAACACCAAAGAGTCTAAATCCGGCAAACCTTTTTAGAAAATCGATTTTAAATCAAATAATACCAAAATTAGACTGATTTGCCAGATACAGAGTCGCCACCTAAATATTTTATTTTGGGAAAATTTAGGAAACCCTGACTCGTGCCAAAGGCCATGTGTCCGTCATCACCAAAGTTGCCTCTGCTCGGGAACTTGGGTACGAGAGGGGAAGGTCCTGAAATGAGCACCCCTGCTCGCCTGATCAAAAGATCGACCTCTACTAACCATGATATGTTCTTTTATAAACATTATATGTTCTTATTCTGGTTATTAGACTAGCTTTACTATGTGACGCATAAAAGCAAGTATAGACTAGTCGCAAGCCTTGGAACAATTCAACTCATGTTTGTTTTCGAAAATGGTTTGAATTTTCCACCCTCAAGTGGGCTTAAAAGATGTGGATTTGCCATCTCAAGTGGGCTTAAAACATGATTTTGCCACCAAACATAGTGGGCTTAAAACAACACATTTATTGAATTGTTCCAATTCAAACAACAAGCCTTCATCCGCAAGCATTCATGCAATTTAGCATTTAAGCACATAGCCTCATGGGAAGCATGTGAAACATAGCAATATGGCAATCACACTCATACAAGGGTGCTAAAGCATAAAGACTTACCGAGTACTCCGAGCCAAATCAAAAACTAGTTAAAAAAATGCATGATCCTGACTATACAAGATGTCTAATGCAACACATGCAATAATACAATTAATAGGCTCAGCTACTAATATGGCATATGATTCAATTTGAATAACATGTGATAAAACACGTATTCATCGAAGTATTGAAATGACGATGCAGTTTGAATGATGCGCCGAGCCTCGGTGCATGCAATATAGATGAATGGATGCAAACATGCAAGCATAAGGTATGCTAATTGAAAATGTCCCTAATCTGACCATCAAAAGCGATTAAATAAAAGGGAGAAAGACGCGGGGTTGGAAGACATGCACACATGCACACACACTTATTACAGCATTATGCCCTCGCGAAAGAGGGTTCGAATAGATAAGCTAACTAGCTATGCTGATTAGCTAACTATTACAAAACTCGAAACTAATTAACTATTGTAGTTAACTAATTATTACAAACCGAACTAAGCTAATCAATTACAAAATGAATTAATTAACTAAATAGTTACAACACTTGTCATGAATGAATTAGCTACAACTAACTATTTAAGCAAAGCAAGTAAATGGCCTCGACGGGCAAGGGATGAATGCATGCTCGGCTTCTCCACCCAAAAATGCTACCGCCTTGCCATTATAGCCTCTGTTTGCACATTTTGACCACTGAAAATTGTGCCAACTCCCAGAATGTCTCTAATCCCCTTTAGGAGTACACAAAGCAACCTTCTTTATTGATGGCCGGTCAGCTACCAATGGTGGTTGTTGGCTACCATTGGTGGTCAGTCGGCTGCTGCTGCTGACCGATCAACCACTACTGGTGGCCGGTCGGCCACCCCTTCCCTTTTTTGCTGCAACAGAGAGAAAACAGAGGCAAATCAGTATATTTTCAAGGGTTACCTGTACTGTTACCCTCCTTATCATCACACAAGCTCAAAGGAGTGTAACTTTTGGCCCTCAAACCATCAACCAAGCATTTTCCATGCATGATGGCTAAGGAACCAAACTTGTACAAGCTTAATGAGTGTAAAACAAGACTCAACAAAACCACTACCCTTTCATGCATGATCAAGGGTGATGGTGACCAAGGAAAGTGGCACGTTTCATCACTTTGAGTATGAAACGTCCCATTTTCCTCATGTTCGAATTAACGTCCGATCCGAACACATGCAGTGCAACACAAAAGATGTTAGTCTTGCCTTTTTTACTTATCCAATTTTGTTTACTCATTTTAGATTACTGATTAATTCTTTAATCGATTAAGTCCAAGGGTGAGTGTCCTCTAATGGAAGAGGTGTCAACCAAGGGATGATTTAAGGCAAGGGAGAGGTCATGCCTTTGGTTAGTAGAAACCCCCAAAAGAGGATTAAAACCATTAAGCACAAACCTCGATCTCAAGCTTAAACACAACCCGAAGGTTAACCAACCCTCAAAGCAAATGAAAAAGTGAAGAAATGAGGAAGGTTGCAGATATTTAAAGTGTTGAAATGGAGTGCAAAACAACACTAAAGCATGCTATTAAATCAAAAGAAAGATGATCAAAGCATTGAAACAACTAACTAGTGGAGCAAATTGCACTACAACAATGCCATACAAGGCTCAAAGACCTAACCAGCCCAAAACAGAACTAAAACATGTCAAAATAGTAGCAAAAACATGCTGGACCAAAGCTAGGTTAGGCAACAAAAACATGCTAACATGTAAGGCAACTAGGCATGTAAGCAAGACAACAAGGAGGGAAGGCCATCCCCTCCAATTTTGGACTCCAAAAGAAGGTTTTTACCATTGAAAAACCTCTGAATTTTAGTGCTTAAAAGGCCCAAAAATTTTGATTTAAAGGTGATGAAAGATAGCACAAAAAGCTTAATAAGCAAATAGACAAAAAGGGTGGACAATCCCTTAACTCAAAATCGCCTCAAACTACCACTTTTAGGTTTCAAAAACAAAGTTTTTTTCAGTTGAAAACTAGGCCAAAAACAGTAAAAGAAGATGGCAAAACAAGTGTTCAAAGCAAGCTTAAATAAGGTAAGTGTTATACCTTTGAAGCAAAGCACCACTTAGGCACAAAATAGGCAACAAACCAAGCTCAGTCCTCCTTCTAGAGCTCAAACAAGGCTCCAAGTAATCTCATCCCAAAGGTAAGCAACTTTGGTTAAGGGTTGATAGGCAAACTAGAAGTGTATCTCTACTTGTATACACAAAGGTTCAAGAGAGAGAGAAATCTAGAGAGAGAGAATTGTAGAGAGAGAGGCTCCCAAATATTTTTAACCCTCAAAACAATAGAGAATGGCCTCTGTATATAAAAAAATATGGCTTCAGGTCGAAAATATCTAAATTAGAGATAGCTGGAGCAGTCTGAAACAGCTGGAGGAAAAAATCTGCACAAAGAGTGACTTTTTTGCACCAATGGCCGGCCGGCCATCACTGGTGGCCGATAAGGGTCACTCTTGGCCGACATATGGCCATCAAACTCCATTTGTGGCTGACACATGGCCGACAGGCTTCACTAGTAGCTGGAAAGCAAAAACTTGTTTCTAGCCCTGACTTCAAATAGGTATATCTCCTTCATCTAGACTCCTTTGCAGGTCATTCTTGAGCTTAAATTGAAGCCCCAGACGTCTTCTATCCAATGGTGATAGTCTCACATCAAAATTAGAACTATACAAAAAGATATGTCTCTTTTAGGGAAGACTACTCAGTTTTGGTCCTAACCAGATTCATGCCCAACTTCAACCAGCCATAGCTTCCTCATCTAGACTCGGCTTTAGGAGATTCTTGAATGTAAAATGAAGCCCCAGAAGTCCAATTTCCAATGGTGGTGGCCTCATAGCTGAAATCCAAGTATACAAAAGGATAGGCCTGATTTAACAAGGGTTGCTCAACTCTCTCTTAACGGTTCATGCCCATCTTCTTGCCCGACTTGGTTTCTTCCCTCTCCTCCAATTTTCTTCAACTCCAACCCTCTAAAAAATATGTTTTAAAGATTTTTTTTCCAATGATTTCACCTCTCTTTCATTCATTTCCCCTTTGTCCTTGCTCGGTTTGTCAAAAAATACAACATTTAACAAAATGCGAGACTCGGAACATAGTAGAAATTTTTTCACAAATTTTTTTGAAAGAGAGGGTTTTAAGGTCTAAAAATTATTTTAGTCAAAAAGGCTTTGGTCCAAAAAGGGGTTGTGGGTTGGGATTTGACGCTCTCCTTGCCGAAGAAATCAAACATTTGCACAAGATAGCCTGCACCATCAAGTAAGCAATCATTGGCGCCCAAGTTTTAAGGGTAGTCAAAAATGGGGTGTCTATAGTTGTGCCTCTTTGACAAAGCTCAGAGTCATGAAATGACGTGAGTGAATGTCAAAGCCCGGAGACGACTCATTTTGACAAGGCCGTAAGACTTGGGCAAACAAACAAAATACAGATTCAGTTGGTTGAACCCGAAGGTTGCCTATGTATCCCTTTGCAAAGAATCAAATCAGTGTAGTTCAGGTGTAGGATGCAAGATGATACACATTGTAACAAAACAGTCTAAATGAAATACAGTGCAATGAAATAATCAAACCACAAGTAGTATAAAACCACACAAATATCATAAAGGGATGGAGATGCAAAATCAAACTACGTTTCACATAGAAAAGGTGTCGGAACCCTCAAACCACAATTCTCTTAGTGGGATAGGCGTGTGCACATGCAGAACTATGTGTTTCGCAGAAAGAATACAAGTAA
Source organism: Camellia lanceoleosa (assembly GCA_025200525.1). NCBI lineage: Eukaryota > Viridiplantae > Streptophyta > Magnoliopsida > Ericales > Theaceae > Camellia > Camellia lanceoleosa. The sequence continues at coordinate 61,604,104 of CM045758.1, read as the reverse complement.
TTGGGTGGCATGATATAAGTGAGGAATGATCTGCTAAGAAAAGATAATGATCCTACATGCTAAATGCAACAAAACAAAATATGATGCAATGGATGCAATGGACGCTGTGAATAAGGCGCAAGCCAATCCATATCTTGCCTAGAAGGCATGGACACAAAACAAAACACATTTAACACAGATAAGGTGCTGAAACCCTTATACCACAATTCTCTTAGTGGAATAGGTGCGTACACATTATCACAGAACAATACTTCAATGAGGGAAAGGTATGAGCACATGCCAAACCAAGCTTAACATGGAAAGGATACAGACGATAAAACATATAATGTAGTAGATGCATGCGATAGATGCGGCATGTAATGCAATAAACGTAATAGATGATGTAGTAGCTAGCAAGTGAAGGTACCTTACAGGGCCAATTGGCAATGGCTCACCTCATGCTGCTGAGGATCTTTCTGTTATTCTTGGTTCATTTATAGGCACTACTTTTCTCCCTAACTACGTTCGCAGCTTTCCCTATTCTTCAACAGGATGACAGACTAGGTTGGTTCAGTATCCAGAATTGAGGTGTATACATGCTACCTCAACCTATGAGGCTACCATATAGATTTCAAGCCAAGGATACACCCTTGGGTATTTAAACAAGACTTTAGTCTCAAAAATCCAGAACCTTTGCATTCTAGGCATCGGCCATTCGAACTCTAGTTTCTACCGTCTTAGTTGATCTCCTAGGAACTCACCGCAAACACAGGCAGATGGCTATACCAGACCACCGAAAGTTGTTCGGGCACGACAAACACCAAAGGAATTGCACCTTCAGAGGATTTAATGTCTCCTAGACCAGATGAATGCACAAGACAATGTGAGCAGGTGCACAAAATAGTGCTATACAGGTGCGCAAGATAGTGCAAGTGAAGATGCAAGATTTAAGGTCTACTAGACCAGAGGAGTGCACAAGAGAGTGTGAATGATACAAAAAATACAAGGTGCACATGACAGTGTGAGTGACGATGAATGAATGCACAAAATAGTGCGATGAAATGCACAAGACATTGCTCTATAAAGTGAAATGCACAAGAGAGTGCGATGTAGGTGCACAAAATAGTGCGATGAAATGCACAAGATAGTGTGATACAAAGTGAAATGCATGAGACAGTGCGATGTAAGGTACACAAGATAGTGTGATGCAAGTTTGCACAAGACAATGCGATATGGGGTGCACAAGACAGTGCGATACAAGGTGAATGCACAAAATAATGCGATACAATGCACAACCAAGTGCAAGTAAGGTGCACAAAATAGCGCGATGCAATGCACAAACAAATGCAGGTAAGGTGCATAAAATAGCGCAATTCAATGCACAAACAAGTGCAGGTAAGGTGCGCAAAATAGCACGAGGCATGTTCTATGCAAAAGATACGAGCATTTTCTATGCAAGGTGAGAGCATGTAATGAAATGCACAAGATAGTGCGATGCGCAAGAAAGCGCGAATGTAAATTGTACAAAATAGTGCGAGTGTGATACAAAGTGCACAAAATAGTGTGAACAAAACAAATGCACAAAATAGTATGAACAAAGCAAATGCACAAAATAGTGCGAGCAAAGTGAGTAATTGTGTGATAAATGTACTAAGTAAGATTATTGTGCGATAGATGCACAGAAGTGAGATTATTGGTTCACAATGCAATACATTGACAATACATGTTCCATGCAAGATAAACAACCGATGCAGGATGTTCATTGAAAGCATGTTCTATACATGAATAAACGCATATTCTATGCATGATCGAAAGCATGTTCTATGCATGAAACATAATGACGCGCGACACACATGCAACAGAAGTGTATGTGAAAATGCACATTCTACACAATAGAAGAGAATCGAATATGTGTTTTGGTGCCTCCAATTTACCTCTTGAAGGACCTTTCAACATGCTCAACTCAAAAAAGATACATTCCGTTCATATTGGCGAAGGGTAACATCTGCCTGTGAAAACCACAGGTGCTGCTTGGACTGCCATTTTGACTTGAAGCAAGCTTAAGCTTGGGGTTGAGATACATTCATACTCCAGAGAAAGGCGAGGCTTGAGAAGGTGCGGGAATGCAGTCTCAAAATTTGCTAAAGTTAAAACACACTAAGATGCTCCAAATTTTCCTTTTTTTCTTTTGCCTTACAGTCTGGAACTCATGTAGCTTCAGATAGGTCCTTGTTCAATTGTTCTCACATGACCTAGGTTGAACCGTGCAGTTTTATGAAAGAACAATTTCATGTTTTGCACATATGTGGAGAACGGCACAGCACTCTGAGCACAAAACAATTTATTTTTGAAATTGAAATTGAGAAATGAGTTCTTAACCAGGTATTGAGCCTACGACTGACCACAGTCAAAACGACTCAACAAAGGAAAACAAAGGTAAAACAACCTAAGCACATCTATTAACACTCAAAACGACTCAAAACAAGAATCGAGACAAACAAAACAAACAAACACAACACTCAAATGTGTTCCAATGGCGAGAGACCTCTTAGTTCACGAGGAGCCTGTTTCTCCGGGTATTGTTTCCCACCCTTTCTCGTTTGTGATTCTCACATCATTCTGGCACTCAATCTCTAGTTTTCTAAAAAAGCCTTTTCCTCACTTTTTTCTCTTAACGCACATCTCTATATTTTTCAATCTCTTTTTTTTTTTTTTTTTTTTTATTCCTCCCCTAGGTGGTTGATGGATAAGTAGGAAGTTGTGGGCTCTTGCCCCTAGTATTCTACTAGGTTCTCCTTCTTTCACTCACAACTAGTGAACTTTCCCACAGAGGGGTTATGGTGTGATTGGATGTGCAGTAGATCTGCAACTAACATCGGTTGACGATGCCCTTGGCTTAGCTTGACTGAGATGAATTGCAACATGTCCCACCAGCCAGGTATACAATTGATTGGTCTCACACATTGCGTTTTCTACGTCCCTATTCCAGGTCAGATGCCAATTTGAGCGTGATCGTCCAGATGAGGGAATCGAATATCCTGCTCCATTCTTGTTCGTGCTTTGCACTTGGCTTAATACCTCGCTACTTAGAGGATGTGAGCTTTTGGCCTTCTGCTGTTAGCTTCAGCTGTGCCCTTTCTGGCAAGTATGTTGACAACGGGAAAAAGACAGAAAACCTGACTCAACTGTGCCCCTAGTTCATCATTTTGACCATTTTTTTTTTGGCTTTCTGCTAAAACAATTTTAACCAACATAAGAGTTAGATTAACATACTTGTTCAATTTTCTAATTTGAAATCATGCAAGTCAGGCTATGAGCACATAAAATTTTCCTTTTTTGGGTCCAAGAAATGGTCCAGTTTTGGAAAAACAGAATAATTTTTGAGAGAATTAGTCAACCTCATTAAAAATCCTCAAAACTGTTTTTGTAAATGGCCATTGCTTAACCAACGCAGAATCTACTGTCGAGATGCACAACCTCAAATCTGAATTTGATTTGTCTTGCAACTGAATCTTGTAACGGAATAGGACACCTGAATTTGAACGAAGACAAGCCAAATTGCACATGGATAAGATAGCCAAGTTGAACAAGGATAAACCAATCAACAAGGATGAGCCAAGCAGGCTTAAAATGATTGAGGCCGGACTTTAGGATGAAGTTTCCTACGTATCCCAAAGATGGGAATCAGGTCGTATGTAGTTCTGGGTTGAGGTTCACTCAGGTGTTGACACTCTTCTTTTGTGCTCTAACGTTTGCCAAGGCCGCCCTTCCGAATTTTCAACCTTGCAAGCTACGTTTTTCTTTTCCTCTTTTTTTTTCTTTTTTTCTTTTCCTTCTTTTTGCATTCATTTTTTTTTTTTGTTCTTTTCTTTTCTTTTTTTGCATTTTTGCTCTTTTTTTCTGCTCTAATTTTTACCTGGGTCGCCCATCCGGGTTTTCAGCCTAGCGAGCCTCTCAAGGATAGGAAAGTTTAACTTGTCCATGTTGATTGGCCATAGGATCTCTAAGCCATCCGAAACTAGGAGAATGGCTACTGTTCGCTAATGATGTAGGAGTCCATCTAATTGGGGTTTGAAATTTGTCCCTAGTGTTGTGGATAGGAACTCGATTGTCCTTTCAACAATAATTTCTCTTCTCTCAGATTCTGGGATTTGGCTTTCTTGCCAGTCTTCATCAGATTGAGAAATGACTCACCTTTGACTTTTCTAGCACATCTGATCTGGCTTTGCAAGCTTCCTTTGATGACATCTGACCTTCTTGATCTGATCTTCTTGCCCCTAATTCAAGGGCTGCTTCCAATCCGGCCATACAAGCCTTATGTTTTGGTTGATCATTGAACATTCTGAATTAAAGTTCAAGGTTTGAAAGCAAAAGGGGTCGAGTCTTGAGGCCAAGAGTGATCCTATGTTGTATGATCTCGAGAGCAATTTCACGCATGTCTTCGCAAGACCACGCAAAACATTTTTTGAAATCTTTTAATAAAGCGAGTAGTCGCTCAGGCTCCTCTGAAGACAATGCAGAACCAATATAGATCAAGCTAGTATCCTTCTCAGTACTCATATTGACAAACATGATTTCATTCATTAAGGGCTTAGCATGCCTCTCTTTCTCTCAATTTGATCAAATTTTTGCAAATCCTGAGGAATTCCTCCCTCTTTGTTTTCATCACAGTGTTAGAAAAGTTTTGAAGAACTTAGGTCAATGCAATGACTTAAAGACACAGAAAAGTAGGTGAAAATCTCTGTCGTTTCATTCAGATCTTCTGGCACAACTGGGTCAACGGTAGAAACAGATGCAAAAGAAAGAGTGTAAAAGACAAACACAAAACAAGAAAGTGACGCCCGAGTTAACACGCTCGAAAGCACCAACCTTCGATACAACAAGACGGACTCCATACAAAAAGACTGACTCAATACAACACAACAGAACTGACTCAATACCCAAGTCAGAAAGTACAATAAATAACATTCGTACATTGCTCAAAATAGTGCGTGCTATCCGCCATATCTAGAGTAAAATGAGCGCCATCAACAGGTGGTTTATCCCCCTATCACATAATCACATTATCTCCCAAGTTCATCGATCCAGTACTGATAGACTTTGCAGGACCTCGTGCGACGATGACCTCATTGTCAATCAGATCTTGAACTTCATAGCGAAGACGAAAACAACTGTCAATGTCATGGACAATTTGTTAATGGAAGGCACAGTACTTGGTCAGATTATGTTTAGCTGGATGGGGATCCGGGAGAGGCTGAGGCTCAAAGGGTTTGAGATGGCCTTGTCCTATAAGGATTTTTGAAGAGCTTTGGACAAGGTCATGTAAAGCGGGGCAAAGACCCTCTGGCCTCGGGGTTGGTGCTTCGAGGTTTGTGGAGTTATGTTGGATGTACCGGCAAAGGGGTTGGCAAGTGCTGACTAGGTTTGATGATCTTTTCCAAGTGTAGGATCGGAGCTGAAAGGGGCGTTTCTAGTACACATCCCTTTTCCCGGCTTGCTCCTTGATTTAGAATGCTCTCATCCTAAGTGGCAAAAGCGCTATCCACAGTCTTTGCAACAACTAGGACCACTTGTTATTTGTTCTGTCTTTCGGCTTTCAAAGCCTTAACAGGCCACAAAAGGTGTTCATGGGGACCAATGCCTGCCCCTACCTTGTTCTTGCCATTTGCCTCCACTTTGCCAAGGGATTGGCCTTCTTCCAATGCAGCTTGTCCCAAGATTAGGAAGCCTTTTGACATGAAATTCCTAGTATGTGATGTAGGCGATAACAGAGCTAATATCCCAAATGTTAAATCTGCCACTATTCTCTTAAGATCTTCAATCATGCTCATCAGCTCAGAAGTAGTGGGTTCATGGGTTTGAGATGATTGAGGTTCGAGTGCATCCATCATGCAAAAGTCCGTGCTTTCTAGAATAAACACCTCAGGCTTGGGTAGATGGGCCGAGGTGATATACATGCTGGGGTTATAGGTGGATTGCAGTGTATGGATGAGCTTAAGGTGTGGATGAGGTACTTGGTTATTGGGGTCTTGAGATGGAGCTATCGTCTGGTTGTTGATGAGATTCTAGACCTCATGACGAAGGCGGTAGCAACAATCAGTGCCATGACCGCGCTATTGATGATACACGCAGTACTTAGTGAGGTTATGTCTGATAGGGAGTGGGTCAGGCAGAGGTTGAGGATCAAGGGGTTTGAGATACCCTCTTTCCGTCAGGACTTTTAATGCACTGGTTAAGCTCATATAGAGAGGGGCGAAAGTTCTGCCCTGAGCTCGGGTTAGGCCTGCTGTTTGTGGGTTGGTATTAGCAAAAGGGTTGGCAGTTTTTACAATGGCGACGGTATTGATTTCAGTGGGTTTGGGAATAGTTCTACTACCAGCATTGGTACTCCTTGCAAAAACCCTCCTTATTGGTTCACTTGTTCTGGAAATAATCCCTCTGTTGAACGCACTCTCGATCTGAATCATAAACTTTTGAAAGTGAATAGTGGAGCAACTATCAACTTTTACAACATATCAGGCTCAAGGTGATGCACCATTATCCGCACTTGGTCCCTCTCAGAAGGCCGATCTGTCATCTGTGCTGCCTTTCCTCTCCACCTTACAACAAATTCCACAAAAGGTTTTGTAGGATTCTGGTGAGTTGCTTCAAGCTCTTGAGTGGTTATTTCAACTTGGGTATTGTAAGAATACTGATCGACAAATGCCTCAGTCAATTCTTCCCAGTTCTGCTTCCCTTTATCCTCCAACTTGGCGTACCAAGTGGCTGCTATGCTTGACAGGGTTCTTCCATACAGAGAGAGTTTCTATGGCTTAGTCAGACCCATCAGTTTCAGAACGTCCAAGAAAAGTCGGATATGTACCATAAGATCTCTAGACCCATCGAAACTATCAATATATGGCATTTTGAATATGTTTGGGAGTCGTACGGCAGCCTCGGTGTACCCATCCTCAATGTCGGGAATGGAGTTAAGGCCCTGTGCCTTTTTGAATTGCTTCTCAAGGTTCGCAATTTTCACCGAGGTTGGATCGAGATCATTAGTATCTAGGGGATAAAGCCTCTCATTAGGCTGCACCAGGGGTCTAAAAATCGAAGCTTGAGACAACCCTTCTATAACGATCCTGGTTTTCCCTCCATTGGTTACTGTATTCCAGACTCAGTTCCGTGGATGTCTGTTGTTGTATATGTTTCATTTCCGTCCTTTAATTCGTTGTATTTGAGTTTTGGGATGTGTTGGGCAGGTTTGTAATAGGTTGGGTGTGTTTTGAAACAAATGGTTGCTGCCCAGTTTTTGGTGTCTTCACTCGAGTGAGGCTTTTGTCGCTCGAGCGAGCTCTGTGTTTTAGTTCCTTTGCTCGAGCCAGGGTTCCTTCGCTCGAGCGAGAGTTGAGTAGTGTGTCTGTTGGCTCGAGCGAGCATTCTTACGCTCAAGCATGTGTCTGCGTCTAGTTTGGACCTGAAGGTTGTGTTTCTTGGCTTGAGAGAGCTTTCCTTCGCTCGAGTGAGCGAGGACTATGTTTTGGGTTTCTTCGCTCGAGCGAGCTTTCCTTCTCTCGAGCGTGCTTCTGGGTTACAGACCTGAAGCTTCGTGTTGTTGGCTCGAGCGAGGCTTTTTGCGTTCGAGCGAGGTTTCTTTGTGTCTGGTCGCTCGAGCAACCACTCCTTAGCTCGAGCGAGGCTCGAATATATCAGTTCGCAGCAGCTTCTTCTTCTTCACTTTTTCTTCATCTCTTTTACTCAAACCCTAGAACAGCTGCTCTCTCTCTCTCTCTACATACCTTCTCTCTACAAATCCATCTAGTTCTAGTGGTCTCCTACCCTAGTTCCTTTGTAAAAAGTGTGGAGCTTGGCATGGCCTTCATTTGATCCGAAAATCATTGGGTTTTGAGCATCTCGAGTTTTAATCATCTTCTCCATTGGGTCTCTTCTTTTCAAGTAGGGATACCCTACTCCTTCTTATGAGTTTTGACATAGATTTTAGTCATTTTGTATAAATGGTGGATTTTGGGAATTTTGGGAAGGCTAGGGTTTGATTTGTAATTTATAAAAGAGAGGTTTTCCATGTTCGAGTCAAATATGTATAAGAGACTTGAAATTTGGGTTGGTTATGAAAGATGAGTGAAATTTGGGCCTTGGGGGCAATATTGTGAATAGGGGAAAATTAAAGCCCTAATTGGAATTAGACAATTAATTTGTATAATTAATTTGGGAATATGAAAATCATGAAATTGGGAAGTTGTGAGACTGAATGGTGTAGTTGGATAAATTAATCACTCACCTATGAAAATGTTTGTATTTTATCTGTTTGATAAATTTATTGTCTGCTTAGAGATAACTGCTTTGGGCTATCGGTGGAGGATAGTCTTGATTGTTGTAGACACTGTATGTTGATTAGGGAAAACTGAAACTAACCATATGGTTAAGTCATTGAATATGACCATTGAATTAACACATTGAATATGTGTCTGGATTGATCATTGTAGATAATAAACTATTTAAATACATTGCATATGTATCTTGTTTGGGAGGAGATAGGGGATGTACTCCAAGGTTTGAGAGGCGATAGGGGATGTACTCTTAAACCTGTTTGGGAGGAGATAGGGGATGGACTCCATTGATAACTAAGTTGGCCGGAGTGTCCAGGGTGAAAGTCCCAAAATCTTAATTACGTTTGTATAACTTAGATAATTTAAGTATTGAAATGTTTTCTTATGAGTTGTAGTCTCATTTGAATTGTGAATGACGGAAGTGTTTTAATGTGAGTTGTAGTCTCATTTAATTGTTTGGCTAGGCAATGAGCCATGTTTATGAATCTGAATTGGATAAGTAAAGGAAGATGGAATGAAACACGAATGTATTTGCCATGAAACTGAGAAGTGTTGTAAGGTGGTTTACAAGTGTTAACCTTTTATCGAATGCTAATGTTTTAGTTATTTCTCATAATTGGTTTAGTATATCTCTACTAAACATTGGCTCACCCTATATGGGATATCATTTTCAGGTACAGGTGATATGCCACCTCCAAGGACGTAACTAGGGAGGCTTAGAGGCTGAAAGGACTTTTGTTGTTATCCTTTTTGTATCACATGTAAATCAAGCCAAGGGCTTATTTTGTATAAAGAGTTAAAACTCTTCTTTTGTTGAACCAAAGTGTTGACTTGGAAAGTTCTAAGCCCGTAGGGAAATTACTTTTATTGTCAACGTGTAATACTTTTGTACTTAATACTCTGATGAATGGAAATATGCTTTATTCTCTTAAGTTTATGGATGTCATGAATATATGATTTATGGGTTAATTTTGAGGTCGTTACACCTTCTCGAGGATCTATGCAAATCTTCAATTGGTGAAAGTGGGTCAAAGTTTAGCTGGGGTCCTGAGACTTGATGTGTGGTAGGTGTCCCAGATGGGCGTTGCATTTAAGTATTGGTCTCATCCTACATGGCGATTCCCTAGTTTAATGCCGCTATCATGCCACAACTTCTTCCGAACTTTGTGCCATCACGGGTCCACTGAATTGAACAAATGTGATCTAACTGGTGACTGTTGGATTAGTGGAACCAATGAGCCCTGACTGGCCTTTCTTTGCCTTACCTCTAGCAAAGGAAACACTGGTCTCCCTTGAACTAAATCTCCAACCTAACAAAGTCTATCAACACAAGTCCAGTGTACTCAGGGGATATTGGAGCCTTCTGAAGCTATAGTTCCAAGACTACCTAGCAAAAGAGAAAACAGATAGCACCTCAGCCTAATTTCACTAGAACAGATATGAGCATAGCTGAATGATTGTACTCTTTACTAAATTCTGCCCCAAAATCAGATACCCAGACTTGCAACTGATACATACATTCCTGCAGAGTTTCACTTTAAAAGCACGTATCAACCAAGTGAGAGCCAAAACACCCCCATGATGGGGTAGGGTTACCCTATCCTAATTTCTTAAGGAACTAGGGATTCACTGCGCAAACAAACGGTTTCAAACAATTCCTAAATTCGGGTGAGCAACATGTCCTAGTTTGGAACAGTCTGTATGGCTTCCGATATGCAACTAGGTTGATTGGTCAAAAAGGGTGCCTCGGCAAGACTAACTAATATACCTCTCACACCTAACACCGAGAAGTGAAAGGAGGATCAAGTGGTACAGCGGTAGTCCAGATCCAAGGGTTTTGTTCCCATCGTGGCAGAGCCCCAAGCAAGCCTCCGGCAAACCACTCAAGAATAGCAGATGGCAAACACTGTGACTTAGGCGCACCAATGCAAATGCAAAGAAACACATAAGTGTAAATAAAATAACACATCATGAGTTTGAGTTAAGTTCTCTAAATCCGCAGTAGAGTCGCCAAAAACTGTGGGGTAGCCTTTTTCCATGCCCTGCCTTTCAGAAAGGGTTTGAAAAGAAGGCTTCACAGTTCAGACTCCTGCGGTTTTGAATATAGTCTCACAAGTGCAATGTGAAACTGATAATCACCAAAGAGTCCAAATCCGACAAACCTTTTTGGAAAATCGATTTTAAATCAAATAATGCCAAAATTGGACTGCTTTGCCAGATATAGAGTCACCACCTAAATATTTGATTTTGGGGAAATTTAGGAAACCCTGACTCATGCCAAAGGCCACGTGTTTGTCATCACCAAAGTTGCCTTGGCTCGGGAACTTGGGTACGAGAGGGGAAAGTTCTAAAATGAGCACCCCCGCTCCCCCGATCAAAGATCGACCTCTACTAATCATGATATGTTCTTTTATAAATATTATGTGTTCTTGTTCCAGTTATTAGCTAACTTTACTATGTAACGCACACAAGCAAGTATAGACTAGTCGCAAGATTTGGAACAATTCAACTCATGTTTGTTTTCGAAAATAGTTTGAATTTGCCATCCTCAAGTGGGCTTAAAGATGCGGATTTGCCACCAAACATAGTGGGTTTAAAATGGGATTTGCCACAACAATGTGGGCTTAAAACTCACAGTCGTTGAATTATTCCAATTCAAACAACCAAGCCTTCATCCACAAGCATTCATGCAGTTTAGCAAGTAAGTACATACCCTCATAGCAAGCATGCGAAACATGGCAATATGGCAATCACACTATGCAAGTATGCTAAAGCATAAAACTTACTGAGTACTCCAAGCCAAAACAAAAACTAGTTAGAAATATGCATGATCCTAACTATACAAAGTGCCTAATGCAACACATGCAAAGAATGAAACTAAATAGGCTCGGCTACCTAATCATGGTATTTGCAACATTCTAATAGCATGCTTTGAAACACGTATTCAAAGAAGTGTATTGAAATTGCAATGCAGTTTGAATGATGCGCTGAGCCTCGGTGTAAGACAAATGAATGGATTCAAACATGCAAACATGAGGTATGCTAATCAAAACATGTCCCTAATCTAACCAACAAAAGCGGTTAAATAAAAGGAAGAAAGACGTGGGGTTGGAAGACATACACACATGCACGCACACTTATTACAATGTTGCGCCCTCACGAAGGAGGGTCCGAATAAGCTAACTTGCTATGCTAATTAAGCTAACTATTACAACACAAAACTAATTAACTAACTTATTCTAAGCTAATTAAATATTACAACCCGGATTTGAGTAACTAGCTACACTAACTAATTACTTACAACACTTGAATTAACTAGCTATTCTAAGCTAACTAAAACAATTAAATAATTAACCATCTAAGCTAATTAAATAGTTACAACACTTGCATGAATTAGTTACAACTAACTAATAAAGCAATTAAATGGCCTCAAGGGACGAGGGATGCAAGCATGCTCGGCTTCTCCTCCCGAAAATGTCACGGCCTTACCATTGCAGCCTTTGTTTGCATATGTGTTTGACCATTGGAAATTACGCCAACTCCCAGAACACTTCTAATCCCTTTTGGGAGCACACTGAGCAACTTTCTTCATTGATGGCCGATCGGCTACCAATGGTAGCTGTCAGCTACCATTGGTGGCTGGTCGGGTCTTCCAGTGGCCGGTCAACCTTCACCGGTGGCCGTCGACCACCCTTCCTCGAACTTCCTTTTTTCGCAATGAGAGCAAACAAAAGCAAAGTAATTTATTCTCAAGGAGTGTGTGTACTGTTACCCTCCTTATCATCACACAAGCTCAAAGGAGTGCAACTCTTGGTCCTCAAACCATTAACCGAGCATTTTTCATGCATGATGGCTATGGAACCAAGCTTGTACAAGCTTAATGAATGCAGAACAAGACTCAACAAAACCACTACCCTATCATGGATGATCAAGGGTGATGGTGACTAAGGAAAGTGGCACGTTTCATCACTTTGATTATGTAATGTCCCATTTTCCTCGTGTTCAAATTAACGTCTGATCCGAACACATGCAATGCAACATGAAAGGTGCTTATCTTGCCACTTTTACTTGTTCATTTTACATTATCGATCCATTCTTTAATTGATTAAGTCCCAGGTGAGTGTCCTCTAATGGAAGAGGTGTCAACCAAGGGATGATTTAAGGCAAGAGAGAGGTCATGCCGTTGATTAGTGGAAACCCTCAAAAGAGGATTGAAACCATTAAGCACGAACTTCGATCTCAAGCTTAAACACAACCCGAAGGTTAACCAACCCTCAAAGCAAATGAAAAAGTGAAGAAATGAGGGAGGTTGCAGATATTTAGGTGCTGGAATGGAGTACAAAACAACAATAAATCATGCTATTACCTCAAAAGAAAGATGATCAAAGCATTAAAACTCTAGGCTAATGAAGGAATTAACACTACAACCATGCAATACAAGCCTCAAAGGACTAAACTAGTCCCAAACAGATTTAAAATCAGTCAAAACAGTAGAAAAAACATTCTGAGATCAAGTTACAAAATGCTAGAAAAATATGCTCACATATTAAGCTATCTAGGCATGCAAGCAAGACATAAGGAGGGAAGGCTAACCCCTCCAATTTTGGACTTCAAAACAAGGTTTTTACCATTGATATAACTCCAATTTTTAGTGGTCAAAAGGCCGAAAAAGTTTGATTTAAAGGTGATGAAAGATAGCACAAAAAGCTATACAAGCTAAGGAACAAAATAGAAAGACAACCCCCTAACTCAAAAAGGCCTTAAACCACCATTTTTAAACCATGAAAATAGAGTTATTTGGAGTTCAAAACCACCCCAAAAATAGTACAAAAAGATGGCAAAAACAAGTATGAAAAACAAACTTAAAGGGTAAAGGTTATACCTCTTGAAGCCAAGCACACTTTAGGCACAAATGAGGCACCAAATCAAGCTAAAATCACCTTCCAAAGCTCAAAGAAGATCCCAAGGAATCTCAGCCCAAAGATAAGAAACTTTGGTTAAGGGTTGATAGCCAAACTAGAAATGTATCTCTACTTGTATGCACAAAAGGGCAAGAGAGAGTGAAATCTAGAGAGAGAGGATTGTAGAGAGAGAGACTCCCAAATATTTCTAACCTTGAAAACAGTAGAGAATGGCCTTGATATATAGAAAAATATGGCTTCAGGTAAAAAATATCCGAATTAGAGACAGTTGGAGCAGTGTGAAATAGCTGGAGGAAAAGATCTGCACAAAAAGTGACTTTTTTGCACCAATGGCCGGTTAGCCATCACTGGTGGCCAACCAGCCACCGTTGGTGGCTGACAAGGGTCACTCTTGGCCGATATATGGCCGACAGGCTTCACTAGTGGCTGGAAAGCAAAAACTGGTTTCTGGCCCCGACTTCAAACAGGAATATCTCCTTCATCTAAACTCCTTTGCAAGTCATTATTGAGCCTAAATTGAATCCCCGGAAGTCTTCTTTCCAATGGTGGAAGCCTCACATAAAAATTCCAACTGTGCAAAAAGATATGCCTCTTTTGGTGAAGACTGCTCAGTTTCGGTCCTAACCGGATTAATGCCCAACTTCAACCGACCATAGCTCCCTCATCCGGAGTCGACTTTAGGAGATTCTTGAATATAAAATGAAGTCCCGAAAGTCTAATTTCCAATGGTGGTGGCCTCATAGCTGAAATCCAAGTGTACAAAAGGATAGGCCTGATTTAGCGAGGGCTGCTCGACTCTCTCTTAACGGTTCATGCCCATCTTCTTCCCCAACTTGGTTTCTTCCTTCTCCTCTAATTTTCTTCAACTCCAAACCTATAAACAAGATGTTTAAAATATATTTCAAAGATTTCACCTCTTTCATTCATTTCCACTTTGTCCTTGCTCGGTTTACTGAAAAGCGTAACATTTAACAAAATTCGAGCTTTGAAACATCGTAGGAACTTTTTTAAAAAATATTTTGAAAGAGAGGGTTTTAAGGTTTAAAATTTTGGTCAAAAGGCTTTGGTCCAAAAAGGGGTGTGAGGTTTGGGATTTGACGCTCTCCTTGCTGAAGAAATCGAACCTTTGCACAAGATAGCCTTCGTCCTCGAACAATCAACCTGAGGCCCCCAAGTCTTAAGGGCATTCCAAAATGGGGTGTCTACACATACCATGTTTGATCCCAAGGTGATGGACAGCAACCTTTGGACTTAAACCTGACATCTCCTTATATGTCCATGCGAAAACATCTTTATATTCAGGGAGTAGTTTGAAAAATGTCTTTTCTTCCTCAGGCGTTAAGAGTGTTCCCACAAACATTGGTCGAGGGTCATCAGGAGTTCCTATTCAAATTGTCAACAGTTGATTGCCCCTCATCTTTAAGTTCTGGAGGAGCGTCTTGGAGATCATCATCCTCCAAATCTGAGCTAGAATCTTCTTCAACTGTTATATGGTGAGAAGCAGCATGTTCAATTTCTTCTTCTCGTTCACTTTCCACTTGAGTCTTAACTTCTCCAGTTAGTATGATAGTGTGCCTTTTGACCTTAAGCGGACCTTCAACACTAACTTCAAGTGACATCATACTTTTCATGCGAGAAGGAATCAAACTTTGAGTCTCATTGTCCTCCTTTGTAGAATTCAACTCAATTGTTGTTGTGCTTCTCTTGTTCTTGCCTTTTCTAGGTGATGTATTCATATCACCAAGTCGAGCAAATGGACTTTCATGGCCAGGAAGTTTGTTTTTCATCCCCTTCCTTAGTAGTGCCTAATCTATTAAAAACTGAAGGTTTATAGATTGTACCTTCATTTGTCTTATCAACAGTGCTCATCCTATTAAAAGCCAAGGTTCGAGGTGCAGAAGCTTCAATGCGATTAAACACTGAGACTCGAGGAGTTGGGCTTGGACTTTTGTCTTCGTTCACTTCTTCTATAGTGATATGTTGTACGTCTTCCTCCTTCCCTTTTCTCTTGGCAGAGATACGAATGGGTTTAGTTGGCATGAATCCGACTCCGATCTTTGGAGAGCTCACCCTGTACCTTTGTTGCCTTAACTTTCTCTGAGTTTCATTAAGACCATGAACTTTCTCACCTGTAAGTTATGGACTTAACTCTCCCAGTGATGAGGGATTAGCAAAAGTCATAACCTGACTTAGCTAGAAGCTTGTAAGCTTGTGGATCAAACCCTGCCATTCGTCTTTCAGGTAGGAAGCCGTGTTAGATAGAATTTTGCATAGGCCTAACAAATCCCTTTAGTGGAGGTTTGATTAGGCTTGACAATTCCACCTGTGGAATTGGTATTGTTGCATTTGCTCGTAGTATCTGCAGATCTTCTTTTATTCCGGGGTGAGCAAAGTCTCCTTTAACTTTTGCGGACATTGTGACTTCTTCAAACGGCGACTGCCCTTCTTTCCGTTGAGACTTCGGCACATACCTGAAGACTTGTGTCATTGCATGGCCTTTTGAGGATGAAGGTTGTTTTTGTGGTGACGCAACCTCAGGTGCTCTTTTGCCACTTGATACGTCTTCCTTTGAGAAATCCAACACAACTTGCTTTTCTTCATTCGTTTTCTCTTTTCTTGAAGAAGGGATTTTAGCTGGAATAACTTCAAGTATCCCATTGGAATCCAAATAAAATTTTCCATCAACAAAGTGAGACTCAATTTCTATAAATGGCTTGTCATCGCTAACACCGTCTTTATTCCACCTTGGTCAAATTTAAAACATTAATGGAAAGTTGACGCAACTACACCATTTCCATGGACCCAAGGTCGCCCAAGCTACAAATTATAGGACGTTCTTGCATCGATGACGTGAAACAAAGTACTGACTGTGAGTTCTCAAATTGTGAGGTTCAAATGAATCATACCAATCACGCATTGCCCCCCTTGGTTGAAACCTTGAATAACTAGACGGCTTCGAGCTAACTCGTCAATTGGGATTCTGAGTTTCTTTATGGTGAACTTTGGCATGATGTTTACCGCTGAGCCTCCATCAACAAGGATGGGATTAACTTTTTGTTCACTAATAAAGCCAAAGACAAACAATGGGCGATTGTGTGGCTTTGAACCTAGTTGAAGGTCTTCATCAGTGAAGGTGATTGTTGTGCAACAAGGAACAGAAGTGATGGAGTTCACCTTGGGATAGTCTAGCTCATTAACAACAAACTCATACTTCCTAGGATCTTCTAACACTCAAACAAGTGCAAGTTGTACAGACCAAGGGAGATGAGATGCTTCCCGCAAACTGAAGTGTACGGGTAGTTCTTTCAAGGTTGTCAGAACATCAATTTCCTCCTTATCTGGCATTGCCTTAATGGCGTGAACTTGTTCCATATCTATTTCAATGGTTGAAACCATATAGACCGCCTCTATAACGCCCCGAATTCCGGGTCGTTAATAAATCAAATCAACCTCGTTAATAAATCAAATCAACCTCAAATTTATAATTGCAAATAACTCATAATCCCAAATATACGAATCATCTCCACAAATAATTAACTCAAAAGTCTCCAAAACATAAATTATACAAATCTCCAAAAATAATATATAGTTGTGGACTAAAAGAATCTCCAACTCAAACAATCTCTTTAGATGCTTCAAGTCCAACCGCCACTAAATTTGCTCCACGCCTGAAAAATAAATTAATTCGGGAAGTATACAATACAACAGGAATAACAAGGCTCAGACAGAAAATAAATTAACAGAGATCCAGCAATTACACAACCGATTAGATTCGATAATCAAACAATTTACCAAATTGCACAAACAAGTCAACTCAACATATGATAATTTATCCAGAACCAAATACCCAGTCCTACTCGATACATGACCAATGACCAGCCTCACCCACCTCACCCAAGCACAAACGCTTATCTGGGCTATTGGTCCAAGCTATTGGCAAGGTCTACTCGATCCATGTACGGAGCATTTCTACGTCATTTAGCCAGACAAATCAACATTAACTACACAGAACAACTTCATAGAATTTATCAAATGA
The DNA here is from genome assembly GCA_025200525.1 of Camellia lanceoleosa. NCBI lineage: Eukaryota > Viridiplantae > Streptophyta > Magnoliopsida > Ericales > Theaceae > Camellia > Camellia lanceoleosa. The sequence continues at coordinate 61,586,840 of CM045758.1, read as the reverse complement.
CCAGAATAATCAAGAGGAGTACAAATTTACGGTAATTAAAATAAACTCTTTGCAAAGACATTTAGAGAAACATATTGTATACCACCCGAATTACCTCAAATCAATCTCCTCTGTCTCCAACACTCGAATCTCAATCTTTCTCCCTGAATCTCCAAATTCTAAGCCATAAGGTATGTAAGGTTTCTACAACTCTCCTCCTTTATGAAAATGCTTACTCTCACTTTAAACATTCTTAATCTAAACTCTATATAACAAATGGAGAGAGATATGGGAAGAACCATAGAAAGAAGTTGAGAGGTGAACTCAATTTATAGGCAAACTTGGTGTAACAAGGAATTGAAAAAGCAAGTTAGGATTTATTGGTTCATTAAAGCCCACTAATAAACACTAGTTGGATTATGAAAAGACACTAGTTGGCATTAAATGGACACTAGTTGGACTATGAAAAGGCACTAGTTGGCATTAAATGGACACTAGTTGGATTTAATGAACACTAGTTGGAAAATAATTTAAACATTATAAACACTAGTTCGAAATAATTCTAGTAACTGAGGGGCTTTAAGCAATAATTTAAACACTATTTTTTTTTTTAAACGAATACATTTTTCAGGGGCTTCACAACCTATCCCCCTTACATGCTCTTATTCCAATTATTAGCCTAGAATTACTATGTTATGCGCGCAGCAAACAAGTATAGACTAGACTGCCTAATTTGGAAATAAACATTGCATATCCGTTCGTTTTGGAAGTGCTTTGGAATTTGCTACTCGTAAGTAGGCTAAAACACGGATTTCAATGAGCTATTTCAACTCAAACAATCCAACCTCCACCCACAGGCATTCAAGCAGTTTATCTCATATAAGCATTTAGCCATATGGTAGTCATATTGTCATGTTAACATTCACACGCATGCGATATGCTAAAGCGTAAATACTTACATCGTACTCCGTGCCAAAACAATAAACTAGTTAGCAAACATGCATGTTCTAGTTCATGTTAGAGTGACTAATGCATCGCATACAAAATGTGATTAGGATAGTCTCGGCTAACCCTAAAATGACATGTGGAATGCAATCATTCGACGCACGTATTCGAGTTGGAAATTGAAGATACGATGCGGTTTGTGTGATGTACCGAACCCGGTGCATGTCAACAAATGCATGGATGTACGCATGCATTGCATAAGGTATGCTAAAATAAACGTGCCCTAATCTACCATCATAAGCAGGTAAATAAAAGGGAGAAAGAAGTGGAGGTTGGAAGACATGCACGCACTCACCCAGACTTATTACAAATATGCCCTCGCTCGGAGGGACCGAAAGAATAATACAAATAATTAACTACGCAAGCTAATTAAATATTACAAATAGCCTAATTAGTTGACAAACTAACTAAACTGAGAAAAGCAGTAAACCGCCTCGGGAGGAGAGCCAAATGCAGTACGTGCTCGGGTCTTGCTCAGAATTGCACTACCATGCCTAGACTGCCTCTGTTTTCCCTGCTTTGCATCTCAGAAGACTGCCAAAGTCTCGGGGCTTCCTTAGTCTTGGGGATCACCATCCGAGGAAACACCACCGGCTGAATTATGTGGCCACCGGCACAAAATTCATCCATCGGCCATCAATAGACTGTCAGTCGGCACTAAATACTGCCGGCCGGCACTGAATGTCTGCAGAACCTACAACTCACAGCAGCAGAGGGCAAAAACTTACATGGCAATGTAATTCCAACAATGTGTGCACCAATCATGCCCCTTATCATATTTGTGACCCAAAGGGGCATGTGCCTCGATTCTCGGGCCACCAATCACGCATTTCCATGCATGATGGCCCAAAGAACCAAGTGTGCACTTTCAATTTCAAATGCATGCAAACCATATAAACAAACAAGGGTGCCGAACCTCTATCATACTCATCTCAAGAGGCCTAGCATGCATGTCAATGCAATGAAATCCTAAGCATGTTATCTAATATGCAAACATGGGCAATGCAATGTAAGGATGCTAGTATGTAAATTACTCATACAAGACAAGCATGCAAACTAAGCAAAGGGGTGGACTTAGACATGACTTAGGCAGCTCCAAATAGGCCTAAAATCAGTAGCCAACAATGCCCAAAAATGAAAGCCAACACACATACACACATGCATATGTTAAGACTTAACACTTAGGCACCAAGTAAGCAACCCTCAAGCACACTTGAAAGGGGATATCAAGGACACTTAGCATGCATCATAAGCTTTGAAAATCATGTTATAGAAGGTTCCAAACCAACTAAATAAACCAAGTAAAGCATGCAAAAAGGCCCAAGTACTCAAGGTTCACCAAAGAGGTAATGGACTACACTTAACACAACCATACATGGCATGCATTAGGTGACCAAAACAGAGTTTTAACACATAAAACTAAGTCCAAAAGACCACTTAGATGGCACCTAAGGGGCTCAAATTCAAAGGCATGCATAATGGTCGAAACAAGAGGCATACAACATATGCTTTCAAAGCAATAAAGAGACGACTTAGGCAAGCATATGAGCATACCAAAGGGACTGAAATTACATGTTAGGTGGTTCCAAACCACCGAAATGATGCAAGAAACACAAGCTACACATTCACATACTTGAGGCGTACAAGCCCGGCAAGCCACAAATGCAAAGGAGCTATACTAAACATGCCAAAATCAATCCAAACGACCATGGAAAAACCTAAAGCATGGCAAAATAAGCACAAAACATTCATAAGTCTAAGCCTAAATCATGCTCAAATAAAGGCTAATAACCTAAGACATGTTAAAGGCATTACAAGGCATTACATGGCAACTATGCTAAGCATGCATAAGGGACCAAAACCAACTTAAAATCATGTTATATCATGGTATAATAAGCATGAAAAAAAGTCATGGCATGCTCAACACACACTTGAACATAGGCTTCCTCAAGAGGCCAAAACTTGTCCTTTTCAAGGACAACAAGGAGAGGGGGTGGCCCTCTCCTTCTTGGGACTTCAAGGCATCATCTTCACCACTGAAATCCCTCAAGATTTCAGTGGTGAAGAGACCCCAACACCAAAATCCTGGAGCTCTCACAAAATAGCACAAAATGAGGCCTTTTCAAGGCCTAAGGGTGGTCAAACCTCCCCAAAGCACAAAATTCTCTTAACAAACAATCAAGAGGACTAAGAAACAGAACTTTTTTGTATTAAACACCAAGCACAAAAATAGTTCAAAGATAGGTAAAAATGGAGTGCAAGAATGGGGTAAAAAGAGGACTAGTGTCTTACCCTTGTAGACCTCTTCACCAAAGATGATGTTCTTGCTTCCTTGAGCTCAAATCCAACCAAAAACTCTAAGAACCAGGCCTTAGAACCTCAGTAACCAAAGGAAGGTGAAACACTAGGTGCTTGTGTGCAATAATGTGGACTAAAGCACCTAGTGTACAAACAAGAGAGAAAAAGAGTGATAGGATAGATATAGAACTCAAACCCTAAAACTAGAGCTTCCTCTCTGTCTTTTCTCTCTAAAAATGTCTAATTTTGCTAACCCTTGAGCCAAGAGAAGAGAGCCTTCTCTTATAGGCAACAAAGCTTACAAGCTAAGCAAAACAAAAGCTCATCCCTCCATACACGTGTATGGAGGGGAAACAAATGCTATCTGGTTGCTTCAAAATATCTCGAAAAAAGCAAGCGCAAGATGGTCGGCAGGCAAAATTGTCATTTTGACAAAATTGATTTGCCGACCGCAAAAGAGTGCCGGCACAATATAGTGCCGATGGCAACACCAACCAGCCGGTGGCCTCTAGCCACTGCCGGTGGTGTGTGGGGATGCCTCACAAGGCATTCCCTGCCCCTCCAAGGCAAAGCACAAGTGTTTGGTGTAAAACCAGACACAAAACGGTCAAGTTCGGAGGTCCTGAGGCAAGGCGCGTAGCCGAGAACTCCGGGAACTCCAAATGAACACGAACATGGATAATCACCGAGTGTTCGAGTGGTGACGTCCAAGTCCTGAGGACGGTAAAAAATGGGGTGTCTACACATTATAAACACTAGTTCGAAATAATTCTAGTAACTGAGGGGCTTTAAGAAATAATTTAAACACTACTTTTTTTTTAAAAAACGAATACATTTTTCAGGGGCTTCACAGCCTATCCCCCTTAAAAAATTTCGTCCCGAAACTCGGGGTTTCACAGCCTCGACCAAGTCATCTCCAAAATACCCAATGGGGAAGAAGTCTTGTAGGATGATTGGGGCATGCGAGTTTTCTTCAGAAAATTTATCTTCTTGTTGCATCTTCTTTTCATTCTTCCTTTTGTCCATCACCTCTTTCTTGAAATGTCGATGAGAGTTCTTCTTTTCTTTTACTTTCTTGAGTGGACAATGTTGAGTCTTGGACTTGCTTCTTCGTGCCTTCCTTCATGTCACGAGAGTCCAACTTTCATCTTCTCCAATAGTTAAGACTTCTTCAAAGCCATCATAGATATTCATGTCTTGATTTGGAACTTGAATAACAATACGTTCAAGTGAACCAAACCAGATGACTTTGGGAATTGCTTTCACTGTTGGGATTGTAGATTGTGAAACTTCTGTCTTGGATTTTGAGGATGGAGAATTTGGAGGTCCTACAATAACCGTTGCATGGTTGGATTCTGTCGATTTGTCAAGGTCCAAGAGGATTTTGTTCTTTTTGGCCAAGTCCACGAGCAATTCCTTTAACACGAAGAATTTTTTAGTGGGATGACTAACTATCTAATGATAGTTGCAGTACTTCAAATCCTTCACACGACCTATTTCTTCAGAATGTTTACACTCAGGGAGTTGAATGACTTTCTTTTCAAGTAAATCTTCTAACATCCCCGGTACGTTAGAGTCAAGAAAGGGATACTTCTTTTCTCGTAGTTCCTTCAGAGATGAGCGTGCTTTCTTCCTTTCTTCTTTTTTCTTGTCTTTCGTTGAAATCTTGATTGGAGCTGTGGTTACTAACATTGCTTCTTTGGTGGTACCTTTGAAAGGCTTGCCTCCTTTTTCACTTCTTTGTTATCTTTCCTTTGTTCAAGAATGGGAAGGTATTTCCCTCCATGGTTGGCTATGCTAATTTCCATGTCATGTGAACATGTAGCTAACTCTTCATATGTTCATGATTTTATCCCTTCAAGGATATAAAGGAGTCCCCAGTGCATGCCTTGCATGCACATCTCCACAGCTGAGATCTCAAAGAGTCGGTCTTTGCAATTTAGACTTAGAGCACGCCAACGATTGATGTAGTCTACCACGGGCTTATCCTTTCATTGCTTGGTACTGGTTAATTTCATCATGCTTACCATACGATGGGTGCTATAGAAATGATTAAGGAATTCATGTTCTATTTGCTCCCAACTATCGATTGACTCAGCCTCCAAATTAATATACCAATCAAAGGCATTTCCTTTGAGTGACTGAACAAATTGTTTGACAAGTAGATCTCCGTCTGTCCCAGCATTGTTGCAAGTTTCAACAAAGTGAGCGACATGTTGTTTAGGATTACCTTTTCCATTGAACTGCTGGAACTTGGGAGGTTGGCAGGCATTCTGAGAATGTCTATCCTCTTTGTGTAAGGCTTGGAGTAATGAAAGTGCTTTGCGAGGGCCCACCATATTGTGCTCGGATGGTATTTGCAATCATGTCTTGGAGTTATTGAATAGACAAAGAAGCAACTGATGTTGGTTGACTACTTGTGCCAATCACTTGCCACGCAACAGATGTATGGCAAGTTTCCTCACCAACAACTTGCTTGGACTTATATGCAAGGTTCACCTTCTCAACAAACGTGCCTTGTAGTGTAAAGCCAGGTTGATGAGAATTGTCTTGACTTGCTTCATCATTATTTCGTGCTTCTAACTTGTTCATCAAGGTGGCAATCTAAAGATCTTTCTCTTCCACAATTTTGGTGAGCTTATCAATGGCACGAGCCATGGTCACCAATTGTTATTCCACTGAAGTGGTGCTAGTGGTCATGACTTGCATAGCCACCGAGCGAGACAAATCTGAGTGATTCAATGAAATTAAACATTGAGGACTACTAGGAGATGATCCTAAGTGTGAGCTTGTAGTTGAGTTTGCATCAGAAGCTAAGGGTGTTAGGTGTGGAGAGAAACCTTCTGGTAAAGAATCCTTTGAGACAGAAGTGGACTTCTTCCATTCCCTCACTTCCTTTTGCTTAGCCTTGGACGTGGATACTATGATAGATTTGTGAGACTTGCCTTGCGCTTGCTTTGTTTCTTTGGCAGTCAGCATGACCCTGTGAGTGGCGAGAGCAATGGTTGCCTTGGTCTTGCTACGGGTGATCAGACTCATAGAAGTGCTGTTGTTGTTAGTCATGACAGCGGCATTCTTGCTGGCGTTCTTATTGATCGGAGCAATTTGAACTTTCTTTGAAGCCATTGTGCTTGATCAAACAAGATTTTGGGAAGATGCTTTACGAGAAAGAGATGAGAGCCAGAGAGGTCCCACTGGGCGTGCCAAAATTTGTAAACACAAATTTCATATCCTGCAATTACGACGCGAAATAAATGTACAAATAAGTAATTTTATTGATTATAATAAATGGGTACAATCTTCTGTAGTTTGCTCTATTACAAAAGAGTGGCTTCTTTGATTCAATCTCCGAAATGGGCGCAATTCAACGGCTGTAAAAGCTTGTTGTTTAACTAGACAAGTTGATGAATTTCTTCAAGTCTTCGAATGGAGAAACTTGGAGAAGAAAGGCTTGATCGAGGGCTTGAATGACTTGATCTCGAATGAGTCTTCAAATGATCTCTTTGAAAAGAGAGACCAAATTTGTGTTTGTAACTTGAAAGGATTGGCACAAGTTTGGAGTGCTTGATAATCCTTTCGTTTTGAGTTTAAGGAATTTCAGAGAGAATTTTAAGAAGAGAATTTAGCAGAGTCTCGAGATTGCTTAAGAGCTTGCAAGACCATTAGCCAAAGAAATGTGTCTCTCCCTCTATTGAGAGCCTCTATTTATAGGCTTAGGAGGGGAGGATTAATTTTGGAAACTTCAAAATTGACTCCAATTTCCAAGAAACAAGCAATTTACTTCTTGATTTATGGACATGATTTGGAATCAAATTTAAATTTAAATTTGAATTATTCCACTAAATTTTGATAAAAATATCTTCATGGGCCCCATACTTTTGGGTTGACCCAATTGTCAAAATAATTTCTTTTGGTGTGACCCATAATTTAAAATGGGTTAAGATCCATAATTTTAGTAAGACCCATACCCATTCGAAAATTTTGACCAATCAAAGAAAATTTATTTTCCTTGATTAATTAGACAGTGATCAAGACACGTGAAAATTTAAGTGTCTACACTCTCCTCCATACCCAAAACCATATAGATCTCCAAACCTTGATTTCATCTATTTTATGTTTTTTTACCAAGAATCCATCCTTTGTCCTTTTATCAAAGTTGTTAATCTCGCCGTAAGCTACACATTGAATCGATTGGATCGTGTTATTTTGCTAGCTCACTCCTTGAGTCTTCATCTCTTCTCTCCTCTCACAACCTTGATGTAAGAACATTTTTACCTATGTATATCTGTATTTTGGTTTGAATATGTATTAATCTCATGATATGAAGGTATGATTTGGAATGGGTGATATATATATATCTATATGTAAACACTAATGGTGATAGCAAGTTTTGTTCTAAGATTTGTGGGAGATTTAGTTATTTCTTAGTTAAAAATAATGTGTACATCAATAATCTTGGAAAATTAAAGAATGGAAAGAAAAGTCCTAAATTTCTTGTGAAATCTAAAATTGTTGTTCCTAGGTCTTACTGAGCAATAGGAAAGGAATTAATGGGTAAATCGGTTAATTGTTGAGATGAAATTTGATTTTGAATTGTTGCTTGTTGTGTGATATGGTTTACCCGCGCAGGGAAATTGACATGGCCACTTGCCCGGTCGTGTGAGGACAACAACTATTAGAATGTTTGAGGTGTCCATGTGCCCAATCATGTGATAACGATAAATGTGGAAGGTTTGAGGTGCCCACTGCCCATCTGTGTCAGGACGGAGAAAAGTGGAGTTAAGTGAAATGATGTATATTGGGTTATGAGGTTGAGAAATTAATGTCCATAAGTAAAGGAACATGGTTATGCATAATTTAAATCAAATGTTTATGTATGTGGTTAAATATATATTCTTTACTGGGTAATTGCTCATTCCTATCTAACAAATTTCAAGACTTGCTAAACCGCAACTAGCCCAATGAAGAAGAAACTGCCCAACTCTCTTGTTTAAAAATTCAATGATATTTTGAATTTGTATTGTAATTGTTGAACTTTTACTTAGTTTGGAGATCATGGGCCCCCTTTTGTTCATTGAAGACCATGTATTTAATGTTGTACATTGTGGGCATTTGTTAAACTTTTTCCATCTTCTTGAATTGTGAATGCTTGAATATGTATTTTGTAACCTTGAAATTATAGTTCAATGAGAAAGAGAAACTTTGGTATTTGTTGGGAATTTGAGTTGAATATTATATGTACATCTCTGCCATATTGGATAGTTTATAGTTTCAGATTTTGGGGCATTACAACCTTGCAATAACTTGCGTAATCTATTTATTGTAATTTTAAATGACTCAATTCAATCTTAGAGGAACTTTCACTAACTACCTTAAATTAGAGAATGACTTGAATAGTTAGCCATAACAAATTAACAATAATTAACTGTGATTGTTAATAAGTGGTTCAGCCTAAGCTCTAATGCTCATTGATGGCCTTCTATCTAAAGACTGCTTACTAGCTTCTGTGACTTGGGTGTCACACAGGTTAATTAAAGACTATACAAGAAATTCAAATCAAATCTAAAACAGTAAATGGCTCTGATACCAAAAAAGCCCCACGCTATATAATCTTTGTGATAGAAACAAGAAGAATCAGAATTAGAGTTATATTAGAACTAGGCTTTAACTTGCGTAATCTATTTATTGTAATTTGTACACAAACAAAAAAAAATCCAAACTACTTGATGATGAGGGCATCTTCTCACAATCATAACATCGCTCTTACCAGTACGGGGAACAACAAAATTTACAAGTAGGCTGTTATGGGGTTAAAAAAAAAAAAAAAAACAAAGATGTAAGAAACAAAATAATAAAAACAACAAAAATGATACCAATGAAATAGTTTAAAAAAAGACTCAATTCAAACTTTCAGATCATTTCTGTTAAACAATGCTTGGTTTTGTAAACATGGGCAAGAATTGTTCATCTTGTCAGATTATTTGCTTTCCAAACTACCCACTTTGTTGATGTAGAAGATGCTATTGAGAATATTTATTCTCTTATATAAAGTGAAATTTTGAATTAGATCAAAACTGTTTAAATTCTCTTCAAATATAAGTGGCTTCGAATAATTGCCATGATTATCACATTAAATACCAAACGGTGTATATCATCACATTACAGCAACAAACACAATCAATTTTTAATACCTGAAACTACAAAATGAGAATTCAAGAAGTGAATTAATTCATTGATTTAAAGTAAAAAACCAGATTCAGATACAAGAGACAAACTCAATGTATTGGAAGGAATGAAACCAAAAATACATCAAAGAATCCTCAATCATGCCATTACCATCACAATGCTCGTCGCCAACATCACATATCTTCTCAAAACTCTTATCTCCAAGATTGTACCGTAAAATCTTACCCGGTACATGCAACACCATAAATGAATCCTCATCGTCTTTTTCCTCTCGTACAAGTGAAAGTATAGCAAACGAGTAATACATAGGGTCCCATGAGAGCCTTTGCATCATCTGGGGAAATGCAGCTCCAACTGAACCAAGATCGACACAATACTTCACAAACCACCCAGAGTAATCTCTCTCCATCTCGTAAACATCAAATTGAATCCTCGGACCGTATATTATAACGAGATGCAAATGTTCATTCGACTCCCCGTAATACCTAAATGGCCTCCCTTTCCAATCCTCATGAGGAAGTGGAGGCATTGGAATAGTTCCAATGCACTCCTCCTCTACGTTGAAATATAATGAGTCCCCCGATGTGCTGAACCAGTTAATCGCGCCATTCCAGTAGACCCCACCAAGAAATTCAGAATTTTGATTCGCGGTGAAAGGTTCAGCATATGCCCTCCAAGACCTGGTCTCGGATGAGTAAATCTCAATCTGATAACAGTGCTTGTTTCGATCATAATCAACTGACAAAACTGAATCAACTTGATCAACATGCCAAACGCAGACCACTTTGTAGTGAGGTGATCTTGACGGGTCAAACACTAAATTCAAACCTTTATGGCCATCACGGGGTTGAGGAAGCGACTTGAATTGCTTGGTGGTAGGATTGAGGATATGATAGCGAAATTGATAGTCGCCTTCTTCAAGGTTGGAATAGCTAGAACAACATAATAATCCATGGCATGCGCTCAAAATCCCTTTACCTGATAGGCTTGGAATTGTTGTTAAAGGTGTCAAGTAGACATAATCATTGTCGTCGCTCAGGATTTCATTGTTTTGAAGAGGGATGAAATTGAGTTCTGGATTACGACGTCTCTGGGACGAGTACAAGAATAGGCCGGAGACAAAGCTGGAGTTGGGATTCCGGCAACATGCGAAATGGGGATTGACGATGAGAGAGAGCCAGTGTTTGGATACGGACTTGAATCGCAGGAGTGATTTTACTGGTAACTTTATCAGGATTTGGGTTAAGATGTCATCGTTGGCGGCAACTTTATCGATGGTGGATGAGTGCACAGACATGAGGGACTTGGGGGAATATGTTTCAATCTTGCTTCAACTCTCAGTATGTGGTTTGAATTATTTTTGATCAATCAGATTAAGCCATTGTATATATAGAACTTGGTTTTGTGAGTGCTGTGTATCTATGAGTGCTCTGTGTTTCAAACATTGTGCAGTACATTGTTGAATATTTTTAGTCATCGACAATGATAGGTTCTTGTTGAAATTGGCCTTTGACAAGGTCAGTGGTGTTCGTTCCACGCTAGTCAATTCAATACTACAGCAGGGTATACTTTTCCCAAGCTTCCACAGGAAATTTCTACGTTCTCTGTTTGGCAAGCACGAAAAGCAGGGTATAACAGAAAGAGACTATAAGAAAACATTAGAGCACAATTCTTAATGGCTAAGTTTCAGGAAATGAATTGGTATTGGTCGCGTGAAGTGATATCAGGAATATTGAGGCTTTGTTTGACATGCTATGTTTGGGTTAAAATAGTCACAAAACGAAATAAGTTTTTTAGTCCAATAAAATAAAACATCACATCCAAATTATAATTATTTTATTTTTTCTCTCACAAAAGTTAAAAAAGGCAAAAAGTTTATCCTAAACGAGGCTTTTTATCCACAGGCTAAAATAGCCAAAAAATTAAAAAGTCAAAAAGTTAACCCACATCCCAAACAAAAATTAAGTGCTACAGTTATAATTTTTTTAATCGAACCAATTCTTTTGATTGTGAACTGATTGTATCCATTGAGAATAATCAACTACGTGATATGGGTCTAAAATTAGTCTAATACAAATGATTTTCATTTCCACTAATATATGGTATATGTCCATATCAAAAGAGCAAATATTATGTAGACAAAATCATCGAATACCAAATTCTCCTATTATGATGTTCAAGACTTATGCTAAAATACAAAAATTAAAACATAAAAAGTGTAATGATAGATTGAGATTATTCAAAATATGGATCCCTCAGTAACTGGGTTTAATCCCAACCGAGATAGTGGACCAGAAAATTCATTCCAAAAAACACTTAAATAATGAAACTAAAATAATGAAGTAAAACCAACCAGAGTGGTACAAACAACATAAAATTGGGAGGATAAGAATTTAGTGCATTATCTTTGTATCTTCCCCTGCCAAGCTATGGGTATGGTGTATTGCGATTGGTGAGAAGTATCGTCATGTGGTGTCTCAAGAGCATCAAATAATTGATCAAACACGAGATGTAATTTTCAAAAGTTCTAGAAGTTTTGGTTTTTATAAAAAAAAAAAATAATAATAATTTAAAATTAATATTTAAGCAGCATTGAAAAAAAAAAAAAAAAAAAAAATTTGTTGATGGATAAGTCAATTATAACTTCTTTTTAAAAAAAAAAAAAAAATTGCATTTTTAAAAAATATAACTTTTAAAGCAGATTCCCAACAGTATGCATTTAGGAGTGATTGATCATGGGTTGCAATAATTTTACAATGATTTTTTTTTTTTTTTTTGGACTCTTATCATCTTGAACACAACCTACTTCTCCTATTATCATCTTCCCTCCTATTGAGTAGAGGATGGCATAGAGCAGATCAGGGATTCGAGTTAAAATTTCTTATCTCAAATCCATTTCAAAAAATCTCAATCCAATTCGATTCCATAAAGTTCTAAAAACATCAAATTGTGCAGACCACAAGACGCATGGCCAATTTGAATACCATCAATAGAAATAATTAAATTATAAACTATATTTATTATTATTATTATTATTATTATTATTATTATTTCAACAAATACAAATTGTAATTTACAATCCATGTTTTGTCTCAACAATATCAAACACAACAAAATAGACTCAATAAATGGAAAACAAATGGACCATCCACCAAAACTCACAGGTCAACCTGGAGCTGAAGCAGCAAAATTGCACAGCTTCTTCAAACTCTTATCCTCAAAACTGTACCGCATCGCCTTACAATTACAACGAATGACGACTCCCCATCTGTTGTTTCTCCCCGTACAAAAGGAAGTATAACAAAGATGTAGAAATTCAAGTGCTTTGGAATTATTCTGTTCGGAATCATCTCTGGAAATTCATCAGCAACCGAACCAAGGTCGATTCGATACTTCACAAACCACTTGGAACGGTCTCTCTCCGATTCATAGACGTTGAACTGCGTGCTCGGAGGATGATACATCTCGATAAGATGCAAATGGTCCTGACTCCCCGAAATAGTTAAAGCACCTCCGATCCCAGCCTGATGGAAGTGCAGGCATCGACATTGTTTGCAGACACTCTTTAAGGTGGCAAACTATTTATTTTTTATTTATAAATATATAAATGAGTATTGTACTCAGTGACTTAAAAAATAAATAAATCAGATCAACCAAATAGAATTTGTAACTTAAATAAATGAATCAGATTATCAAAGTCAAACCTGTGGTGTATGTACAAGTCTAAAAAGCACACTGTGAGGCAAATAAATTGCAACTTAAAATATAACTATAAATTCTAAGAAAACTAGAGTTGCAGTCCAACAAAAACTGTGTTTGTAACTCTCAATCCATTTGGAAATTGGATATGAAAAAGAGAGGAACGGATAGAATTCAAAGGAACTAACTGGAATTTATAGAAAAAGGAAGAAAGAATAGAAATTAGAGCTTGGAGATATTAGAGGTGTTCACAAAAATGGGTAGAACCGGTAAATCGATCCAATTTATAGTCTAAATTTTTAGTTTCGTATTGTTTTTATATTAGTTTGGTTTGGTCTGATTTTTATATTAATTTGGTTTTGCTTTTGAAAATGGTAGAACCATTCAAATTAGTCTGATTTTCGGTTCTAAGATTTTTTTTGTTATGGTTCTGAACTGATCTATAATATATTTATTATATTTAATATGCAAAAATAAAAATATAGAAGGTACTCTTAAGATTTGGACACCAAACTTGATTTTTAAATTAACAGTCTCTATGGTTATAATTTTTTGAATTTTTTACAAAATATTCTTGAAACATGCAACTGTGTAGATCAAAATTGTTTAAATTCCCTTCAAAAATATAAGTGGCTTCAAATAACTGACATAATCACCACATTAAATACCAAAGGTTGTATCATTTATGTGTGTATATATAATATATATTATCATATTACAGCAACAAACACAATCAATTTTCAATACCTGAAACTACAAAAGGAGAATTCAAGAACTGAATTAATTCACTGATTTAAAGCAAAAAACCACATTCATATACAAGAGACAGACTCAATGTATTGGAAGGAATGAAACCAGAAATACATAAAAGAATCCTCAATCATGCCATTGCCATCGCAATGCTCTGCACCAACATCACATATCTTCTCGAAACTCTTATCACCAAGATTGTACCGTAAAATCTTACCCGGTATGTACAGCACCATAAACGAGTCATCATCTTTTTTCTCTCGTACAAGCGAAAGTAGAGCGAACGAGTAATACATTGGGTTCCACGAGAGCCTCTGCATCATCTGGGGAAACGCAGCTCCAACTGAACCAAGATCGACATGGTACTTCACAAAACAGCCAGAGTAATCTCTTTCTATCTCATAAACATCGAATTGAATCCTTGGATTGTATATCTCAACAAAATGCAAATGATCGTTCGACTCCCCGTAATACCCAAATGGCCTCCCTTTCCAATCCCCATGAGGAATCGGAGGCATTGGAATAGTTCTAACACGCTCATCCTCCATGTTGAAATACAATGAGTCCCCAAATGTGTTGAACCAGTTAATCGCACCGTTCCAATAGACCCCGCTATGAAATTGGGAATTTCGATTAGCGGTGAAAGGTTCGGCACAAGCCCTCCAAGAACCGGTCTCAGATGAGTAAATCTCAATTTGATAATAAAGCTTGTTCTGATCAGAATCAACCGACAAAACTAAATCATCACAATCAACACGCCAAACGCAGACAACTTTGTAGTGAGGTGATCTTGATGGGTCAAACACTAAATTCAAACCCCTATGGCCATCACGGGGTTGAGGAAGAGACTTGGATTGCTTGGTGGTGGGATTGAGGATATGATAGCGCAATTGATAGTCGCCTTCAAGGTTGGAATAGCTAGAACAACATAACAGTCCATGGCATGAGCTAAAAATTTCTTTACCTGATAGACTTGGAATCGTCGTGAGAGGTGCTAAGTAAGCATCATCACCGTCGTCGCTTGGATTTTCATTGTTTTGAAGAGGGATGAAATTGAGTTCTGGATTACGACATCTCTTGGACGAGTACAAGAATAGGCCGGAGACAAAGCTGGAGTTGGGATTCCGGCAACGTGCGAAATGGGGATTGACGATGAGAGAGAGCCAGTGTTTGGATACGGACTTGAATCGCAGGAGTGATTTTACTGGTAACTTTATGAGAATTTGGGTTAAGATGTCATCGTTGGCGGCAACTTTATCTATAGGGGATGAGTGCACAGACATGAGGGACTTGGGAGAGTATGTTTCAATCTTGCTTCAACTCTCAGTATGTGGCTTGAATTATTTTTGATCAATCAGATTAAGCTATTGTATATAGAACTTGGTTTTGTGAGTGTGTTTTGATGAGGGCTCTCTGTTTCAAACATTGCGCGTACATTGTTGAATATTTGAGACATTGACAATGATAGGTTGCTTGTTGAAATTGGCCTCTGACAAGGCCGGTGGTGTTTGCTCCACACAAGTCAATTCAATTCTACATCAGGGCACACTTTTCCCAACCTTCCTCAGGAAATTTCCACCGGCGAGCACGAAAAGGTGGGTATAACGGAAAATATAAGGGAACATTAAAGCAGAATTCTTTATGGCTAAAGTTTCGGCAAATGAATTGGCATTGGGAATATTGAGGGGTCATTTGGGCACCAGCTAAAAAATAGGGAAAAATTAATTTTTAATTTGAGAAAATTATTTATAAGTCCTATTAAAGAGACTTATGTTACATATGATCCTACTAAAAAACTTATGTTCCCATAAGTCCTGTGGGAAGTTTGTTGACACATTTATCCTCAATATTAGTTGTTAATATCATAAATAATAGTAAAACCATATATAAGAAATTGATATAAACGTAACGTAACGTGACACCTACATAAACGTAACGTGACACTTATACGTAACATGAAATATTTACATAAAACGTAACGTAACGTGACACCTACATAAACGTAACGTGACACCTATATAAACGTAACGTAACATATCTACATAAACGTAACGTAACGTAACACCTACATAAACATAACGTGACACCTATGATCTATGGTAACATTTAATTTTCCCTTAAAATATCAGAGATCAAATTAATATTTAAAAGTTAAATTTGTATGTATTATTTTTTAATTGTTTGATGCAATATTTTGGCCACTAGAGGTTGATGATCGTATATATGTAATGATGTACGAAAATCAATTCTTATGAAAACGGGAATAAATATATCACCGTCATTGCCAGGCTATTAAACCACGCCGTCTCACTAGAAAAGCGCCGTAGTTGTTTATGTTTTAATTTTGGCCCTTATATTTTCTTATTAGTGTTGTGAACGCTTGTGATTCAACTTTCATACGGTCAGGAGACTAGATTTTTGGAAGGGGGATCCAAATCCTTTGAGAAAATAAAAACTTATTAAATTTGCGAAACGTAACGTGACACGTTACGTTACGTTTATGTAAATGTCACGTTACGTTTATATACGTGTCACGTTACGTTACGTTTATGTAGGTATCACGTTACGTTCAAATTAATGTCACGTTACGTTACGTTTATATAGGTGTCACGTTACGTTACGTTTATGTAAGTGTCATGTCACGTTACGTTTATGTAGGATCCTGTGGAATACATTCTTATGAAAATAGGACTTGAGACTCTATAAGAAATTACATAGGACTTAGCCTAGCATAAGTGTCTAAAAAATTACTTATAAATAAGTCTCCCTTTTAATTTATTTTGAATTATATTACCTCCTAAATAAAAAATTTAAAAAGTTAAAAAAAAAAAATTAGCTTTTAACTATTTCTCAAATCACCTTTGAGTGATATTGTTGTAAAAAAAATTTAAAGAGTAATGTTAGATACCCAAAAATTCTACCAAAATTTATACCAAATGTCTCACATGAATGTAGGATCCATACCATGTGGGTTCCATAACCATGTAAGACATTTGATAGAAATTTTGAATTTTTTTTTTTAGATCTCTAGCATTTTTTATTTTTAAATCAATAAACCCAAAAAAAAAAAAAAAAAGAGTATAATTTCAATTAAACGAATCCTATCGATAAGGTTGTAAAAATGGCCCGTGGTGTAACGCCCTCAAAATAATACATGAAACTCATCGTTTTAGGCATGCATTGATATAAGGGAAAACATCCATTTCTATTCATCAGAGTAGTTCTTACAATAGTATTACATGTTAACAACAAAAGCGAATGCTCTACGGACTTACAGCTTTCCAAGTCAATACTTGGTTACACAAAAGAAGATTACTAACTTTATACAAAAGAAGCCCTTGACTTGATATACATGTAATACAAACAAAATAATCAAAAAGAGTCTTTGACTCTCTTCATCGTCCAAGCTATGTCCTTGGAGGTGGTATGCTACTTGTACCTGAAAATGATATTCTCATATAGGGTGAGCCACAACCCAGTAGAAATACACTAAACCAGCTATGAACAATGACTAAAAGATTAGCAGTTGATAGATAGCCAACACTGATACGTCCACTTATATCACATCACAATTTCATGACTTTCAAGTCTATCTTACTTTTCATTATCCATCTTTGTTTAATAGATAAGCATATTAGCTATATCAACACATCAACAGATAAGCATATGAGCTATATCAACACCTCAACAGATAAGTATAAGAACTATTTAACACATCAACAGATAAGCATATGAGCTGTATCCACACTTCACTAGACAAGCATATGAGTTGTATCTACACTTCTTAAAGATAAGCATATGAGCTGTATCTTCACTTCTCTAGACAAGCATATGAGCTGTATCTATGGAGTTCATCACCTATCTCCTCCCAACACTATCCGGTTTAGAGGTCCATCCCCTATCTTCCCCAAAACCGCGGAGTACATCCCTCATCTCCTCCTCTACACATAATGTATATAAACACATAGGTTCTATACACAATCAATCAATACATAAAGTTAATGTATTCTTTCCACTGTCATACTCTATGACACATTCAATTGATTAGTTTTAGTTTGCCTAATCATCATGTATTGTCTACAACAATCAAGACTATCCTCCACCGATAGCCCAAAGCAGTTATTTCTAAATAGAAATAAATGCACAAAATGGATATTAAATCAACATTTCAATTAGGTGAGCGATGAATGATCCCACTACACTCTTTAATCCCTTCCTTTTCCAATTTCCACATTCTCAATTCAATTCCTCATTTCCAACAATTAATTATACAAATTAATTAATCAATGTAATTAGGGCATTTTCCATAATTAACATTTCAACCCCTAGGGTTTCATTTTCATCAATGTTTCAACATTAATTTCATTCATTCATGCCAAACATGCATATAGGTTTTATATGATTATAAACCCCAACTTTTGTAAAATTACACAAAGGCCCAAACTCTCTCAAAATTACCCATCAAATCCCAACATATCAAAATGTTAAAATTTAAAGACAAAACTCATAAAGAGGAGTAGGATATCCTTACCTCAAGAGTTGACACCCAACGAAGAAGATAATGAAAACGAAAATGCTCCAAATCCCAAAATTTTCAGATTAAAAGATAGCCCTCAACGATCCACACAACTTTTACAAATGCCTAAGGTGAGGAAATCACTCTAGCTAGATCAATCCAAAGAGAGAAGTTGGGTTTTAGAGTGAGGTGCTCAACAATGGAGTTTTGGAAAAGTAAGAGAGAGGAAAGGATGTGAAAAAGTGACCAAAAAGTTAGATCTCAGTTTTTAAATAAGAGTCGCCCCGCTCGAGCGTCACTCACAGACTCCCGCTCGAGCGTCCAATCCGCCGCTCGAGCGCCGGATGCGCACTCCTAGTACTTTTGCAGAACCAGGTCCCCGCTCGAGCGTCAAACACAAACTCCCGCTCAAGCGTCCAATCCGCCGCTCGAGCGTCCAACACTACAGAGAAGATACTGGAGGGGTGAAATTCCCGCTCGAGCGCCAAAACCCCCGCTCGAGCGGACCAACAACAAAAGGGTCCCCGCTCGAGCGTCAAAAGTCCCACTTGAGCGGACAGGCCAAAATCTGGGCAACTACTCTTGGTTCTTAAGCTCACTAACCTGTTTCAAACCTGCCCAATACAACCCAAGGCTCAAATACAAAGAGTAGAGGATGCAAACAAGATACACACAACTACCAACTCCATGGAACCTAAGTCTGGATACAATAATTAAAGAAAAGGGAAACCGGGATCGCTATAACCTCTCCCCTTAAAGAATTTCGTCCCCAAAATTAAACACAAGTTTTTCAAAAACAAGTTTTCTCCATTTCCAACAATATTACAACATAATATTAAACATTCTGACCCATTACCGGTCCATCTCATATCTTTTCAAGAGGCATTTCTCATTATACATAACAACCTGCATTATCAACATGCATTTCCTTAAAATTCACCGATTTCAACTCATTTTCCACACTATACTTAACATACACAATGTTAAAACAATTTCCATTAACCAAAACATTTACAATGTTTTACAACTTAAGACATATATAATGCTCTTTAAGTTCAATATTATTACAAAATTTATTACATGATTACACATCAACAAACATGTCCGGATATTTCTCACAGACTTCCAACTCGCGTTCCCAAGTGGCTTCCTCCACTCCGTGATGTTTCCACAAAACTTTTACCAAGGGAATGGTCTTGCCTCGTAAGACTTGATCCCACCTATCCAAGACCCGAACCGGTCTCTCCTCATACGAGGCATCCTCATCTACCTCTAAGTTGGTCCAATCCAACACATGGGACGGATCCGGCTCGTACTTCCGAAGCATACTCACATGAAACATGTCATGTACCCCGGACAACTACGGTGGCAAGGCCAAACGATAAGCAACTTTCCCAATCCTCTCAAGAATCTCAAAGGGACCAATGAACCGAGAGAATAACTTCCCACTCTTTCCGAACCTCATCAAACCTCGCCTAGGTGATATTTTCAAGAAAATATGATCACCCACCTCAAACACCAAAGGCCTCCTCCTACGGTCAGCATAACTCTTTTGGCGACTCTGGGCTGTAACAAGCCTTCTACGGATAAGCTCAACTTTCTCCGTCATCTCCCTAACCAACTCCGGGCCCAACAAAGGTGCATCACCCACCTCGGCCCAACAAACTGGAGACCTACAAGGTCGGCCATACAAGGCCTCAAACGGTGCCATACCGATACTAGACTGAAAGCTGTTGTTGTAGGAAAACTCCACCAAGGGCAAGTGCCTCTCTCACGTCCCACTAAAGTCAAGGACACAATCTCGAAGCATATCCTCAAGGATCTGAATAGTACGCTCGGACTGCCCGTCAGTCTGAGGCTGATAGGCCGTACTAATGGTCAATTTAGTGCCCAAGGCACTCTGCAAACTCTGCCACAACCTAGCAGTAAAATGAGGATCTCTATCTAAGACGATCGTCACTGGGACCCCGTGCAACCTCACTATGTCCCGAATATACAAGTCGGCGAGATGATCTACTGAATCTCTCACACGCATAGGAATGAAGTGCGCCAACTTAGTCAACCGGTCCACAACCACCCAAATAGCATCACTACCCCGCTAAGTCCTCGGAAGACCTAAAACGAAGTCCATAGTGACATGCTCCCACTTCCACTCGGCAATAGGCAAGGGTTGCAACAAACCCGCTGGCCTCTGATGTTCGGCCTTCACTTGTTGACAAGTAAGGCACCTAGACACGAAAGTTGCCACATCTCTCTTCATACCCTGCCACCAAAACTGGCGACCCAAATCCCGATACATCTTAGTACCTCCCGGATGCACCGCAAGACGTGAATGGTGAAACTCTCGGAGTACCTCCTCTCGGCAAGACTCCGGCACAAACAGACGGCCTCGGTATCTCACACTCAGGTTGGGATACACCATCAAACCCTTCTCAACCTTTCCACTGGAGATCTTCTCTCGGAGGGAATCCACTTCAAGGTCACCTCTCTGTGCCTCTAACACTCGAGTCACAAGCGTAGGCTGCGTAACAACAGAAAACAAGGTCGCAGCCTCAACGGATTCGCCCAGAAGCAAATCAAACTCCCCAAGTGCCCCCAACATCTCCCACTCTTAGATGGCTACACAAGCTACATCACTTATGGATTTCCTGCTAAGCGCATCGGCCACAACATTGGCCTTCCCTGGATGGTAATGCAACTTGAAGTCGTAATCCTCAATAAACTCCATCCACCTCATCTGCCTCAAGTTCAAGTCTTTCTGTGTAAACAGATACTTCAGACTCTTATGATCTGAGAACACCTCGAATCTCTCACCATAAAGGTAGTGCCTCCAGATTTTCAAGGCAAAGATCACTGCTGTTAACTCTAGATCATGTGTAGGGTAATTCTTCTCATGAATTTTCAACTGACGTGAACTATAAGCTACCACTTTCCCCTCTTGCATCAACACGCAACCCAAACCCTCTCGTGAGGCATCATAATAGACTGCATAACCCAACCCTCTCTCCGGAATAATCAACACCGGAGCGGTGGTCAATCTAACCTTCAGCTCTTGGAACGACTTTTTCACAAGTCTCACTCCATACAAACTTGACTCCCTTCCGAGTCAGCCTAGTCAACGGTGAAGCTAACCTAGAGAAATCTTTCACAAATCGGCGGTAATACCCAGCTAATCCCGGAAAACTGTAGATCTCAAAAACACTCTTAGGCTGTGCCCAATCTTGCACTGCCTCAACCTTGGATGCATCAACAGACACCCCTTCCCCGGATACCACATGACCTAAGAACTTGACCTCTCCTAGCCAAAACTCACACTTCCCAAACTTAGCATAAATCTTATGGGCTCTAAGCAATTCAAGCACCACTCTCAAGTGTACCTCGTGCTCCTCCTCAGAAGGCGAATAGATAAGAATGTCGTCCACGAAAACGACCACAAAACGATGTAAGAATTCCCGGAAGATCCGGTTCATCAAGTCCATAAAGATTGCCGGTGCATTGGTGAGCCCAAACGGCATCACCAGAAACTCATAATGGCCATACCGCGTATGGAATGCCGTCTTCGGAATATCCTCCTCCCTGACCCTCAACTGTTGGTAACCCGATCTCAAGTCTATCTTAGAGAAACAACGGGAACCCTTCAACTGGTCAAACAGATCATCTATACGGGGCATAGGGTACTTATTCTTAACCGTAGCCCGATTCAACTTCCGGTAGTCGATACACAATCTCAAGGCACCATCTTTCTTTTTAGCAAAGAGGGCCGGTGCTCTCCACGGTGAAACACTAGGGCGAACAAAGCCCTTATCTAGCAATTCCTAGAGCTGAATCTTCAACTCACTCAACTCGACTAGAGCAAAACGATAAGGTGCCATAGAAATCGACGCCGTGCCGGACACTAAATCAATAGAGAACTCTATCTCTCGATGAGGTGGCAAGCTAACGAGATTCTCGGGAAAAACATCCGAATACTCACAAACCACCTTCGGCAATACAATCTGGGTCTCATCACACTCACCACTCATAAAGCTAGCGAGTAGACCACTAAGCTCACTCCGCCCTCACGGATCATACACCGGTGGCAATATACTACCAACCCGGTCCCCCAAGAAATGGAAACACTCCCCACTCAAGGCACATACGGTGACCCTCTGGCGATAGCAATCGATAACAGCCCGGTATGACGATAGCCAGTCCATACCCAAAATGACATCAAAGCCCTTCATGGGCATAACAACAAAGGAAAAAGGAAGCCTACGGTCGGCGACCTCTATATCACAACCTCTACATCTGTGTTTCAAAACCAATTCACCCCCAACAGGCGATACTACACAAATAGGAGATGCTAACAATGCTAACTCCAACTCCAACACAGATGCAAATGCAGCAGATACAAAAGAATGAGACGTACCGGTATCAATCAATACACTAGCAACCGAGTTGCAAAACAGAAAGGTACCTCTCACTACTGATGGAGCCGATACTAAATTCTGTGATAAAGATACACGCTACCTCAGAGGCCCTCGATCCACTGCCACCTCTAGGAGCAAAAGATCACAGATGGGATGACGAAGCTCCGGATTGGCCTCGAGGCTGCATGCATTAAGCCTGAAAACTCAGGTTCCGCTTAGAACCAGACGCTCCCGAAGTGGCACTCAACTGCGGACAAAACCTCTTCATGTGCCCAGGCTGACCACACTGATAACAAGACAAAGACTGGCCCCTGCCCTGACTCTGGCCCTGAGGTCTAGCTGAAGAAGAAGTAGCTCACTGACCCCCTCCCTTCTGCGGGCAAACCGAAGACTTGTGACCCAGCTGGCCACATGCAAAATAAGTCAAGCCTCCCTGACTATCTTTCCCGGAGCCTGCACTCGGCACTGGAAAGGTCGATCTAGGTAAACCCCCCTGAGACTGCTGAGGGTTAAAACCCCTCTGTCTTCTGCCATCACCCTGGCCATCTTAGCCCCTCTTGGAGCCCCTCTGCCCTTCCTCCTTCTCCTGCACCATAATCTCCATATGAGCTGCAGCATCCACCAAACGTCTAGACTCTCGGATGAACGACCCTCCAACCCTCAACTTGAGTCCACGCCTCAACTTCCGCTCAAACTCAAAGCAACGACGTTCCTCGGACGCAACAAGTTCAGGTGCAAACCTAGACAGACTAGTAAAAGTAGCCTCAAACTCGGCCACTGACAAACCCTGCTGTTTAAGCCAGCAAAACTGATCCCTCAGCTTCTCCCTAGCAGATGAAGATAAAAACGTCTCCTAGAAAACAGTCACAAAAGCCTCCCAAGCACCACCAACATTGCCCTTCTCGTACTTCCACCATTGACCCACATCTCCCTTCAGTTGGAAGGATGCTAAGGTCACCTTCAAAGCCCCGTCCTCGATGCCAAGCATCTCGAACGTCTTCTCCATTTGTTCCAACCAGTCATCAGTCTTAAGTGGCTCATTCGGATCCCCAACAAACTCGTCCGGGTTAGACCGAAAAAATTCCCTCTTCAAGAAGGAAGGCCCTGCCTCAGCTGAGTGGGCCTGATCCTGATTCCCTACTCTGAGAACACCCAAAGCTCCTGCTATCTCTCGGGCCAAGGCACTCATAGCCTGCTGACCAGCTGGCTCGGCCACATTGGCCTGACCAACTCCCTCCTGCACTACCGGAACCTCATCCGGTATAGGCATCTCTTGCCTACCATGCCTGCCACGTCTACCACGTCCTCGTCCTGACATCCTAATAAAGACAATCAAGACCATTAGCACATTTACAAATGTGCCGAAGCTATAACACTCGCGTCCTAAATGCATGGACAACTGTAAGTCACTCCACGTAAGCACATAAACACGTAAGCAATTACGAATTTCATTCCCGAATAATGATAGTCCCGAGGCGTTACTAGAGTTCCAGTTAGAAACAGCATTGATCAAGTGCTTTTCCAACAAGACTCCCAGAAACCCAAGGATCCAGTCAACATCCTAGAAATTAAATCCCATACCCAACTAGTCACATAAACATGTTATCATATAAGCACATAACACTACATCTAAATCTCTAGCCAAGCGAGACAAACCCACTGTGATACTAATCACTTCCCACGTACCCAAAGTATTCGAACCCGGTACGCTCTGATACCAAGTTGTAACGCCCTCAAAATAATACAAAAAAACCCATCGTTTTAGACATGCATTGATATAAAGGAAAACATCCATTTCTATTCATCAGAGTAGTTCTTACAAAAGTATTACATGTTAACAACAAAAGTGAATGCCCTACGGGCTTACAGCTTTCCAAGTCAACACTTGGTTACACAAAAGAAGAGTACTAACTCTATACAAAAGAAGCCCTTGGCTTGATATACATGTAATACAAACAAAATCATCAAAAAGAGTCTTCGACTCTCTTCATCGTCCAAGCTATGTCCTTGGAGGTGGCATGCTACTTGTACCTGAAAATTATATTCCCATATAGGGTGAGCCACATCCCAGTAGAAAATACACTAAACCAACTATGAACAATGACTAAAAGATTAGCAGTTGATAGATGGCCAATACTGATACGTCCATTAATATCACATCACAATTTCATGACTTTCAAGTCTATGTTACTTTTCATTCTCCATCTTTGTTTAATAGATAAGCATATTAGCTATATCAACACATCAACAGATAAGCACATGAGCTATATCAACACCTCAACAGATAAGTATAAGAACTATTTAACACATCAACAGATAAGCATATGAGTTGTATCCACACTTCACTAGACAAGCATATGAGCTGTATCTACACTTCTCAAAGATAAGCATATGAGCTGTATCTTCACTTCTCTAGACAAGCATATGAGCTGTATCTACGGAGTTCATCACCTATCTCCTCCCAACACTATCCGGTTTAGAGGTCTATCCTCTATCTTCCCCAAAACAGCGGAGTACATCCCTCATCTCCTCCTCTACACATAATGCATATAAACACATAGGTTCTATACACAATCAATCAATACATAAAGTTAATGTATTCTTTCTACCGTCATACTCTATGACACATTCAATTGATTAGTTTTAGTTTGCCTAATCATCATGCATTGTCTACAACAATCAAGATTATCCTCCACCGATAGCCCAAAGCAGTTATTTCTAAACAGAAAATAAATGCACAAAATGGATATTCAATCAACATTTCAATTAGGTGAGCAATGAATGATCCAACTACACCCTCTAATCCCTTCCCTTTCCAATTTCCACATTCTCAATTCAATTCCTCATTTCCAACAATTAATTATACAAATTAATTAATCAATGTAATTAAGGCATTTTCCATAATTAACATTTCAACCCCTAGGGTTCCATTTTCATCAATGTTTCAACATTAATTTCATTCCTTCATGCCAAACATGCATATAGGTTTTATATGATTAAAAACCCCAACTTTTGTAAAATTACACAAAGGCCCAAACTCTCTCAAAATTACCCATCAAACCCCAACATATCAAAATGCTAAAATTTAAAGACAAAACTCATAAAGAGGAGTAGGATATCCCTACCTCAAGAGTTGACACCCAACGAAGAAGATAATGAAAACGAAAATGCTCCAAATCCTAAAATTTTCAAATTAGAAGATAGCCCTCGACGATCCACACAACTTTTACAAAGGCCCAAGGTGAGGAAATCACTCTATCTAGATCAATCCTAAGAGAGAAGTTGAGTTTTAGAGTGAGGTGCTCAACAATGGAGTTTTGGAAAAGTAAGAGAGAGGAAAGGATGTGAAAAAGTGACCAAAAAGTCATATCTCGGTTTTTAAATAAGAGTCGCCCCGCTCAAGCGTGGAAACCCGCCGAGCATCACCAGAACTCGCTGAGCGTCAATCCCGCTCGGCGCCGATGACTCCAAGATTTTTTGCGAACAGTCCCGCCGGCGTCAAACTCCCGCCGGCGTCGATACAAACTCCTGCTCGAGCGTCCAATCCGCCGCTCGAGCGTCCAACACTACAGAGAAGATACTGGAGGGGTGAAATTCCCGCTCGAGCGCCAAAACCTCCGCTCGAGCGGACCAACAACAAAAGGGTCCCCGCTCTAGCGTCAAAAGTCCCGCTCGAGCGGACAGGCCAAAATCTGGGCAACTACTCTTGGTTCTTAAGCTCACTAACCTGTTTCAAACCTGCCCAATACAACCCAAGGCTCAAATACAAAGTGTAGAGGATGCAAACAAGATACACACAACTACCAACTCCATGAAACCTAAGTCCGGATACAATAATTAAAGAAAAGGAAAATCGGGATCGCTATACGTGGGCAGTCCGAAGCCCGCGTGAGGCTCGAGGTGCGCTCGACCTGTTTTGGCCCGGTTAGGCCCTTGGCCCAAGCCCAGTCCAATACATTGGGTTTGGGCATTCCATTGGAAGCCTAGCCCGGCCCACCCCACCCTACCCCACCCTACCCCACCCAGCCCTCTCTCTACCAATGGTCAAATTTCAAAAAATAAAAATAAAAAACAACTTGCAACGGTTAAATAATTAAAAAAATAAAAATAAATAAAAAAATATGAACAAATAAAATAAATAAAAGATTGATCTTGCAAAAATAAAAATAAAAAAACAAAAACAAAAACAAAATAACATTACATAACACTAAAAGTCATTTCCTTTTAAAATATATATAATAATTCTAGACCCTCTCTCTGCCCTGCCCAACCTACCCCTGCATCATCACATCATCACCTGACCTCTTTTCACTTTGCTTGCAAATTTGAAATCGTGATTGAATGAAAAAAATAAATAAAATTCAAACAATTTGCTGCTTGCAGCCTGCCCCACCCCGCCCCTCCTACTAGCCTACTTTGTTGCATCTCAATCACTCAACTCACTCTTCATTCATTGAATGAAAAAGAAAAAAAATTAAAAATTCAAACGGTCATAAATTAGTAGAGATGGTCATAAAAAAATTCAAATGGTAATGTATATATATTTATAAATTTACTTTACTCTTTCAAACTACTATAAATATCCTTCATTTTTCCAAAATAAATCTTACAAATAATATTCTCTCTCTCTCTCTCTCTCTCTCTCTCTCTCTCTCTCTCTTAAATTCTCAATCTCTCTCAACTGTCAATTAATTTTGAAGTGTCATCCCTAAGTGACGATTGCAATTGTGCAACAAGAAACTTTTATCAGAAGAAGCTAATTTCTATATCGCATTCGCCAGTTAGTAACATTAATTAGTTTAATTAAATTTATTAGCTACTCATTTTTTTCATTAATTATTTGTGCACATATTAATTATTATTTTTTACTTATTGTATTCACACATTATTTAAATTAATTGATAATTCTTTTATATTATTTTACTTACATTACTATGGATCATAATATTCCTAATGTTTATGTCGATGTTGATACATATACTACACAATATGAATTTGTTGATTCTCCTTCTCATATCCCTCTTCCAACAGATGGATCATCATCTAGGAGCAGAACTAGTATTGGTTGGGAACATTTTGAAAAAATATCTATAATAATCCTAATGGTACAATTACATTTAAAGCAAAATGTAAATATTGTGCACATTTACTTAGTGCTGCATCTATAGGGGGTACTAGTCATCTAAAAATGCATGCTAACCAACATTTACAAAATTAACAACTTGATATTCGAAGTCAAATGCAATTGGGGGTTTCATTAACTGGTAATTTGCAAACATTTTCATATGATCCTATATGTGTACAAAATTCTGTAGTTGATTATATTATTAAAAAAGAATAACCTTTTACTAGTATGAATGTCCCGATTTTACCAAAATGATTTATGAAAGTTTTGAACCACAATATCAAAGTTTTTTAAGAAATACCACTAGAAATAGGATTTTAAAGAAATATGAAGATGTTAAAAGTAAATTATTTGACATCTTTAAAAATTTCAATGGAAGAGTTTGTTTAACATATGATCTGTAGTCAAATAGTGGTTTTGAATATCAATGTATCACTGCACATTTTATTGATAATGATTGGAAATTAAATAAAAGAATTATTTTATTTAAATTAGTTGAACTTCCATACACTAAACATTTCGCTTGGTGTAGAAATAAGAAATGTATTATATGAGTGGGCTTTACAAAATAAAATATTTATAATTAGTTTAGATAATGCAGCATATTATAATCAAACTGTAGCCCATTTAAAATCCACTTTACAATTACTTGTTGATGGTGATTTATTTTATGTTCGTTGTTGTGCCTATATTTTAAATTTGATTGTTAAAGAAGCTATGCATGTATACGAGACTTCCGTACTTGTAATAAAAAATGCAATTGTTACTATTATGTCTTCTGCTAATCGAATTTCGGAATATAGAAAAATTTGTCAACGAGAAAACATGCCATCTAAAAATTAATTTTAGGTGTTGATAGTAAGTGGAATTCAACGTGTAATATGTTAAAAATAGCTTGTAAACAAAGAAGAGAAATAGATTTATTTTTTGCAACAACATCAATAGGAAGTGTACTGACTCCCACAGAACTTAATTGGCGCCAAGTAGCCTTGTATAAAGTTTTTAAAAAGTTTTTGATACTTCAACAAAATTATTTTCTTATATATATATATATATATATATTCCTACTTCACCATTTGTTTTACATATGCTATCAAAAATAATTAAAGTTTTCGTAAAATATATGGTTAATGAATATTATGTAGCCATTTATTTGATAAATATTTTGATCATTTGCCTCATCTTTTAGGTTTAGCCATAATAATTGATCCTAGGTGTAAAGAAATTGGTTAACAAGAATTTTTAGAACGTATTTTCGTTGATCAAACACAGTTTGCCCCTATTATGCAAACATACAACAGATTATTTGAAGAATATAGGGTAGCTGCATTTGTAAATACACCTACACACACTACACTAGTAGTCTCATCTCAAGGCGGGAGATTAAGTGTTTTTTCAATAATAAAAAGTGGAAGAATATCTCAACATATAAGTGTAAGTAGTTCTGAACTACAACGTTATTTGGAAAGCCCGTCAGTGGATGATTCTGATGATTTTGATATTTGGGAATGGTGGAAACAAAATGAAACTATGTGGCATGTGCTTTCACAGATGGCTTGTGATATACTAGCCATTCCTATTTCTACAGTTTTGTCGGAAATAGCTTTTAGTGCAGGTGGACAGGTGTTGAGCGATTACCAGAGTAAGCTTTTCACCCCAAATGGTTGAGGCATTGATGATATCTAGAGATCATATGCATGTGCTTACAAGAAGACAAAATTATAGTGAAAATGAGCGAATTCAAAATGATTTGGATGACATATCCTCGGGCAACCCGACTGAAATGTCTGTCTCCTCTGATGATTGATCAACAAATTGTTTTTTACTATTTTATTTAATTTCGTGTTTTTTTTTTTTTTTTGGTATTAGATTATTGAGGTGGAGTATAATGCAAATGATTGGTAGGCTAGTAGGTGCCAACCTAATTGGGATATACTTGACTTATTTACACCTATTTTATTTAATAATTAAAATTTTTAATCTATTTTATTTCATTTTGAAATAAAAATTATTCATTCAATAACTATTATATAATTAATTTAATATTGTAATATTGAAAGTTTCATTTTCATATATAAAAATTACATAACTGCATACTTTTTTAGTTATAAGTTCATAATTAAAAAAAAATAAGTCATACATAATTAAATTTAAATACCACCATGAAACATAATCAAACAAAACATCTCATTAATTTTAACTAAAATACTCTAGTACAATTTTTCTTTTATTTTTTTATTTCTAATAAATAATCTACATAGATAATGTATTTATCGTTTATTTTTCAAAAAAAAAAAAAAAAGACCTGCCTTGGCCCAGCCTGCGGCCTAAGACCAGGCCCGACCTTATTATGAGTAGGCTTGGGCCTGGGCCCCACTTTTTAGCCCATGGGAAGGCCTGGCCTGGCTCACTAAAAAAGGGAGCCCGCGAAGCCCGAATGGGCTAGGCTGAGCCGTTATTACATCCCTGCCTATCGATTGTGAACTAATTGTATCCAAGGAGAATAATTGAATATAAACTGATACATGTCAAGAATTGGTCAATACAAATAACTTTTTTCTCACCAATAAATGATATATATGTCCATATTGAAAGAGAAAATATTATAATTCTATAGACTAAACGTTAATCTAGAGTCCTAAAAATATCAAGCTATGTCACATGGCCTATTTGAATACCACCAATAGAAATAATAAAATGTTATTTAATTATAAACTGTAATTTATCATTACAGTGTTATTATTATTTGAACAAATAAAAATTGTAATTTACAATCCATCTTTTTGTCTCAATAATATCAAATGCAAGAATGAGACTCAATAAATGGAAAACAAATGAACCTTCCACCAAAACTCACAGGTTGCCGACTTGGAGCTAAAGCATCAAAATCACACAGCTTCTTCAAACTCTTATTCTCAAAACTGTACCGCAATGTAGAAATGTGAATCGTCTGTATTGTTGAAAGAATTGGATGATTTTGAAGAAAAGTACTTATGCAAATTTACTTTGGTTACAAATCGTCATATTATACTTATATAGTATGAGTTGAAACATTCATAATCATAGCTATTTATAAGTTATTGTTTAGAATCATGTTGGGATCCATACTGAACTTTATGTTCATCCCACGTTGCTAATCCATTTCAAGTGAATGTCGAGAAGTGGTTCAAGATCAATGATCTTCTTTATCTAGTGGCCACGGGGCTTTTTATTTGTTGGCGGAACGCCATTGTTGCAAAAAGGGTTGAACCCTTTCCTTTTTATGTAATAATATAAGCCTATAAGCAATTTATTTAATTATATCATATGGTTCATCCATTATGTATTCGAATGAGAGAATCTTCTTTTATTTTTATTTTTTTGTTAGTGTATAGAACTTTTGTTCGTTATCTTTGAAATTGTATTATAATAATGGCTTTGGTAATATTATCCATGAGAAGAAAAGTGGGGCGTTACAATGTGATTTGGAATGTGTGACATATATATATATATAAAGTAATGGTGATAGGAAGTTTTGTTCTAAGTTTTGTGGGAGATTTGGTTATTTCTTAGTTAAAAATAATGCGTCCATCAATAATCTTGGAAAATTAAAGAATGGAAAGAAAAGCTCTAAATTTCTTTTGAAATCTAAAATTGTTGTTCCTAGGTCTTATTGAGTAATGTGAGAGGAATTAATGGGTAAACTGGTTACTGTTGAGATCCCTTGTGTTGAGATGAAATTTGATTTTTGAATTGTTGCTTGTTATATGATATGGTTTACCTACGCGGGAAAATTGAGATGCCCACTTACCCGGTCGTGTGAGGACGACAAATGTGAGAATGTTTGAGATATCCACATGCCCAATCATGTGAAGACGATAAATGTGAAGGGTTTGAGGTGCCCACTATCCATTTGTGTGAGGACGGAGAAATGTGGAGTTTAGTGGAATGGTGTGTATTGGGTTATGAGGTTGAGAAATTAATGTCCACAAGTTAAGGAACATAGTTATGCATAATTAAAATAAAATGTTTATATACATGGTTAAATATATTCTTTACTAGGTAATTGTTCATTCCTATCTAACAAATTTCAGGACTTGGTGAATCGCATCCAGCCCAATGAAGAAGAAGCTGCCCAACTCTCTTGTTTAAAAAGGTAATGATATTTTGAATTTGTAATGTAATTGTTGTACTTTTACTTAGTTTGGAGATCATGGGCCCCCTTTTGTTCATTGAAGACTATGTATTTAATATTGTACATCGTGGGGCATCTGTTAAACTTTCTCTATCTTCTTGAATTGTGAATGCTTGAATATGTATTTTGTAACCTTGAAATTATAGTTCGATAAGAAAGAGAAACTTTGAGATTTGTTGTGAATTTGAGTTGAATATGTACATTGTTTCCGTATTGGATAGTTTATAATTTCAGAATTTGGGACATTACAACCTTGCAATAACTTGCAAAATTTATTTATTGTAATTTTAAATGCCTTAGTTCAATCTTAGAGGAACTTTCACTAACTACCTTAAATTAGAGAATGACTTGAATATTTAGCCATAGCAATAATTAATTGTGATGGTTAGCAGGTGGTTCAGCCTAAGTTCTAATGCTCATTGATGGCCTTCTATCTAAAGACCATTTATTGACTTCTGCGACTTGGGTGTCACACAGGTTAATTAAAGACTATAGAAGAAATTCAAATCAAATCTAAGA
This sequence comes from Camellia lanceoleosa, assembly GCA_025200525.1. NCBI lineage: Eukaryota > Viridiplantae > Streptophyta > Magnoliopsida > Ericales > Theaceae > Camellia > Camellia lanceoleosa. The sequence continues at coordinate 61,554,180 of CM045758.1, read as the reverse complement.
CAGTTACGGCTTTGATACCAAAAAGGTCCCACGCTATATAATCTTTGTGATAGAAATAAGAAGAATCATAATCAGAGTTATATTAGAACTAGGCTTTAACTTGCGTAATCTATTTATCGTAATTTGTAAACAAAAAAAAAACATCTGAACTACTTGATGATAAGGGCATCTTCTCACAATCATAAGATGGCTCTTACCAGCAAAGGGAACAACAAATTTTACAAGTAGGCTGTTATGGAGTTTAAGGGAAAAAAAAAAAAAAAAAAAAAAGCCAAAAAAAAAAAAAAAATCAAAGATGTAAGAAACAAAATAATAAAAACAACAAAAATGACACCCATGGAATAGTCTAAAAAAAAGACTCAGCTCAAACTTTCAGATCATTTCTGTTAAATAATGCTAGGTTTTATAACAAGAGCCAGAATTGTTCATCTTGTTAGATTATGTGCTTTCCAGACTACTCATTTTGTTGATGTATAAAGTGAATTTTTGAATTAGTGTGAATGGTCACAAAATGTTTTTTTTTACAAGATATTATCTGAATATGTTTAGATCAAAACTGCCATGATTGTCACATTAAATACCAAACGGTGTATACTATCACATTACAACAAACACAATCAATTTTTAATACCTGAAACTACAAAATGAGAATTCAAGAAGTGAATTAATTCATTGATTTAAAGTAAAAAACCACATTTAGATACCAATGAAAACTCAATGTATTGGAAGGAATGAAACCAGAAATACATTAAAGAATACTCAATCATGCCTTTACCATCACAATGCTCATCACCAACATCACATATCTTCTCATAACTCTTATCTCCAAGATTGTATCGTAAAATCTTACCCAGTGCATGCAACACCATAAATGAGTCCTCATCGTCTTTTTCCTCTCGGACAAGTGAAAGTATAGAAAACGAGTAATACATTGGGTCCCACAAAAGCCTTTGCATCATCTGGGAAAACGCAACTCCAACCAGGGATGGATCCAGGATTATGTGTTTGGGAGGCTACTCTATAGTTTAAAAAATTGGGGGGCTACTCTATATAATTTTGAAATTATCTACAAAAAATTTCGGGGTGCGAACTCTTATAATTTTAAGTTATTTTAAAATTTTTAATATAATATATGATATTTTTCAAATTTTGAGGGGTGCAGCCGGCCCCTTAGCCCCCCCTAGACCCATCATTGGCTCCAACTGAATCAAGATCGACACAGTACTTCACAAACCACCTAGAGCAATCTCTCTCCATCTTGTAAACATCAAATTGAATCCTCGGACCGTATATTATAATGAGATGCAAATGTTCGTTCGACTCCCCGTAATACCTAAATGGCCTCATTTTCCAATCCTCATGAGGAATTGGAGGCATTGGAATAGTTCTAATGCACGTTGAAATACAATGAGTCCCCTGATGTGCTGAACCAGTTAATCGCGCCATTCCAGTAGACCCTGCCAAGAAATTCAGAATTTTGATTAGCTATGAAAGGTTCAGCACATGCCCTCCAAGACCGGGTCTCGGATGAGTAAATCTCAATCTGATAACAGAGCTTGTTTCGATCATAATCAATTGACAAAACTGAATCAATGTGATCAAAATGCCAAATGTAGACGACTTTGTAGTGAGGTGATCTTGACGGGTTAAACACTAAATTCAAAACTTTATGGCTATCACGGGTGTAAACACAAACTTCGTATCCTGCAATTAAGGCATGGAATAAATGCACAAATAATTAATTTTATTTGATTATAATAAATGGGTACAATCCTCTGTAGTTTGTTCTATTACAAAAGAGTGGATCCTCTATTTCGATCTCCGAAATGGGCATAATTCATTGGCTATAAAAGTTTGTTGTTGAACTAGACAAGTTGATGAATTTCTGCAAGTCTTCGAATGGAGAAACTTGGAGAAGAAAGACTTAATCGAGGGCTTGAGCGGCTTGATCTCGAACGAGTCTTGAAATGATCTCTTTGAAAAGAGAGACCAAATTTGTATTTGTAACTTGAAAGGAATGGCACAAGTTCGGAGTGCTTGATACTCCTTTCTTTCAAGTTTGAGGAACTTTAGAGAAAATTTTAAGAAGAGAATTTGGGAATCTTCAGATCACTTAGGAGCTTGCGAGACCTTGTGCCAAAAAATGTCCCCATCCTCATGGTGAGAGCCTCTATTTATAGGTTTAGGAGAGAATGATCAATTTTGGAAAACTCCAAAATTGATTTTAATTTCCAAGAAAATAGCAATTTATTCCTTATTTTATGGACGTGATTTGCATTTAAATTTAAATTATTCCACTAAATTTTGTTAAAATATTTTCATGGCCCTCACACATTTGGGTTGACCCAATTGTCAAAATAGATTCACTTTTCTTTTCGTGTGACCCATAATTTAAAATGGGTTAAGATGCATAATTTTAGTAGGACCTACATCCATTTGAAAATTTTGACCATCTTAATTTTGATTAATCAAGAAAACTTATTTGTCTTGATTAATCAGACGGTGATCAAAACACATAAAAATTTGAGTGTTTACAAATTATCTTCACTTCAAGATTTTGGTTTGATGCTTGCTTGCTAGTATTAAAGGTGAGGTTTAAAGTAATTTGGTCATGTTCACGATGCAAGGATTTAATTGCAAAGGTCTGCCATGCAATATATATATATATTTAAAGCACAGCCTGATTAGCCTTCTCCCTCATATGGAATGTAATGTTTAGGAAGCACAACTAGGTTTTAGCTTTTCCTTCCGCCGCCCAATATGCATTACTTCTCTCTATAAATGATTGATGAGGGGTTGCTTTATGCCTGGCTAAGTCTGTGTTATTGTTTTGTCCATTGACCCGCCAGCCACATTGATAAGCTAAAGACTATGAACTGTTGCCTTCTACTTTATAACAAGGTGAGACTTATATATATATATATATGTATATAATATTCATTATGCCCAAAACTTATTGATGTGAGCATGCTTCAACAACACAAACAATTTTTATTTTTTATTTTTTTATTTTTTTGCATGATGTCACCTTGGTGTGATGTCACCATAAATTTCACATGTCTCGAATACTTTTCTTTACTTTTTGCACTGTGTCATCAACCTATGCACTATGACTTGATGGCCTTCATACATATTTGATATTTGTAACCTTGTACAGCGTTTTTTTTTTTTACAACATGACCACGACTTGCAAAGTTAGCATATGTATATATATATTTATAGCAATTTCTTTCTCATGTTATTACTTCGTATTTTTCGATTGACGAGGTAAACCTTCTTTGGAAATTGTGATTTATTATTGCCTATAAAAATAATGATTTTGTAAGAATAATTGAGTAATATACTCCACTATCCTTTCACCATAGTTGCTTATTTTGACATATGTGGGGGAATGCACCTATTGAGCTAGCCACTTGAATATTGAGCTAGTGAAGTAGACACTTCCACCACCACCAATTCGACCATAGGTGACTAGTTTGACTTATGTGGGGGAATGCGCCTATCGAGCTACCTTCCTAGATATTGGGCTAGTGAAGTAGACACTTCCACCACCACCCATTCGATCATAGGTGATTAGTTTGACTTATGTGGGGGAATGCGCCTATCGAACTAGCCGCTTGGATATTGGGCTAATAAAGTAGACACTTTCACCACCACCCATTTGACCATAGGTGATTAGTTTGACTTATATTGGAGAATGCACCTATCGAACTAGCCGCTTGGATATTGGGCTAATAAAATAGACACTTCCGTCACCACCCATTTGACTCTAGGTGATTAGTTTGACTTATATGGGGGAATGAGCCTATCAAGCTAGCTACCTGAAGATTGAGCTAGTGAAGTAGACACTTCCACCACCACCCATTCGCCATAGGTGATTAATTTGACTTATGTGAGGGAATGCACTTATCAAACTAGCCGTTTGGATATTGGGCTAGTGAAGTAGGCACTTCCACCACCATCCATTTGACCATAGGTGATTAGTTTGACTTATGTAAGGGAATGCGTCTATCGAACTAGCTGCTTGGATATTGGGCTAATGAAGTAGACACTTCCACCACCACCCATTTGACCATAGGTGATTAGTTTGACTTATGTGGGGAAATGCGTCTATCAAACTAGCTGCCTGGATATTAATTTAATGAAGTAGACACTTCCACCACCACCCATTTGACCATAGGTGATTAGTTTGACTTATGTAGGGGAATGTGTCTATCAAACTAGCAACTTGGATATTGGACTAATGAAGTAGACACTTCCACCACCACCCATTTGACCATACGTGATTATTTTGACTCATGTCATGATCATATATCATATATGTCTCTCCACAATACATGCATTTTTTTTTTTAATTGTTTGGCTTTGTCACTCAATGATGGTGTACTTCAAGACTTTCAAGAAGGGACACTTAACCATTCTCGAGGACTCTAGTGACGCTATTGAGGAGGGGAATACTTTTCCAATTCATCTTCTTTTCCTTGGTGCTTGGGGCTTGAAGTTCAAGTTGCTTGATGGTTCTTTTCATTTGACGTAATGGGCTCATGAGACTTCATGTCAATTGGTTAAAGGCTTGTCACACTCTAGGGTTTTATTATTAAAGTCATCTAATCATGAGGAAATTGAGGATCTTAGCTCATTTCTCACCCTTGGGCGCGTGGTTTGCACCTAGAAGATGGCATGGGGCACTATTTTCAAGGCCATAGTAAAGCCTTCTTTTTGTGAAGGATATTGAGAGTGGTTGGAGGATGTGTTGGGGCAACATCGTGAGGTACTACATCAAGCAGGTATTTATGATCCAATTTATGCCTCATTGTTCTCGTATGATCGACTGCATAGTGTTATGCGGGCCTTTTGTTAGCTTTGGTGTTCGTCTACTAATACTCTACACACTTTTATAGGCAAAATGTCTATCTCACTATGGGATTTCAGCTTGGTGGCCTTCCTATTAGGGATGCAATATATGATGAAGTGGTGCAAAATGCCCAAGAATTGGCCGGCAATATGAGGGATAAGAATTTCCTTCTTCCTGTCAGTTGTGGTCATTTATTCCTTGTTTACCATCGGCTTTGTAAGGAGTCAAAGAAGAATGTGGTGAGGATTACTAGCTAGATACAATTTTGGTTCAAAGGGGAAGTCAGGTACCATAAATCAACCAGGTGGGCTTCGAGGAACAAGACTCAACGCCCTAAGGATACTAGCAACCCTTCTAGTATTATTGACACAACTCAGTCTCGAACTGTGCAAGGGGACAAAGTCATTAGTGACTTAGGGATTGCTGGTGTAGCAAATGGTGAGACTTATTTGTTAGCTTTCCTTGTTTGTTGGTTGTGCAAATTTGTTCTACCCCGTGGGGATGGTGACTTGATTAGACCTGGGGTGTTTAAGGTTGATAGTATGATGGCATGTGGTTGTTCAATCAGTTTTTCCATTCTTGTACTTGCTAGCATCTACAAAGGGCTTGATAGAATTGCTTCTTCTTCTGATCCTGGAAAGTGCGACACCATCTTCCATGTCCATTATGTTTATGCTTGGTTAGCAGAGTATTTCAACACACACTTTAATATTGATTCTGCTCTAAAGCCCCGAATGATGAGATATGTTGGTGAAAGGATGGCCAAACATTTTGAGGAGTCATAAGGCTATGACTTATTCAAATCATGCAAAGATATGACCTTGCATTGTTTGGCATATAGCGAGGGAAATCCCAAGGAATTGGTTGATGACGGTCATCTTTCTAACTTAGATTTGGAGTACTTCATCATTATCCGCTCGAGCTATTTGACTTTGCGAAGTTCGTCCACTATGGTCATTGAGCCATACAATCCTCACAGGTTTAGCAGGCAATTCGGTTTTATTCAAGCCATCCCGGGTAAACTTAAGGTTGATCTTTGGGATGGTAGTTTACAGAACATTGTTTAGCATTAGGATTCTTGTGTTCATGATGGTACTCATTCTGTATTGAGGTTACCAGCGCATTTTGATTTCCTATCTCGTTCCACTACGAAGGCTTATTTGGAGTGGTGGTCCTAGCTTTATGTAGGCTATTTCACCAACAAAGAAAATTTTATCCCAAGGAGTAAACGCTCAGGTTCACCGAATCAAGAGATGGTTAAAGAGAAGAAAAGTGTAATTGCTAAACAAAATTCTAATTTTAAGACCGATGAAATGGTTTGAGGAAGTGTTGATGGGACTTTTGGTGGAGTAACAGACGAGAACCATAGTAATAGTGATCGTAATTGGCGTCACTTAGGGAGAAAATTTGGTACTGGCACCGTTGGAAGGAACATCACTACTTTAAATGATTTGGAATCATTTTTTATCTGCGTTCCTAGCACTTCTCAACCAATGGCTCCAAATTTGTAAACACAAATTTTGTATCCTGCAATTAAGACACGGAATAAATGCACAAATAGTTAATTTTATTTTATTATAATAAATGGGTGTAATCCTTTGTAGTTTGCTCTATTACAAAAGAGTGGATCCTCTGATTCAATCTCCGAAATGGGCGCAATTCAATGCCTGTAAAAGTTTGTTGTTGAACTAGCAAGTTGGATCAATTTCTTCAAGTCTTCGAATGGAGAAACTTGGAGAAGAAAGGCTTGATCGAGGGCTTGAACGGCTTGATCTCGAATGAGTCTTGAAATGATCTCTTTGAAAAGAGAGACCAAATTTGTATTTGTAACTTCAACAGATTGACACATGTTTGGAGTGCTTGCTCTTTATTTTCTTTGTTATTTTGGGCCAACATCGCTCCAAGAGACTCTTCTTGAGTAGCAATGTAAAGTATCAATGGTTTTCCCTAAATAAGAGCTCCTAATACTGGTGGATGAACCAAGTATCTCTTAATACTGTTGAAAGCATCTTGACATGCTTGATCCCAAGAAAATGGATCCTTCTTTTTCATCAGTTGACTGAAAGGTTGACAATGACTTGCCAAGTTTGAAATGAATTTGTAGATATATGCCAAGTGACCTTGGAGGCTTTTACATTCCTTTAGGTTTTTCTGGTGGTGGCATCTTTTGTATAGCATTGATTTTGGATTGATCAACCTCAATGCCTCTATGTCGAACAATAAAGCCAAGGAACTTACCAAACGTGACTCTAAATATGCATTTGAGTGGATTCATCTTCAAGTTATACTTTCTCAACCGATTGAAGACTGCACGATGGTTCTCTAGGTGATCTTCCCTTTTCTTAGTTTTGACCACCAAATCATCAACATAGCACTCAACAAATTTATGGAGCATGTCGTCAAAGATCTTTTGCATAGTATGTTGATAAGTGGCACCGGCATTCTTGATTCCGAAAGGCATCACTTTATAAAAATAGATGCCTTTTGTGGTACGAAATGCAGTTAACTCTTCATCATTAGGTGCCATCCGTATTTGGTTGTATCCTGAAGACCCATCCATGAAATCGTGTCCAGTAGTGGCGTTTATCCTTAATTCCATAATAGGAAGTGAAAACTCATCCTTGGGACATGCTTTGTTCAAATTTTGAAAGTCGACACATATTCTAATTTGTCCATTCTTCTTGACTACCAGGACCATACTTGATATCCATGTAGGACATTTTACTTGACGCATGAACCCAGCTTCGATCAACTTGTTGACTTCTTCTTCCACTTTGAGGATGCGCTCAGGTTTGATGTATCGATGAGCCTGCTTTTCTGGTTGCTTACCATGTTTGATCCCAATGTGATGGATAACAACTTTTGAACTTAAACCTGGCATCTCCTTGTATGTCCATGAGAAGACATCTTTATGTTTGAGAAGTAGTTCAAAAAATGTCTTTTTCTCTTTAGGCGTTAAGAGTGTTCCCACAAAGATTGGTCGAGGGTCATCAGGAGTTCCCAAGTTGTGTTCTTTCAAATTGTCAATAGTTAATTGCCCCCTCCCCCCATCTTCAAGTTCTGGAGGAGTTTCTTGGAGATCATCATCCTCTGAATCTGAGCTAGAATCTTCTTCAATTGTTACATGGTGAGAAGAAACATGTTCAATTTCTTACTCTCTTTTACTTTTCACCTATGTCTTAATTTCTCCAGTTAGTATGATAGTGTGCCTTTTGACCTTAAGCAGACTTTCAACACTAACTTCAAGTGACGTCATGCGTTTCATGTGAGAAGGAATCAAACTTCAAGTCTTATCATCCTCCTTTGTAGAATTCAACTCAATTGTTGTTGTGCTTCTCTTGTTCTTGCCTTTTCTAGGTGAAGTATTCATATCGCCAAGTTGAGCAAAAATGGACTTTTCTGACTAAGAAGTTTGTTTTTCATTTTCTTCCTTAGTAGTGCCTAATTTGTTAAAAACTGAAGATTTGAAGTCGTACCTTCATTTGTCTTATCATAGTGCTCAACCTATTAAAAACCGAGGTTCAAGGTACAGGAGCTTCAATGCAGTCAAACACTGAGACTCAAGAAGTTGAGCTTAGACTTTTGTCTTCCTTCACTTCTTCCACAGTGATATGTTGTACGTCTTCCTTCTTCCCTTTTCTCTTGGTAGAGATACGAATGGGTTCAGTTGGTATGAATTTGACTCTAATCTTTGGAGGGCTCACCCTGTATCCTTGTTGCCTTAACTTTTTCTGAGTTTCATTGAGACCATGAACTTTCTCACCTGTAAGTTCAGGACTTAACTCTCTCAATGATGAGGGATCAGCAAAGTCATAACCTGACTTGGCTAGAAGCTTGTAAGCTTGTGGATCAAACCCTTCCATTCATCTTTCAGGTAAAAAGTCGTGTTCGATAGAATTTTGGAGGTTTAGTTAGGCTTGACAATCCCACATGTGGAATTGGTATTGTTGCATCTGCTTTTAGTATATGGAGATCTTTTTTTATTGCCGGGTGAGCAAGGTCTCCTCTAACTTTTGCAGATGTTGTGACTTCTTCAAACGGTGATTGCCTTTTTTTCTGTTGAGCCTTCGACACATACTTGAAGACTTTTGACATTACATGGCCTTTTGAGGATGAAGACTGTTTTTGTGGTGACACGACCTCGGGTGTTTTCTTTCCGCTTGATATGTCTTCCATTGAAAAGTCCAACACAACTTGCTTTTCTCTATTCATTTTCTCTTTTCTTGCAGAAGGGATTTTAGCTGTGATAACTTCAGGTATCCCATTGGAATCCAAATAAAATTTTGCATCAGCGAAGTGAGCCTCAGTTTCTATAAATGGTTTGTCATTTGCTAGCATCGTCTTTATTCCACTTTTGTTAAGTTTAAAACACTGATGGAGAAGAATTGACACAACTACACCATTTCTACGGACCCAAGGTCACCCAAGCAACAAATTATAAGACGTTCTTGCATCGATGATGTGAAACAAAGTACTGGCTATGAGTTCTCCAATGGTGAGGTTCAAACGAATCATACCAATCGCACATTGCCCCCTTTAGTTGAAACCTTGAATAACCAAACAACTTTGGGCTAACTCTTCCGCTAGGATTCCAAGTTTCTTCATTGTGAATTTTGGCATGATGTTTACTGCTGAGCCTCCATCAATAAGGATGCGGTTAACTTTTTGTTCACTAATAAAACCAGAAACAAACAATGGGCGATTGCGTGGCTTTGAACTTAGTTGAAGGTCTTCATCAGTGAAGGTGAATGTTGTGCAACAAGGAACAGAGGTGATGGAGTTCACCTTGGGATAGTCTAGTTCATTAACAACAAACTCATATTTTCCAAGATCTTCTAACACTCGAACAAGTGCAAGTTGTACAGATCGAGGGAGTTGAGACGCTTCACACAAATTGAAGCATAGGGGTAGTTCTTTCAAGGTTTCCAGGACATCAATTTCCTCCTTATTTGGTGTCGCCTTAATGGTGTGAACTTGTTCCATATCTGCTTCAATGGTTGAAACCATATAGACTGCCTGACCAAGTCATCCCCAAAATACCCAATGGGGAAAAAGTCTTGTAGGATGATTGGGGTACGCGAGTTTTCTTTAGGAAATTTGTCTTCTTATTGCATCTTCTTTTCGTTCTTCTTATTGTCCATCACCTCATTCTTGGAATGTCGATAGGAGTTCTTTTTTTCTTTTATTTTCTTAAGTGAAAAACGTTGAGTCTTCAACTTGTTTCTTCATGACTTCCTTCGTGTCATGAGAGTCCAACTTTTATCTTCTCCAATATTTAAGACTTCTTTAAAACCATCATGGACATGCATGTCTTGATTTGGAACTTGAATTTCAAGTGAACCAAACTGGATGACTTTGGGAATTGCTTTCACTATTGTGATTGTAGATTGTGATGTTTCTGTCTTGGATTTTGAGGATGGAGAATTTGGAGGTCCTACAATAACCGTTACATAGTTGGATTCTACCGATCTGTCAAGGTCCAATAGGATTTTGTTCTTCCTAGCCAAGTCCACGAGCAATTCCTTTAACATGAAGCATTTTTCAATAGGATGACTAACTATCTGATGATAGTAGCAGTACTTTGGATCCTTTACATGACCTATTTCTTCAGGACGTTTGCACTCAGGGAGTTGAATGACTTTCTTTTCAAGTAAATCTTCTAACATCCTTGGTACGTCAAAGTCAGGAAAGGGATAATTCTTTTCTTGTAGTTCTTTCAGAGATGGGCATGTTTCCTTCCTTTCTTCTTTCTTCTTGTCTTTCGTTGAAATCTTGATTGGAGCTGTGGTTACCGCCATTGCTTCTTTGGTGGTACCTTTGAAAAGCTTGCCTTCTTTTTTCACTTCTTTGTTATCTTTCCTTTGTTCAAGAATGGGAAGGTCTTTCTTGCCATGGTTGGTTATGCTATTTTCCATGTCATGTGAACGTTGTAGCTTGCTTTCCGTGCTCCTTTCGGATACGATAGCCCTACAGTTCGGATTCCCGTGGTTCTAAATCTGATTTCACAAGTGCAATGTGAAACAGATAAACACAAATGAGTCCAAATTCGACAAATCTTTTGGAAAATCGATGTGAATCAAAATGTCAAACATGGACTACATTGCCAGATTTCAAAATCGCCACCTTAATATTTTTAGAAAATCTAGGAAACTTGTGACTCATACCAAAGGCCACTTATCGGTCATCACCAAAGTGTCTTGGCTCGGGAACTTAGGTATGAGAGGAAAGGTCATGAATTGAGCACCCCTCTCACCCGATCAAAGATCAGCCTCTACTAATCATGATGTGATTTTTATTTACATTATATGCTCTTATTCCGGTTATTATGCTATATTTATTAGATGATGCACACAAGTACAAACCAATTCACAAAATTTGGAATGCATTGATTTTATGTTTGTTTTAAAAAAGTGTTTTGCATACATGTCACTTGAAAAAGTGAGTTCATATTTACATTAATCAAATTATTCCAATTTAAGTAAAAAGGCCATCATCCACCAGCATTCAAACATGTATATCACTTAAGCACTTAGCCTTATGGAAAACATGTTCGATATGGTAACACAAACATACATGCAATATGCTAAAGCAAGAAATGCTCACATAGTACTCCAAGGCAAGCCAGATAAAGCTAAAATAATTAGAAGAAATGCATGCTCCTAAACAATGCAACATGACTAATGCAACGTATGCAATCATGCAATTAATAGGCTCGGCTACTAGCACGATATGTGAGTCTATTCACGGCATGCGATAAAGAACATATTCGAGTAAAGAATTTGAAATTGACGTTGACTAGTATGATGAGCCGAACCTATTGCATGCAAGATGAACGAATGTAAATCATGGAAAATACTAAGGAAACATGATGCTCTATGCTACCCATCATAAGCGAGTAAATAAAAGGGAAAAAGAAATGGGGGTTGGAAGACATACACAATTATTACATATTTTTCCCTTATGCAGGAGGGTCCAAATGTCCAAGTGTTTGAATTAACTATTTATTACAAATCCAAATAAATAATAAATAACTAACTAGCTATCTAAGTTATTACAATAATGATATTAATCAATAAATATTACAACAATAATATTTACAGCAATAATATGAATGACAATATTACAACAAAATATTTAAAGGATGTACAAGGATCACATACGCGTCAATGAAGATGGTCTGTAGAAACTGCTCTGTCTGCCCTCTGTGCAACTGCTCTATTTTACCCTTAGCTGCCCTTTATTTCAACCAAAACTTTTATGTTTACCACACATTAGAGCCCGACTAGCCCTCAATGAGGTCAAACTGGGTCCAAATAAATCTGGTCATGCCCTGTTTTGTTGCAAAAAAATGTCTTTGTGCTCTAAGGTGAAAACAGTGCAGATAAAGCAGTTTTAAACCATGTTTGTCCCTTCTGGTTTTCTCTATCATGGAGAAATTCAAGAGAAGAACGGATTTGGTTCTGAAACCATCAATGGTCGCAAGTTGATTGCGTGATGGTTTTGGACACGATTGGACAAAAAATCAATGAATGCAATGAAAGACAAACCACCCCTTCCTCCAATCATGAAGTTAGTTCAAGGAGAGAGGTAGACACGCTTCAAGAATCATCAAGCATCACAAATTAGTATGTGATGACTCTAGAAGCATTGGATTCAATATAATGTCCGACTGAATCCAACCAATTTTATTAATCTTCTTTATGTCAGTTGATCCAATTTTAAGTCGATTTTATTAACCTTTTTTAACTTACCTTTCCATTTCGTTATCTTTGATTCCACTTTGTCCAAAGGTGATTTTAAATCCACTAAGTCCAAAAGCAATGTAAATGAGCAGGTATCGACTTAACCCGAGAAATGAGCCCTTCAAACCCTTTTCTTTGGGGGAAATTACAAAAGATGAGTCAAACTCATTTACGAGCGATAAGGGATTCAGAGTCAAACTCAAAGTGAGCGATAACGACTAGTCAAACTCAAAAGAGCAATAATGACATATCCAAACCCATGATGAGCGATAAGGACTCTCAACCCAAACTCAATAACAAGCTATAATGAAGCCTTCTTTCGTGATTTTTGAGGGCCTAACTAGAAAATTAGTCCCTTAGAAGTAAAAACACCAATGATAAAGAGAAGTGACAAACAAAAGGTTGTGTTTAGCATAAGAGAGATGTGATGCCTTGGTAATGAACCTCCAAAGAGATTAAACCATTAAGCATGGAAGGGATCTTTCTTATGCTTGAACAACGCCCTTTTGTTGAACACAACTCTTTAATAATAAAAAAAACAAAGAATATGGGAGGTTGCAGAGATGATTATGCAAAGGTGATTATTACAAAAGTGAGACTCTTTACACGAAAACTAGATAAAGAAAGCTATCAACTCGAATGACTCGATGTCTAAGGCCTAAACAACTGAAGCCGTGAGGACTTACAACATAACAAGCAAAGTAGTTAAAGCATAAACCAATTAAATGAATTAAAACAGCCCCTCTTGAAGAGTGAAAGTGTTTGTTGTAAACCAAACTCACTCCTAAGGCACTCTCAAGTTTGAATTATGGGTTTAAAGTCTCAACCAAGGCTCCAAGATTAAGCTCTAAGGGTGTATATGGTGTATGTATATGGTTCAAGGATGATAGAAGGACACAAAGCTAGCTTGCAAAGGAAGAAGGAGCTCTCAAAGGTGTTTTTGGCTCTTGAAATTTTTTCTAACCCTCAACATAGAGGCATCAACTCGTATTTATAGAATTTGAGCTAAATAGGTCACAAATATCTTCAAAAATAGACAGCTAGCGGGCGGATTCCTGCCCAGAACAACGTTTATTGCCCAAAAGGCACGGGCGAGCTCTAATGGTCACGGCCGGCCCTAAATGAGGCACGGCCAGGCCCCAATATGGCTCCACTCTTCCTCTATTTCAGGCTCAATGTTGGTTGGCACAGTGCTCAAAAATGAATTTCTGAGGTAAAAACAATGTGGGTATGGAAGGTTGGGATTGTTTAGAGCTCAAATTTGGATTTCTTCGTTGAGAATTCAAACCAATGACACAATGTACTTTCATCATCGAGTGCCAAGAATAAAGCGCCCAAGTCTTGTCGGCGATAAAAAATGGGGTGTCTACAAACGTGCATCTAACTCTTCAAATGTTCATGGTTTTATCCCTTGAAGGATGTAAAGGAGTCCCTAGTGCATGCCTTGCATGCGCATCTCCACAGCCAAGATCTCAGAGAGTCGGTCTTTGCAACCTAGACTTAGAGCACGCCAACAGTTGATGTAGTCTACCATAGGCTCGTCCATCCATTGCTTGGTACTACTTAATTCGATCATGCTTACCATACAATGGGTGCTATAAAAACGATTAAGGAATTCATGTTCCATTTGCTCCCAACTGTCGATTGACTCGGCCTCCAAATCAATGTACCAGTCAAAGGCATTTCTTTTGAGTGACCGAACAAATTGTTTGACAAGTAGATCTCTATCTATCCTGGCATTCTTGTAAGTCTCAACAAAGTGAGCGACATGTTGTTTAGGATTACCTTTTCCATCAAACTGCTGAAACTTGGGAGGTTGGTATCCACTAGGCATTCTAAGAATGTTTATCCTCTTTGTGTAAGGCTTGGAGTACATGAAAGCGCTTTGCAAGGGCCCATTGTATTGTGATCGGATGGTATTTGCAGTCATGTCTTGGAGTTGTTGAACAGAAAAAGAAGCAATAGATGTTGGTTGACTACTTGTACCAATCGCTCGCCTCACAACAAATGTATGGCAAGTTTCCTCACCAACAACTTGTTTGGACTTAGATGTTGTAGAGACCCTAATTTTTGGGAATTACACTTGATACCCTAAGCCTTAGGTTAATTACATTTTAATCCCAAATTTTATAAAATTTTACAAAATGGTCCAAGAAAGAATAATTTTCTGTATTTTATTTTGTATTATAATTAAATCATAGAATGACATTTTTATATTTGAAAATACCCTAACACTTGGCTTTTATTTATGTACCTCCTAGTTTCTAAATTAATTCATCAATTTTATTTTTAGCCTAATTGAATATTTATTAGTTCTTTGAATTTTTATTATTTTCTTTGAACCTTTATTATTTAATTGAGAAAATAAATATCTTTAAATAAATATCTACACATATCTTTAAATAAATAGTTTTATTATTTATTTTAATACTTATTTGAGCAATGGAAAAATATCTAGATTTTTATGCTTTTTCTTAGTCATTAAGCTAGCCCTATTTCATGGCTTATAAATTGAGAACTTTGTCTCAATTTTCACCCTACATTTTCAACAGCCTAGAGAGAGGGTGAGAGGGTGAAAGTGTGATCAAAGGAAGTAGAGAAGAAGAAGAAAAAAAAAAAAAAAAAGGGTGACTCTCAAAAAGGTAAGAACATACCCCTCCTTTGTCTTCTCCAATTCTTTCACCATCTCCTTCTATTGTCTAATATGCCTCTTGTGTTGCAAATTAATGGTAAATAGGGTTTTTTGTGTATGTTGAAGTGTGGGTATGATCAATTGCCATTGTCTTGCAAATTTGTGAAATTAGGCACTGCTGCAACTTCCCTAATTTAAAATAAATATCAAATCTATTTAATTCTCAAATCTGAATTTATAGTAGGATATTTGGTGTCTTTAGAGCTTGTGATAATTTTATTAGCTCCTAATTGTGTGTTTTTAGGGCTTGGATAATTTATTGAAAAATCTGGTCCTGAGTCTCTGAAAAACAGTCCACTTTTAGCAATTTTATAAAATTCTATAAAAATCATCTCATGTGGGTTCTTCTTTCAAAATTTAAAACCCTGAGTCCTCTTTTCAACAGATTTTATTTGAGTGAAAACTGTCAAGTAGATTGAGAGAAAAGCTAGTTTTCCCAAAGGGTGACAAATCTGGACAGGTTTTCGAATATAGTTTGTAGATGAACTTTTGGAGGGGCTGTGCAACTTCTGAAAATTGGAACTGAAACTAGACAAATTGAATACTGGTTTTGTGCAATTTCAGCCCCTAATTTGACCTAGGAGTATTTTTACCAAAGCGTTCTTGTTAGCCCTGCAGAACCAAACAGTGCTGGAAATGGTGTTTTATTGTGTTGCTTGTCTCTAAGTATTTTAAAGCATGCCTAATGTTATTTTCTTGCCTTACCATACCTATGTATGATTATCATGGGCTATATTTCATTTCTTATGTTTGTCTCATGCTCTTTTATATTACTAAATTACCGAATGTGACTAGCTTGCTGGGCAAAAGATCTAATAAATGGGAAATGGAAAGGGGTTGGTAGTGGGTGATGTTCACCCTTGTGCTTCAGAATGATTTATGTATTGAACATGTGAATGGAATTAAAACCAAATCAGTTAAGTCTTGCGCAAGCGGTCTAAACGAGCCCCTAGGTTGACACGGATGTATTCAGACTCTATGCGGTGGTTCCAGGGTGTAAGCAAGCCCTTTGGTATGGTATGTACAGGGTGTAAGTGAGCCCTAGGCACAATTTGGTATGGTATGTTCAGAGTGTAAGCGAGCCCTAGACATGATTTCGGTGTAAGCGAGCCCACTTGTTTGGCCGTCCCTTTTGAGGTCCATCAATGTCACTAATCGGTAAATAACCAGGAGATGGGCATAGGTGGTAAGGTCTGCAAAGCAGCAAAAGGGGGAGTTTGAGTAATCCGGTGTTCAGCCTTGTGGTTGGGTAGAAGGATCTCTTTGGGGGATCCTAGATGTCTAGGCAAACTCCTAATTCATAGAACCTTGTTATAATTTTGCATGTTATGTTACCCAATTTGTCCTATGTATGGTTGATTGGTTGATAGAAGATATGGGGATTTGTGTGTTTTTACTGGGCATTCCAAGGTCATGGCGTGTCATGCCAAGTGGTGAAGCAGTTATAACGGTGAAAGTTATTGTGAAGGCAAATACGATGAAGTGTTGGAGCGGTGGTTCATTTGAAGACTTAGAGTAGTTGTTTTTGTTTTCAATGTTTTGTAATCCTGCAATGGAAAATAAACGAATGATTCGTGATACTAACTTTGGTTATATATGTATATTAAGATGTTTTGGTTATCTATCCTATTTGTGTGGTAATATTGTACTTATTTAACGGCTTGGAAGTTGGGGCGTTACAGAATGGTATTAGAGCTTAGGTTCAACCCTTACCCACGTGTTCTGACTTCAAACGATTTGACGATCACCTATGAAGGGAAGTGGTTTTAACGTTGAATAGGGCAACGTGTTGAGCATTAGATACAATATAGGAGTAGGGGATACTATTATTTCTACGAGTCTTCTATCGATCATCATACTCTCATCTCATATTTGTAACCTTGTTTGATGTCTTTCACTTTCAAGATTAAGTCATTATCATCTGGTCTTACTTTATATTTTTCAATTCTACCGTTCGCTAGATTGATAACCTTGAGCCTTGATTATGCAATCTTGTACGAGAATCTTTCTGAAAGTTGCAATTTCTTTGTTCAGTGACAAATCTTGGATATTCAATTTGAAACACGGATGGCTGACGCAGTTTCAAGTTAAATATCTAACTGAGTCACTACCTCTATACCCTTGACCACATAAAAGTCTTAAACCATAATCCATCAGTATTTCTGATGATCCTTGTCGTAATTGCTGCAATTACTATAACCACTTCATATTTTCCATCTCCACTTTGTATTCCTTTTATTAATCCAGTTTTAAAAGTCTTGTGGTTATTATTTTGCCTATATATGTATATATATGGATGAGAAGTTGTGTTGTGTGCTTCCCTATATTTGTTATTTATTACTTGATCTTATTGCTTTAAACACCGTAGGATAATTAAACCATAACTTTAAGATTAGCTGATTACCCTAGAGAATTGCCTCCATAAATAGACTCCAACTTATACTTCACCCCGTTCTATGCACAAAAAGAAAGAAAAAAAAATTAAATAAATAATGAATCACACTCGAGCCAACGGCTACACCGAGACAAGCGATAATGCGAGCAGTAGCACAACAAGAATGAAGCATCATGTAATTGAAACCCTAAGAATGGACCAATACCCGCGGCTAAAATCTTTAGCCACATTGGAAACCAAATTCTGGAACAATTGGGTCAATTGAGAAGGAAAAAAAAAAAAGTTCGAATGGGAGCTGGGCCCTACTATCAGAGGAAGAGGACAAAGACCCGTTAGTAATTAGAGGCAACATTGTACTCTATAATTCTTGGGTTCACGCTCTAATTGATTATGGCGCACCACTTTTTTTTTTAAAAAAAAAACCATGTGATAAATTGTTAGGTCTTGAATGTGAACATTTAAAAGCTACTTCAAGTATCGCATCACCTTTGGGAGAAAGTGTCAGTGTGAATTAGAAGTGTCAGGTTTACACTTGATTTGCGACCTTGTGGTCATGGACATGTTCGATTTTGACATAATCTTAGGTATGGAGTGGCTATCTGCCCACTGAACCGTGATTGATTGCTACCAAAAAATGGTGACGACTTACACACTTGACGGGAGGTGTTTCCAATTTAAGGGGGATAGAGAGGAGTCTCTGAGCACGACAAACCATAAGATGCGATGGCATAATCAACTTGCTGGGTGTTCTGGTTGAAGGAAGTCAAATTTTTGGGACACGTAGTGTCTGAGCATGGGATTGCAATGGACCCGGCCAAGGTAGAAGTAGTATTAGATTGGAAAAGGTAGAAGTAGTATTAGATTGGAAAACAGCCAACCTTAGTATTTGAAGTTCGTAGTTTAGGACTGGCCGGTTATTATCGACGGTTTATTCAAGACTTTTCCGAACTGGCCAAGCCGATGACTCGTCCAATGCAAAAAGGGGTAAAATATGATTGGAATGAAGCATCGCATGTGAACGATCCTTTCAAGAACTCAAGAGGGGATTGACTAGTGTCCCAATACTCATCATTCCGAAGTGAGACGTTAGTGTTCGCAGTACACCCAGGAGGGACGAAAATGTACCAAAGACTTACAACGCCACTACCGGTGGAACGGAATACAAAAAGATGTGGCTCAATTAATAGCCAGATGCCTTACGTGTCAGCAAGTAAAGGCAGAACACTAGTGACCCGGAGGGATGCTTCAGCCCTTGAAAATATCAGAATGGAAATAGGAGCATGTAACAACGGACTTCAACAATGGACTAACTAGGTCACCTAGAGGACATGATGCTATATGGGTTATAGTTGATCGTGTAACGAAAACGACACACTTTTTAACGTATAAAATTTCAAACACTTTGACATCACTGAGTCATCTCTCAAAAAAAAAAAAAAATTCCGACTACACGGAGTTCCTGTATCAATTGTGTCAGACCGAGACCCGCGTTTCACCTCTCAATTCTAAGAAAGCCTACAAGAAGCATTGGGGACCGAATTATGCTTTAGGACCACCTTCCATCCTCAAACTGACGGACAATTGGAACGCACCATTCAAACTTTGGAGGACATATTGAGAGCTTGTGTGATGGATTTCAAAGGGAGTTGGCAGTGACACCTACTGTTGGTGGAGTTCACATACAACGACAGTTTCCAGGCCAGCATTGGCATGGCTCCATTCGAAGCACTGTATGGTCGGCCTTGCAGATCACCAGTTTGTTGGACTGAAGTTGGAGAAGTGAGTCTATTGGGCCCAGATATCGTGCAAGAAACTACAAAAAAGGTAAAACTTATTCCACAAAGATTAATGGCAGCTCAAGATCGTCAAAAGAGTTATGCAGATAAAAGGAGAAGACCTCTAACTTTCGCTGTCGGTGATTATGTTTTCTAAAAAAAATTCAGCCCTGCCGAGGTATCATTTGTTTTGGAAAGAAAAGAAAATTATCACCCCGATATATCGGACCCTTCGAGATACTTTAGAAAATTGGAAAGGTTGCGTACAAATTGGCTCTACCCTCACAATTGGCTGGAATACATGATGTTTCTCACATATCTATGCTGCGAAAGTACATAATGCACCTTTCTCACATCATCAACTGGAAAGAAATCCAACTTAACAAAAACACTAGCTTTGAGGAGGGACCAGTAGCAATTACGGACAAACAAGAAAAGAACTTGCGAGGAAAAATAATTCAACTTCTTAAGATACTCTAGCGTCACTATGATATTGAAGAGTTCACTTAGAAATGTGAAGACGCGGTGTGGGCAAATTATTCACAACTATTTGAGACGTGACGTACGATTTAATTTCGAGGACGAAATTTATTTAAGGGGGTAGGTTGTAGAGACTTTAATTTTTGGTAATTACACTTGATACCCTAAGCCTTAGGTTAATTACATTTTAATCCCAAATTTTATAAAATTTTACAAAATGGTCCAAGAAAGAATAATTTTTTGTATTTTATTTTGTATTATAATTAAA
Source organism: Camellia lanceoleosa (assembly GCA_025200525.1). Lineage (NCBI taxonomy): Eukaryota > Viridiplantae > Streptophyta > Magnoliopsida > Ericales > Theaceae > Camellia > Camellia lanceoleosa. The sequence goes on along the minus strand of CM045758.1, from coordinate 61,533,973 downwards.
TCATAGAATGCCATTTTTATATTTGAAAATACCCTAACACTTGGCTTTTATTTATGTACCTCCTAGTTTCTAAATTAATTCATCAATTTTATTTTTAGCCTAATTGAATATTTATTAGTTCTTTGAATTTTTATTATTTTCTTTGAACCTTTATTATTTAATTGAGAAAATAAATATCTTTAAATAAATATCTACACATATCTTTAAATAAATAGTTTTATTATTTATTTTAATACTTATTTGAGCAATGGAAAAATATCTAGATTTTTATGCTTTTTCTTAGTCATTAAGCTAGCCCTATTTCATGGTTTATAAATTGAGAACTTTGTCTCAATTTTCACCCCACATTTTCAACAGCCTAGGGAGAGAGTGAGAGGGTGAAAGTGTGATCAAAGGAAGTAGAGAAGAAGAAGAAGAAAAAAAAAAGGGGTGACTCTCAAAAAGTTAAGAACATACCCCTCCTTTGTCTTCTCCAATTCTTTCACCATCTCCTTCTATTGTCTAATATGCCTCTTGTGTTGCAAATTAATGGTAAATAGGGTTTTTGGTGTATGTTGAAGTGTGGGTATGATCAATTGCCATTGTCTTGCAAATTTGTGAAATTAGGCACTGCTGCAACTTCCCTAATTTAAAATAAATATCAAATCTATTTAATTCTCAAATCTGAATTTATAGTAGGATATTTGGTGTCTTTAGAGCTTGTGATAATTTTATTAGCTCCTAATTGTGTGTTTTTAGGGCTTGGATAATTTATTGAAAAATCTGGTCCTGAGTCTCTGAAAAACAGTCCACTTTTAGCAATTTTATAAAATTCTATAAAAATCATCTCACGTGGGTTCTTCTGTCAAAATTTAAAACCCTGAGTCCTCTTTTCAACAGATTTTATTTGAGTGACAACCGTCGGGTAGATTGAGAGACAAACTAGTTTTCCCAAAGGGTGACAAATCTGGACAGGTTTTCGAATATAGTTTGTAGATGAATTTTTGGAGGGGCTGTGCAACTTCTGAAAATTGGAACTGAAACTAGACAGATTGAATACTGGTTCTGTGCAATTTCAGCCCCTAATTTGACCTAGGAGTATTTTTACCAAAGCGTTCTTGTTAGCCCTGTAGAACCGAACAGTGCTGGAAATGGTGTTTTGTTGTGTTGTTTGTCTCTAAGTATTTAAAGCATGCCTAATGTTATTTTCTTGCCTTACCATACCTATGTATGATTATCATGGGCTATATTTCATTTCTTATGTTTGTCTCATGCTCTTTTATATTACCGAATTACCGAATGTGACTAGCTTGCTGGGCAAAAGATCTAATAAATGGGAAATGGAAAGGGGTTGGTAGTGGGTGACATTCACCCTTGTGCTTCAGAATGATTTATGTATTGAACATGTGAATGGAATTAAAACCAAATGAGTTAAGTCTTGCGCAAGCGGTCTAAATGAGCCCCTAGGTTGACACGGATGTATTCAAACTCTATGCGGTGGTTTCAGGGTGTAAGCGAGCCCTTTGGTATGGTATGTGCAGGGTGTAAGCGAGCCCTAGGCACGATTTCGGTGTAAGCGAGCCCACTTGTTTGGCCGTCCCTTTTGAGGTCCATCAATGTCACTAACCGGTAAATAACCAGGAGATGGGCATTGGTGGTAAGGTCTGCAAAGCAGCAAAAGGGGGAGTTTGAGTAATCCGGTGTTCAGCCTTATGGTTGGGTAGAAGGATCTCTTTGGGGGATCCTAGATGTCTAGGCAAACTCCTAATTCATAGAACCTTGTTGTAATTTTGCATGTTATGTTACCCAATTTGTCCTATGTATGGTTGATTGGTTGATAGAAGATATGGGGATGTGTGTGTTTTTACTGGGCATTCCAAAATCATGGTGTGTCATGCCAGGTGGTGAAGCAGTTATAATGGTGAAAGTTATTGCGAAGGAAAATACGATGAAGTGTTGGAGCGGTGGTTCATTTGAAGACTTAGACTAGTTGTTTTTGTTTTCAATGTTTTGTAATCCTGCAATGGAAAATAAACGAATGATCCGTGATACTAACTCTGGTTATATATGTATATTAAGATGTTTTGGTTATCTATTTTATTTGTGTGGTAATATTGTACTTATTTAACGGCCTGGAAGTTGGGGCGTTACAGATGTGGGGTTCACCTTCTCAACAAACGTGGCTTGTGGTGTAAAGCTAGGTGGATAAGAATTGTCTTGACTTGCCTCGTCAACATTTCATGCTTCCAACTTGTTCATCAAGGTTGCAATCTAAAGATCTTTCTCTTCCACGGTTTTGGTGAGCTTGTCAATGGCACGAGCCATGGTCGCCAATTGTTCTTCCACTGAAGTGGTACCAAAGGTAATGCCTTGCATAGCCACTAAACGAGACAAATCTGAGTGATTCGATGAGATTGAACTTTAAGGACTACTAGGAGATGATCTTGAGTGTGAGCTTGTACTTGAGTTTGCATCAGAAACTACAGGTGTTGGGTGTGGAGAGAAACCTTCTAGCAGAGAATCCTTTGAGACAGGAGTGGAATTCTTTCATTCCCTCTATTCCTTTTGCTTAGCCCCAAACGTGGATACTGTGATAGATTTGTGAGACTTGCCTTGCGCTTGCTTTGTTGCATTGGCAGTCGGCATGACCCTGTGAGTGGCGAGAGCAATGATAACCTTGGTCTTGATACGGGTGATCGGACCCGTAGAAGTGTTGTTGTTGTTGTTCATGACAGTGACATTTTTACAGGCATTCTTACTGATCGGAGCAATTTGAACTTTATTTGAAGCCATTATGCTTGATCAAACAAGGCTCCGGGAAGATGTTTTAGGAGAAAGAGATGAGAGGCAGAGAGGTTCCACTGGGTGTGCCAAAATTTGTAAACACAAATTTCGTATCCTGCAATTAAGACACGGAATAAATGCACAAAAAAATAATTTTATTTGATTATGATAAATGGGTACAATCCTCTGTAGTCCTCTATTACAAAAGAGTGGATCCTCTAATTTGATCTCCAAAATGGACAGAATTCAACGGCTGTAAAAGTTTGTTGTTGAACTAGACAAGTTGATGAATTTCTTTAAGTCTTCGAATGGAGAAACTTGGAGAAGAAATGCTTGATCGAGGGCCTGAACGACTTGATCTCGAACGAGTCTTGAAATGATCTTTTTGAAAAAAGAGACCAAATTTGTATTTGTAACTTGAAAGGATTGGCACAAGTTTGGAGTGTTTGATAATCATTTCTTTCAAGTTTGAGGAACTTTAGAGAAAATTTTTAGAAGAGAATTTGACAGAGTCTTCAAATCACTTACGAGCTTGCAAGACCTTGTGCCAAGAAAATGTGCCCATCCTCATGGTGAGAGCCTCTATTTATAGGCTTAGGAGAGAATGATCAATTTTGGAAAACCCCAAAATTAATTTTTATTTCCAAGAAAATGGCAATTTCTTTCTTATTTTGTGGACATGATTTGCATTCAAATTTAAATTTGAATTTGAATTTTTCCACTAAATTTTGATAAAATATTTTCATGAGCCCCACATATTTAGGTTGATCCAATTGTCAAAATAAATTCACTTTTCTTTTAGTATGACCCATAATTTAAAATGAGTTAAGATCCATAATTTTAGAAGGACCTACATCCTTTTGAAAATTTTGACCATCTTAATTTTTAATTAATCAAGAAAATTTATTTGTTGATTAATCAGACAATGATCAAAACACATAAAAATTTAAATTTAAGTGTCTACAACATTGTTGAGGAAGACTTGATTTGCTTGGTGGTAGGATTGAGGATATGATATCAAAATTGATAGTCGCCTCCTTCAAGGTTGGAATAGCTAGAACAACATAATAATGCATGGCACGAGCTCAAAATCCCTTTACCTGATAGGCTTGGAATTGTTGTGAAAGGTGTCAAGTAGACATAATCATTGACGTCGCTCAGGATTTCATTGTTTTGAAGAGGGACGAAATTGAGTTCTGGGTTACGGCGTCTCATGGAGGAGTACAAGAATAGGCCGGAAACAGACTTGGTGATGAGATAGAGCCACTGTTTGGATACAGACTTGAATCGCATGAGAGATTTTACTGGTAACTTTATCAGGATTTGGGTTAAGATGTCATCGTTGGCGGCAACTTTATCTATGGGGGATGAGTGCACAGACATGAGGGGCTTGGGGGAGTATGTTTCATTCTTGCTTCAACTCTCAGTATGTGGTATGAATTACTTTTGATCGAGCAGATTAAGCTATTGTATATAGAACTTGGTTTTGTGAGTGTTGTGTATCTATGAGTGCTCTGTGTTGAATATTTTTAGTCATTGACAATTGGCCTTTGACAAGGTCAGTGGTGTTTGCTCCACACTAATTCAATTCTACATCAGGGTATACTTTTCCCAAGCTTCCTCAGGAAATTTCTGCATTCTCTGTTCGGCAAGCACGAAAAAGCAGGGTATAGCAGAAAGAGACTATAAAGAAAACATTAAAGCACAATTCTTAATGGCTAAGTTTCAGGAAATGAATTGGTATTGGTCGCGTGAAGTGATATCAGGAATATTGAGTGCTACAGTTGTAATTTTTTTAATCGAACCTATTCTTTCGATTGTGAACAGATTGTATCCATTGAGAATAATCAAATACGAACCGATATGTGTCGAAAATTAGTCTAATACAAATGATTTTCATTCCCACTAATATATGGTATATGTCCATATCAAAAGTGCAAATATTAGAGCATCTCCGAGGCTTACTCAAATTTATAACCAAATCTGAGTCAAAAAGTATCCATTTCATCAAATTTGATAACAGATGCTCCAACGATTCACCAAATTCTCAAACTTGTCCCGGGACAACCGGGTGGTCGACCGGCCGGTTGACCGGTTTGCCCAAAATTTTTTTTTTTTGAATTTTTTGAACCTTTTTTTTGAACTTTTTGAACTTTTTTCGGGACGACCGGGTGGTCGACCGGCCGGTCGACCGGTTAGGCAAAAATATATATATATATATATTTTTTTAAATTTTTCGAATTTTTTGCTGAACTGTTTGAACCTTTTACGGGTTGACCGGTTGGTCAACCGGCCGGGCAACCGGTTGGTCGACCGGGTCCTCCTCTCCAACGGTCCGGAACAGTGTTTTGATGAATTCATTATTTCGTCCTCAATCTGATGAAACATTTGCTGAAAACTCAATCTGATATCACGTTTGGTGAACCGTTGGAGCTGTGAACAGTAGCCTGTTTATCAAAATTTAAATTTGATATCAGTTTTAATGAACCATTGGAGATGGTCTTATGTAGACAAAATCATCAATACCAAATTCTCCTAATATAATGTTCAAGACTTATGCTAAAACACAAAATTTAAAACATAAAAAGTGTAATGGTAGACTAAGATTATTCAAAATATGGATCCCTCCGTAACTGGGTTTAATCCCAACCGAGATAGCGGACCAGAAAAATCATCCCAAAAAACACTCAAATAATCTACTACTATTATAAAAGTTTGAAGAACCTATATGTTTTCTACTTTTTTTTTTTTTTTAAATCTCCATTTTACCCTCTCAAAGTTACCATATTTTCTAAAAAACATGAAGAGTCTTATATAAATTATCTCTTGATTTTTAGAATTTTATATTTTCTCAGTTTTGATGATAAAAGATACTAAAATACTATATGTTTTCTACTTTTTTTAAATCTCCATTTTACCCTCTCAAAGTTACCATATTTTCTAAAAGACATGAAGAGTCCAATATAAACCATCCCTTTATTTTTAGAATTTTATATTTTCTCAAGTTTGATGATAAAAGATACTAAAATTTTCTCATAGTTTATATTTAAATTATACTTTTACTTAAATTATACTTGTACATGAAAATCTAATATCTAATAATCTAATAATCTAAATAAAATTTAAAAGTAAGAACCGATATGTTTTTTACTTTTTTTAAATCTCCATTTTACACTCCCAAAGTTACCATATTTTCTAAAAAACATGAAGAGTCCTATATAAACCATTTATTTTTAGAATTTTATTTTTTTCCGTTAGTGTGAAGAACCTATATGTTTTCTACTTTTTTTTGATCTCCAGTTTACCCTCTCAAAGTTACCATATTTCTAAAAGACATGAAGAGTCCTATATAAACCATCTCTTTATTTTTAGAATTTTATATTTTCTCAGTTTTGATGATAAAAGATACTAAAATACTATATGTTTTCTAGTTTTTTTTTTTAAATCTCCATTTTACCCTCTCAAAGTTAACATATTTTCTAAAAGACATGAAGAATCCTATATAAACCATCTCTTTATTTTTAAAATTTTATATTTTCTCAGTTTTGATGATAAAAGATACTAAAATTTTCTCATATTTTATATTTAAATTATACTTGTACATGAAAATCTAATATCTAATAATCTAAATAAAATTTAAAAGTAAAATATTGGCAAAAAAAAAACTTTATAAATTCAAACATGTACTGATTTTTTTATTATAATTTTTTTTGTTATTATTATTATTATTTAATATTAATATATTTTTTTTCAAAACGAACACACAACAAATTATTTTCTAAGTATATTTAGATTAAGTGAATCCAAATCTAAAAGTAAAATTTAAAAATAAAAAGTATTATTAAATTAAGTGATTCTAAAATGAACATAGAAGGGTTATTAAAAAAAAAAAAGTGTCAAAGACAAAAAATTTGAAAATGCAAAAATTCAAAACAAAAGTTTGAAAAAACAAACACTATAAATTTCTCTTTTTTTAAATCTTTCTTCACTATTATCTAATTTTACACAAATTATTCACAAATTCTTTGTGAATTTAATAATCTAATTAAAAAATAGTGCATACACACAAAAATGTAATACTAAACACCTACATTATGACCAACCATTTAATTGTGAATAATTAACTTCTCATTATTACCTGTATTATATTGTTACAAAAGATTTCACATATTACTTTTGTGATATCTTATATATATATATATATATATATATCAATATCTACATATATAAATATATATATATATATGTAAATTTATATATTACTGCATTTATACAGTGTCAATTTATAATGCTATATTGCTATCAAATACTTTAATTTTTTAATATATATCGCTTTAGTAATATAGTTATATTTGCTTTGAAAAAATTGCTAAATTGTATGTTTTTCTCCTATGAACTTATGTTCTATACATATATGCATACATGTTATATAAATAAGTGTCCACAACAAACACTTTCAATAACAAATCAAGACTTTGCAAAACGCATTCATTACGACAATAATTGTATTTTTTTTCCCTCACAGAAAAAAATTAAATTATTGAGGAAAAATAGATATTTAATTCAAATACGATATATATGCTTCTAAGAGTCTCATATAAATATAAACATACAATCTTCTTATCCAAAAAAATAAAAATAAAATCATCTCCCTATTTTTTACATTGACGATGATTGAAGAATAAAAAATAATTGCTCTTTCTTATTATTATATTTTTTGTTGTTGTTGTTATTATTATTATTACTATTATTATTAATTAATATTAATAATCATTTTTCAAAAAGAATAAACAACAAATTATTTTCTAGGTATATTTAGATTAAGTGAATATAATTCTAAAAGTAAAATTAAAAAACAAAAGGAAAATTTATCCATAAATCTCATATGTGGATATATTGATCCATTTAGTCCTAAGAGTTTTCTTATAAACCAATTAGTCCTTTTTGTTTTGAAAAGTTGTATTTATTTGATTTGGTGTCATTTGAGTTTAAGTAAATGCCTTTTTGTGATTTATTTTTCTAATTTTCTGATTCTTTTTTGGGATGGGAATAAAAATGTGAGGTGTGGTGTGAAAGATTTTTTTTTTTTTTGGGGGGGGGGGGTGTTTGTGGCCGAAGTGTTAGTTGTGGAACATGAAAATCTGCATTTCTATTGTTATATTGGAGTGTTACATTTGAGTTATTCATTTGAAAAAATGCACTAAGGAGCTTTTGTATGTTACATTGATTGAAATGCTATATTTGGAAAAAATAAATAAATACATAAATGAGTTTTTTTGAAATGTTACATTGTTATATTTGAAAAAATTATAATAAAGAGTTTTTAGTGTGTTACATTAGAATGTTACCTTTGAGAAAAATACATTAAAGAGTTTTTATGTGTTACATTGATTAGAGTATTACGTTTGGGAAAAGTACACTAATAAGTTTTTTTTTAGAATGCTACATTGTTATGTTTGATAAAAGTATACTAAATTTTTTTTTAACATGTTATATTAGAGTGTTACGTTTGGGAAAAACACACAAAATTTTTTGTATGTTACATTGATTAAAATATTACGTTTGAAAAAAGTACACTAAGAAATTTGTTTTGGCATGTTACATTGTTATATTTGAGAAAAGTATATTAAAGAGTTTTTTAGTGTGTTACATTACATTTGGAAAAAGTACACTAAGGAATTTTTTTTGAAGTGTTACGTTTAGTAATTTCAATATTACGAGAAAACTCACATTTGTCTCTCAGCATATAACACACGCGTGTTTATGGTTGGCCCTTTATGTAATTCACACTACAATGGGACCTTTAGGTCTATAAGAAAAAAGAGAGGACCAAACAGTTCATAAGATAATTATTTGGGATTTATTAGTGCTTCACTCAAAATAAAAAAAAGTACTATTAAATTAAGTAATTCTAAAAAGAAAATAAAAGGGTTATTAAAAATAAATATAAAAAAGTAGTGTCAAAGACGAAAAAAAATATTAAAACTAAAATATTCAAAATAAAATTTTGAAAAAACAAACCAAACCAAATACTGTAAACTTCTCTTTTTTTTTTTTAAATATTTTTTTCACTAATCTCTAATTTTACACAAATTATTCACAAATGCCTTTCAATTTTTATGTAAATTTAATAATCTAATTAAAAAAATAGTGCATACAGAAAAAAATAAAAATAAAAATATAATACTAAATATCTACATTATGACCAACTATTTAATTATGAATAATTAATTTTCATTATTACCTATATTATATTGTTGCAAAAGGTTTCACTTGTAATATCTTATATTTGTTAGTGACTACATATATAAATATATATAAAAAAAACATATAAATATAAATTTATATATATATATATATATATGTGTATATATTACTATAATCATAGATTGTCAATCTGTAATGCTATATTATCATCGAGTACTTTAACTTTTTAATATGTATTGCTTTAGTAATATAATTATATGTATTGCTTTAGTATTGAATGCATATATACATACATGTCATATAAATAAGTATTCACAACAAATACTTTCAATACCAAACCATGACTTTGTAAAATACCTCCATCACAACAATAATTGTACTTTTCTTTTTCTTTCATAGAAAAAATCACATTATGGATGATAAATGGATTTTAAAATTCATAATAATATGATATTACCTCAAACTCTTACTCATCAAAATATTTTTATTACAATGAGTTATAGTGGAGAGCAAAAAGAAAAATATGAAGATGGCGAAAAGTTTCGATTGATTTTTGTCATATGCTGATTACTAACAGATGATATAATAAATTATGTAACTTGAGAGTTTCATGAAAGTAAACTTACAAATACTTATAAGTATGGATCTATAAATATCATGAAAATAATTATGAAATTCCTATATCGATCGAAATATTAAGGTACTTTATTTTCTAAAAAAACTATTTCAGATTTTGTACATAAATGCAAATATACTAATGACTAATATTATATTTTTTATCATGCAAAATATTTGTGGCACACCAATAGTATGCAAATAGCATGCAATAGTGAGTTCAGTGAATTTGTATTATGAGATGAATTATTAAACAAAATTGTGCAATTGTGCAATTAATTTCATACATTCAATTGTATTAAATGTACGTAATATGAAAAATTGAAGTAGCAAGTTGACAGAAAAAAACTTGTGTAATACTATATATTTAAAAGACTTTTTATTGTCTATTGTTTAAGATAAAATTGTGATCTCAACAATCCAACTATAAATTAATATTTATGTTCATAAAATTTTTCATTTTTCATTTAAATTCTTCAGTCGAGTATGTATTCATTTTTTACTTAGTTGTATTTTAGATACATATTAATTTACCCATACAACTCTCCATACTTTATATATATATATATATATCACATATCAATTTAAGAGACATATAATTATAATACTAATAGTTGATGAAAAATCACGTACCATGTGCAACGCACGTACCCAATCACTAGTGAAACTAAAATAATGATGTAAAACCAACCAGAGTGGTACAAAAAACATAAATTGGGAGGATAAGAATTTAGTGCATTATCTTTGTATCTCCCCATGTCAAACTACGGGACATGGTGTATTGCGATTGGTGAGGAGTACCGTCATCTGGTGCTTCTGAGCACCAAATCATTATTCAAACACGAGATGTACTTTTCAAAAGTTCTAAAAGTTTTGGATTTTTTTTAAAAAAAAAAAAAATTAAATTAATATTTAAGAAGCATTTAAAAAAAAAAAACAATTTCATGGATAAGTCAATTATTATTGCTTTTTTTAGTTCTATCCAAGTTTTACATTTTTTTAAAAAGGAAAATGTTTGGTGACCAAAATTTTTGTAGCTCAAATGGCTCGAATATATCAAAACGACGTCATTTTACACCCAAAATGACGTCGTTTTGGGTGTTTCGAGCTATTCGAATCACGATTTTTCGGACCACCTACCATTGTTGTTTAAAAAATAACTTTTATAGCAGATTCCAAATAGTATGCTTTTAGGTGCGATTGATCACGGACTATGATCCTTTGCAATAATTTTAAAATGATTTTTTTTTTTAAATTTTTTGGGTACATCAGAAAATTGGTTCTGGTTTTCAAAAAACAAATTTCAAAAAATTCTACTTTTTTATTTTTCATATTTTAATGTTTTCAATTAATTTTTTTAATATTTTAATCAATTTTTGTTTTCAATTTTTAGACACACCTAACATAAATACACTTAAAAAGTATAATATTTGTGAAAAAAGCTTTAAAAAAACACTAAATATAAAAAAAAATACGAAAATTCAATACATTTTTTGTATTTTTGTATATTTATTAATTTTTTAAAATATTTTTTTTACAAATATTTTAATATTTAGATACATCTAAGTACGGTGTATCTAAAAAAAATTGTTTAAAATTTTAAAAATATTTATTAAAAACAAAAAAAATACGAAAAAAAAACTCAGTTTTCAAAAAACTGAATAAAAAAACTAAAATTAAACACACTGAATAATTATTTATTTATTTATTTATTTTTTGACTCTTATCATCTTGAACACGACCTACTTCTCCTATTATCATCTTCCCTCATCAGGGATTCGAGCTAAAATTTCTTATCTCAAATCCATTTCCAAAAAGGAAAATGCCTCGTAGCTCGATTTATTAAGGCTCGAATGGCTCTAAAAGTGCTCTCTCTCCTCTCCTCTCCATTCAAGCACTCCAACCTCCTCTCTCTCTCTCTCTCTCTCTCTCTCACACCATTCAAATCTCTTTCTTGTTATAACAATTCCCTCATTATCCTTTGTTAATTTTAGTGTACACTGTTCATCTTTGAATGCTTGGATTGTGATGATTTCTTCTCTCTCTCTCTCTCTCTCTCTCTCTCTCTCTCTCACACACTTTTGATTACTACTCCCTTTTTTTTTTTTTAAATTTGTGTTTGAATGATTTCACTCTTTTTGAGCTTCAAGAGCAAGTGAGCTTTGGTATTAGAGAAGAAGATTACATGTTCATGATGTGTTAGGCCGTGATGATGATGCAAATGACCAGATAAAGTGATCAGGTAAAGCAAAAAAATAAAAAATAAAAAGCAGTCTTGAAGAAAAGATGTCCCTTTTGATGTCTATTGTTGATTCTAATTGTCAATGAGAGAGAAATAAAGAGAGAGAGAGAGAGAGAGAGAGAGAGAGAGAGAGATAAAAGAGTGTAAAACTCTTCCTGATGTGCCTCAAAGAATACTACTGTTTTTTGTTGCTTGGTTCAGAGTAAGTGATTTTCAAGGGTTTGCTCTGTTTTGGGTTCTTTTTTTCCTCTTCTGATAAGTCTTTCCTTTTCCTAGTTTGGTCAACAAAAGGGTGTGTGAAAATGCCTATGTGTCAGCCATTTAGTCGTCGAAGAGATGAGGATGTGAAGTGTGATGTCTTGGATCTGAAAACCGCCATGAAAGATGGGATTTTAGGCGGCGGAGGCAAGACTATCTACGGCGGCGGCACCACCGGCGAGAAACTCGATTTTAGCTACCATCACCGTCGCTCGCAACCCTCCTCTATGTGTATGATCTGTCTCCTTCTTTTCTTCTCTCTTTATGTTGTTTTTTTTGGTTTTGTTCATCAATGGATTCTCTCTCTTCTCTCTCTCTCCCAAACCTCCCATGCTTCAAAGACAAAAGAGAGAGAGAGAGAGAGAAAAAATGCCAAAACGACGTCGTTTTGGCACCTCAAGCCATTCGAGCCAACTCATTTTCGAGCTACGTAGCAGAGTTGTCGCATTAATTACGTCAAAATTTTACTCTTTTTTTTTAGAGTTAATGATTATGTGCCCAATGTCATTACTACGTGTACTTCTACCTTACCCGACAATTTTATTAAAAAAATCACATTTGTTCCTTTCTACTTTATTTTTTAGGTAATGAGATTTTATACTCTGTTAAAAAAAATTGAGAGGGAGCCACATCTCCCTATCTTTTACGTGAGCAAAACCTTGCTACTAGCAGAGTCGAGGTACTTGCCGCTAGAGAAACTTGCTTTGGCGCTAATGATGGCCTCCAGGAAATTGGCACACTACTTTTATGCTCACACAATCGTGGTGTTGACCGAATTTCCTCTAAAAGCCTTATTTGAGTGAGCGGATTTCTCTGGTCAAATTCTGAAATGGACAGTTGAATTGGGGGCAATTCGATGTCAAGTTTCAACCCCAAACCGCCATCAAAGACCAAGCATTGACCGACTCTGTCGCTAAATTCTCGCCTGGAATTCACCCGGTATATCCAGTGGATCTTACCGTGGCAGCCGGGGAGGCGAGTGTAAGCCCAACAGAGATTGCACAGCAGAGTGATGTCGACGACGCAGAACTTGCGCTCCCGTCCACAAAACCTTCCGGCGAAAGTGTACTTCAACCCAACGGTGCGATGATGGACTTGGGAATAACAAATCAACCTGTTGGGTCCAACACCGCATCGCCAATAGGGGATGAAGACGTGTCTGTTGAAATCATCAATGGCGAGCTTGTAGCAAACATAGCCGAGCAGCCGAGTGACCGTGATCCCATCAACCTTCAAGCCTCCCAGGATCCCTCAAAATGTTGGAAACTTTTCATTGGTGAAATTTGAAAACTTTTTGTAGATGGCGCCTCGAACTAGCACGACACCGGGCTAGGTATAGTTTTGATCTCGCCGGACGGTCTAACCATTGAACCCTCTATTACACTTGGATTTCCAGCATCAAACAACGATGCTGAGTATGAATCACTGCTGGCCGGACTTAAAAGCGCACTCCAATTGCACGCATCCGAGCTGATGGTCTACAGCGACTCCCAACTCGTTGTAAACCAAGTATCTGGAGTGTATGAAGCCAAAGATGACAGAATGGCCAAATACCAAGCTCTAGTGAGAAAACACATCACGGAATTCCAAGCAATAAGGGTCCAACAAATTGGTCGTGAGGAAAACGGTCGAGCGGATTAGTTGGCCGGTCTAGCTTCCATGTTCGACAGTTCAACTCCCAGTCCTGTCCTAATCGGGTTTCTTCCAAGACCTAGTATTAAGGACTTGGAGCAGACAGAAGTATTCTGCACCGAGCTTGGTCCCTCTTGGCTGGACCCTATCATCATTTTCTTGAAAGAACGGACCCTTCCGATCGATAAAAAGGAAGCACATAAAGTCCGGGTGAAGTCAGAGCGGTTTTGGCTCTCTCTATTTGGCGCTTTATATAAGAAGTCATTCACCGGTCCGTACCTCAAGTGTGTTCATCCAAACAGCGTGAAAGCTTTCCTTTACGAGATCCACGAAGGCATGTGCAGAAGTCACATCGGGGGGAGATCTTTGGCCTACCGCGCTATTTCGCAAGGATACTGGTGGTCGTGCAAGCAAGCAGACGCGTAGAAATATGTTAGAAAATGCAAAAAAATGCCAAAAATTTGCCCACTAAATTCATCAGTCGGCCAGAGAACTTCTCTCCCTCACAAGTCCTTGGCCTTTCGCAATGTGGGGGCTGGACATAGTGGGACCACTCCCAACCACACCAAGCAACCGGAAGTTCTTCATTGCAGCGACATATTACTTTACCAAATGGGTTGAAGCCGAGCCCTTAGCGACCATTAAAGAGAATGATGTCAAACGGTTTGTTTGGCAGAATGTGATCACGCGGCTTGGCGTCCCCAAGGCTTTGATATCTAATAATGGCACCCAGTTTGACGGGCGGCTGTTTAGAGGATTTTGTGAGGAATTGAAGATAGAATTCTACAATTCCACCCCGCCCTACCTTTAGTCCAACGACCAAGCTGAAGCATCAAACAAGACCATTCTAGATAGGTTGAAGAAGAGGCTGGAGAAGGCCAAAGGCAAATGGGCCGAGGAACTCCCTAGTGTCCTCTAGACATACCGAACGACCCCGAGACGCTCTACCGGGGAGACCCTTTTTGCCCTGGCATATGGCATAGAGGCAGTCATTCCATTGGAGATCGGCATGCCCACTATCCGCAGCGAAAATTTTGAGTCCAAACTGAACTCTGAAGCCATCGCCCTGGAATTGGACCTAGTTGACGAGCGCCAAGAAAATGCGTTAATCCACGTGGCCACATATCAACAAGAATTGTCCAGAAAATACAACAAAACAGTGCACCCCAGACCGTTTAAAGTCGGGGACTGGGTTTTAAGGAAGGTGATGGGCAACACACTGGTGCCGGGCAAAGGCAAACTAGGGGCAAACTGGGAAGGGCCGTACAGGATAATCGCTCTGGCGGGCAAAGGGGCATACCACTTAGAGGACTTGGATAGCAAAAGCGTACCCCGGCCATGGAATATGACCAACCTCAAACTGTACTATTTTTAGTCTTTATCTTTTATGTGTAATTTTTTGTGAAGGGACAAGTTTTCCCTTTATTTCTGAATGTAATACTCCATATGCCAGTGTAATAGAAATGAATTATTTTTGCTTTGGAGGTTTGTTGTGTTCGAAGTAATGTAGTGAACGAGGGGTAACTACCTCTAAAGCCAAGATGATTTAAAAGAGTTAATGATTTGCCCAACTCTAGAATTTTAGCCGAGATGTTTTATCCCGGCTAAAGAGTTGATGATTTGCTCAACTTTGAGGTTTTAGCCGAGATGATTTACCCCGGCTAAAAGAGTTGATGATTTGGTCAACGCTGAGGTCTTAGCCGAGATGTTTTATCCCGGCTAACGAGTTGATGAATTGCTCAACTCTGAGATTTTAGCCGAGATGATTTACTCCGGCTAAAAGAGTTGATGATTTGCTCAACTCTAAGGTCATAGCCGAGATGTTTTATCTCGACTAATGAGTTAATGAATTGCTCAACTCTGAGGTTTTAGCCGAGATGATTTACCCCGGCTAAAAGAGTTGATGATTTGCTCAACTCTGAGGTTTTAGCCGAGATGATTTACCCTGGCTAAAAGAGTTGATGATTTGCTCAACTCTGAGGTTTTAGCTGAGATAATTTACCCTGGCTAAAAGAGTTAATGACTTGCTTAACTCTGAGGTTTTAGTCGAGATGATTTACCCCGGCTAAAACAGTTGATGATTTGCTCAACTCTGAGGTTTTGGCCGAGATATTTTATCCCGGCTAACGAGTTGATGATTGCTCAACTCTAGAATCTTAGCCGAGATGTTTTATCCCGGCTAACGAGTTGATGATTGCTCAACTCTAGAATCTTAGCGGAGATGTTTTATCCCGGCTAAAGAGTTGATGATTTGCTCAACTCTACAATTTTAACCAAGATGCTTTATCCTGGTTAAAGAGTTGATGATCTATTGAACTCTAGAATCTTAGCTGATGTTTTATCCTAGCTACAGAGTTGATGATTTGCTCAACTCTAGAATTTTAGCCGAGATGTTTTATCCCGGTTAAAGAGTTAATAATCTGCTCAACTCCAGAATCTTAGCCGAGATGTTTTATCCCGACTAAAGAGTTGAAGATCTGCTCAACTCTTGAATTTTAGCCGAGATGTTTTATCCCGGCTAAAGAATTGATGTTTTGTACAGCTCATATTTATGCCGAGATGTTTTGCTCGCTCTATCCAACTGTCACATGCCAGGCAAGAATAGCGCGGTTGCAAGATGGACAACAGTAAAACATTGCAAGAGTACAAGCAAAATGAGAACTTTTCATTGATTGGAAAATTTGGTACATGTAGTGGGGCTTGTAGCCCGATTACAAAATTCAAACAAAAATTAAAAGAGACAAGTCTAAACTATGCTAACGGGGAGAGGTTGGCAGACTCATCCTCGCCTCCTTCTGTCGCGACCTCTAGGTCAACAACAGCAGCCTTTTCCTTCTCATCGAGCTCCTGCTGGCTACCCTCGTCCTCAGCTTCTTTTTCTACCTCCTATTGCAAAGCGTTGAAGACTTCGTTAGCGTAAAGAATCAGGTAGACCAGCAGGAAGGCCAGGGGAGGAAAAGCAAACACCTCGGTCTCAAATCCTTGGCTAAGTTTTTTGCAAGCGGCCTTCCAACCGGACTTCAAATAAATGTCCTTGGTGGCTTCGACTTGCTTGGTGTAGTTGTCCTCGGCCTCCTGGAAACTGAGATTGTTGGCCTCGTCCAAGGCGGCCTTCTTCGCTTCTTTTTTGGCTGCGAGTTGAGCTTTCAGCTCGTCTCTCTCTTGCTCGGCCTTGCCAAGCTGGCCAAAGAGTCTTGCGTTGTCAGCATTGGCTATTTCAAGTGAAGCCTTAGACCTCCCAAGCCCAGTTTCCAGATTCGTGACCAGATTGGTGGCATTGGTCACCTTTTTCCCAGGTTTATGGATCCGATCCATCACGAGATGTTGCTTCTGGATGGCCTGTAAAAGGACGTGTTAGAGTTCAAATAAGAAGAGTAACCATGAAAACACTTGAACAAATTTGAATAAACGTACAGAGCTCCTACCCGGGTCATAGATTTAACCGAGGACTTGACGAGCCGAGTGTCGGGCACGTGGTCACTGCCGGTCACGTCGCTCGGTAGAAGTAATGTTTTTGTCAGGTCAAAAACCAGGAGATGTTCTTTATCGCCTTTGACCGAGGCGTTGGCCGAGATCTCCTTACCCCGGTGTTTCAACGGTGGCTGCCATAGGGGAGTGGGCTCAGATCCCTTTGCCAGTTGCTCGGTTCTCAACTCGGCCACAAGCTTGGTAGTTGGGTATGCAGAACGAGGCCTTTTTCCCGCTCAGCGACTTTCTTTGCTGGTCGGAGCCGTAGTGGTCGACGCCAAGGCAATCACGGTCCCAGATGTTTGACCGGCTGTTGAGGTGGGCCGGGGGGGGGGGGAATGCTCGGTAACTTGGTTGACGTGGCGGTGATGAGATTCTTGATGCGGCTTCGTTTGGCCATTTCCTCTTCCTCAGTTAGTCGGATCAGGGGTACGTCCGGAAGCGTTGGATTAGGCGGTTGGGATGGTGCTCATAGAAAGTCGGTGACTCTACTTCTGTGAGGTGCCGTGTATCGATAGCTCGGTACGTAACCGAGAAGGTCGTGGCAATCTCGGTGATGATATTGTAGCACGGCTTTGAGGGCAGCCTCATTTGGGTTGAAGTAATTCGCTTGCAAGGCTTCGATAGCTGCAAGGAAAAGGGCAATTAGTACAAAATATTAAACGAAAGTAATTTGACCGATCAGTGAGCACGGCTTACATATTGAACCGAAGTTTTTGTTGATGTACCAGCCGGGCACATCAGCCGTCTCACAATTCCTGGACACCCAAAAGAAGTCGTCATCATGCATATCTTTATCCCGGGTGCCGGTTACCATCTTTTCCTTGCCCAGTCTAATCTTCAAATAGTAGTTAAACCCGTCGGCTGTGTGCCCGATGGTGTATTGGTGTAAGATCTCGGCTAACCCTAGGTTTAAGCCAAGCCGGTTGTTCAGCTTGGCTACCCCATTTATTATTCTGTATGTATTGGTCGAAATCTGTGTCAGCGCTAGCCCGGTACGCCTCAAGAACTCACACATTAGGGGATGAAACAGGAAGCGTAAACCTCCCTTGATTATGGACAGCAAGGTGAAGGGGCTAGTCTACCCCAAGGTATGGTGTCTTCTACACCAAGCTCGAGGTGGACGTCTTCAGGGACACCGTACTCTTCTTGGAACACGACTAGTGCTCCCGGCATGTTAACGAGGAAGCGGTAACGCCCCATGTGAAGCCGGCTTGTTTCAGTACGGCAGTTTTGGTTTGACAAAGTTTGGCTGCTCGGCCTTTGAGAGCCTTGGTGTTGGTGTCTGGTCCCCTAGGATTTTGCAGTAAAAGTCAAGTGTAAGTGGAAGCGCGGTCGCGCAAACGAGCTCGACTTTAGCTCGGACACATGAAGTGCCACATCACCTCGGTCACAATGGTATATCTTGAAGCTCGGTCACTCGAGCGGACCAGATATTAGCCCAGTCGAGCGGTCTAGCATTCTGTTACCTCGGTTCCTACACAAGTCTCACGAACTTGCAACTTGCTTGATTTTGGTATTTTTTGGGATCAAATGAAGACCTGGAGCCCGGTCTGCCCCAGATCCTCGCGTGTTCATCACAGAAGATGATGAACAGTTGAGGGAGAAAGGGTAGAGCTGGTTTTTGGGGCCTACATCCTAAGTTAACTTCATTCAAAGTCCTAAAACCTATTGTTACCAAGCCCTAGACTCAACTATGACAATCACAGGCCCAGTTGTACAGTAAGAACACGAGTAACAGAGGAAGAGCGGAGGAAAGTCAAAGACTTACAGGCTGGGGATCGGATGGTAGCATGAAGCAGTGGGACGGGGGCCCTTAGCGACAGTGAAGGTGTGGAATGTGCTTGCATGGATGCTGTAATCTCAATAGGATGAGCGGGAGCAAGACCTCTCAATCGCAAGGTGGTTTTACAGGTGAAGACGAACAAAACAAGAAGGGGAATGAGATGAGGGACGACGAGTATAAAAAGGAAAAAAAAAGTGCCAAAATTTGAACGTGAAGAGGTGGCGGGGTTAGATGTTCGAGGCTAATGAATGAATGACGCGTGTCTGTAATGATGGCAGCGTCAGTACTAAAGAGACAGGTTGGCAAGTCTAGGCACCGACCGAACAAGTCAAGAGACCGAGCAGGGGGATTAGTGCAGTTAATGTCTTGCGGTATAAGGCCAGGCAGAGGATCAACCCCGGCCGGAGCATGTAATCCCAGTCATGCTAGCGCGAACGGAATTAAGGGGCAATTGAGAGGAAGATTTCATAATTTGGCTTTGGGCTGTGGTAATGGCTGGGCTAAAATTGGTCCGAGCGTGTTTGGGCCGAGCTGGGTTAGGCCGATCCAGGGGGAGTTTGCTCGATTAAAGTCCAGGCCCAATTTGGCCGGGATGATTCTCTGCCAGCCCGGTTCGTATTGTTCACTCGGTGAGCAAGATCCTCCTCAGATCGGCCCAACCGAGCAAGAGCTCAGTCACAACGGAGGGCTACTAAGCTCGGTCATAACGGAGCTCGGCTAGGAACACTGTTTCACAAAGTAATACCGTGGTAGGAAGCTGGGGTAGCTCCGCGGGTTGTCCGTTCTTGCCAACGCCATTTGGCAGTTTGATTAGGTGGTGTTTAGCTATATTTGTGCTGACACGTGGGAGAGCAGGTTAGGAGAGCAGGTCCACGCGTCAAAGAGTGAATGGTCATAGAGGTACGCGTAGAAAGTATATAAATGTGACTGCACCCCCCATGCGGAAGATGGAACATCTTTTGGTAAGAAAACGCTAACACATTGTCTTCTCTCTCTTCTCTCTCTTTGAGTGTGAGCTTACTTGACCGTCAGAGGGGTTTTCCGGCAACGCACCGCCGGGTAGCTCACCTTCATTGTGTTCGCAAGTCGATCGGAAGAAGGAGCAACTTGGACACGAGGAATACGGGTGATAACGAATATTTGGCTCTCGTACAATAATTGTCAATGAGAGAGAAATAAAAAGAGAAAGAGAGAGAGATAAAAGAGTGTAAAACTCTTCCAGATGTGCTTCAAAGAATACTACTGTTTTTTGTTGCTTGGTTCAGAGTAAGTGATTTTCAAGGGTTTGCTCTGTTTTGGGTTTTTTTTTTTTTTTTCCTCTTCTGATAAGCCTTTTCTTTTCCTAGTTTTGTCAACAAAAGGGTGTGTGGAAATAGCTATGTATCAGCCATTTAGTCGTCGAAGAGATGGGGATGTGAAGTGTGATGTCTTGGATCTGAAAACTGCCGTGAAAGATGGGATTTTAGGTGGCGGAGGTAGGACTATCTGCGGCGGCAGCGCCACCTGCGAGAAACTCGATTTTAGCTACCATCACCATCGATCGCAACCCTCCTCTGTGTGTATGATCTATCTCCTTCTCTTCTTCTCTCTCTGTGTTGTTTTTTTTTGGTTTTGTTCATCAATGGATTCTCTCTCCTCTCTCTCTCTCTCTCCCAAGCCTCCCATGCTTCAGAGACAAAAGAGAGATAAAAAAAAATGCCAAAACGATATCGTTTTGGCACCTCGAGCCATTCGAGCCAACTCATTTTCGAGGTACATAGCAGAGTTGTGGCATTAATTACGTCAAAATTTTTTTTATTTTTTTTTTTAGAGTTGACGATTATGTGCCCAATGTCATTACTACGTGTACTTCCACCTTACCCGACAATTTTATTAAAAAAATCACATTTGTTCCTTTCTACTTTATTTTTTAGGGAATGACATTTTATACTCTGTTAAGAAAAATTTCAAACACAAACAAACAAGTTTGCAAATGGGCACATGGCAAAAACTACATACAAATATAAAATATTGTATTAACATAAAACTTGTTTGAACAAATACAAATTGTAATTTACAGTCCATGTTTTGTCTCAACAATATCAAACACAACAAAATAGACTCAATAAATGGAAAACAAATTGACCATCCACCAAAACTCACAGGTCAACGTGGAGCTGAAGCAGCAAAATCACACAGCTTCTTCAAACTCTTATCCTCAAAACCTACCGCATCGCCTTAAAGCAAAAAACCACATTCATATACAAGAGACAGACTCAATGTATTGGAAGGAATCAAACCAGGAATACATAAAAGAATCCCCATTACCATCACAATGCTCTGCACCAACATCACATATCTTCTCGAAATTCTTATCACCAAGATTGTACCGTAAAATCTTACCCGGTATGTGCAGGACCATAAACGAGTCCTCGTCGTCTTTTTTCTCTCGTACAAGCAAAAGTATAGTGAACATGTAATACATTGTGTCCCCCAAGATGCTCTGCATCATCTGGGGAAACGCAACTCCAACTGAACCAAGATCAACATGGTACTTCACAAAACAGCCAGAGTAATCTTTCTCTATCTCATAAACATCGAATTGAATCCTTGGACCGTATATCTCAACAAAATGCAAATGATCGTTCGACTCCCCATAATACCTAAATGGCCTCCTTTTCCAATCCCGGTGAGGAATCCGAGGCATTGGAATAGTTCTAACACGCTCGTCCTCCATGTTGAAATACAATGAGTCCCCCAATGAGTTGAACCAGTTAATCGCACCGTTCCAATAGACCCCGCTAGAAAATTCAGAATTTCGATTAGCAGTGAAAGGTTCGCCACATGCCCTCCAAGAGCCGGTCTCAGATGAGTAAATCTCAATTCGATAATAGAGGTTGTTCTGATCAGACTCAACCGACAAAACTAAATCATCACAATCAACAAGCCAAACGCAGACAACTTTGTAGTGAGGTGATCTTGACGGGTCAAACACTAAATTCATACCCTTATGGCCATCACGGGGTTGAGGAAGAGACTTGAATTGCTTGGTGGTGGGATTGAGGATATGATAGAGAAATTGATAGTCGCCTTCAAGGTTGGAATGGCTAGAACAACATAATAATCCATGGCATGAACTCAAAATTTCTTTACCTGATAGACTTGGAATCGTTGTGAGAGGTTCTAAGTAAGCATCATCATCGCCATCGCTTGGATTTTCATTGTTTTGAAGAGGGATGAAATTGAGTTCCCGATTGCGACGTCTCATGGACGAGTACAAGAATAGGCCGGAGACAAAGCTGGAGTTGGGATTCCGACAACGTGCAAAATGGGGATTGATGATGAGAGAGAGCCAGTGTTTGGATACGGACTTGAATCGCAGGAGTGATTTTACTGGTAACTTTATGAGAATTTGGATTAAGATGCCATCATTGACGGCAACTTTATCTCTGGGGGATGAGTGCACAGACATGAGGGACTTGGGGGAGTATGTTTCAATCTTGCTTCAACTCTCGGTATGTGGCTTGAATTATCTTTTATCAATCAGATTAAGCTATTGTATATAGAACTTGGTTTTGTGAGTGTGTTTTGATGAGTGCTCTCCGTTTCAAACATTGCGCGGTAAATATTTGAGACATTGACAATGATAGGTTGCATGTTGAACAAGGTCAGTGGTGTTTGTTCCACACAAGTGGTACACTTTTCCCAATCTTCCACAGGAAATTTCCACATTCTCTGTTTGGCAAGCACGAAAACGAGGGTATGACGGAAAAAGTAAGGGTACTGTAAAGCAGAATTCTTTATGGCTAAGGTTTCGGGAAATGAATTGGCATCGAGAATATTGAGCGGCCATTTGGAAACAAACTAAAAAAAAAAAAAAAAAGTTAAAAGTCAGCTTTTAATTTATTTTGGGTTATATTATCTCTTATATAAAAAAGTTTAAAAAGTCAAAAAAATCAACTTTTAACCAACTTTTCAAATTATCGTGAGTGATATTGTTCTAAATTTTTTTTGAAGGGTAATGCTGGACACCCAAAAATTCTACCAAAATTTCTACCAAATATCTCATATGGATGTGTGATCCACACCATGTGGGTCCCATACCCATGTGAGACATTTGATAGAAATTTTAATAAAATTTTGAAGATCTCTAGCATTTTTTATTTTAAAGAGATTATTTCATTTTTACCCCTATACTTTGTCACGATTTTCAATGACCCCCATACTACTTCTATTTTCACGCGTACCTCCATATTATGTGAATTCCAATCAATTTTACCCCTGCCGTCTATTTCCATCAAGGTGGCAAAATAAAACGGCTTGGCTGAGCACAATCAGTTACATACATTAGAGTTGCTTAGAATTCCCTAAATCGCAATTAGTGTTTTTAATTTGCTCTCGAAATTCTGAAATCAAAGTTGAGAGTGAACAACAACTATGAAATCACATTGAAATCAAAGGTTGGACGATGGGTTGGGTGCTAAGAGAGAAAAATAACGATGGAGAAAGAGAAACACCTATATGGTATGTATGTTTTTTTTTAAAAGTTATTTTGTATTGTTGTTGGAAATCGCATGTGTTTGATGTTAATATTATTTTAGAATGGTCAAATCTTTGTTTATTTGTATATGACATGGATATATTAATGAAATTTGTTTATGTTTGTTTCGGTTTCAGCAGTTTTACTTTAAGAAAATCTTTGTTTGTATTTGTTTGAAATTAATGAACACATTAAATCTTTGTTTTGTATTTCACATGGATGACTACTTGTTTATTATTTATCTATCTCTAGTGTAATGTAATAGTATTTTATCATTGTAAATTCCATTGAATAGTAGTGTTAATGACAATTTTCCAATACAAAATGCAGAAGAAGGATATGGGTATTTTACAATCAAAATGCATCATGGAGGTGTGGTTAGGTATAGCCCACAGAGGGTTTACAGTGGTGGTATGGTAAGTCATTTTCACTTTTATCATTCATATCAAATTTCCATTACAAAGTTGTGTTGTATGGCTAGGGAATTAGGACATAGGCCAAGTAATAACTATTATAATAAGGTTAGTGGTTATGGTGGGATGTAGTTACTAAAATCTGATGCTGGTGTATTGATGTTGGACACATATGTAGATGAAAATAGAGTAATAAATGTTTATATAGGACACAATTTGGATGATTATGTACGTACACAAAGAAGTCAAGTAGGCTCTAGTGTAGAAACAAGTAAGGTTAAAGGGGTAGTTCTTGATGTTGAATTGGAGGAAGATGAAGATAGTGATGCTTATGATCCTGACTAGTCAGACTCATCCTCGGATGAGTCTAAAAAATAAAATGATAGTGACTATGAGTAAGGTGATTATGATGGTTTATATGATAAGCATGTTGACAAAGATGTGGAATTTGGTGGTTTAAGTAGTAAGGATGCTATGGGTGATGTGGCTGATGAGCTAAGAAGCCTTCATAGCTCCTCCGATGAAGATACTCATTGCACTAGGATTAAATACCTTGTTTTCAGTGAGATTGACATGCATAATCCTACATTGCAACTTGGCATGGAGTTTAAAACAAATGTGTTGTTTAGAGATGTCGTGAAAGAGTATGCTATTAAGTGGGGCAAACAAAATCACATTTACTAAGAGTGACAAATAGTGGGTTAGGGCAGAGTACAAATGTAGACGTCCCCGAACGTCCCGGGAAGGAATCCCATTTTGTTCATTTGGGCTTACTACAGTTCAGGACTCAATGTCACGGTCCTGTATCTAATCTCGCAGAGTGCAATGCAATACCAATGAATCATCAAAGAGTCCAAATCCAGCAAATCGTTTTTAAAAACAGATTTTTTTGAAAGAAGTGCCAAACATGGACTGCTTTGCCAGATACAGAGTCGCCACCTAAATATTTATTTTGGGAGAATTTAGGAAACCCTGACTCGTTGCCTAAGGCCACGTGTCCGTCATCACCAAAGTTGCCTCGGCTTGGAAACTTGGGTATGATTGGGGAAGGTCACTTCGTGAGCACCCCCGCTCGCCCGATCAAAGGTCGGCCTCTACTAACCATGATATCGAGTTTTGAAAACATTATGTGCTCTTATTCTGCTTATTAGCCTAAAATTACTATGTGATGCGCACAGCATACAAGTATAGACTAGATTACCTAAGTTGGAACAAAACATCGCATATCTGTTTGTTTTGAAAATGGATTGAAGTTTGCTACTCGCACGTAGGCTAAAACACGGGTTTCGACGAATTATTCCAACTCAAGCAACCCAACCTTCACCCACAGGCATTTAGGCAGTTATATCACATAAGCACATAGCCACATGGTAAGCATGCTATCATGGCAGTCACTCACACGCATGCAAGGATGCTAAAGCATAAACACTCACCGAGTACTCCAAGCCAAAGAAAGAAGCCAATTAGAAATCATGCATGAATCCTAACTATGCTGAAATGCCTAATGCAACACATGCAAAAATGCAGCTAAAATAGGCTCGACTATTCTAAAATGGCATATGAAATGCAACAACTGATACACATATTCGACATGGAATTGAAATACGATGCAGTTAGCATGATGCGCCGAGCCTGGTGCATGCAAGATAGATGAATGGATGCAAACATGAGAGCATAAGTATACTAATTGAAACGTGCCCTAAAACTAACCATCATAAGTTGGTAAATAAAAGGGAGAAAGACGTGGGGTTGGAAGACATACATCATACATACACACGCTTATTACAACATTGCCCTCCTCGGAGGGTCCGAATAAATAATACACAACCGAAAGAATAACGAATTACAGCTAATTATTACATAACCCTAATTAATTAACAAATTAACTAAGATAAATAAGCTAGCATGCAAATATAAATAAAAACGGACTGCCTCAGCTCTGTTCCGAATGATAGTGATGCATGCATGCTCGGGCCGCCTCGTCGGGAAATCCATCGCGATGCCCCGATTTGCCTCTGTTTGCGACTGGTCCCGGAATACTGTACAAAGCTCCAGAAGGCTTCTTGACCAGTTTTTTCTTTCTTTGGTTTCGGTTTCTTTGCCAGAGCAAGAAAGGGGCATGGCAAAGTATTTTCAACATATGTATGCATGACCACTCTCCCGGTCATTGCATGAGCTCTAGGGAGTGTAGTCCTTGATTCTCGTGCCACCAATCACGCATCTCGATGCATGATGGCCGAGGAGTCGAATTGCACGACTCAATGTGAAATGAGTGCACACATAAACACAACAAGGCCTAAACTTCATCATGGGTAATCCGGAGTGTCGGCGACCGAGAATCGAGGTACGTCTCGTCACTTGGAGTACGAAATGTCCCTCGTTTCTCATGTTTGGACTAAACCCTATTCCAAACACAATGCAATACACATGGCATGCACGATGCGACTCGGACTATGCAACCTAAATGCAATGCGACTAAATGATGCAAACATGCAGAGAATGACATGCAAACGTGCTACTAGCATACACAATGCTATGAACTACATGGCATACTCGATGCAGGACACCTTATGCAACAATATGACAACATATGATTAGCATACACAATGCGAATATCAAATGGCATACTCGATGCAACGAACTACATGGCATGCGCAATGCTATGACTAGAATGGCATACACAATGCAAGATGGACTTAAACCAAGATGGGTGAGCCTCAGCCACACCTAAATCAGTGGCCAAACATTATGGAATGAAAGGTAGGAACACTCATGCAAACATGCCCGATGTAAGGGACCGAACCTAAGGCATCAAATGCCACTCTACCAAAGCATGGCAAGGGATGAAACATGGCATTCAATCACACATTTTCCAGCTCTGAAATGATATGCAAGATGGTCTCGAATCATGCAAATATGTCACACAATGCATGCTAGATGGCTCGAATACCGAAACTAGTGAAGTGCGTTACACTAGAGGTACACAAAGCAATGCACAAATGGAAAAACCAGTCCCAAACAGACCCTAGGCAGGTCCAAGATAGTGGGAAAATGGCCTAAAAAGATGGCTCAACATGCATAGAAATGAAACTCATGCAATGGTCCAAAAAAGAGGCAAACTAGCACGACTCTCAAACGCATTTAAAAAGTGGAAAATATGGGAATATGGCATACATGTAAGCTCTGAAATATGATGCACAATGGTCCTAAAACATGGAAACACCTCAACATAAGCATGCAATAGGGCCCACAACACAAAGCTAGGCAAGAGTATTGAACTACAACCATGCATAGCAAGCATCATTTGACCATGAGGCATAAAAACAGAGCTAAGGCAGTCCAAAACATGCACAAAATCAGTTTAAGGAATGGCCAAAAAGTGTTGGATTCATAGACCATAATAGCATGCAATACAAGCTAGTGAAGAGGGTTTACACTACAAGTATATGGAGCATTCAAGAGGTCACTAAACCAACAAAATTCAGAGGTATGACATGCCAAATAAAGCCCAAAAACCCACTGAAATGTGGTCTACGCATGCAAGAATGATAGGCCCCTGTGGTAGGCTATAAAGAGGGTTGTTCTACACATGCAAGATGAACACCCAAAACGGCAAAATGTGCTCTAGACAGAGCCTATGTAGGTCCTAAAACCCACCAAAAATGGCCTGAAACATGGCTTGGAAGTATGCAAATGAGGGCTCCTTTGTTAGGCCAAATATGCTAGTAAACAAGACAAAGGGTGAGAGGGTCACCCCTCTCTGATTTTGGTGCTCAAAACAACATAATAACCACTGAAAATCTGTTGGATTTCAGTAGTCAAAAGGGCCAACAAAGCTCAACACAAAGGCCCTAATGCGTGGCTCAAAACAAAGGGAAATGAAGCATGCAAGGGGGTAGATGGCCCCCAACATAAAAATGGTCTTAAACAAACATGTTAAGAAGCTCAAAATAAGACTTTTTTCAGTTTATGACAAAGCTCAAATATGCTTGCAAGTATGGCTAAAAGATGAAGCAAAACAATGCTAAGAAAAGGGAAAGAGAGTGTTACCCTTGTAGCCAAAGGGACCAGCAGCTTCTGGACCAAAATAGCACACCTTCAACCTCTGAAAACCAGCTTTAAGGTGCTTAGGTTGATGTTGGAGGTGTTAGGCTAAGAGGTGATATGCAAAGGGCCAAGATCAAGGCTCTTTTGGAGGCTAAAATATAGAGACAAGGAGAGATATATGTGTATGCCTCAAACCAAATTCTCAACCCTTACAAGGGAAGAG
Organism: Camellia lanceoleosa; assembly: GCA_025200525.1. NCBI lineage: Eukaryota > Viridiplantae > Streptophyta > Magnoliopsida > Ericales > Theaceae > Camellia > Camellia lanceoleosa. The sequence continues at coordinate 61,505,800 of CM045758.1, read as the reverse complement.
GGGCCTTCCCTTTATAGAGCCAAAGGTCTAAAGCTTCTTCAAGAAGCTTAAAACCAAGGTTAAACATCCTCCATACACGTGTATGGAGGATGCAATCTGTGGCTTCCAGCTGGCACAGCTGGCACCAACTCTGTGAGACAGAAAAGGAGAAAGCTGGCTGACCAGTTCAGGTGGTCGGCCAGCCACTCCCTCTGGTCGGCCGACTAGGGTCAAAAGGTTCAGCTAGTCGGTGGCCTCCTAGGGTGGTCTCCAAGCTGAAAGCAAGCCAGTGGTATGGTGGAGACCAGTCAAAAGTGGCTCAAAAACCAAGGAGATCAGCTTCCTGACAAGAAAACCAGCCGGCGGGAAAAAAGGTGGTCTCCAAGATAAAAGGTGGTCTCCCACCCTTGTACCACCTTCCAAACAATGAAAATAGGGTCCATACCAAAAATGAACCAAGACGGATGCAAAACGAGGGTTCGGAGGCCAAAACGCGCAGCAATGGGTGCCCAAAACCGATCATACATCGAAAGTGGCGTGCGACCACGAAGGTGGTCTCCTGGGCCACAGTGTCCCTCTAGAGAGAGGAAATAAGTTGTGTGCCAAAAACCGGAGCAAACGGGGAAAGTTAAGCGGTCCCAAACCGAGGTGCACGGCTGACGGCTCCAAAAATCGGAAACTAGTCTCCAAACGGGAAAAGCGGCCTACGACCACAAAACGTAGCCTACGGCCACTGAGAGATGGTCTATGAGACCTCTCCCTCCCTTCTGGAAGAGAAAACAGGACCTGGTTTGCAAACCAAGGCAAAGCCTAAAAGAGTCCTGAAGTCCGGAGGTAAGGCTCCCAGCCGAGACTCTGAAACCTCAGAACGAGCACAACATGCACAATCACCGAGCGCTCAATCGATGACGTCTGAGTCTTAAGGTCAGTCAAAAATGGGGTGTCTACAGTTGCCCCTCTTTGATAGAACTCGGAAGACAAACGTGACGGGAGTGAATGTCAAAGCCTAGAGACAACGCATTTTTGACAAGGCCAAAGACTTAGACAAACAGGCAAGATAAATGAAGAGATGTGCCTGTAGGCGTGCCCGCAGGCAGGGGCAAAATGCAAAACGACATGCAGAAAGCTGAACGTAACTCACGATTATGCATAGCAGCAAGCTGTAATGAAGCAAATATTCACAATAAATGCAACAGTTTTAAGCAAGAATGCAAAGCAAAACTACATTTCATGCAGTAAGGAAGTATGAGAATTACAATTCTCGCTACGTCTCACACGGAGAAGATACAATACCTGTGCGGCTCGTCTGGTGGCACCAGCTTCAAATGAACCATACATACAATATTGTGCCTGCAAAAGAAAGAAACTTAACAAGCATAACATAGTTAGCAACATATGTTCAATGTTACATCAAACGCAGACAAACATGGTGCCGATGGAAAAGTGCATCGTAATGCAAGAGAAACGAGCGTGGCAACGCAAGTTAAGCATGGAGGGCATGACAATACCAATGAAACGTGCGTAACAATGCAAGTGATGAGCATAATGATGCCAGTGACATGCATAACAATGCAGGATAAATGCAACTTCAAAAGCGTATTTGAAACAAAACATCGAGCAAGGAAATGTAAGCCTCGATAAGGGCAACTCAAATGTGACCTTCGGTTTACCTCTCGGAGGGGGCGCAACGTACTCAAAAAGGATACACCTTGCTCTTGGCGAGTAACGACGAACCACACGTCGAAGGTTGGATTTGAAGTTCCCGCGAAAGGATTCCGCGCCGAAAAGTGCACTTTCCTTGTACATTCTCGAGAGCCGGGGACTCCGATCACCACCAAAATTTACAGAGAGAACAAAGAGGCATTGGAAACCACCCAGGAGGGCCACCGACCACCCTAGAGTGCCACCGACCAGGTTTGGTGTAAAGAGGGTGGTCGGCCTACTACAAAAGCTAGTCGGCTGACCACTTTGCCAAAAACAGGGGTAGTTTTGTCCTTTTGCAATTGTTTCTTTAAATACACTTGTCCCAATCACTATTCCTCACAACCTTAAGGCCGAAATCAGCTCTCCTCCCTTCCTAGACCATTTTCTCTCTCAGATCTACTCTTTATACCCGTTTTCCAACGCCCCACGCAAAGTTGTTTCGCAAAATCTTTCAGTTTTCTTCACTTTGGACCGATTAAAATTTGATTCCGGAGCTTCTTTCTCCATTTTCACCACTTGAGGTAAGTTTGTCTCGACATTTGGAACATTTTCTCAGGAGTTGACTTTTGTTGACTTTTTCATTTCTTGAGAGTTGACTTTTGTTGACTTTTTTCAATTTTGGCTCATTTTGCTCATTTTTGCTCCTTTTCGCAGATTTCTTGAAATGGTGGGTCATTTCTCTCATGGAGGAGGTCCTCCAGGTGCCGAGGGTGAGCCGGCCATCATGTCCTTGCCTCCGAGGATCCGCCCCTTTGATCCCGAGAGGTACGACCCTCCGGAGCACATCCTTCCCGTGAGTACTTTCTACCATTTTACGGTTTTGATCGCCGGGCGCCCGCAGATCTGCTCTTACGGGAGCCAGAGTCCCACCTCTCTCATTAGGCACGAGAGGTAAGTAATTCATTTTTACATTTTCTGCAATGTATTCTGCATTTCTTGCGCATTTCATGCTTATGTATGCTTATCTGCTTGTTCCGAACACATTTGCGCACCATACTTCTGCTTATTTTAGCAGATATCTCACAGCACAGAATTCTGTTGAGTTGGCACACAGCTTGTTCTGAACACTTAGTCTATAACATAGCATTCTGTTTGCATTTTGAACACACAGCTCAAGCACCTGAATTTCTGAACACACAGCTTAAATTTTTGTCGTGAACACACAGCCCACAGTTTTTGAAATCTGAACACGCAGCTCACACACTTCAATCCTGAACACACATCTCATATACTTTATGTTGAACACGCAGCTCACATACTTCAATTCTGAACACAGCTCATATACTTTATGTTGAACACGCAGCTCATTCATTGCATTTGCACACAGCTCATACTGAACACGCAGTCCACAACATTGTATCTGATTTGATTTGCACACAGCTCGTACTTTCATTTTGAAACTGAATACATTTGTTCATTCTAAATGAAGGTATCTTCTCATGTTACACGAGGCTATGGCTCGATCATCGCCAGGGAGTGGTACGCAGAGCTACCAGAGTCCGTTTGCGATCTGGTTGACCAGGCAGGGTTTGGACCCTTCTGCGCGGGGATATCACGTTATCCTGCGAGCAGGACCCTGATGGGGGCACTCGTGGAGAGATGGTGGGATACCACCAACTCGTTCCACTTCTCAACTACCGGGGATATGACGATGACCCCGTTCGACTTCGCGATGCTGACGGGCCTTGATTCGGCTAGCCGACCGGTCCCCTATGACGAGGATATGGGCGAGTAGGAGGCTGCCTGGATTTATCTGTTGGGAGCTCGCCCACCGATTGACTGATCTTCGGGCAGAGTCAGGTACACTTGGTTTTCCACACATTTCAGAGAGATTGTGCCTGAGACTCTCGAGGAGATAGAGCAGTACGCTCGAGGGTTTTTGATGTTCCTCCTCGGGACCACTTTGTTCTCCGATAGGGGGAACACCGTTGGACTTTATCTGCTGAGTGCTCTGGTAGACCTATCACAGGTCAGCCAGTATGATTGGGGTGGCACCGGCCTTGCTACCCTCTACTGCTACATGAGTGCGACCTCCCGCGGACGGGGGAACATAGTCTGCGGCTATTGGAGAGCTTGGGAGGTACTTTTTGCCCTCTTGATTTACATTTCTGCTTTTCATTATCTGTACACTGCACACACGGCACACTTTACATTCTGTACTTTGCACTCCGCTTTTAGCATTCTGCATTCTCTGTACATTCTGTATTCGCATTCTGCACTCAACATTCTGTACTTTGATGGCTATTGCCCTATTTTCCACAGCTATGGGTTTTTGCGTACTTTCCGACGCTAGCCCCGGAGCTCGAGGTGGAGGCGCCTCTTGTGATTCCTTACTCGCTCGTATTTGAGGGCCAGTACCGGCCAAGAGCTCGGGAGACTCTGCCCTACTTGTGGTAGTTCTTCGATACAGTGCAGACGACTGAGGTAATTCAGAACTCTTAGTTCTTCATGTTTTCATCTTTGATTCATCTTGCACATTTACGATTTCTAATCGGCTTATGCATTGGTTATCCGCAGATCACATGGCAGCCCTAGGCGCCCTTGGGTGGAGATACCCGATTTCAGTTTCCTGGGGCATGGACTGCTTCTCGGTATAGGATCCTATTTGAGGGGCCAATTGGCAGGGCCTGGTTTCTGGGGGACCGTTTCATGTGCCAGACGATGGGCTACCCCGAGCAGAGTGTCCCCGCAGCACCTCTAGACGACATGTGGTCCACTGAGGGACTCACTCCCCAGGAGGTTGATTTGGTTATGCTGTGCACTGATGTAGTTCTACATTTGGAGGAGGGGGAGTACGCGACCTACCGTCATACATACTTGATGCCCCTATTGACAGGTGTCCGCACTCCCACGAGGAGGTCTGCTGGCATGCCATCATCGAGTCGAGTCCGGGCTACAGATGCTTCTTCGACCAACAGGGCTGGTACATCGAGAGGTGGGGCTGGACTAGTTCCTCCGATTCCTCCGACTTATCAGCATGCCGGGTGGCCAGATCTTCCGACTGAGTTGACTGGATGGCGATACGGGTCACCTTACTCGATTCTATTGGAGCCCCCAGTTCCTGATCACCGATACGTCAGAGACCCTGACTCGCCACTGGTATGCTTTACAGTTTTGATTTATCACTCAAATATTTGGACATTTATTCATTCACTGATAACTTGCACTTGCATCTGCAGCCCCCCATCGAGTACATGGATAGGATACTCGAAGTGATGGCCTCGCTCGAGGGCATGGTTCTGCGGAGGGAGACACAACTATTCATTGCCGGCGTCTCGGTGCTTTTCAACTTTCTTGCATTTATCATACTTCTGATGACATGTTGTATTTACGCATTTCACTGTATTGATTGACCGCATGTGTAGCATTCTTGTAGCATTCATATACTATATCTGCATGCATATACTATACCTAACACACACCACATTCATATACTATATCTGCATGCATCCACTCTATGTAGCATTCTTGTCTCTGCATCTGATATACATGTTGGCTAACGTACTCAAATTGCGCTCTTCCTTTTCAGATGCCTCCGCTACAGACTGAGCCACAGGCCGGACCATTTAGGCCTTCTCGGGGAGCTGGGAGAGGGGGTTCAACTCGCAGCCGAGGTGGACGTAGAGCGCCTGTCATAGAGGAGGAGTCCAGCGAGGAGGAGGAGCCTGCGCATCCCCAATCAGAGACATCCGCTGACAAAGAGGATGACTCTAAGTCCGGTTCTGAGGGCGAAAGTGACGCCGAGGAGGGTTCCAAGGACAGTAGCTCCAATTCAGATGATGATGATGGTGCAGAGGTTATTCTGCAGAAGAGGACGAAGAGGGCCTCTTATTCCTGCGCTTGATAGCACTAATGCAGTTGGTTCCTGCTTTATTTTCCTTTTTTTACTAGTAGTTGTAGCACATTGTACATTGTTAGGCAGTTTTATTTTTTGTAAAAACTTGTACCCTTGTTGTAAAATGTTGTAACAAAGGAAGCATGATGGAATGAAACAGCTTTTTGAAAAAGTGTTGTATTTTATGTTCTTAGCATCGCATCGCATCATTTTGCACAAAAATGAGATTGAATGAAAATTGAGCATCGTACATTACCAAGTCAGGTAGTGAACCGACGCAACAAACTAAACAACTCAACTTACTAAGAAACAACAAAACCTTAGCAAGTTTACAACTCGATAAACAAAACACGACAATGTTGATAAACAGGAGAGTAATAACTCGATGTACAAAGACTCGATGACTCGATAAAACTTAACAACTCGACTTGATAAGCGAAACTCAACAACAACTCGATAAACAAAGCTCGACAACAACTCGATAAACAAAACTCAACGACAACTCGATAAACAAATGCAATTCGGACAAAACGGGCGATGGAATGTGTCTGAAATAGAGGGAAACATGGACCTTCGATACTCCCAACACATGGAAAAGCAAGGAGCCCTCTTTTAGAAGCTAGGACAAGACCAAAGCCCTGCTTTTCTCCATGGCCGACCACCCAAGGAGGTTGGCCGACCAGCTGCTTTCCTTGGAGACTAAAGGGGTGGTCGGCCTACCAGAAAAAGTGGTCGGCCGACCACCTGGTATGGCGATCACCAGATTTTTGACACGTGTCCCCAAACAGTGCCTTATCCTCTATAAAAGTTCTAGCTTCATGGTTCTTTCATTTCATTTTAGTTTTGCATCAAAATGGAGGCATTCCTCATCGAAAATCTCGCAGCTTGGATTGCTACTTTAGATGGCTCGGAAAAGTTGAACTTCCGGGGCTTCGGCTTGAATGCACTATTCATGTTGAGCCGCACTCCGCTGCATCTTCCTTTTCTCCATGCTGCGGCGAGGTTTTGGAATCCGGTAACACATGTCTTTAGCTTTCGCGGGCAAGAGATGTGTCCAACCTTCAAAGATTTCCAAGCTTTGATGGAGTCCGAGCGTAATGAAGAGATCTCCCCCCAGCTCCGCTTCGGCCATGCCCAAGCCTTGGGATGAATGTGTGGGCTCACTATGCACAACGCTCGAGCTTTGATTTGTGACAGAATGCTGGATATTCCAAGTTTGATTCATTGATTTTCCGACGCCGGTAACCGCGGTGACCATCATTGGCAAGGCTTTCGGCGACATGCCCTTTGCTTGTGCATGCTATCTCATTTCTTGCTTGCCTCAGGTTTCAAAGGATCTAGTATCTGGTTGATTGGGGTTGCTCAAGGCTTGAAAGAGGGGCAAGAGCTGTATTGCCATGGCATTAGCCGAGACGTTGATGGGCTTGGATGCTTTTTATCGCCGAGAGACGACTAGATTTGCGGGGAGTCCATTACTGCTGCAGGTAATGTTTCCCGCCCAATCTCACATATATATTGCTCACATCACTTGGCCCTCAAGCTCGGTTTTTCTCACAAAGCCCTTTTCTCACTTTTCTCTCATCGTACATCTCTCTATTATTTAATCTCTCATTTTCCATCCCTCTCCAGGTGTGGTTGATGGATAAGTTGCAAGTTGTGGACTCTTGCCCAGCGTACTCAGCTCGGGACTACTTCTTCCATCAACATCTAGTCGATGCCCTGGAAGAGGGATGGTGGTTCGATTGGATGTGCAATTTGTCTGTAAACCGCATTGCTTGGCGCTGTCCTTGGCTTAATCTACCGGCAATGAGCTACAGCACGTCCCGGCAGACTGGGGTTCAATTGATTGGTCTGACGCATTGTGTGTTTTACTTTCCTTTCTGGTTCCAGTGCCAGTTCGGCCATGATCAGACTTGCCCGCCAGAGGGGATAGAGTACCCTGCTGCATTCTCGGTCCGAGGCACACAATTTGCTCAGTATGCCACAGCATGGAGGACGAGAGAACTCCTAGCCCTCGCTCTCATTTTCAGTTGCACTTTGTCTGATGAGTGCATAGATTGGCTCAATGAAAAGACACAGATTGGGCCCACTTTGGCGTCAGAAGCTTCAACCAGCTCTAGGAGGGGGCGCAGGAACACTTGACTTAGCTATGCCCCAGATTTATTGCATTATCAGTACTTTCAAGTTTTCTTTATGAATGTAACCAAAAGCAACTTCAATTTGTATGCAAGAGCAGGAGGACTCTGTATTGAAATCAATAAAATTGAAGATTATGGGTACTGAAAGTTTTCCGCTTTGGTCCAAAAATGGTCTAAGTTGTAAAAAGATTAATTTGAAAAAAACCAACTTTTATTAAAACTTTTCAAAACCATTTTCGACATGGATCAGAACTGGACACGCCTGAGATCTGTCACTGAGATGCACAACCCCGGATCCCAGCAACTGGAAAGTTACCCCTAGTCTGAATAGCATTGTACCGGAGATCACAACCGAAGCTCTTGAATGCTGAATAGACAAAGATGACAGAGATGATTAAATGGACAAAGTTGATCGGGGAAAAGTTTATGGATGAACTTCAGGATGAAGTTGCCTACGTATCCCAAAGATGGGAATCAAGCCTTACGTATTTCAGGCTCAGGTTCACTCGTGTATTAACCCTCACCTTTTACGCTCTAACTTTTGTCAAGGCCGCCCTTTGCGGGTTTTCAACCTTGCGAGCTCAGTTTTTATAATTTCCAATTTTTCATGCTCTAACTTTTGCCTAGGTCGCCCTTTCGGGTTTTCGCCCTAGCGAGCCTCTCAGGGGTAATATTTCTTCAACTTGTCCATGTTGATCGGCTGTGAGAACTCTAGGCCATCTAGGTCCATCAGAACGACAGCTCCACCTGACCAGATCGACTTGATGATGTAAGGACCAGTCCAATTGGGTCTGAACTTGCCCCTAGGGTCGTGGATGGGAGCTCGCTTGTCTTTGAGCACCAAATCTCCTTCTTTCAAATTCCTGGACTTAATTTTCTTGTTGAAAGCTCTGGCAATTCTGCGCTGATAACCTTGAACATGGTACAGTGCTTTCAATCTTCTTTCATCAAAGAGCATGAGTTCTTTAAATCTACTCTGCCGCCAATCTGCTTCGGCTATCTGACACTCAGCCAGCACTCTCAACGACGGAACCTCAATTTCGAGAGGTAGAACGGCCACCATTTCATAAACTAATGAATATGGAGTCGCTCCAGTAGATGTTCTAATTGAAGTTCGGTAGCCCCACAGAGCAAATGGCAACTTATCTGGCTAGTCCCGGTAGGTTTCCACCATCTTCAGCAAAATGTGTTTGATATTCTTGTTGGCGGGCCTCAACTGCTCCATTGGTCTGTGGCCGATATGTGGATGACTTATGAAAAGCTACGTTATATTTTTCCAAAAAGTCAATCACTTCCTTGTTGAAATGGGAACCGTTATCTGAAATGATCTCGTTCGGGACCCCGTAGCGACAGATGATGTTGTTTCTAATGAATTTCGCAACATGTGAAGCCTTCAACACCGCATAAGATTGGGCCTCAACCCACTTTGTGAAATAATCTATCGCGACCAGAATGAACTTATGCCCATTAGACCCCTTCGGAGTGACAACCCCGATCACATCGATTCTCCAAACTGAAAATGGCCATGGCAAAGTCATATTGTATAGCTTCGACGGTGGGATGTTCATGCGGTTTGCATGTATCTGACATTTGTGGCATCGCCGAACAAAGCCGATACAATCCTCCTCCATGGTGGACCAATAGTAACCTTGTCTGAGGATCTTACGGGCTAGCATCACTCCGTTCATGTGCGCTCTGCACTCTCCTCCATGGATGGCCTCCATCAGGCGCTTCGATTCTTCGACATCGACACACAGTTTATGCATTCCCAAATGACCTCTCTTGTACAGTTTACCCCCACAGATGATGAATTAAACAGCCATTCTTCTGATTGCCCTCTTATCCTTGGTATTTGCCCGTGGTGGATACGCTTCTTTTTCCAAGAAGTTCCAGACATCGTAATACCAGGGGTTCTCATCTTGGACTTCTTCTATGGCAGCAATCGCCTCGTAGGCCGGCGCAAATTTCTGGTCAATGATGATCGAACGGATTCGGACTCCAAAAGGAATGTCTATCATGGAAGATAGAGTTGCTAGTGCATCTGCAAACCTGTTATTCTCTCTTAACAGATGAGCAAAGTTTAGTTTCTCAAATCGAGGAATTAACAAGTCCAAGGTCTGGTGATACATTATCATCTTTTCTTCTTTGACTTTCCAATCTCCTTTTGCTTGAGATACAACAAGGATTCGAGTCCCCGATAACGTCCAACCATTTTGCCCCTAGTTCCAGGGCTGCTTCTAAACTAGCAATGCATGCTTCATACTCTGCTTCGTTGTTCGAGACCTTGAAGCGGAGTTTAAATGCTAGAGGGATACGGGACTTGTCGGGTGCTATCAGCAACACCCCTATCCCATACACGTACTGGTTTGACACTCCGTCAAAATACATTGTCCAAAACTTATCATTGATATGCAAAATGGCCTCGTCTGGGAATAAGTACTCAACTGCTTCACCTCCTTCCACTGGATGATCGGCTAAGAACTCCGCTACCGCTCTCCCCTTAACTGACTTGCACGTCACATATTTCAGATCGAATTCGGAAAGCAACAGCAACCAATGAGCTAGCCTACCTGTAAGTGCCGGTGTCTCCAAGAGATATTTGATGGGATCTAATCTTGAAACCAACATTACAGAGTGAGCTAATAGGTAGTGCCACAGCTTCCTGGTAGCCCATACCAAGGCCAAACAAGCCTTCTCGAGTGGAGTGTAGTGGGTCTCGTAATCCAACATCTTCTTGCTCAGATAGTAGATAGCTTTCTCCACTTTATCCTTTGATTCCTGCGCAAGCATGCAACCCATCGTAGTTTTAGTCACTGAAAGGTACAAAATCAATGGTTTTCCCGGCTCAGGCGGTGACAACACGGGTGGGTTCTGTAAGTATTCCTTGATCTGTTCAAAAGCAGCTTGGCATCGACCGTCTCATTGGAATTTCTTTCCTTTCTTCAAGAGACCAAAAATTGGTTCACAAGTCAAGGTTAATTTTGAGATAAACCGTCTAATGAATTGCACTTTACCCAGAAAGCCTCGTACCTCCTTTTCAGTCCTCGGTGGTGGCATTTCTAAGATTGCCTTGATTTTGGAAGGGTCGACTTCAATACCTCTCTGTGTGATCAGAAACCCAGTATTTTCCCCGGTGTAACACCGAACGTACACTTCTGAGGATTCAACCGCAACTGAAATTCTTTGATCCTTTAGAAGAACTTTTGCAAGGTGGTGTAGTGGCCCTCTCTTTCTTTGGACTTGACAATCATGTCGTCCACGTACACCTCAATCTCTTTGTGGATCATGTCATGTAATATCATGGTCGCGGCCCGTTGATATGTAGCTCCAGCGTTCTTCAACCCAAATGGCATCACCCTGTAATAGTAAGTCCCCCATAGGGTGGTGAAAGCAGTCTTCTCCCGGTCTTCAGGTGCCATCACTATCTGATTGTAGCCCGAAAAGCCATCCATGAACGAAAGCAAAGCATGCCCCGCTGTGAAGTCCACTAATTCATCAATATGCGGCAAGGGAAAGTCATCCTTCGGACTGGCTCTGTTCAAATCCCTGAAATCCATGCATAACCGAATCCTGCCATCCTTCTTCGGCACCAGAACAATGTTAGCCAACCAAGTTGGGTATTCGGATACTAGCAGGAACCTTGCGTCAATTTGCTTGGTGACCTCTTCTTTAATCTTGAGGGCCCAGTCTGGGCGGATCCTCCTGAGTTTCTGTTTAACGGGTCGGGCCTCAGGGTCAAGAGGGATCCGGTGTTGTACAATCTCAGGATCGATTCCAAGCATGTCTTCGTAGGACCATGTGAAAACATCTTTGAAATCTTTTAATAAAGCGACTAAGCGCTCATGTTCCTCCGAAGACAACGTGGACCCGATCTGGACTAGCCGCGGGTCCTCCTTAGTACCAACATTAACAGTAGTGATTTCATCAACTAAAGATTTAACAAATCTTTCCTGCTCTTGATCAATTAAGCGTTGCAAAACCGAAGGAATTTCTTTCCCGTCGTTTTCATCAAAATTTTGAAAGTCCTGATTGATACAATAAATCAAGGGCACAGAAAAGTACTTAGAAACCACATCCATTCCATTCTCATTAAGCATTTCCAAATCATTCGATTCTTCTGTTACAACAAACTCAAAAGAGAAAGAAAAAGACGACCTAGATAGGACTGTGGTATCCGGGTTGTCACCCCCAGAAATACCGGACTCAGACTCAGTCGAGCTGGAACCTGATTCCAACTCTACAGACTCGGTGGAATCAGATTCCGGTTCACTACCTGACTCGGTGCTGCTTGACAAAAATCCCTCCTCATACTACCAGATGAGAGAGGGTGCGATGGATGCATCCAAAATGTTTGACGGTAGGCCCGTAGCTATTTCATTCCCAGTCATGGACATCGAGAAGTTATCCCCCAAGCACTTCTCGTCAATCGGAGGATCTGAAAGTAGACAAGCCAGCGCTACCCCCATTTCAACTTCGGTGTCCTCAGAATCCAAATTTTTACACTGCTCGACCTCAGCTGATGGGTCTGTCTGCTCCTCGGCAACATCATTCCCGGATAACTGCAGGTCGAAGAAGATCTCAAAACCTGGCACGCGCTTTCTCTCCGCATTCAACCATGGCTCTGGGAAGCCGCAGAATGGAAAATCCTCCCCCTCCCGGACGAAGCGTCCGTTTAGGGTACCCTAGATGGGTCGGTGCATCAACTCAAAAGGCTTCCCCACCTTCTTTGCTCTGGCTCTCCCAGCCATCTCCTTGCCTTTCCTTATCCAATCCTCTTTGGTGGGCAGATAACCCAAACCAAAGGTATGTGGGTTGTGCGGTACTTCGGCCGATACTGCAACACCTTTCCGTCCACTCTTTCCCAATCCCATCCCGGCGATGTGCTGAAGCTTGTTCATGAGGTATATCGATTGTGCGCTGACATACACCCCCTCATCAACAGCCAAGATGTTTTGCACGACTCGAGCCTTAGCCAGAGTAAACCCCGATAAGAACACATCCTCCGTGCCGTGCTTGATTTCCAAGACTGGTGTAGACACCTCTGGCGGTGGATGGATTGACGAATTCCCGAAAACAATAGCCACCCCCTTCCTGTGGGGGTATTTCAACATCTGGTGCAAGGTGGAAGAGACTGTCTTTACCTGGTGCAACCACGGTCGCCCTAAAAGTAGGTTAAAGGTTGCGGGAACGTCCAAGACATGGAAATCGATCTCGTGTTGTCCTGGACCAACCTCGGTCTGAATTTTGACAGTCCCCATCACCTCCCTGCTTGTGTTATCATAGGCCCGAATCACCTGGGCAGTTGGCACAAAGTCCGCGGGCTTTAACCCGATTACATATGCTGTCCTCGATGGGCACACATTAATAGCAGATCTCGTGTCGACAAGAACCACCGGTATCCATTTGCTTCTACACTCCACAGAGATGTAGAGCGGTTTGTTATGATTCACGCCCTCAAGCGGTAGTTCTTTGTCAGAAAAGGTCAACGTCGGGGAACCTCCTCCCGGAAAGACCAATCCCACTAGCTGTTTAGGCGTGGTGTCTATTGAGAGCTTGGCCTTGTCCATTGCCGATAGAACAACCTGTCTGTGAACACGTGAAGCCATAAGTAGTCCCCAGATGGAGATATCTACCTGTATCTTTTTCAACTGCTTCAGTACAGCTTATTCTTCAAGTTGTTTCTCTTTCTATTTCTCCGCCTCCTTGTCCTTCCCGGACACCTCTGGCTGATCTAGGTGTGGGGGCTTGAAATACTGCCCGCTCCTAGTCATATGATCAAGTTCGCCAATGTACCAGGTATCGTTCGGCTGGTTACTCCCCCAATCCTCATCCGTGTGGGCAAGACATAGATCATCGTCCTCCCACCACATTCCATCGGCAGCCGACAGACACCTGTCTGGCTCCGTTACCACTGTCCTTGTAGTCACGGTACCCTCTGTCCACATGCTCGCAGCACCCTCTGTTCTTGTGTGCACAGCAGTTTCGGTCTCCACAGGGGCCTTGGCTTTTCTGGCTCTCTCAGAGTCTTCAATTCCTTCCTGTTCTAGCTACGTCAATGCAGTCTGTTGTTCAACATCTCTTGTATTCAAAATGCCTAGATCCCGAGCAAAATCTTGGCACCAGCGCTCTCTGGCGATGCATTCTGACTTCCGGCCCTTCCGGCCACAATTGATGTCCTTGCCCCTAACGGGCCCTGTTCTAGTTGAGATTCTTCAACAATGTCTGGTTGGTCATCAAGCCACCCGGTAACTTCTGCTGATTCCTCAAAATCGAACTAGTTGACTGCACTGTCCCCCGAGTCTTGTTCGTTGAAAATCTAGAGGTTAGCAAAGTCCCCTCCCAGAGTTGCTAAGTCATCTATCCTCTGATCAAATCCATCCCCCCGCAGTACGCAAATTTCTGCCCCCACCGGCAATTCCACATTTGGCCTAATCTGACCTGCTGACACAATGTAGTCACTTGGATTGTACACCTCCTCAGCAAAGCTCCCCAATTCTTGATCCACGAATCCATCAGACCACTTTCTTCCGAAATCATCCCTATTCTGTCTTTGACAGCCACCACCATTGGTTCGGGTTGGGTTCGGGAGATGTCCAACATGCACAAGTCAGTGCTGTCAGGAAGGAACACCTCTGGCTTGGGTAGGTGAGACGGGGTGATATATATGCTGGGGTCGTGTGACATGACCCAAGTCTAGATAAAGTTGATCCGTTTGGGAGGTGGAGCTTGGTTGTGTGGTGGGAGAGGGTTGGTTGTGACGTTGGGTTTTTCTGGTAGCACAATCACCCTGTTGTCAACGAGATCCTGAATCTCGTGACGCAATCTAAAACAGTGGTCGGTATCATGACCATGTTGTTGGTGAAAGGCGCAATACTTCGCCGGGTTATGAGAGGGAGGTAGTGGATTTGGCAATGGCTTCGGCTCCAGGGGCTTCAAGTGCCCTTTCCTGATTAATACCCCCAAAGCTTTGGACAGGGGCATATATAAAGGCATGAAGGTTCTTTGGCCTTGAGGTTGGAATTTGGTTGTTTGTGTGTTACTCCTAGATGCACCGGAGATTGGTGTAGCTGCCGGGGTTCTTGGAGAGGTGGTGGTGACCATGCTTACCTTTGAAGCTCTAGCAGTTGCAGCACTGCTTGTGCCTGCATTGTTGTTTCGGTTGAAGGTTCTCCTGGGTTACTCTTTGTCATTGTCAATCAAGCCCTGCTTCAAGGCATCTTTGATCTGTACTCCCAACTCATGTAGATCTGAAAAGGTAGGGAAGGGGAGCACAATCATTTCCTACATCAGTTTGGGTTGGAGGTTGCGTACAACCATCTGTATTTGATCCTTATCTGTCGGCCTTATGGTCATCATTGAGGCCTTGGCCCTCCAGCGGGTTACAAATTCAAAGAAACTCTCCTTAGGCTCCTGCCTTGTTGTCTCGAGATCACGGGTTGTAATCTCGATTTGCGTGTTATAGGAGTACTGAGCGACAAAAGCCTCGGCCATCTCATCCCAGTTTCGTTTGACATCGTCTTCCAATTTTGCGTACAAGATGGCCGCCACACCCGACAGGGTTTAGCCAAACAATGAAAGCTTCTGCAGTTTGGTCAGGCCCATTGACCTTAGTATGTCTGAAAACAAACGTAGATGCACCATGGGATCCCTGGACCCGTCGAAGCAGTCGATTTGTGGCATCTTGAACCGATATGGCAGCGTCACAGCTTGCTTGCTTACTGAGCAGAGGGAGATTTTGCAAGACTTTGAGAAGTCTGAAATTGAAGTGGTGGTATGTGAACAAGGTGGATTGGTAGCCGCCATTACAGCCGAGCCGGCGATCATTGATGAAATCAAGCAGAAACAGAAAAAGGATGAGCTCCTCAAGAAAGTGATTGACGAATTAGAGGCAAGCCCGAAAACAGAATTCAGCATTGAAAATGAAATGTTGAAATTTTAGAACCGTATATGTGTCCCTGATATCTCGGAACTAAAGAAGAGGGTCTTAGATGAAGCCCACAGATCCGTATTTGCTATGCATCCGGGCAACAATAAAATGTACCGGGATTTGAAACAAACCTATTGGTGGCCTAAGATGAAGAAAGAGATTGCAGAATATGTGTCCAAGTGTCTTCAGTGTCAACAAGTTAAGGCTGAACATAAAAAACCAGGCGGTCTACTTCAACCTCTCCCTATTCCCGAGTGGAAGTGGGAACATGTGACTATGGATTTTGTCGTTGGCCTACCTCGGACTTCTCGAGGTATGGATTCTGTTTGGGTAGTAGTTGATAGACTGACTAAATCTGCACATTTTCTGCCTGTCAAAACTATATTTACTGCTTATAGATTGGCTACCATTTATGTTGATGAGATTGTCCATTTACACGGTGTTCTAGTATCTATTGTATCGGATAGAGATCCGAAATTTGTGTCTAGATTGTGGAAGAGTTTGCAGGAAGCTATGGGAATAGACTAAGATTCAGTGTTGCATTCCACTCACAGACAGATGGGCAGTCAGAACGAACGATACAAACTTTGGAAGATATGCTTCGCATGTGTGCTTTAGATTTTCAGGGGAGTTGGGAAGACTATTTGCCACTTACAGAATTTGCTTATAATAACAGCTTCCACTCCGGCATTGGTATGGCACCGTACGAGGCTTTATATGGTAGGAGGTGTAGATCACCTATTTGTTGGACAGAGGTCGGGGATAGAGCTTTGCTTGGGCCAGAAATTGTACAGGATACTTCTGAGAAAATCAAAACTATTCGTCAAAGGCTCAAAACAGCTCAGGACCGACAAAAGAGTTATGCAGACGTTCGGAGAAGACCTCTTGAGTATGAGGTCAGTGACCATGTGTTCATCCGTGTTTTCCCGATGAAAGGCCAAATCAGATTTCGGAAAAAGGGCAAGTTGTCGCCCTGTTACATTGGGCCGTTTCAAATTTTGGAGAGGCTTGGTCCAGTTGCTTATAGAGTGGCTTTACCACCGGGATTCGAGCAAATCCATAATGTGTTTCATGTGTCGATGTTGAGGGGTTACCTCTGAGACCCGTTTCATGTGATTGATTATCACCGGGTTGCTATTGATGAAAATATGGAATATGCTGAATGGCCAGAACGAATTGTTGATCGGCAAATGAAACAATTGAGAAACAAGTCCATCCCAATGGTGAAAGTGGAATGGAAAGAGCACTATGGGACGGATGCCACGTGGGAAAAAGAGGAGGAAATGTGACTAAGCTATCCACATTTGTTTCCCGATGAAGGTAACTTAAGTTTGGAGGACCAAACTTCCTAAAGGGGAAAAGACTGTGATACCCCTGTTCTGTATTCTGTTAATTGGTCCCTAATACGTATGTGATTGTATGTTTTGATATGATTTTGTGTGCCATTAGGTGGTTTTTGAATTTCTATCTGTTCACCTTAGGAATATCTGTTTGATTATTTGCTTCGGAAATTAAATTGGGGGCCGTATCGGCCACAAAACCCGAAATTGATTACGCCACTGTGATTGGCATAATTTTTAGAACCTACGGTAAAATTTAATTGAAAATTTATTCTGGTCAATTTAAACTGATTAAATTAATGAATGAAGTGCCCAAATATTTTATATTAAAAATATTTGTTTGTGGGGCTTGTTGTATGTTAGCATTACACCCTTCTTTATCCCTCTTGAACTCAAAAGTCTGAGTTAGACAATTGAGAGAAAGAGAGGGGTTGGCCATAGTGAGAGAAAGGGGGGAGGATTGTGCTATTTGGTTTAAAGCTTGGGAATCTTGTAGAATTGGCTTAAGAATTGACTAGAGCTTAGGAGATTAAAGCTTCTAGGTAAGTGAACTCATGGATTTTTGTTGTAAATGTGTAGATTCAAGTGTGTTTGATGATCAAGAACATGAGTTAGCTTGATGTTAAGGAAATTGAGTTGTTTGTGTTCAATTGATGGTCAATGAAGGCATGCATGTATATAATTGTTGTAGAATTGCATAATCTAGCATGTATTGAGTTGAACATGGAAGTAAAGGTGTTAAATCTTACATGCAAGCATGCTTTTGTTGTATTCCATGAGAATGAACACCATTTGTTTTGTTTGGGTTGGAAATGAGGTCAAAAATTAGCATGCATGTTTGAATAATTAAGAGATGAGCTTGAATGCATGATTTTACCATATTAGAATGAGTTTTGGGGCATGTATGTGAACTATTTGTAAATTGAGCCTCATTGAGGCCTCGTTTGGGAACATGCTAATTTAGTAACTTTTTGGCTATTTGGCTAAAATAGTCACTCAAAAAAACTAGTATGTTTGGGATGACTTTTTGGCTTTTTACGAAAAGATGTGCAAAAAGTAGAGAGAAAAGAGAATCTTTGACTTTTTGGTATGGGTTGTTGGCTTTTTGGCTAAAAAGGTAACTTTTTGACTTTTTAGCTAAAAATGATACTTCCCAAACGAGGCCTGAGTTGTAATTAGGGGTCTATACCATGTTAGGACAATTATATTTGAGATTTGAGCCATTGCATGCAAGAATTGTAGTTGGAAAATTGTTTTGGAGCTCAAGAACACAATCTGGGAAGCCCAGAATTTTGATGTCCGCTCGAGCGGGGGAATGTCCGCTCGAGTGGGGCTTTCGAGCTCCCAGTATTTTGTTCTTGCAGGCATGGTGTCCGCTCGAGCAGGGAATTTCACACTCGAGCGGGGATCATGGAGGATGAACTTTCGCTCGAGCATCCTAGTTCACGCTCGAGCGTAAAAATGATGCATCTAGTACTTTTTGCAGACATAGCGTCCGCTCGAGCGGGAAAGTTCACGCTCGAGCAGGGAGCTATGTTGAGAGGCCCTCTGCTCGAGCGCCATATTGGACGATCGAGCGCAATTTTTACCTATCCAGTACTTTTGCAGGCCTTAAGGGTCCACTCGAGCGGGTAATTTGACGCTCGAGCGGGGACCCTGTTTTCTGAAATTTTGCTTTCGCATTCTGTGTTTCGTTTTCCGTTCTCTTTCACTTGCAAGCACTCTTAGGCATGTGTTAAGCATTGTAAATGAGTTAATGGGATAAGAATAAAGCCTAAAGAGGAATATGTGAATTAAAGAACGGATTGAGCTATTAGTGACCCTTTTGTGTTCGTGAAATGTGTAGGGTCAAGCTCCAGGGCAAATCCACAAGCCGATCACTGTGAGTAATATCGATATTCGAATGTTTGTGAATGTCCAATTGTTTATTCCCTTATAAGCTTTATGAGTTGCTATTTGGGATTGTGGACGAAAGTCTGATATGAATAAATAAATGGACCAAAGGTCGTTTTGATAGAATTGAATGGACCGAAGGTCGTTTTGATAGAAATGCACGGACCGAAGGTCGTTTTGACTTATATGAATGGACCAAAGGTCGTTTCGACTTATATGAATGGGCCGAAGGCCGTTTTGACATGAATGAGTGGGCCAAAGGCCGTTTTGACATAAATGATCGGGCCGAAGGCCGTTTTGACATAAATAAGTGGGCCGAAGGCCGTTTTGACATAAATGATCGGGCCGAAGGCCGTTTTGACATAAATGATCAGGCCGAAGGCTATTTTGACATAAATAAGTGGGCCGAAGGCCGTTTTGACATGAATGGAAATCTGAATGGGCCAAAGGCCAGAATGTTGAAGCTACAAGTCACTTAATTTGGAATTCGTATAGTTATATATATCTGCTAATTAGAAATACGAATTGGGCCCAAGGCCGTTTGGAACTTGTTGTTCTACATTGCTATGTATATTCTGCATTTGATATTATTCACTGGGTTATCGCTCACGCTCATTCATGTGTTTGTAGGAGAGCCAAGCGAAGCACAAACCCAGCCCCAGTGAAGTCTGCCAGGAACAACATGAGTTTTGGAGAGTCAGCCTTGTGTCTTACGCATGAGACCATCCTTGCCCTTTTATTATGTACTTATGTTTTGTCTTGTTGGCAAGGGCCTTGTGTATGTTTGTACATAGTCTGTTATAGGTTGACTCGTTTTGGGATGATCCTGTCCGTAATGAATTTTGTGATACAGTACTTTTGATGTGGGTTATTAACGTATCTGTGTATGGTTTGTTTGATGTGCATATAAGCACGGCTCTATGGACAAAGTTTTAAATTTTTACTTCCGTTTGGCCCCTTTACTCTGATAAATTATGTCTGTTTTGGTCTGAGGCCGTAGGTAATCACAGGATTACTGGCCGGTTATGTCCTTAACCTATAGGGGCGGGTTCGGGTCATGACAGGAATGGTCACTATGGATTCCGAATATGCACTAGGTCGAATGGTCGAAAAGGGCACCTCGGTAAAAATTGGGCTTTGTGTTCCCATCGTGGTAGAGCCCGTAACCGGTCAGCCTTATGGCACGCAGCCTCCGGCAAACCGTTCAGGAATAGCAGATGGCAAACACGGTGTCCTAAGTGCACCAATGCAAATGCAATGCAAACAAACACATAAGTGCAAACAAAACAAGATATCATGAGTTCGAGTCAAGTTCTCCGAACTCCCCAGCAGAGTCACCAAAAACTATAGACGTCCCCAAACGTCCCGGGAGGGAATCCTGTTTTGTTCATTTGGGCTTACTACAGTTCAGGACTCAATGTCACGGTCCTGTATCTAATCTCGCAAAGTGCAATGCAAGACCAATGAATCATCAAAGAGTCCAAATCCGGTAAATCGTTTTTGAAAACAGATTTTTTTGAAAGAAGTGCCAAACATGGACTGCTTTGCTAGATACAGAGTCGCCACCTAAATACTTATTTTGGGGGAATTTAGGAAACCCTGACTCGTTGCCTAAGGCCACGTGTCTGTCATCACCAAAGTTGCCTCGGCTCGGGAACTTGGGTACAATTGGGGAAGGTCACTTCGTGAGCACCCCCGCTCGCCCGATCAAAGGTCGGCCTCTACTAACCATGATATCGAGTTTTGAAAACATTATATGCTCTTATTCTGCTTATTAGCCTAGAATTACTATGTGATGCGCACAGCATACAAGTATAGACTAGATTACCTAAGTTGGAACAAAACATCGCATATCCGTTTGTTTTGAAAATGGATTGAAGTTTGCTACTCGCAAGTAGGATAAAACACGGGTTTCGACGAATTATTCCAACTCAAGCAACCCAACCTTCACCCACAGGCATTCAGGAAGTTATATCACATAAACACATAGCCACATGGTAAGCATGCTATCATGGCAGTCACTCACACGCATGCAAGGATGCTAAAGCATAAACACTCACCGAGTACTCCAAGCCAAAGAAAGAAGCCAATTAGAAATCATGCATGAATCCTAACTATGCTGAAATGCCTAATGCAACACATGCAAAAATGCAACTAAAATAGGCTCGGCTATTATAAAATGGCATATGAAATGCAACAACTAATACACATATTCGACTTGAAATTGAAATACAATGCAGTTAGCATGATGCGCCGAGCCCGGTGCATGCAAGACAGATGAATGGATGCAAACATGCGAGCATAAGTATGCTAATTGAAACATGTCCTAAAACTAACCATCACAAGCTGATAAATAAAAGGGAGAAATATGTGGGATTGGAAGACATACATCACACACACACATGCTTATTACAACATTGCCCTCCTCGGAGGGTCCGAATAAATAATACACAACCAAAAGAATAACTAATTACAGCTAATTATTACATAACCCTAATTAATTAACAAATTAAATAAGATAAATAAGCTAGCATGCAAATTTAAATAAAAACGGACTGCCTCAGCTCTGTTCCGAATGATAGGGATGCATGCATGCTCTTCCCGCCTTGTCGGGAAATCCATCGCGATGCCCCGATTTGCCTCTGTTTGCGACTGGTCTCGGAATACTGTACAAAGCTCCAGAAGGCTGCTTGACCAGTTTTTGCTACTGGTTTCCAGTTTGCTGCAACAGAGAGGGCATGGCAAAGTATTTTCAACATATGTATGCATGACCACTCTCCCGGTCATTGCATGAGCTCTAGGGAGTGTAGTCCTGGATCCTCGTGTCACCAATAACGCATATCGATGCATGATGGCCGAGGAGTCGAATTGCACGACTCAATGTGAAATGAATGCACACATAAACACAACAAGGCCTAAACTCCATCATGGGTAATCCGGAGTGTCGGCGACCGAGAATCAGGCACGTCTCGTCACTTGGAGTACGAAACGTCCCTCGTTTCCCGTGTTTGGACTAAACCCTATTCCAAACACAATGCAATACACATGGCATGCACGATGCGACTCGGACTATGCAACCTAAATGCAATGCGACAAAATGGTGCAAACATGCAGAAAATGACATGCAAACGTGCTACTAGCATACACAATGCTATGAACTACATGGCATACTCGATGCAAGACACCTTATGCAACAATATGACAACATATGATTAGCATACACAATGCGAATATCAAATAGCATACTCGATGCAACGAACTACATGGCATGCGCAATGCTATGACTAGAATGGTATACACAATGCAAGATGGACTTAAACCAAGATGGGTGAGCCTCAGCCACACCTAAATCAGTGGCCAAACATGATGGAATGAAAGGTAGGAACACTCATGCAAACATGCCCGATGCAAGGGACCGAACCTAAGGCATCAAATGCCACTCTACCAAAGCATGACAAGGGATGAAACACGACATTCAATCACACATTTTCTAGCTCTGAAATGATATGCAAGATGGTCTCGAATCATGCAAATATGTCACACAATGCATGCTAGATGGCTCGAATACCGAAACTAGTGAAGTGCGTTACACTAGAGGTACACAAAGCAATGCACAAATGGCAAAACCAGCTCCAAACAGACCCTAGGTAGGTCCAAGACAGTGGGAAAATGGCCTAAAAAGATAACTCAACATGCATAGAAATGAAGCTCATGCAATGGTCCAAAAACGAGGCAAACTAGCACAATTCTCAAACGCATTTAAAGAGTGGAAAACATGGGAATATGGCATACATGTAAGCTTTGAAATATGATACACAATGGTCCTAAAACATGGAAACACCTCAACATAAGCATGCAATAGGACCCAAAACACAAAGCTAGGCAAGAGTATTGAACTACAACCATGCATAGCAAGCATCATTCGACCATGAGGAATAAAAAGAGAGCTAAGGCAGTCCAAAACATGCACAAAATCAGTTTAAGGAATGGCCAAAAAGTGCTAGATTCATAGACCAAAATAGCATGCAATACAAGCTAGTGAAGAGGGTTTACACTACAAGTATATGGAGCATTCAAGAGGTCACTAAAACAACAAAATTCAGAGGTATGAAATGCCAAATAAAGCCCAAAAACCCACTGAAATGTGGTCTACGCATGCAAGAATGATAGGCTCCTTTGATAGGCTATAAAGAGGGTTGTTCTACACATGCAAGATGAACACCCAAAATGGCAAAATGGGCTCTGGACAGAGCCTATGCAGGTCCTAAAACACACCAAAAATGGCCTGAAACATGGCTTGGAAGCATGCAAATGAGGGCTCCTTTGTTAGGCCAAATATGCTAGTAAACAAGACAAGGGGTGAGAGCGTCACCCCTCTCTGATTTTGGTGCTCAACATAGCATAATAACCACTGAAAATCTGCTGGATTTCAGTGGTCAAAAGGGCCAACAAAGCTCAACACAAAGGCCCTAATGCGTGGCTCAAAACAAAGGGAAATGAAGCATGCAAGGGGGTAGATGGCCCCCAACATAAAAATGGTCTTAAACAAACATGTTAAGAAGCTCAAAATAAGACTTTTTTCAGTTTATGACAAAGCTCAAATATGCTTGCAAGTATGGCTAAAAGATGAAGCAAAACAATGCTAAGAAAAGGGAAAGAGAGTGTTACCCTTGTAGCCAAAGGGACCAGCAGCTTCTGGACCAAAATAGCACACCTTCAACCTCTGAAAACCAGCTCTAAGGTGCTTAGGTTGATGTTGGAGGTGTTAGGCTAAGAGGTAATATGCAAAGGGCCAAGATCAAGGCTCTTTTAGAGGCTAAAATATAGAGACAATGAG
This sequence comes from Camellia lanceoleosa, assembly GCA_025200525.1. NCBI lineage: Eukaryota > Viridiplantae > Streptophyta > Magnoliopsida > Ericales > Theaceae > Camellia > Camellia lanceoleosa. Next base: position 61,482,147 of record CM045758.1, on the reverse strand, counting down.
AGATATATGTGTATGCCTCAAACCAAATTCTCAACCCTTACAAGGGAAGAGGGGCCTTCCCTTTATAGAGCCAAAGGTCTAAAGCTTCTTCAAGAAGCTTAAAACCAAGGTTAAACATCCTCCATACACGTGTATGGAGGATGCAATCTGTGGCTTCCAGCTGGCACAGCTGGCACCAACTCAGTGAGACAGAAAAGGAGAAAGTTGGCTGACCAATTCAGGTGGTCGGCCAACCACTCCCCCTGGTCGGCCGACTAGGGTCAAAAGGTTCAGCTAGTCGGTGGCCTCCTAGGGTGGTCTCCAAGCTGAAAGCAAGCTAGTGGTATGGTGGAGACCAGTCAAAAGTGGCTCAAAAACCAAGGAGACCAACTTCCTGACAAGAAAATTGGCCGGCGGGAGAAAAGGTGGTCTCCAAGAGAAAAGGTGGTCTCCCATCCTTGTACCACCTTCCAAACAATGAAAATAGGGTCCATACCAAAAATGAACCAAGACGGATGCAAAACGAGGGTTCGGGGGCCAAAACCCGCAGCCGGGTGCCCTGAAAACTGACTGTTAAGCATCGAAAGTGGCGTGTGACCATGAAGGTGGTATCCCGGGCTACAGTGTCCCTCTAGAGAGAGGAAACAAGGTGTGTGCCAAAAACCAAAGTAAACGGAGAAAGTTAAGCGGTCCCGAACCGAGGTGCACGCCCGACGGCTCCGAAAACCGGAAACTGGTCTCCAAATGGGAAAAGCGGCCTACTACCACGAAATGTAGCCTACGGCCACTGAGAGATGGTCTATGAGCCCTCTCCCTCCCTTCGGGAAGAGAAAACAGAACCTGGTTCGCAAAACCGAGGCAAAGCACAAGAGAGTCTTGAAGTCCGGAGGCAAGGCTCTCAGCTGAGACTCCGAAACCTCAGAACGAGCACAACATGCACAATCACTGAGTGCTCAATCGATGACGTCTGAGTCTTAAGGTCGGTCAAAAATAAGGTGTCTACAACAAACCTAGTTGTCCTTGGGTTTGCTATGCTTCTTTTGTGAAGGGTGAAGAGGTGTTTAGGATCAAAACTTTTGTAGATTAACACACATGCAACAGAACATTTGATGTGCCACATGTGAGTAGTAGATGGATTGTCAATAGGTATTGGGAAAGGATTAGGTTAAAACCTACTTGGCCAATTAAGTCATTGGCAGACACCATTACAACAGAGCACAATGTCAAAGTTGACATGCAGAAAGTGAGATGGATAAAAAATAAGGCTGTCACAATGATTGAAGGTACTTCAATTCAACAATTTACAAGGCTTTGGGGTTATATAGAAGAGATTAGAAGTAGTAATCCAGGAACAACAATATGCATGAAGGTGAAAGAACTTCCAAAAGTTCATGAAGAGGATGAGCAAATGTCCAAGTTTAAGAGATTGTATTTGTGTTAGGGTCCATTGAAAAAGAGTTTCCAAAATGCTTGTAAGCTAGTCAGTGGAGTGGATGGTTGTCATTTGAAGGGGTCACATGGTGGAGTGTTGTTGACTACAGTGGGCATAGATGCAAATAATTATATATTCCCATTTGCATATGCCATTGTTGAGAAGAAGAAAAAGAAAACATGGTTGTGGTTTCTGAATTTGTTGGGGCAAGATTTGAATATTGTGAATTCCCATTGTTACACTTTCATGAGTGACAAACAGAAGGGCCTAATTGATGCAGTGGCTGAGCTGTTTCCAAATGCCTCACATAGGTTCTGTGTAAGGCATTTGTACAACAATTTCAAGGGTCAATACAAGGATAAGGTATTGAAGGATTTGTTATAAAAGGCAGCCAGGGCAAGCACTGTTGTTGTATTCACCAAAGTCATGGAAGAAATGAAAGGAGTTGATGAACAAGCATACAATTTGTTAGCTGAAAGAACACCAATCCATTGGAGTAGGAGTCACTTCGACAATTTCCCCAAGTGTGACATTTTGTTGAAAAATCTTTGTGAGTGTTTCAATTCAAGCATATTGCAGGCTAAGGATCAACCTGTTGTGGCTCAACTTCTTCACGCCCCCCTTTCGGAGAGCTTGAATTGGTCCTACAGTTCAGACTCCTATCACGGTTCTGAATCTAGTCTCACAAGTGAAATGTGAAACTGATAAACACCAAAGAGTCCAATTCGGAAAATCTTTTTGGAAAACTGATTTTAAATCAAATAATGCCAAAATTGGACTGTTTTGCCAGATTATAGAGTCGCCACCTAAATCTTTTATTTTGGAGAAATTTAGGAAACCCTGACTCGTGCCAAAGGCCACGTGTCTATCATCGCCAAAGTTGCCTCGGCTCGGGAACTTGGGTACGAGGGGGGAAGGTCATGAAATGAGCACCCCCACTAGCCCGATCAAAGGATCGGCCTCTACTAACCATGATATGTTATTTTATAAACCTCATGTGTTCTTATTCCGATTATTAAACTAGCTTTACTATGTGACGCACACAAGCAAGTATAGACTAGTCGCAAGACTTAGAACAATTCAATTCATGTTTGTTCTTCGAAAATGGTTTGAATTTGCCACCCTCAAGTGGGCTTAAAAGTACAGATTTGCCACTAAACATAGTGGGCTTAAAACATGATTTTGCCACTTCGCAAAGTGGGCTTAAAACTCTCATTTGTCGAATTTTTATAATTCAAACAACAAAGCCTTCATCCACAGGCATTAACGTAGTTTAGCATTTAAGCACATAGCCTCATGGCAAGCATGCGAAATACGGCAATACGGCAAACACACTCATACAAATATGCTAAAGCGTAAAACTTACCGAGTACTCCAAGTCAAAACAAAAGCTAGTTAGAAAGAATGCATGATCTTAACTATTTTAAGATGACTAATGCAACACATGCAATATGAAATTAATAGGCTCGGCCACTAATATGGCGTATGATACAATTTGATAGCATGCTTTGAAACACGTATTCAAATAAGTATTGAATTTGCAATGCAGTTTGAATGATATGCCGAGTCTCGGTGCATGCAAGACAAATGAATGAATGCAAACATGCAAGCATAAGGTATGCTAATCGAAATATGACCATAAACTAACCATCGAAAGCAGTTAAATAAAAGGGAGAAAGACGTGGGGTTGGAAGACATGCACACATGCACGCACACTTATTACAACATTACGCCCTCTCGAAGGAGGGTCTGAATGAATAAGCTAAGCTATACTACACTAAGCTAATTATTACAATAATGAAACTAATTAACTATTCTAGTAAACTAATTATTACAAACCAATTGAATAACTAGCTATGCTAAGCTAATTAAAATATTACAAAACGAATTAAGCTAATTAATTACAACACTTGAATGAATGAATGAATTAGCTACTACTAATTAATTAAACAAAGCAAGCAAACAGTCTCGAAGGCAAGGGAGGCATGCATGCTCAGTTGGCTTCCTCCCGAAAATCCACCGCCTTGCCATCGGATGCCTCTGTTTGCACTCGTTTGATCTCTGAAACTTGTGCCAACTCCCAGAACGACTCTGCTCCAACTCAAGAACACACTGGTGCAAAATTCATTTATGGCCGGTCGGCTGTCAGCCACTACTTTCCTGAACTTTCATTTTTTGCTACAACAGAGAGCAAACAGAGGCAAAGCAGTGTATTCTCAAGGAGTGTATGTACTGTTACCCTCCTTATCATTACACAAATTCAAAGGAGTGTAACTCTTGATTCCCAAACCATCAACCAAGCATTTTCAATGCATGATGGCCAAAGAACCAAGCTTGTACAATTTCAATGAGTGCAAAACAAGGCTCGACAAAACCACAACCCTATCATGCATGATCAAGGGTGATGGTGACCAAGAATAATAACACGTTTCATCACTTTGAGTATAAAACGTCCCATTTTTCTTGTGTTCGGATTAACGTCCGATCCGAACACATGCAATGCAACACAAAGATGGTTAGCTTTTACGTGTCCTATTTTATTTACTCATTTTACATTACCGATTAGTCCTTTAACCAATTAAGTCCAAAGTGAGAGTCCTCTAATTGAAAGTAGGCTTTAAACCACAAGTGCCTTGAGCATGAAAGAGTCCTCATGCCGTTGGTTAGTAGAAACCCTTAAGAGAGGATTAAAACAATTAAGCACAAGTGTCTCAATTTCACACTCAAGCCAACAAAGGGTTCAAAGTCACTTTCAAAATAAATGAAAAAGTAAAGAAGAGAGAGAGAGATGGTAGAGATTTCAGTGCTGAAATGGGATGCAAAATGACACTAAAATATGCAGGCAACTCATGCAACTCATGTTTAAAAGCCTAGAACATTAAGCTAGTGAAGGAGATTGCACCACAACCGCACAATACAAGCCCCAAAGGACCAAACCAACTCAAAATAGAGCTAAGACTAGTCAAAATAGTGGCCAAAACATACTGAGATTAAGGTACAAAATGCTAGAAAAACATGCTCACATGTTAGCTTGCAAACAAGACTCAAGAGCAACTCTAAAAAGCAATGAAAGAGTGTAGCAAATGAGCATGTGATAGAGCTATATATACTGAAATTACATGTAAAAAGACACTACAACATGCAATCATCTCAAGCAAATCATGTTTAGAGGCCTAAAACACCAAACTAGTGAAGCCATTTTCACTATAACTATGCAAAACAAGGCTCACATGACCAAAGTAGCCCAAAACAAAACTAAATCATGCAAAATCAGAGGCAAAAATATGCTGGAAATAAGCTAAGTTAAGCCACAAAAACATGCTACCATGTGATGCTAATTAGGCATGCAAGTGAGACACAAGGAGAGGAGGCTAACCCCTCCATTTTTGGACTTCAAAACATGCTTTCCACCACTAAAATAACTCTGAATTTCAGTGGTTTAATGGCCCAAAAAGTTTGATTTTAATATGCTAAAAGATGGTGCAAAAAGCTTTACAATTAGGCAACAAAAAGGGTGGAATACCCCTTAACACAAAATGAGCTCAAACCATCATGTTAAGCCTAAAAAATCAGAGTTTTTTGTAGTTGAACACTAGGCCAAAAACAGTATAAAAAGATGGCAAAGCAAGTGATTAAAACAAAGCCTACAAGACAAGTCTTATACCTCTTGAAGCACAGCACAAAACATGCACAATTATGAGCTTAAACCACCTTCAAGAGCTTTAACTAAACCTCAAAAAACCTCAACTAAGGTGAGAATATTTGGTTAAGGGTCCTTGTGCAAAAGTGTAGAAAAATCTAACTATAAGGCACAAAATAAGAAAAGAGAGAGGATTCTAAAGAGAGAAAATTTTGTTCCAAATTGTCTAACCCTCCAAAATGAGGGAGAGACCCCCCATATATATAGAAAAACAAGATACAAGCTTGTATTCATCCCTCCATACAGGTGTATGGAGATGGCCTTTAGTAAACAATAGCTGGCACAACTGACAAATAAATATCTGAAAAAGGAGAAAAATGGCCGCCGGCCATCACTGGTGGCCGACAGGCACAAGTCATGGCCGGCAGGCTATAGGGATGGCCGACAGGCCACCCTCTCCTCCAGAATTGAAGCAACAAGCTCTTGGTCCACAACCAAGCACAAAACAAACAAGATTAGAGGCTCCAAGGCAAGGCGCTCGGTCGAGCCCTTCAGGGACTCAAAACGAACACGAGCATACAAAACCATCGAGTGTTCAAATGAGGATGTCCAAGTCTTGAGGATGGTCAAAAATGGGGTGTCTACACCTGTGTTGTCCATGTTAGAGAAGATAAGAGTTTTGCTGATGGAAACAGTTCAAAAAAGAAATGAAGTAATGAAAAGGTACTACAAAATTGATATATGTCCTAAGATTCAGAAGATTTTGGAAAAAGTAAAGGTGAGTGTAGCTGGATGAATTCCTAGATGGAATGGGGGTTCCCAATATGAAATTGTTGGCCCATTCCGTGAGCAATATAAGGTGGACTTGAAAGAATGGACTTGTGGATGTAAGAAATGGGATTATGGGATCTGTCAGGCCTTCATTGTGTCCATGTTGTGGCTACTGCAAACTATATAGGTGAAGAACTAGAAAAGTATGTGCATCATTACTATAAAGTTGAAACCTACCTAAGGATTTATAAGAACGTGTTAAGTCCAATCAATGGTAGACAAATGTGGCCAACAACTCAATATGGTAAAGTGCTACCACCTGATATGAATAAGAGAGCTGGAAGGCCAAGATTGAATAAGAAGAAGGACGTAGATATCCCAATTGATGCAACTGATTCAAGTAAGCTGGGAAGGAGTGGAATTCAGATGACAAGCAAGAATTGTGGCAAGTTGGGACACAACAAGAGGACATGCAAAGTCAAAGGCCAATTCACCTATCTGAAAGATCCTGTGAGTTCCACTCAAGTAATTCATATTTTTTTTTTTATGCATTTTATTAACTTACACATCGCTAACTTTTGTTTTTTAGTTTTTGCAATCCTAGCATGAAAGAAGCCAAGGGCAAACCCAAACTGAAGGGAGCCAAACTTAAAGTGAGGTAGAAAGAAGCCTGGTTGGGAGTCAGGTTACAGAAGCAACTCAAGTTAGGAAGAAGAAGCTGGCTGTAAGTTTTACAAAGGCCCTATTTGTTACTTTAAATAATGTCTTCCTTGCATATGTCCTAACAATGGTGATGGCTATTGCAGGTAAAAAGGAGAAAGGTTATGAGAACAAGTGACTCAACTCCATTGCAAGCAAGTCAGGATGTGCAGGGGTCTACAGTAACTTCCAATACTAACATTCCTCTGCAAGGTCAAATGAGATGGAGAGGAAGAGTGGTGTACAATGCTAGTGCTATCAAATCTCTTGTGGGTCAAACCAAGAATGCAACTGACACAAAGTAATGGATGTGAAGGACCACTATTGTTTTATTTTATTTTTTTTTTTAAATGTTGGAGAAGATTTTTGCTACTTTTGTTCATGGAATACAATGTAATGGATGTAAATGCTTTTGCTACTTTTGTTTATATTCCGTAACCTTCATAGTGATAAGGGATTTTTGTACATTTGAAGCCTGATTTTTATATTGACTGCCCCTTTCTCAGTATATGTTTTGCACAGCATGAATGACAAGTGTGTCAACTGATCAAAGTTTGAAAGATAATTTATTGTATTTCTGATGTTGTTTCCAAGTTTTGATGTTCAATGTTCATTGAATTTGGAGTGACAATTATGGTCACAGATTGTGTCCCAACTTATGTGTGTTTCCTTTGTCTATGTCAAAGTCCAAAGTGCGATGTTAGGTTCATATCTTCTGTTCAACTTTTGTGGTTGTCACCACCATGGTCGCCCTGTATCACAAAAGTGTAGCAAGTTCACAATATTCCCATTTTTCATATAATTATGCATTAAAAAATACATTTGTGACAGCAGTCCGTAAAGTGGGTTGTGAACATATTGAATTTTTAGTATTGCAAATTTTTAAATTAATTGACTCGATGAAGGTGAACCAAACTGATTGAAACAGTGCCACTCTTGTAGGTTTCGCAGCAACGAAGACGTAATGAATCCCTGGGATGGAAGCTACAACGCCAGAATAATGGAAATGCTTAATCAAATGGCGGTCCAGGTGCAACAAGAACAGAACTGCACATTTCTACAAGCATGCCAGTATGCCACAGAGTGGTACCAAAAACACATGGCTAAAACGCCATGTCGCACTTCTATACTGACCGGGAATGCATGGATATCCGAACTATATGCGGGCCATATGGTCCGATTTGAGGAAAACGTGTCCATGCCGAAGGAAGTTTTTGTCGCACTGTGTCAAACATTAGTGAATGATTTTGGGTTACAAGTCCCGCAACATCCACATGGTTTAGCTGTTGAAGAAAGCGTTGCAATGTTTATCCATGTGTTGAAAGGGAAGCAAAATCGGGAAATCCAAGAACGGTTCCAACATTCGGGGGAGACTGTGTCTCGGCACGTGCATAACGTATTAACTTCCATGAAGCAGTTCACTGTTGTCCATTGCTGGCCCACATATAATTAGCATCGTATACATCCATACATGCGGTCTAGATGGAAATACCTACCATTCAAGGTACAACTGAAATACATTATTCACATATACATAAAGATGGTCGGTTAGTTTTGTTTGTATTAGTAACTGGACGTGAAGTTTCGGGAAAAAAAAACATTGTATATTTTTTTAAGCAACAAAAGAATTGGGTTGTTTGTAGGACTGCATTGGCGCAATAGACGGAACACATGTAAGTGCATGGGTGATGGGGCCAGATGCAGCAACATATTTCGGTAGGAAATACTGTCACACGCAAAATATCATGGCCGCAATCGATTTTGACATGTGTTTCATATTCATTTCGTGCGGATGGGAAGGAAGTATGCATGATAGTCGCATATTCAACGAGATACTACATAATGACAATGTCCCATTCCCACATCCTGATGAAGGTAACACATGCCCATGTCAATTGGATTTAGGGGGTTCTCTGTACAAATTTTAGGTGTCATACATTGTTATCATGTCTGCAGGCAAATATTATCTTGTCGATTCTGGTTATCCAAACCGGACAGGGTACTTAGCACCATTCAAAGGCCACCGTTACCACCAATAAGAATTTCGACGTATTGCACGGAAAACGCCGGCAAACACGCCAAGGGAATTATTTAACAAAGTGCACTCGTCCTTACGCAGTGTGGTGAACGCACCTTCGGTGCCTGGAAAAATCGATGGGGGTTTATTCGAGACATGCCTCGGTATGACTTTGCAAATGTACAAGTTCAGTTAGTAGGTGTGTCAATGGCATTACATAATTATATACGGCGTAACACAGGTAACCCTACAACTGTTCACCCAATCTGTGACGAGGAAGAGGCTATGACAATAGTAAATGCCATACCAGCAGTTGAACATGACGAGGATGGTTTAATGGTTGGGGATGAAGACCCACATATGGCATTGGTGCGCCTTCACATACGCGACAAATTATGTTACATGCATAATAACAGAATGTTAGGAAATATATAAAAGTCTACCTAATTTCCGTAGGGTTGTAACATTACTAACGACACACGTGGAACAGACTATATTCAAAATATATTATTATGTACAATATGTATGTGTTTACACGGGGATATACCCCCTACCAGTTGGTGACGTGCCTCACTTTGAAAACCAAAATTCACAAGATCGGAAATGCTTAATCCATTTTGAATCTTTAAATTATTTACATGTTTTTGTTACAATAATTTTGTCAATATTTAAATTATTTAAATTTTTACGATTTAAATTTCTTGAATATGTGTTTTTCACTTTTTCTTATTAAATTATTTAGATTATTTACATTATTTTAATACTTAAAATAAAACTAAAATTACAATTAAAATAAAATTAAAATTAGCCAAAAAACGTAAATTAAAGAATAAGAACTAATCAAAGTATTAAATTCAAATTAAAATTAGCCAAATGAGAAAAAAAAAATTATTTTACCAAAATAAGCCATAATAAAATCGAAAATAAAAAAATAAAAAATAATAAAATTTAAACAAGATACGCCAAATCCAAACCCAAAATAAAAATAAATAAATAAATATTTTACCAAAATAAAATAAAACCCAAAATAAAAAAAATAAAAAAAAATAAACTAAGCAAAAAACGCCCCCAAAAAAAAAAACAAAACAAAACAAAAGCCAAGAAGGGTAGTTTGGTAATTTAATAGGATGACACCTCACCAAAAAGCCAAAAAAGCCAAAAAGTTCTTCCCAAACCAGGCTTTTAAGCCCCAGGCTCATATAGCCAAAAAAGCCAAAAAGCCAAAAAGCCAACCCACTTCCCAAACGGAGGCAATGTTGTTCACAATTCAAAATAATATAAATAAAAAATAAAAGTTTTCCTCATCATTCTCTGTGGGTAACAAAAACAAAAGTTAGTCGCATTCTTCACGGGCATGCATTCCACAATAAGCAAACTCCTACTTGGGCAAAATCTGGAAAAAAAAAATAATAATAATAATTAGTGACAATATAATTATGTGTTAAAATGTTGATTACAAAAAATATAAAAATTTAACAACTATACAATTACAAAGATAATTAAGTAAACATATTTGCCTAGACTGAAATCCGGTTCTAATTCCCAAATCGAGAACTCGATTTGCGTCTCGTCTTCTCCCACAAGCCTCTCGTGCCTAGGCGGTTGTGTGTGCCATGTTTCGTGCTAATCCGACACCGTTTGGTGATTTGAGGGTGTCAATACCTCGAATTCTAAGTTTCTTAAGGAACTAATTCGCCGAGACTAAAATCCGGCTCTAACTCCCAAACCGAGAACCCGATTCAAGTACCGTCTTCTCCAACAAGTCTCTCGTGCCTAGGCGGTCGTGTGTGCTAAGTTTCGTGGTAATCTAACGTCATTTGGCGATTTTGGGGCAACAACACCTTGAATTCTAAGTTTCTTAAGGACCTAGTTTGCCGAAACCGAAATACGGCTCTAACTCCCAAATCGAGAATCCGATTCGAGTCCGGTCTTCTCCCACAAATCTTTCATGCCTAGGCGGTCGTGTGTGCCAAGTTTCGTGCTAATCCAATGCTGTTTGGTGATTTTGGGGTGTCAACACCTCGAATTCCAAGTTTCTTAAGGAACTAGTTTGCCAAGACCGAAATCCAACTCTAACAACAAAGCCGAAAATTCAATTTGAGTCTCGTCTTCTCTTATAAGTCTCTCGTGCCTAGGCGGTCGTGTGTGCCAAGTTTTGTGCTAATCCGATGCTGTTTGGTGATTTTGGGGCGTCAACACCTCGAATTCTAAGTTTCTTAAGGAACTAGTTTGGCCAGATTGAAATCCGGCTCTAACTCCTAAACCGGGAATCTGATTCGAGTCCCGTCTTCTCCTATAAGTCTCTCGTGCCTAGGCAGTCGTATGTGCCAAGTTTCGTGCTAATCTGACACCGTTTGGTGATTTTGGGGGTCAACACCTCGAATTCTAAGTTTCTTAAGGAACTAGTTTATCGAGACCAAAATCTTGCTCTGACTCCCAAACCAAAAATTTGATTCGAGTCCTGTCTTCTCCCATAAGTCTCTCGTGCCTGGGTGGTCATGTGTGCCAAGTTTCATGCTAATCCGACACCATTGGTGATTTTGAGATGTTAACACCTCGAATTTTAAGTTTCTTAAGAAACTAGTTTCCCGAGACCGAAATCCGGCTCTAACCCCCAAACCGGGAACTCAATTCAAGTCCTGTCTTCTCCTACAAGTCTCTCGTGCCTAGGCAGTCGTGTGTGCTAATTTTCGTGCTAATCTGATGCCGTTTGTTGATTTTGGGGCGTCTACACATCGTATTCTAAGTTTTCTTAAAAAACTTGCCGAGACAGAAATTCGGCTCTAACTCCCAAACTAATAACCCGATTCAAGTCACGTCTTCTCCTATAAGTCTCTTGTGCCTAGGTGGTCGTGTGTGCCAAGTTTCGTGCTAATCCGACGCCGTTTGGTGATTTTGGCACGTCAACACCTCGAATTCTAAGTTTCTTAAGGAACTTGTTTGCCAAGACTGAAATCTGACTCTAACTCCTAAACCGAAAATCCAATTTGAGTCACGTTTTCTCCCGCAAGTCTGTCAAGACTAAGCAGTCGTGTGTGCCAAGTTTCGTACTAATCCGACACAGTTTGGTATTTTGGGGTGTCAACATCTTGAATTCTAAGTTTCTTAAGGAGCTAGTTTACCGAGACCGAAATCCAGCTATAACTCCTAAACCGGGAATCCGATTCAAGTCCCATCTTCTCCTACAAGTCGATCATGCCTAGGCGGTCGTGTGTGCCAAGTTACATACTAATTCGATACTGTTTCATGATTTTAGGGGGTCAACACCTTGAATTCTAAGTTTCTTAAGGAACTAGTTTGCTGAGACCGAAATCTAGCTCTAACTCCCAAACCGGGAATCTGATTCGAGTCTTGTCTTCTCCTACAAGTCTCTCGTGCCTAGGCGGTCGTGTGTGCCAAGTTTCAAGGAAATCCGACACCGTTTGATGATTTTGAGGCATCAACACCATGAATTTTAAGTTTCTTAAGGTACTAGTTTGCCGAGACCGAAATCTGGCACTAACTCCTAAATCGGGAACCCGATTCGAGTCCTGTCTTCTCCAACAAGTCTCTTGTGCCTAGGCGGTCATGTGTGCTAAGTTGCTTGCTAATCCTATGCCATTTGGGGATTTGGGGGCATCAACACCTTGTATTCTAAGTTTCTTAAGGAACTAGCTTGCCGAGACCGAAGTCCGGCTCTAGCTTCCAAATCGGGAACCCGAATTGAGCCTCGTCTTCTCCCACAAGTCTCTCGTGTGTAGGCGGTCATGTGTACTAAGTTTTGTATTAATCTGACACCGGACACCGTTTGGTGATTTTGGGGCATCAACACCTCGAATTCTATATTTCTTAAGGAACTAGTTTGCCAAGACCAAAATCCGGCTCTTACTCCCAAACCAAAAATCCAATTAGAGTCCCATCTTCTCCCACAAGTCTCATGTGCCTAGGCGGTCGTGTGTGCTAAGTTTTGTGCTAATGCGACGTCGTTTGGTATTTTGGGGTGTCAACACCTCGAATTCTAAGTTTCTTAAGGAACTAGTTTGCCGAGACCGAAATCCGACTATAACTCCTAAACTGGGAATCCGATTCGAGTCCCATATTCTCCTACAAGTCTCTCGTGCCTAAGTGGTTATGTGTGCTGCGTTTCGTGCTAATCCAACACCGTTTGGTGATTTTGGAGGGTCAACACCTCGAATTCTAGGTTTCTTAAGGAACTAGTGTGCAGAGACCGAAATCAGGATCTAACTCCCAAACCAAAAATCCGATTCGACTCTCGTCTTCTCCCATAATTCTCTCGTGCTTAGGCGGTCATGTGTGCCAAGTTTCGCGCTAATCTGACACTATTTGGTGATTTGAGATGTCAACACCTCGAATTTTAATTTCCTTATGGTACTAGTTTGCCGAGACTGAAATCTGGTTCTAACTCCCAAACCAGGAATCTGATTTCAGTCTTGTCTTCTGATTTCAGGAATCTGATTTCCGGTTTAGGAGTTTGCTAAGTTTCGTGCTAATCTGACGCCATTTGGTGATTTTGGTGTGTCAACACCTCGAATTCTAAGTTTCTTATGGAAATAGTTTGCCGAGACTGAAATCCAGCTCTAACTCCCAAACCGGGAATCTGATTCGAGTTTCGTCTTCTCCCACTAGTCACTCGTGCGGAGGTGGTCGTGTGTGCCAAGTTTCGTGCTAATCCGACGCCATTTGGTGATTTTGGGGCGTCAACACCTTGAATGCTCTGTTTCTTAAGGAACTAGTTTGCCGAGATTGAAATCTAGCTCTAACTCCCAAACCGGAAATCTGATTCGAGTCTTGTCTTCTCCCACAAGTCTCTTGTGCCTAGGCAGTCGTGTGTGCCAAGTTTCAAGGAAATCTGACATCGTTTGATGATTTTGAGGCATCAACACCAAGAATTTTAAGTTTCTTAAGGTACTAGTTTGCCAAGACCGAAATCCGATTCTAATTCCCAAACTGGGAATTCGATTCAAGTCTCGTATGCTCCCACAAGTCTCTCATACCAAGGTGGTCATGTGTGCCAAGTTTCGTGTTAATCCGGCACCGTTTGGTGATTTTGGGGCTTCAATACCTCGAATTCTAAGTTTTTTAAGGAACTAGTTTGCCAAGACTGAAATCCGACTCTTAACTCCCAAACCGAAAATCTGATTCGAGTCCCGTCTTCTCCTACAAGTCTCTCATCCCTAGGTGGTCATGTGTGCCCGGTTTCGTGCTAATGCAATACCGTTTGGTGATTTTAGGGCATCAACACCTCGAGTTCTAAGTTTCTTAAGGAACTAGTTTGCCGAGACCGAAATTCGGCTCTAACTCCCAAACCAGGAATCCAATTCAAGTCCCCGTCTTCTCCCACAAGTCTCTCGTGCCTAAATGGTCATGTGTGCCAGGTTTCGTGCTAATCCGACGTCGTTTGGTGATTTTGGAGTGTCAGTACCTTGAATTCTAAGTTTCTTTGCTGAGACCAAAATTCGGCTTTAATTCCTAAATTGGGAATCCGATTTGAGTCTCGTCTTCTCCTACAAGTCTCTCATGCCTAGGCGGTCGTATGTACCATGTTTCGTGCTAATTTGACACAGTTTGGTGATTTTAGGGCGGCAACACCTCGAATTCTAAGTTTCTTAAGAAACTAGTTTTTTGAGACCGAAATCTAGCTCTAACTCCCAAACTAGGAATCCGATTCAAGTCCCGTCTTCTTCCACAAGTCTCTCGTGCCTAGGCGGTCGTGTATGCTAAGTTTCTTGCTAATCTAACACTGTTTGGTGATTTTGAGGCGTCAACAGATTGAATTTTAAGTTTATTATGGAACTAGTTTACCGAGACCGAAATTCAGCTCTAACTTCCAAACCGGGAAGCCGATTCGAGTCCCGTCTTCTCCCACATGTCTCTCATGCCTAGGCGGTCGTGTGTGCTAAGTTTCGTGCTAATCTGTGGCTCACCTTTTTCACACCCTCTTTTGGAAGGTTTGAAAAGAAGGCCTCACAGTTCGGACTCCTGCGGCTCTAAATCTAGTCTCACAAGTGCAATGTGAAACTGATAAACACCAAAGAGTCCAAATCTGACAAATCTTTTTGGAAAATCGATTTCAATCAAATAATGTCAAAATTGGACTACTTTGCTAGATACAGAGTCGCCACCCAAATATTTTTGTTTTGGGAAAATTTAGGAAACCTTGACTCGTGCCAAACGCCATGTCTCCGTCATCACCAAAGTTGCCCCGGCTCGAGAACTTAGGTACAAGAGGGAAAGGTCATGAATTGAGCACCCCCGCTCGCTCAATCAAAGATCAGCCTTTACTAATCATGATATGATGTTTATCAACATTATGTGCTCATGTTTTGATTATTAGACTAGCTTTACTATGTAATGCGCACAAGCAAGTATAGACTAGTTTGCTCAATTTGGAACAATTCAACTCATGTTTGTTTGCGAAAATGGTTTGAATTTACCACTTCAAGTGGGCTTAAAGATTGCAGATTTGTTACCAAACGTAGTGGGCTTAAAAGGCATATTTTATTGAATCGTTCCAATTCAAACATCAAGCCTTCAACCGTATGCATTCAAGCAGTTTAGCATTTAAGCACATAGCCTCATGGTGAGCATGCTAATCATGGTAACATTCACACACATGCAAATATACTAAAGTATAAAACTCACCTACTACTCCAAGCTAGGAAGATATGAGTTAGAAAAAAATGCATGATTCCTAACTATACAAGATGCTTAATGCAACACATGTAATATACGATTAATAGGCTCGGCTACTAATATGGCATATGAAGCAATTAAAAAACATGCGATTAACCACGTAATCAAAGAAATGTATAGAAATAACAATGCAGTTTGAATGATGCGTCGAGCTTCAGTGCATGTAATACAAAATGAATGGATGCAAGCATGCGATATGCTAATTGAAATATGTCCCTATTCTAACCATTAAAAGTGATTAAATAAAAAGGAGAAAGACATGGGATTGGAAGACATACACACACGCACGCACACTTATTACAACATTACGCCCTCGCGAAGGAGGGTCCGAATGAATAAAAGCTAATTAGCTATGCTAATTAAGCTAACTATTATAAAACTTGAAACTAATTAACTAGCTATACTAGCTAACTAATTATTACAAATTGAAATCGAATAACTAGTTAAACTAACTAATTAATTACAACACTTAATTAGCTACAACTAATTAATTACAACACGAATTTAAGCTAGATATTTAAGCGTTAAATAAGCTCGAAATGCAAGGGAGGCTCATGCACGCACTCAGTTTCCACCCAAAAAGCCACTGCCTTGCTGCTGAATGCCTCTGTTTGCACATTTGAACACCAAAAATTATGCCCACTTCTAGAACACCTCTGCTCTACCTTACCAACACACTGTGAAAATTTCATTGATGGCCGACAAGGGGCCAATTGGCTACCACTGGTGGCCGGTCGACCACTGCTGATCTGAACTTCCTTTACTGCAACAGAGAGCAAAACATTGTATTTCTTAAGGGTTATTTACGCACTTTATCTCTCCTTTTCATGAGCAAATCAAAGGAGGGACAAAATTTGGTTCGCAAACCATCAATCAAGCAATTTCATTGTATGATGGCTTACGAAACCCATTGTGTAATTTCAATAAATGCAAAATGAGACCAAAAATGACCATCACCCTATCATACATGATCAAGGGCAATGGAGAACAAGGAAAGTGGCACAGTTCATCACTTTTGAGTATGAAATGTCCCATTTTCCTTGTGTTCAAATTAATGTCCAATTTGAACACATGCAATGCAACACAAAGAGATGCTTATCTTACCTTTTTTACTTGTCAATTTTGTTTACTCATTTTAATTACCAAATCATTCCTTAATTCAATTGTCCATTGGTGATTCTCCTCTAATGAAAAGAGGGCTCAAACCACAAGTTGCTTTGGGCATGAAAGAGGCATTACACTGTTGGTAATGAACCCCCTAAGGGATTAAACCATTAGGTGTAGCACCTCCATTTCACACTTAGGTAAACAAGTGGTTTGAAACCACTTTCAAAGCAAAACAAAAGAGTGAAGAAATGAGGGAGATTGCAAAGATTATGAGTGCTAAAATGAAGTGGAAAAAGCACTAAAACATGCAATCAACACGCACTAATGATGGTTAAAACCTTAAAATATTAAGCTAGTGAAGGAATTAACACTGCAACCATGCCATGCAAGGCTCAAATGAACTAACCAGCCCAAAACAGAGCTAAAACAGGTTATTTCAGAGGCTAAAACATGCTGGACTTGTGCTAAGTTAAGCTAGAAAAACATACTAACATATGAAGCTATTTAGGCATGCAAACAAGATATAAGAAGGGGAGGCTAACCCCTCCAATTTTGGACTTCAAAATGAGTTTTTTTACCACTGAAAAACCTCTAAACTTCAGTGGTTAAAAGGCCCGCAAAAAGTTGATTTGAAAGTGATTAACAAAGGCACAAAAACTTTAATAACATGGGAGCAAGAAGGGTGAGCTACCCTTTAACTTAAAATGACCTCAAACGAACACTTTTAAGCCACAAAAATAGAGTTTTTTACAGTTCAAAACCTGCCTCAAAACAATTGAAAAGAATGGAAAACAAGTATGCAAAACAAGTATAAACAAGACAAGTGTTATACCTCTAAAGCAAAGTACAATTCTAGGCACAAGACCAAGCTAAACCACCTTCAAGAGCTCAAAGAATGTCTCAAATAACCTCAGCCCAAAGAGAAGCAACTTTGGTTAAGATAGTGTATGCAAAAGTGTACAGAAAACAAGCTACAAGGCAAAAATTGTAAGAGAGAGAGAGAGAGAGAGAGAGAGAGAGAGAGAGAGAGATTTGGTCTAAATTTTCTAACCCTCAAAAATGGGGGAGAAACCCCCCTATATATACAAAAACAAGCCATGAGCTTAGGAACATCCTACCATACACGTGTAGGAAGATGCAGCTCAATATGATAACAGCTGGCACATCTGTCAACGAATATCTAGAAAAAGAGACTAGTGGTCGTCGGCCACCAATGGTAGTCGACATGCCACACCAGTGGCCGATAGGTAAGGCTCATGGCTGACAGCCTCTAGTGGTGGCCGACAGGTCACCACAAGTTCCAGGCACCAAGTTTTGGTCCAAAACAAGGCACAGAAAGGACAAGGTTTAGAGGCTCAAAGACAGGGCGTTTTGCCGAAGACTTCGACCACTCAAAACGAACACAAACAAACACAATCATTGAGTATACAAGCGATGGCGTCCAAGTCTTGAGGACGGTCAAAAATGAGGTGTCTACATAATCTGACACCGTTTGGTTATTTTGGGGCATCAACACCTCGTATTTTAAGTTTCTTAAAGAACTAGTTTGTCGAAACCAAAATCCGGCTCTAACTTCCAAACCGGGAACCTGGTTCGAGTCCCGCCTTCTCACACAAGTCCCTCGTGTCTAGGAGGTTGTGTGTGCTACGTTTCGTACTAATCCAACGTCGTTTGGTGATTTTGGGGTATCAACACCTCGAATCCTAAGTTTCTTAAGGAACTAGTTTGCCGAGACCGAAATCCGACTCTAACTCCCAAACTGGAAATCTGATTCGAGTCCCGTCTTCTCCCACAAGTTTGTCATGCCTAGGTGGCCGTATGTGCCAAGTTTCATGCTAATCCAACACCATTTGGTGGCTTTGGGGTGTCAACACCTCAAATTCTAAATTTCTTAAGGAATTAGTTTCTTAGACTGAAATCCGGCTATAACTCCCAAACTGAAAATCTAATTCGTGTCCTATCTTCTCCCACAAGTCTCTCGTGCCTAGGCGGTTGTGTGTGCCAAGTTTCATGTTAATCCGACACCATTTGGTGATTTTGAGGTGTCAACACCTCGAATTCTAAGTTTCTTAAGGAATTAGTTTGCCGTGACCAAAATCCGGCTCTAATTCCCAAACCAGAAATCCGATTCGAGTCTCGTCTTCTCCCACAAGTCTCTCTTGCCTAAGTGGTCATGTGTTAAGTTTTGTGCTACTACGGCACCGTTTGGTGATTTTGGGGCGGCAACACCTCGAATTCTAGAAACCAACAGAAGAAGTGGTTCAAGAGGTGAAGCAAGAAGAGGCTACCGATGTTGCTCGGCATTGAAGGTATTGCAGACTGGGGTGGTTATTGGCGGCAATGAAGCCTGAGTGTCCGCCAATTATGAAGCCTGAGTGTCCGGCGTTAGTTCAAGGTGTTCGGGACAAGTGTGGGGTTTTTCAAGACAAGTGTGGGGTTTTCAAGACAAGCATGGGGTTTATTTGTTTCCAAGACAGGCATGGGGTTTATCCATGTAATAGTGTTTTAGGTATGGGGTTCAAGAGTTTGGTTTGTTGTTTTTATTGTCTTTTAAAATATAAAATCATGAGGCTATGGGGTTGGTTGCAAGGACGCAAGTAGAAGTAGTAGGAGAGTGAGTTTTTACTCCTCAAATCTCTCTCGATGCGTTTTTTTTTCCTTGTACCTTTAAATTTTTTGTTTTTAATGGAATTTTTTCTTTGCCGATAAAAAAAAAATAAAAAAAAAACACCTCCAATTCTAAGTTTTTTAAGGAACTAGTTTGCCGAGACTGAAATCTGGCTCTACCTCCCAAACCAGGAACCCAATTCCAGTCCCGTCTTCTCCCACAAGTCTCTTGTTCCTAGGCGGTTGTGTGTGCCAAGTTTCGTGCTAATCCGATGCTGTTTGGTGATTTTGGGGCATCAGCACCTCAAATTCTAAGTTTCTTAAGGAACTAGTTTGTCGAGACCGAAATCTGACATCAAGATGATGAAGTAGAAATATAATGAAGTTTCTTAGCTCATTTGGTCCTAGTCTGCAAATGTTAATCTAGTGAAGTTTCACTGGTATTTAAATTTAGAGAAGTTTAAATTTCTTCTCTAGTCTTTATCTTAGGAACTTATTTACAATTCAGTAAAAAATATGATAAAAAGTCTTTTTGCCCATTATTTTCCTAACCAACACCACCAAACAATTACCAGCCCCACCACCATTGCAGTCCCCTCCCTCATTGCCACTATATCAACTCTGCGCCTTTCCTCCCCACAACTACTGCAGCCTCTCTCCCTCCTAGTAACTGCTGTATCCTCCTTCTCCACGTGAGTCTGTTACCCCTGTGACCACTGCAGCCATCCTCCCTCCTTGAAAAATAACTATCCATGGCTTAAAGTGAACAATATCACAGCAATTCTAAGCCCTTTGTGACGGAAGTTGCTAAAAGATCTATTCATGCTGCAAAAGATTTACTCATTCTTCTTCTAGCCACACCCAAAAAAGTTGAAAAAATTCAACATGTACCTCAGAATTTCATAAATGCTATTGAATGAATGACACCAAAATAAAGAAAATATTCAATAAAACCCTGTGGAACATGATCATTCAATCTGCCAAGAAATTAAGAGAGATATTATCCTGTATGTCCACTCATGAAACTTAAATAGAAGCTATATTTCCTGAGCATTAGGCAATGGAATGGCACACTTGCCCAAAAAAATTGGAATGACACATAATGGAAAGGGAATAGAGACATGAGAATGCTAAAACTCATATATGTAAACTCGAATTAAGTTTTTCATGTATTTTGTCAATTGTAAAAACACTTTTCGTTTGTTCTCTCAAATTGACTACTATATTACCTGTGAGTAGGAGAGCAATCAAAATGCATTCAGGATCAAATAGCTACAGACAAAGGAAATGAGAATGCCAATTTAATTTGTTTTAGGAAGCCAAGCTACCTTGCATAGTTGATATCTCATGATTCTCATCACAACAAGCAGCAGTTTAAACAATCTTAATTTTCCAACAAACAATTATAAGGCTCAGTTGACTGTAATTATCTAAAAGTTGATGTAACAAATTTCTACATTAAAGTTCCTTTCTCTGATCTTAACGATCCATGAACTTCCATAAATTAAGGCCAAATCCTACATAATCTTACAGGAACAAATCAGTTCAATTTTTTTTTTTTTTTTTTTGTAAAATGTTTATACTATAAGTAAATAATAGAAATGCAGTATTACTTTATGTATACATAATGGTTACATGCTCTACAAAAGCCATATGGACAAAAGTTAATGAAATGCGTACTTCATTCTTTGTTCCATCTTCCTCCCAGTTAAAGCACACAACAGCAACAATATGGGACTTTATGCTTTGCAACAACTTTCCATTCTGCAGTGAATAAAAGACATTTAAAAAAAACATGTATACTATAGAGGTTAACTTGCCTTGAATTTCAGAGTCCCAGTAAAACTATTAGAGAAGCAAGCACTGACTTATGTACATTTCCTCAATCAAATCAATCAAAACTCATAATCAGACATACATTAAAATTCTTGAGGTTCAAAGGGAAAACTTTCATCACTACGACAAAAGTCATACAAAAACAAGTACAAGAGGCAACAAAAAAAGTACCAATATCATCTGTATTACCCAAAATATGCATCTTTAAGGTTTTGCTTTAGCAACATTTAAAAGGCTTACATATTATAAACTAGCATCACTTCTCTAAACATGAAAAAAAAAAAAAAAAAAGACTTTAGAACATACTGTCAATATTTTGGACTTAGGAGGATGCGATTAGCACTCAAAATATAATATTTGCAGCTTCATTCTGTAAGCTGAAATATGGCAAAGACGAACTTTCTTTCTGGTATGTTTTCTGTGTCAGCCATCAATTAACCTTCATTTACAACACTACCCCAAACAAAACTTCTCAAACTTTTCAGCTCTATGTCTTTCTCTAATGCACATGCAACCCACACACCAAACAAGATGTCTATCATTTGTCTACTCGAAGAATGAAGAGACCGCACCCTGGCATCCATGGCACAGTATCAGCAGCAGCTCGCCAAGTCGTATAATCAGCGAGTTCAGATACGTTGATATACGCCAGGAGAGTTAGCCCTAAAGAAGGTACTTCCAGCCGACCGGAGACCGGCCGATGGAAAATTGGGTCCAGACTGGGACGACCCCTATCAGATAGAATCCATCGCAGGAATAGGGACATATCGGCACTCAGACATGTCAGGAAGAAGCCTGCCACGGCCTTGGAATTCAACACATTTACGTAAATTCTATCATTGACCCGACTTGTGGGCTTGATACTTGTACATATTCCACCATTGCAATACAAAGTTTCTCGTTTTCGCCAGTTCGCTCCCAAGCCTTTAAGGGCCAATTAAGCCCTCTAAGGCTGAAATAAAGTCCCCGGATTCGGAGCGCCCTTTCGGTGCATGACACCTTAGGGCCGATTAAGACTCCAGATTCAAAGCGCCCTTCGTGGATATCACGATTGGCCAAAATTAAGACTCCGGATTCGGAGCGCCTTTCGTGGATATCACGATTGGCCAAAATTAAGACTCCGGATTCGGAGCGCCCTTTCGGTGCATGACACCTTAGGGCCGATTAAGACTCCGGATTCGGAGCGCCCTTTGTGGATATCATGATTGGCTAAAATAGTCTCCGTATTCAGAGTGCCCTTTCGGTGCATCACTTTAGGGCCAATTAAGACTCCGGATTCGGAGCGCCCTTCGTGGATATCACGATTGGCCAAAATAGTCTCTGTATTCGGAGCGCCCTTTTGGTGCATGACACCTTAGGGCCGATTAAGACTCCGAATTCGGAGCGCCTTTTGTGGATATCACGATTGGCCAAAATAAAGTCTCCGAATTCGGAGCCCCCTTTTGGGGCATGACACCTTAAGGCCGATTAAGACTCCGGATTCGGAGCGCCCTTCGTGGATATCAAGATTGGCCAAAATAAAGTCTCCGAATTCGGAGCCCCCTTTTGGGGCATGACACCTTAAGGCTGATTAAGACTTCGAATTGAGAGCGCCCTTCGTGGATATCACGATTGGCCAAAAGTGTCCGGATTTGAAGCCTTTGTGAGATACATTCAAACCACTTCACTGGACGAATAAATATTCAATGAGAATTGTTCATAATTCGAGCCGGTCAATGCATGTTTAAACATTTGCACCACGAAACACAAAACTTGCCAGTAAGTTGAAATAATATGTTTAATTAAGCGCATAACATTTCAAGACCAAATACGGACGTTCAAAATAAAAGAACTTCTATTTGTTTGGCACGAAGTCTGTTCTCGCGTTCCAAAGTCTATTCATCCGGCATCCTCATCGTCGTTCTGCTCAATTTCAAAATCGGAATAGGGTAAGTAGTGACGATGATATAGAGGCGAAGCCAAATCAATTCCCACGGCTTCGAGACCTTTCTTGGCTTGAAGGGCCTTGATCCAGCCGTGCTTAAATCCACGATTTTTATATCGGCAAACCTCCTCGGCAAGGTCTCGCTTGGTCTTCTCTATCCCGGTCTTCAGACAAGGTCTCGATTTTTAACCCGAGGTCCGTTGGGTCACTCTCTCCTTAACGACCAATTTAGATTGACCGGCCACCACCGACGCGCTCGTTTGAACATTCTTCAGCTCCCGAAGCTCACACTCAGCCTTTTCCGCGCGAATCTCCACACTGCGATTCCTTTCGTCCTTTTTCTCACTCTCACGTCGCGCTTCCCGCAGACGCATGCCGACTTTGTGAGCAGTATATAGTCCTTTCACGGCGCCATGTATGCCATCCCGAAATACTTCGAAATCTTGACGTCCGACCATCGATTGTTGGACTTTCGGTGGGAAGATCTGTCGAGCGAACTCGACTACCACACCTGGGTCTTTAATGACAGAATCCGCCTCCGTCATCGGTCTATTCCTCACAAAAATCGCAAAACTCAACGGTCGCGGCGTCGCATCAGGCTCGATTCTTGATCGCGGGCGCGGAGAATTTCCCCGTTGTTGCCTGTCCTTTCGGGGCGATCTGCTTTGACGACTAAGGGGCTGCTGTGTTTCCCCATCCTTGGACGTTCTTCTTCCCGTACACATAGGCTTGCTACTGCGACTCAGTGCAGCGTCTAATTCAGCCAATCTTCGTCCCTCCTAAGTTTCCTGAATGAAAATAAGTAGGGCCTCTGGCGTGCACCCGCCCCATTCATCCTTCAATGTATGCAGCTCTCCCGAGGCAACGTCAGTAATCCCAAACGTCAAAAGTCAGATGACAATTGTCCGGCCCATTCGGCTTCGCAAGCTCACGCCCTGGCTAAGGTAAGGGCAGATTTACTAATCTGGTCGGCCATGTTTTCAAGCGCAAGCGCCGATCAATCTGTGCCCTAGGCAGCCCATGAGTTAGGCCCATTCGGCTTCTCAAACCAAGGGCAGATTTACTAATCTGGTCGGCCATGTTTTCAAGCGCAAGCGCCGACCAATCTGTGCCCCAGCTAGCCCACAAGTTAGGCCCATTCGGCTTCGCAAGCTCGCGCCCTAGCTAAGACAATGGCAGATTTACTAATATGGTCAGCCATGTTTTCAAGCGCAAGCGCCGACCAATCTATACCCCCAGCCAGCCCATGAGTTAGGCCCATTCGGCTTCTCAAACCAAGGGCAGATTTACAAATCTGGTCTGGCTAAGGCAAGGACAGATTTACTAATCTGGTCAGCCATGTTTTCAAGTGCAAGCGCCGACCAATCTGTGCCCCAGCCAGCCCACTAGTTAGGCCCATTCGGCTTCGCAAGCTCGCGCCCTGGCTAAGGCAAAGGCACATTTACTAATCTGGTTGGCCATGTTTTCAAGCGCAAGCGCTGATCAATCTGTGCCCCAGATAGCCCACGAGTTAGGCCCATTCGGCTTCTCAAGCCAATGGCAGATTTACTAATCTAGTCTGGCTAAGTCAAGGGCAGATTTCCTAATCTGGTCGGCCATGTTTTCAAGCGCAAGAGCCGACCAATCTGTGCCCCAGCCAGCCCACGAGTTAGGCCCATTCGGCTTTGCAAGCTCGTGCCCTGGGTAAGGGCAGATTTACTAATCTGGTCGGCCATGTTTTCAAGCCCAAGCGCCGACCAATCTGTGCCCCAGCTAGCCCACGAGTTAGGCCCATTCGGCTTCTCAAACCAAGGGCAGATTTACTAATCTAGTCTGGCTAAGGAAAGGGCAGATTTACTAATCTGGTCGGCCACATTTTCAAGCGCAAGCGCTGACCGATCTGTGCCTCAGCTAGCCCACGAGTTAGGCTCATTCGGCTTCACAAGCTCGCACCCTGGCTAAGGCAAGGGCAGATTTACTAATCTGGTCAGCCAAATACCTAAGCTAAGTAGCTGATCTAACCATAACCGAAAGCAATATCATTCATCAACAACATTTTTCATCAACAACATTTTCCTTAGCAAGTTGAGCACAACTCATGAAATTTTATATACGCAAATTACTAAACAAAGAGCTACAAGCCTGCATGAAAATGCCTAGCAAAAACTGTAAAAACAACTATGACTGTAGCAACACATGAAAAATACAAAATTAAAAACTGTACAAATACATTCGACATCCTAAAAACTATGTCAGTTGCCCAGATAAGCCATCGAAATTAGACTCCAATGGCTCAACATCCACTTGCTCATACGGTATTGGCATAATCAATGAAGCTTTAGCAGCAGCAAGGGCTTTGTGCCAGCCATGTTTGAATCCCCGATTTTCAAACTTGGGGACTTGGTCCAAATACTCGGCGAGTCCAGCATTTTTCCCGGTCTTGAATATTTTGGAAGACTCCGAGTCGGCTGTTTCTTTCGCCGCCTTCATTTCAGCCAACTTAGCCTCCAGTTTGGAGACCGCCTTTTGGGCCAATTTGAGCGCATCTTCGCTCGTGTCTGCCTTCTTCTCGGCATCCGATCTCAATTGATCCACGCTACGAGCCCTCTCCATCTCGGCCTCGGCCCTTAAGGCTTCCTTGTTCACCCTCAAAGCCTCGACCTTGGCCCTTCTCCTCTGGCCCTCAACTTCTTTTCGTAAACGACCAATCTGTTTGACGGCGTCGCGATGGTGACGGCCCATATCGGCTATCCTTCCGAAGGTCTACAAAACAAGAATTTAAAACCATAACTTTAACAGTATTCGAATGAAGTGAAGCAAAGTCTGAATATGTACCAAAAGTCCCGATTGGGCAGCTAGTGCTGTCGCATTCAGATCTGGTTCGACCCGGAAAACCTCCTTGTCAGACGGCAACGACACGGACGTAGCCAAGCTAAATGCGACTTCTGAATCTTTAAGCGCCGAAGCATCAGAAGAAACTGGCATGTTTTTTATCATTAGCTGAATGAAAAAAGGAACGATCACATTCGATCCCTCTAATCGAGCACGTTTGTCACGTTTGTCGCCTCGTTCTTCTGAGCCGGCCTCAAACTCGGCAGGGCGATTCTCTGCCTCTTCAACTTCTTGGCCGTCCTGCACGATCAAAGTAGATTCGGCATTCTGATTCTTTGCCGTCTCCACCTCAATAACGCGCAAGGACTCTAATTCACTAGCAGGCGAGGAGAGTTGAGATTTAGTGGCGGGTGGTACTTCAGACGGAAGGGCCTCCACTCTTTGCCGCGCAGACAACCTTTCCGCATTCGCCTTCCTGGCAAGTTTTGTCAGGCTAACCTGGCCATGTCTTCGGGGCCGGCGGCGAGAAGATCCTCTAAGCCGTGAAAAACGCCATCAAGTGAAGGATCACCTCAACCCGAAGTGGATGAAGGATCGGCCGAATTCAATACCTCGTCAGACTCAATTTCAGACTAATCTGATTCGGTAACATTAGCTACATCCCGCTCCGAATCAGACCCTTCAAAACCAACCTGCCTCAAGTTTTTGAAGTCGGACAAAATAAGAGCGATAAGAGAATCTTCACCCTTCAGAACCGGGATATTTTCCGCCGCCGAGAAAGTCGTATATGTCGGCTCGTAACGAAGCAGAATGTGGGCAGTCCTCCCTTATTTCTGAAGACTTCGACGGCCGAAATACTTGAGTGTGACTTTTATATCCGAAAGAACGGCGTCGTCAGTTGAAGACAGGACTTTCTTCAAATCGTTCCCTGCACAAGCCAAGCCGTCACATTTCAAAGAAGAGGCTTTACAACAAAAATGAACAAATAATAAAAGCGAGAAGGCAATCGGCCACCCAGCTCGCCCCTCCATCTAGGAATAGGGTCGATGTGATCCTCCCCTTCGCCAAATTCCCAGTTACCCTGGACAACGACCATAACATCATCAACTCATTTTCCGGAACTGGAAAGCATAGTAATTAGCTGATGGTCGATATCCTTGGCCCTAAGGAAGAAACGCCCGCGCCGACCAGAAGACTTAGCCAAGGCATAGCAATGTCGGATGGTTGGAATGTCAAGGTTAATTCGAAGGCGACGGTTGAGCGCTATAACCCCCATTATAATTCTAAAGAAATTCACATTGGGTTGGGAAGGGATTAAACCCCAATGGCAAAGCACAGCCCTAAGAAACGGGTGAAGGGGAAAACGGACTCCAACCTCTACGATTGACAAAAGAGGAAAGACAATTGTGGTTTTGTCCTCCCTCTCCATATCAAGAGTGCCGTCTGCCACAAGCGACAGATGGACATCATCAGGAATGGAGAAATGGTGTTTAAAGCCAGCAATTCGATCTGACGAGAGAAGGTCTTTTAAATGTTTTACCATACCCTACAGCTTATAAGAATATGCCAAGGAAGGAATAAATCAGAAAGAGTCTTCAAAGAAAGGAAGGAGAGAACTTACAAAGGACGAAGAGGATATCGGAGAGAAGAGTTGCAGGGAAGATTCAAAAGGCAATCCAGCGACGAGCGTCATAAAATACATACTTGAAAGGACGTTAAAATTTTAAATCGCAATAAATAGACACATATGAGGGGGGGAAGTCGACACGACAACCGAAAGGGGTGTGCTTGGATATCCGCATGAGGATGAGGCCAACCGCCGAATTTCGGCTCTGACTTTTCGAAATTCAGAACCAAGCACTCTAGCCAACTATCGTTGGTAAAGTGCTTGGGGGGCAATTATGGGAGCCAAATAAATAGAAGAGTCGGAAGGTGCGTACCCCAGAAATCAGATATTATTCGGCTTCATATTGCCTGACTAGGATGCCGAATACATTAGGAAGGCCGAATAGCCGGAGGTCAGTAGCTTCGAATAAATAAAAGGGGAATGGAATAAAAGTAGGCTCAGGCCTCGAGAACAGAAAGCAAGTATAAATACAAGAACCAACGATTTAGAAAGGTATGTAAGAATCGCTTCACTTAAGTTAGAAAACAAGCTATCTTGAGTGTCTGAACTGACTTGCCTGTCGGAGTGTTAATTTCGACACCCCCGACCGGGTGTTTGTATCTTTTCAGGTGACTAGCTGAGGATCACTAGCGTCTCCCAGGATCTGAAGAGTATCTCCAAACCACTTCTCCACAACACCGAAGAGTCCAAATCCAGCAAGATTTTGGAAAATCGATTTTCAATCAAATAATGCCAAAGTTGGACTGCTTTGCCAGATTACAGAGTCGCCACCTAAATATTTAGGAAACGCTGACTCGTGCCAAAGGCCAGGCGTCTGTCATCACCAAAGTTACCTCGGCTCGGGAACTTGGGTACAAGCAAGGAAGGTCATGAATTGAGCACCCCTGCTCACCCGTTCAAAGATCGGCCTCTACTAATCATGATATGTTCTTTTTATAAACATTATGTGTTCATATCCGGTTATTAGACTACCTTTACTATGTGATGCAGACAAGCAAGTATAGACTAGTCGCAAGACTTGTAACAATCCAACTTACGTTTGTTTGCAAAAATGGTTTGAATTTGCCACCTCAAGTGGGCTTAAAAAAATGTGCATTTGCCACCAAACATAGTGGGCTTAAAACATGATTTGCCACAACAAAGTGGGTTTAAAACATACATTTGTTGAATCGTTCCAATTCAAACAACAAACCTTCATCCACAGGCATTCATGCTGGCTAGCACGTAGAAACTGTAGACGCGCCCGAATGTCCCAGGAAAATTCCGTTTTGTTCATAGGGCTTACTACAATTCGGACTCAATGTCACGGTTCTGAATCTAATCTCACAAAGTGCAATGCAAGATCGATAAATCATCAAAGAGTCCATATCCGGCAAATCATTTTGAAAAATGGATTTTTAGAAAGAAGTGCCAATCATGGACTGCTTTGCCAGATACAGAGTCGCCACCTAAATATTTTATTTTGGGGGAATATAGGAAACCCTGACTCGTGCCTAAGGCCATGCGTCCATCATCACCAAAGTTGCCTCGGCTCGAGAACTTGGGTACGAGAGGGGAAGGTCATGCAATGAGCACCCCCGCTCGCCCAATCAAAGATCGGCCTTTACTAACATGATATCTTGTTTTTGAAAACACATGTGCTCTTATTCCGGTTATTAACCTAGAATTACTATGTGATGCGCACAACATACAAGTATAGACTGGAGTACCTAAGTTAGAACAAAACATTGCATATTCACTTTGAAAACGGTTTGCTACTCGCAAGTAGGCTGAAATATGGATTTTGCCACCCTCAAGTGGGCTTAGAAAACATGGTGATTTGCCACTCTCAAGTGGGCTTAAAACTCGCAATCAATGAATTGTCCCAATTCAAGTAACCCAACCTTCACCCACAAGCATTCAGGCAGTTATATCACATAAGCAAATAGCCTCATGGCAAGCATGCTATCATGGCAACACTCACACTCATGCAAGATGCTAAAGCATAAACACTTACAGTGTACTCCGAGCCAAAAAAGAAGCTAGTTAGTAATCAATGCATGATCCTAGCTATGTCAAGAATGCCTAATGCAACACATGCAAAATGCAACTAAGATAGGCTCGGCTATTCTAAAATGTCATGTGAGATACAACTTGATACATGTATTCAACTTGGAATTAAAGTACAATGCAGTTAGTATGATGCGCCGAGCCCGGTGCATGCAAGACAGATGAATGAAAGCAAACATGCGAAGCATAAGGATGCTAATTGAAACATGCCCTAAAACTAACCATCGAAAGCAGGTAAGTAAAAGGGAGAAAGACGTGGGGTTGGAAGACATGCATCACACACACGCACACTTATTTACAACCGTTGGCCCTCTCGATGGAGGGTTTGAATAAATAATACAGAACCAGCTAGCTATTCTAAGCTAATCTAATTAAACTAGTTATTACACGACAAAAAGAATAACAAGCTACAGCTAATTATTACACAACTCTAGCTAATTAACAAATTAACTAAGTTAGCAATTAAAATAAGCATATAAACTATATGATGTAGGCTGCCTCGGCTCTGCCTTGGATGACGAAGGATGCATGCATGCTCGAATCGCATTGCTCGGAAATCCATCGCAATGCCCCGATTTGTCTCTGTTTGCAATTGATCTTAGAACACTACAAAAGGCTCCAGAAGGCTGAAACTCCACCTAGGAGACCTCTAGGGATGCTGCTGACCAGTTGTTGGGGAGGGAGACCACCTGCCGACCACTTTTCTTGCTGAAAAACCAGAAAAAGTAGTCGGCCAGCTAGTAATATTGGTTGGCCGACCAGTTTTGCTGCACTTCTTCCAGTTTGCTGCAACAGAGAGCAAGAAAGGGCATGGCAATGTATTTGCAAGATATGTGTGCACAACCACCCTCCCTATCATTTCATAAGCTCAAGGGAGTGTGGTTCTCGACCCTCGAGTCACCAATCACGCATCTCTATGCATGATGGCCGAGAGGTGAAGTTGCACAATTCAATATGAAAATGAATGCACAAGTAAACACATAAGGCCTAAACCTCTATCATGTAAGATCAAGAGCGTCGGCGACTGAGAATTAAGGCATGTTTCATCACTTCAAGTATGAAACATCCCTCGTTTCTCGTGTTTGGACTAAACACCTATTCCAAACACAATGCAACAAGTGGCATGGAACATAGCATACTCAATGCAAGGAACATGCACACTCAATGCTAAGCAACAAACTGACATACATAATGCGAATGACAACCTAGCATACTCAATGCAAGGTAAGGTGGCATACTCGATGCAATATGACCTAAGCATACACAATGCAAAGTATATGGCATACGCAATGCAATGGACAACATAGCATGCAAATAACATGCAATCAATCATGTTCAATGGACTTAAATTAAAGTGAACAGACCTCAGCCATGCCCAAATAGAGGCCATTGGTGATAAAATAAAGGCATGGAAGTAAGAGAAATGCATGCACGTGTATTGGCTCACCAATTAGGCATAAGAACACAACTCTCAAAAGGCATTGAAAGGATAAAGCATGGAGCACAATGGCATATGTTCCAGCACTGAAATGTCATGCTAAATGACTTCAAATCATGCAAACAACTCACGTGGTGCATGTTGCAAGGCTTAAGCATCAAAGCTAGTGAAGTGTATTACACTAGAGGCATGCAAGACAATGCTCAAATGGCCAAACCAGCCCCAAACAGACCTTATACAGGCCAAAACAGTAGCCAAAATGAACTGAGATGATGGCTTGAAAGGCAAGAAAATCAGGCTCATGAAATGGCTCACAAACAAGGCATAAAGGGGCAACTCTCAAACACATTGAAGGAGTGATAAACATGAGAGTACGGCAAAGATATAATCTCTTAAATATCATTTAAAATGATGCCAAGGCATGCAAACATCACAAGTATAGCATGGTAGAGGCCTCAAAACTCAAGATTAGTCAAGGCATTTGCACTATAGCTGTGCAATGCATGAAGCATATGGCCAATACAACCCAAAAACATCCTAGAGCATGCCAAAACAATGACAAAGCATGCATGGAGCAAAGCCAAAACAAGCTAGCATGGAGGATCAAAACATGGAGTATGTAAGGCCAATAAGGAGGTTTACACTACACCTACCAAAGCCAAGTGTGTGATGACTTAACCAACAAAAATCAGAGTTATGACATGTCAAATGATGGCCAAAAACCTACTGAAATGGAGCCAATACATGCTAGAAAAACATGCTACTTTGCAAGGCTACAAGTAGGTTTACACTACAAGTATAAGAAACATGCAAGAGGTGACCAAGACAGACCAAAATAGAGTTATGGCAGGTCTGGAAAGTCACAAAAGCATGCTTGAAAAGAGCTAACATAAGCCACAAAAAGATGCTACTTTATAGAGCTAACAAGGCATGGCATGGAGAGACAAGGAGTGGAGGCTATCCCCTCCCATTTGGGACCTCAAAACAAGCTTTTTACCACTGAAAATTCTCTAGATTTCAGTGGTTCTAAGGCCACGAAAAGTTGTTTTGAAAGGCCTTAGAAGATGGCTCAAAAGCTATACAAGTCAATAAGCAAAAGGGAGGAAACACCTCCTAGCCAAACAAGGCACAAACTAACACTTTGAGGACTGAAAAATAGAGTTTTCTTCAGTTCAAAACCAAGCCAAAAATAGTTTAAAAGGGTGGCAAAACAAGCATGCAAGAATGGCCAAGATAGTGTACAAAAATGAGCTTAAAAGAGAGAGATGCTTACCGTTGAAGCACAGCTGCAAAACAACCACTTTTCTGAGCCAAACAACCTTCAATCAGCCCAAAAATCAGTTCCAAGAGACCTCAGCCCATGGATATGCAACTTTGATGAAGGATGCCTAGGCCAACTAGTTATATTTCTCTATTTCTATGCCCTTCTATGCACAAAAGGGGAAGAGAGAGTGAACTCTAGAGAGAGAGGCAGAGATTTAGGTCTGAAAATTCTAGAAAGAGAGGAGTTTTTAGAGAGAGAGGCTCACAAACTTGCTCAAGAAGTTCTTCCTTTGCAAAAAGGGAGATATGGCTCATATATAGCAAAAAGCAAGAGTTAGTTCGAAATATCTATTTATGGAACAGCTGGAGGTTGTGGAAGACAGCTGGAGGGAAAATAGCTTCAAAAAAATCTGAGTTTGGGACCTGCCAGCCACTTTTCTGGTCGGCCGACCACTTTTTCTGGTCGACCGACCACTTTTCTGGTTGGCCAGCTACTTTTTCTTGTCGGCTGACCACTTTTATGCTTTCCAGGTCCAACTTCAAATGGGTATAACTCCTTCATATGGACTCCTTTTCAGGTCATTCTTGTGTCCAAATTGAAGCCCCGGAAGTAAGCTTTATAATGGTGGCAGCCTTGTATCAAAATTCCAACTATAAAAAAAGTTATGCCTATTTTGGTGAAGCCGCTCAGTTTCGATCCTTCTCGAATTCATGCCAAACTTCTCCCAAACTAGTTTTCTTCTCTCCTTTCTCATTTTCTTCAACTCCAAACCCCTAAACAAGGTGTTTTGAAATATTTTTCAAAGATTTCATCTCTCTTTCATTCATTTCCACTTTGTCCTTGCTCGGTTTACCGAAAGGCGCAACATTTAACAAAATGCGAGCGTCGGAACATCGTAGGAACTTTGTTTCAAAAATATTTTCAAAGAGAGGGTTTTAAGATCTAAAAACCATTCAAAATAGCTTTGGTCGAAAATGGGGTGTGAGCTTAGGATTTGACTCTCCTCTTGCCGAAGGAATCGAACCTTTGCACTGCACAACTTTCAACACCAAGTAAACCATCAGTAACGGCGCCCAAGTCTTAAAGGCGGTAAAAAATGGGGTGTCTACAGTAAGCACATAGCCTCATGGCAAGCATGCAAGACATGGCAACATGGCAATCACACTCATGCAAATATGCTAAAGCATAAAACTCACCGAGTACTCCGAGCCAAAACAAAAAATAGTTAGAAAAATGCATGATCCTAACTATATAAGATGCCTAATGCAACACATGCAACATGAAATTAATAGGCTCGGCTACTAATATGGCATATGAAGCAATTTGAACTACATGTGATAAAACACGTGTTCAAAGAAGTATTGAAATTGCAATGCAGCTTTAATGATGCACCGAGCCTTGGTGCACGCAAGACAAATAGATGGATGCAAACATGCAAGCATAAGGTATGCTAATTGAAAATGTCCCTAATCTAACCATCAAAAGCGATTAAATAAAAGGGAGAAAGACGTGGGGTTGGAAGACATACACACGCGCACACATGCACACTTATTACAACATTGCACCCTCGCGAAGGAGGGTCCGAATGAATAAGCTAACTAACTAGCTACGCTAATTAAGCTAAGCTAAGCTAATTAAGCTAAGCTAAAAATTATTACAACATAATATTTAACTAACTATTCTAAGCTAATTAAATATTACAAATCAAATTAACTAGCTAAACACTTAACTAATTAATTACAAAATGACTAAACTAATTAATTACAACATGAATTAATCAACTAAAATTACAACATTTACGAAAATTAACTATAACTAATTAACTATGCAAGTTAATTAAACGGCCTCAGGAAACAAGGGATACTTGCATGCTCAGTTTATCCACCTAAAAAGCCACTGCCTTGCTGCCGAGTGCCTCTGTTTACATTTTCCATTGCATTGAGCAACTTTCTTTATTGATGGCCGGTCGGCTACCAATGGTGGCCGTCGGCTACTGCTGCTGGTCGTCGGCCACTGCTGGTGGCCGGTCGGCTACCCCTGTCCAGAACTTCCCCTTTTGCTGCAATAGAGAGCAAATAGAGGCAAAGCAGTGTATTCTCAAGCAGTGTTTGTACTGCTACCCTCCTTATCATCACACAAGCTCAAAAGAGTGTAACTCTTGTCCCTCAAACCATCAACCAAGCAATTTCCATGCATGATGGCTAAGGAACCAAGCTTGTACAAACTTAATGAATGCAAAACGAGACCAAAAAGCCCACCACCCTATCATGCATAATCAAGGGTGATGGTGACCAAGGAAAGTGGCACATTTCATCACTTTTGAGTGTGAAATGTCCCATTTTCCTTGTGTTTGAATTAACGTCCAATTCGAACACATGCAATGCAACATGAAAGATGCTTATCTTGCCTCTTTTACTTGTTCATTTTGTTTACTCATTTTACATTACCGATTCATTCTTTAATCGATTATGTCCATCGGTGGTTGTCCTCTAATGGGAAAATGGCTCAAAAAATGAGTTGCTTTGGGCATGAAAGAGACATTACACCGTTGGTAATGAAACCCCGAAGGGATTAAACCATTAGGTGCAACACTTCAATTTCACACTTTGGCAAACAAGTGGTTTAAAACCACTTTCAAAGCAAACAAAAGAGTGAAGAATTGAGAGAGATTGCAGAGATTAAGGTGCCGAAATTACATGCAAAATAATACTAAAACATGCAATCAACTCAAGGAAATGATAAATAAAGCACTAAAACATCAAGCTAGTGAAGGAAATTGCACTACAACCATGCCATACCAGGCTCATATGACCCAACCAGCCCAAAACAGAGCTAAAGTGGTCCAAATCAGACACAAAAACATGCTGAAATTAAGCTAAGTTAAGCTAGAAGAACATGCTAACACATAGAGCTAACAAGGCATGCAAGCAAGATATGAGGAGGGGAGGCTACCCCTCCAATTTTGGACTTCAAAAGTTGATTTTTACCATTGAAAACCTCTGAGATTTAGTAGTTAAAGGGCCCAAAAAATTTGATTTGAAAGTGAGGAAAAATAGCACAAAAAGCTTAACAAGCTAAGGAGCCAAAAGGGTGTACAAACCCCTAACTCAAAAAGGCTCAAACCACCATTTTTAGGTCACAAAAATAGAGTTTTTTACACTTCAAAAACAGCCTTAAAACAGTTGAAAAAGATAGGAAAATAAGCATGCACAATAAGCTTAAACAAGGTAAGTGCTCTACCTTTGAATCAAAGCGTAATTTAGGAAGAAATCCAAACTCAAACCTCCTTCCAAAGCTCAAACAAGACTCCAAGGGATCTCAGCTCAATGGTGGTCAAGTTTGGTTAAGGGTTGCTGTGCAAAAGTGTGGAGGAACCAGGCAATCAAGCACAAAATATCAAGTGAGAGAGAAAGCTAGAGAGAGAGAGAGAGAGAGGGAGGAATTTTTGGTTTAAACATGTCTAACCTTTAAAAATGGGGGAGGATCTCCCCTATTTATAGAAAAACAAGTCTTGAGCTTAGATACATTTCACCATACACGTGTATGAAGATGCAGCTCAGTGAGCAATAGCTGGCACAACTGGCAACAAATATCTGGAAAAAGGGACCAATGGCCGTCGGCCACCACTGGTAGCCAACAAGCACAAGCCATGGCCGACAGATCCTACGTCTGGCTGACAGGTCACCCTCTCTTCCAGGCTAGAGGCAACAAGCTCTTAGTCCAAAAACATGCACAAAACAGATAAAGTTTTAGAGGCTGAAAAACAAGGTGTTCCGCCGAGGACCTCAGGCACTCAAAACGAACACAAACAAGCACAATCATTGAGTGCACAAACGATGACGTTCAAGTCTTAAGGACGGTCAAAAATGGTGTGTCTATAGGCAGTATAAAAAAAAAAAAAAAAAAAAGCAAAAAACAAAGAAGAAGTAAAACATAGAAAGAGAGTGGAAAAGAAAAGAAGAGTTGTTTTTATTGTGTGAGCACATTTGTTTTGTTTAAAGCTTGTTTATTTAACTGCATTTGTTCGAATGTATAAACTATCTCAAGTAGTTTACGATTTGCTTGGATTAAATCATAGTTTATTTTATTACGATCATTTCTTACTAGACGATATTATATGTACGGTTCATTCAGAGGAGTTCCAGTTTAAATCACATATGGGTTGGAATGTGGTGTGTTGTGACCTACTTAGAGCCCTTTGTTTTAACACGATGGCAAATCGGCCTTCATTTTACTGTAGCACTTTGTTGGTTTTGGTTTTGCGTATCTCTGTGTAGAATGCCTGTTTTTCTTCTAAGTCACGTTCATGTGATTTGTTTGATCTTTTACCACTCTTCCTCTTCTCGCGTGTGATGCGTTAGGACCACCCCTTTGGTTAAAAACATTCATGCGCGTCCCGGTATTCACACCACCCCTTTGGTTAAAAACATTTGGGTATGTCCTGGTGTTCACACCACCTCTTCGGTAAAAAAACATTCGAGTTTGCCCGGAGTTCACACCACTTCTTCGGTTAAAAACATTCGAGCACACCCGGTGTTCACACCACCCTTTCGATTAAAAACATTCGGGTACGCCCGGTGTTCACACCACCCCTTTGGTTAAAAACATTCGGGTGTGTCCCAATGTTCACACCACCTTTTCGGTTAAAAACATTCAGGTACGCCCGGTGTTCACACCACCCCTTCGGTTAAAAACATTCGCGTACACCGGGTGTTCAAACCACTCCTCCGGTTAAAACATTCGGGTACGCCCGGTGTTCACACCACCCCTTCGGTTAAAAACAGGTGCGTCCCAGTGTTTACACCACCCCTTCGGTTAAAAATATTCGGGCGCATCCCGGTGTTCAAGCCACCCCTTCAGTTAAAAACATTCGGGTGCATCCCAGTGTTCACACCACCTCTTTGGTTAAAAACATCGGGTGCGTTCACTCCATGAATGCATTTTGGTCTTAGATTTTAAATTGCAGATAATTTTGTTTTGGGTATGTAGAGCTACTGTTTCGTGAGAATATAAGAGTGTTAAATGTAATTTAGACTACACTAAGTGAGAATGTAAGAGTGCTCAATGTAATTTAGATTGCATTGAATTCTAATGACTAAAATAAAATTTAATCATTTGCAATTGTAGTCATTTGCAAATGTCACTTACGTTGTATTTGAATATTGAATATTGAATTTTTAACTTTTGTTTCTTTTACTTTTTCTTTTTTCCCAAATTTAAGATTAATACAATACCATGCCCTAAGATTAAGAATTTTTTACAATCTAACTGACAAATTTGAATCATATTATACAATCAATTAAGTAAACAACATGCAGTACAGAAAATTCATGCAAACTTGTAACAAGCATAAAAGACACAAACCTTAAATTGTCTTTTAAATGTAAACTAGAGAATTCCACATGCAGCTAAAATGATAGATGGATATTAAGTACGGATTTAAGATGGGCATTTAGTAATTGGCTGAATCGACATTGTGATTGTATTCCTCCCTTGTGATATTGAATTGCAAATGTAATTTTGCAAGTCCTCTTCTCAAGCTATTAAAATCCAATCATTGTCCTCATTTTGATACCTGACACGGTAAGTTCCACCCTGTAGCTTCAGCCTCTTTGCCACTTGCTATTGAAACTTTACCATTCCCGACGACACAGCGAGCTAAAATTTAATAAAATCATCTCCATATTTTTCCTTTATGGTCACAATACTTGCGTGTTGTGCTGCTGTAAAATGTGGCTTTGTGTGAGAAGTAGTAGCCATGTATTGCCTGTGAGGTGGATCAGAAATTGGAGGCTGACTAGATTCTAGGATTTGTTCCTGAACACCACCTTGGACAAGTTTATTGGAAAGCAATTGGTTATCCTTACTTCTCTTGCGAGGTGACCACCAGGTGATATTATATTCTCTGCAAGCACACTTCAC
Organism: Camellia lanceoleosa; assembly: GCA_025200525.1. Lineage (NCBI taxonomy): Eukaryota > Viridiplantae > Streptophyta > Magnoliopsida > Ericales > Theaceae > Camellia > Camellia lanceoleosa. The sequence goes on along the minus strand of CM045758.1, from coordinate 61,444,331 downwards.
AGTGGATCGGCTAACTACAAACCGAAAAATCCAAATTCAGATAAGAAACATACATTGTTTACTACTACCAAAAGTATATGACATTTCCCAAGGATGTAGCTAGGAATGGTTTTTCCCAAGTATGTAAGCTTACCGCCAAGGCTTTATGTAGCATCTTTAAGTTTCATTGCAAAATGTTGCTGGAGATCGTCCAAGCTAATCAGAATTCCAGCTTTTCTTTGTAGCCTCTGGGACGAGTTAATTATGCAATTTTGCTATACAGAAGTAATAGCAATGTTGTTTCCTTCTGTGTTACTAACAACATTGCTTCCAGTGTCTATAGCATCCACTTCTGGTAATTGTTGATTGGATAAATCTATAAACACCATCTCTTCTCCCTTTTCTATTCTATTTGGAGATTTTACAGTTTGGGGTTTTTTTAAAAGAATCAAGTTTTTCGTCCTTCTCCAAGCTAGTTGGAATTCCAGCATCTAGCCACACCATCTCTTCACCATTATCCATCATATTTGGAGTTCTTGCGGTTTGGGGTATTGGGTAAGAATAAAGTTTACCTTGTTCTGAAAAATCAAGAACTTCAATAGATAACTTTTTTCCTAGTTCTTCTCTAGAAGCAACCTTACAACTTTTACAATGCTGCTTCATTGTTGTCAATAATGGAACCAAAGCAATCCTCATATCTCTACCTTCAATGTAGTTTGGGGGCAAAAAGAATTATAGCATGTAAACTTGTCTTAAATATAACCACTCTGCAAGCAAATTGCAAAAGAACCCGGAAGTCCATACCTGCGTGCATAGTGTGCCAAAGGGTACTCAGCTATGCTAAATTGAGTAACATCTTTGCAGAAGACCAAATTTTGGGACAAACTGCTCTCCCAACAACCCCCTGCCCTTTTCATAGGCATTGTTTAGCACATTCATCTAAAAACTCAAGCTTCTGTCTCCCTGTTCCATAGGCTCTACCAATTGTGAACACAACATTGCAAAGCCTACACGAGGCCCAAGTTTGAGCCAAAGGTAGAAAATGAGTGCTACACACCACTTTTAGCATCTTCTTGATTTCTTGAAGAGTTTTATCCCTGTCCAAATAAATATTGTTCACCAATACATATTCGCCACTTACTTTCGTATCATACCAATGCATAAATTTTGAACTTGTCAGACCATGATCCCGCAGGTAGCTGAAATGATATAATTGAAGAATGTTAATAGATTTAAACTAAGGGTATTTGCAAGAATCAAGTATTATCACTTATAAGTTGTCAATAATGACTATTGCCTTTCACATTATTAGCTAAAAATAATTAAAATAAATTATAAATTTATTTGGTACAACTTTTGATAATTTGTGTGTCAAAAAAATTGAATCTGTTTGATTAAATAAACTGTCACATAACTTTTTCTTAGCAATTAGGACAAAAGAAATGAGACTCTTTTAGCCAAACTTATCAAGTTTTTTTTTTCCCTTCTTTTTTGGGGTTAAATAAACTGAATAAATCAAATAAATTATAATTTAAAATTATAGGCAAACATTATTAGTCAGTCTTTTTTAAGTAAATAAGTTGATTTATAAATAGTAATACCAACACATTGTATACAGTAAATGAAAAAATCAGAATAGTTGAGGCAATTAAACTGACCAACTTAGGTTGCACCAAGGTATTGTATAATTGTCCAAAATCAGCTTCGTTGTTTTGGACGGTCTGACTACTACGGCATGGAGTATTTCAATTGGTCCAACACTTTGAGCAAAAATCTGTATTGCCTAGTAAATGGGGCTACTATAAACAATTATGCAAATTCTACTCACCTCCCTTGAGAGGTAGTAATTCTTCTATTTTTGTTATAATTACATCAATTTTCCTTACATTAATGATAAGGTTAACTAAGCTAACAATAAGACATATTTTTTGTTGGCCCTTGTGCATCATAATGAAATTATCAATTTTCCGCACCAGAGATCAGTATAATTTACTCAAATGATTAATGTCAATGATATGATATCAGAATAAAAGCTCAATACGTGCATAAGAATTGTTGTCGAACTCCATGTTAAATGATTTATACAATAAAATTAATGAAAGGGTAAGATTAACGAATCGTTAAAAAGATTGGCCAGTAAAATGGAACCAACTAGTAAAATAATTTGAGCTCCATCAACAAATGAAATAAGAAAAAGAAAAGGAAACCATCATTGAAAATTAAAATTAACAATCAATAGATAGGCATAAAAAAATTAAAATAATAAATAAATAAACAAAAGTAAAGAAGAGAACGTAAAAATGGGTCTGTTAGGGGACAAACCTCAATATACGTTCATAAGTGTAACTACGCGAAGTTATATTTATTTCATTTATCAACACCATCTCAAATACACCAATACAGCACAGCCAAGAATGTTCAAACAATGGTACAGCCATAGATTGCTTAATGTTATAACTGATAGCACGATCGCGCTGTGGATACTCTTTGCAGGAGTAATACTGCACATTTGGAGTAAACTCCCGTTGTTGATGGTGCAACACATGGCCATGGAGGCCAAGATGTTCCTCACTCACTCCATCCACATCAAATTCAGAACCCAAAGACATCAACCTATACGAAAAAAGTCCTTCATGGATGCCATTAAAACCAAAAGGTTGGTGTCGAGTTGTAAGTAAAAGCTTGCCCTCAATTTCTATGACTTTCCAAAACTGTATAAGAAATTGGGTATCGGGCCAGACAAATAATATAATTTTAAAGTGGGATTTTATCTTCTCCATAAACTCTGGAATACGAGGAGCAATCAGGGTTCCATCAATTATCTTCTCTCCATGATTTTTCAAATTTCCAAGCCAAAAAAAAAAATAAAAAATAAAAAATACAAGGCAAAGTAAGAATAAGGTAAGCAACAAGAAAAGAAAGTGGAAATCTACTAAATCTAATCTAACTACTAAGCACAGGTTAGAAATGCTATATATTACCATTTTGTTTTGTGTCACCTATTTGATATTTTCCCTATATTTTAACACTGACAATCGAAGTTGGGATTTTCTCAGAGATAAAACTAACAAAAATTAAATTAAATTTTTTAATAAAAAAAAGTAAAAGAAAAAGAAAAAGAAAACTAGTAGTAAATGTTTCAATAAGACACTAGTTAAATAGAGAATAATTGGGGTGAAAGCCAACCGATAAGTAATATGAGATGAGAGAGAAGCTAACCGGAGAAGAGATTGGGAAGGAGGAGGACGTTCACAACTCGAAAAAACCTGGCCAATCCCATAGCCTCCACGCTGGCAGAGCAATTGGTGGTTCTTCACATATGATTTGAAATCGGGAGGAAAGTCACGGATCATATCGTCATCCGTACGATTTTCTGGCCGGAGGAAATTTTCATTCTCGACCTTCAATTATCTACACCTCTGTGTGTGTGTGTGTGTGTGTGTGTGTGTGTGCTGTGTACTTCCCAACACCAGCGACAAAAGTGTTCCTTTTATATGCCTAGTTGCCTTATTACAAAAATATATAATAATAATAATAATAATAATAATAATAATAATAATAATAATAATAATAATAATAATAATAATAATAATAAAATAAAAAAAATTAAAAGTGTAGGTGGAAGGAAACTGAACAGAAAAGTTTCAAGAGGTTCACGTCACGTGGTCCAATCTTAAACATAAAAAAATAAAATAAAAAAGCTACCCATGGTCAAAGAAAATAGAAAAAACAAATAAAAGGAAAATTATACTTGAGATACATACCATATACACTCTTAGTTATGATTTTTATATTTTTTGTTATGATTTATTATTTTATTAATTATACTACAACAAAACAGACTTTTTATGGCACCACATCAACAGCATACAATAAATGCACGTCGTAGTTTCTCACTTTTACGACTTGCTTTTTTTGCATGTCGTAAATACTTTTCCAACCACGGCGTGTCTATTGCGTAGGCCATGAATGGTAATAACGATGATTTTTTTACGACTTGCAATGCACGTCGTAAATAATAAAACTTTCAACGACGTGCATATGGCGTGCTATTAATACATCAATTATACATGACGCACATACGCCAGCCGTGAAAAGTGAATACTTTTCACTTTTCACAGTGCACACAATGTCCGCCGTTAAAAGTACTGCCTTTTTACGACGCACACAACGCCTGCCGTTAAAAGTATTGTGATTTTTACGACGAACATTGTATGTCGTAAATTGTATGATCAAAAACAAAGAAGTGCCAAAATAAAATTTCTGGCACCAATTCACCCAAAATCTATATATATATACATATATATTTGGCAAAAGAAAATATACATCAAATGTTTGGGCTTCTCATAAATTCTAATCATCAGACACTGGTTCGAAGGGGATCCATCGCCGGTATGACAACTGGCTCGACAGCAGTATCCATCGTCGTTCACTCATCATCTCCTTGCTTACTTCCATTTTCTAACTCGTCTCTTTGCGGCTTTGATTAGCAAAACGACGTTAACAACATTTCACACCGTCAGGCACAGAGAGGAAGATAAGGGAAGGTACACACTCATACTCTTCTCTTCTCTTTCTCTCTTTCTCTCTCTCTCTCTCTCTTAGATTTTCCCTAAACACATCTCATTCGGGGCATCTCTCTCTCTCTCTCATAGTTTCCCTAAACACATCTCATTTGGGGCATCTCTCTCTCCCTCTCTCTCTCTCTCTCTCTCTCTCAGAGATTTGTGAACGAGATAGAGTCAGGCCGAGTCGAGTTTCAGAGTTATTCTGACAAGTCGTCGCTCTAGCGCGAGACCGAGTCGAAGAGGAGTCAGACCTCGTTTGGGTCGGCAGCAAAGACAAAGCACGGCGAGGTCGAGAGGAAGAAAGGAACTCTATGGACAGAAGAAGAACACGGGTACATTTCATTGATTGTTTAGATTCTTTTCTTGGCTACCAAACTGAGTGTTTTCTTGGGGGCCAAACAGATCATCTAGTTATGTACATGAGTTTCTTGATTGATTTTTTTTTCCCTCTTCTGATTTTGTGTTTTATTAAGAACTACCCTAAATTGGATGATGGCGAATATGTTGTTTGGCTTTGGGCCACCTCTGTGATGTATCCTAAACTTCTATACATGGTTGTTTCCCTCAATTGTAGGTCACCTTTGCAACTTTTCAGATGTTCCCCTAGCATTTGTTCACGTTTGTAGAACAAATGAGGTGTGAGTCAATGATGGATGCAGTGGTCAGACTTTGTCATTTTTTCATTATAGAAAATGGCTGCTACGGATTATTTAGAAAACTGGATTTAGTCTGGGGACTATTCGTCCTCTAGTGTGCTAAACTGAAAATTGTGATTGATTTCAAATTTTGATTTTGAACTATAGACCTGCTATTCCAATATGTTTTTATAAAATGTGAGGCATGTGCTAATATGTTCTCTATATACTAAAAGTTGAGATTTAAAAAACCCATTTAAAATTATTTTGCTTCCCCATTCCAAACTTTTCAAACATGAAGAGGAAATGAAAAAGGAAAGAACGGCAAGAGTTGGACACAGACAAAGAGGTAGTGTAAAATCAGCCAAAACTCATTACCCCAGATGAACAAACTGTCCTGAAGAACGTGTGTACACCTAGCAGGCTCTAACACAATTGTTGATGTTGAACACAATAAGTAAAGGTACAAATTGGAAACTTTCACATGGACATGCTTCAAACCATACTACGTAATCAAATTTGGGTTAATTTTGAGTATTTATGTTTATTCTCAAGTCATTACATTTCTGGTCACTTTTAAATTGGCATGTGATATAGTAAGTACACAAGCCATGTTCTTGGTCAACCAAATCATTTAATGCTCACATGTGGTATATAATGTGGGTCAAGGATTGTGTTACAGGTCAAGTTTTCCACTTTTGGTATCCTAATCTTAGTAGAAGTAGGAGTTTAGCAACCAAAACATAGCAACACTTATTCTTCAACTCAGTAGAGTGGTTAAAGATTGTGCTATTTTGTGGTGCAACCCAACCTTGGAGAGTAATTCCTAAAGAATCAAAGTGGGATTCCCATAAGATCCTTCTCTTTCTCTTTCTTCTTCCTTTTCTTCTATCTTTAATTCTCTGCTATTAGATTTTGTTATTTCAATCACAAACCTACCTTAGTTTCTTTCTTTTGTTTCATTCTAAAGCCTATATTCCATGAGCTAATGCTTTCCTTACTAAATTTGGACTTTAAATCGACTCCAAAACCTAGAAGTACTTTTTTCCTAAAATTTCCACACAGCATTTTGAAATTCCTGCAATCTCTCACTTTCAAATAAAGCCAAACTCTAGTCACTTCTCCTCTAAACACTACATTATTTCTTCAACATTTTACAAACCCTATTCTTACAAGTTCATAGGTTAAACCACCATATAACTAACCATAGGCAGCATTATAAGTGTCATAGTGCTGTCCAACATCATCAGGCCTCACTTAGAAGAAACGACAAGCTGCATTACGTTCAAGTGCAACAAAAAAATAATAGTAGTATAAGATCATCCTAGGTTGGTCAATTTTTAACGCGAGCACCACCATTCCATGTGATACCAACTAGTCTTTTCAGAAAAAGGGCCACCACAATAGCTGACAACTGGGGTCCTCTGATATTGCCTTGGCATTGCTCTATAAACACAGCTGGATGCACCCCATTAGACAACGACAACAAAAAATAAACCAAAAGGAAAAGCCCTACTTATATGAAACTAAAACAATACAAAGTAATCAACATCGATAGTATCCTATTTTTCACAAAAAGATATTAGAACAATTTATGTACATATAGAAGGAAAGGAAGAACAACCTAGGAACATCAAACAATGCTATCAGTTCAGCTACAACAACCCTATAACGTTAGAAAAAATTGTGGAAGAAACACTAGAATTTATTGAATATTATAGTGTTTACATTTGCAGACCTTGCCTAAAAATAAACACTCAAAAGAGTTTAAATAGACTCTTCTGTTAGCTACACAATGCACTACTTCCTTATTTTTTGCTACCAGATTACATTGATAGATAATAAAACACCTAAAAACTCTCAACCACTAGGTAAATAATCCTAAAGATTCTCAACTACTAAGTCCACTATCACATTTTTGTAGAACAACAATCAACAGGTTTCCCACAATCAGATCTGCTATAGCTGTCCCTTTAGCCCACGTTTGAATTATGTTCTAACATATAATAGTAGAAGGAACAGATATTCACCATTGAGCAAAGAGCAATGGTTTCACATACCTGTTGATTAATGCGTGCATTACCCCAAGAGCCCGAAGATGTTTGAACATTTTCCAGAATTTATTTCTTGGTCTCAAACATTAGGCCTGGGCCAAGGGTTTTTCCACCATTAGATAAGACAGAAGTAGGTCCTGTTTGGAGGGACCTGTAAGAACAACATATCAGCATTAGGCATCCAATTGTATACATACAGTACTTTTTGGGAGGGTAATAATTAGTATCTATTAAAAAGCACATACTTGAAATAGTAAGGCATTTTATCATCTTCCACATCAGAATTCACAGCAGGAGTGCCAATTGGAGCCAATGGTTGGGACACCATAGTGACGAATCCTGTGGATTCTTCCATGTTCACTAAGGCCAGCCCCTCAGATACAACAAAATTTGAGCGAATGTTATTTGGTGCTTCACCACCTGAGGATGTAGAAATTTTATTTGAGCTTATTGACGCCACAACATTTCCTGCAGTAGATCAAGGTTTCTGTGTTGGTGTCCTATCGTTAGTGCTGTGTTGAGGGGTTGGTTTTTGTTGTTGGTGTCCTATTACTAGCTTCCTTTGTCTGTATAGACGCGCCCCAAGGGCCTCATGCTACAGTTCAGACTCAAATTGTCACGATTCTTAATCTAGTCTCGCAAAGTGCAATGCAAGACCGATAAATCACCAAAGAGTCCAAATCCGGCAAATTGTTTTGGAAAACTGATTTTTGTAAAAAAGTGCCAAACATGGACTGCTTTGCCAGATACAGAGTCGCCACCTAAATATTTTATTTTCAGAAAATTTACGAAACCCTGACTCGTTGCCTAAGACCACGTGTCCGTCATCACCAAAGTTGCCTCGGCTCGGGAACTTGGGTACGATTGGGGAAGATCAGCTATGAGCACCCCCGCTCACCCGATCAAAGATCGGCTACTACTAAATATGATATCTCGTTTTTGAAAACACATGCGTTCATATTCCGGTTAATTAGCTACAATTACTATGTGATGCGCACAGCAAAAACAAGTATAGACTAGATCGCCTAATTTGGAAAAAAGCATTGCATATCCATTTGTTTGGAAAATAGTTTGAAGTTTGCTACTCATAAGTAGGCTAAAATGCGGATTTCAATGAATTATTCCAATTCAAGTAATCAAACCTTCACCCACAGGCATTCAGGCAGTTATATCAATTAAGCAGATAGCCTCATGGCAAGCATGCTATTATGGCAACATTAACACACATGCAGTATGCTAAAACATAAACACTCACAGTGACTCTGAGCCAAAATGAGAAACTAGTTAGAAATCAATGCATGATCCTAGTTCATGTTAACATGGCTAATGTAACACATGCAAAATGCAACTAGAAATAGGCTTGGCTACTCTAAGATGGCATAGAAAATGCGACATTTGATAACATGTATTCAAATTGGAATTGAAGTACAATGCGGTTAGTATGATGCACCGAGCCCGGTACATGCAAGATAGATGAATGTATGCAAACATGCAAAGCATAAGGATGCTAGACAGATGAATGGATGCAAACATGCGAGCATAAGGATACTAATTCAAACATGACCTGGAACTAATCATTGAAACTGGTTAACTAAAAGGGAGAAAGAAATGGAGGTTGGAAGACATGCACACACGCACGCACACTTATTACAAAATTGGCCCTCTCGACGGAGGGTCCGAATGAATAATACAAACCAACTAATTAACTAACTAACAAGCTAATTAATTATTACATAACCAAATGAATGACTAGCTACAACTAATTATTACAAAACTTAATTAATTAACAAATTAATTAATTAACTACAAATTAAAGCTAACTAACAAGTAAGCATTAAAATGTGTAAACTAGGCTGCCTTAGCTCTGCCCTGAACAAGGAAGGATGCATACTCTTGATTCCCATCCCGGAAAGCTCTCCGGTTGCTCTCTTGAGGCTCTGTCTGCAGGTTGTCCTCAAGGAATTCGTGCTGAACCTTACCAAAACCAGTCTAGGGAATACATCAATGGCCTGCCGGCTATGTGGAGATGCTGCCAACCATCTACCGACCAAAGATAGTACACTGTCGGCCAAGGATGAGGAGGTGCCGGCCATCTGTAGAGCACTACCGGCCACTGACGTGCTGGGACACCAAGCTGCAGCAGAGCACAAAATAGAGAAAATTGAGGGTCTCCCAAGGGTATGTACGCACTATGCCACCCCATATCACCTCGAAACATCAAGGGAGAGGCATAGTCGGATCCAAGACCATCAATCACGCATCCCGATGCATGATGGCCAAAGATCCAACTTGTGCAAATCAATGTGAAATGAATGCACAAATAAACACATAAAGCCTAAAACTCTATCATGGATAATCAAGAGCGTCGGCGACCGAGAATTGAGACACGTCTCATCACTTGAAGTATGAAACATCCCTCATTTCTCGTGTTTGGATTAACACTTAATCCAAACAACAATGCAATGCAAGGATGGCCTACACAATGCTAATGCAATATGAACAACCTAGCAAGGCTAATGGCATGCACAATACTAATACATGCAACAACTAAGGATACACAATGCAAAGCAAACTAGACATGCAAACATGTGATAAACCAAGCATGCAACAACGTACAAGGTGACAAGCATGCTACAACATGCAAAGATAGAGTAAGCATACAACAATATGCAAGACAAGCATGCAACAACATGCAAGGGTGGACTTAAACCAAAATGGGCAGACCTCAACTATGCCCAAATCAGTGGCCATAAGGTGCTGAATTGATGGTACAAAATGCTAGACAAGCATGCATGCCAATGGGCCCAAGAATTAAGGCATAAAGACGCAACTCTTACGCACACTTGAGGAGTGAAAAGTATGCAATAACAATACTACATGCTCTGAAATGATGTTAGGAATGATGCCAAATCACACACATAACACAAGCATGGCATGCATGAAGCTCAAAAGCTAAGAACTAGCAAAGGGACTTAAGCCATGGCCATACAAAGCTAGCCCCAAAGGGCTAACGGAACCTAAAATAATCCCAAGGCAGGTCTAAACAAGACCAAATACAAGCTCAAAGCTAGCCAACACAAGCTAGAACACAAGGCCAAAAACATGGAGCATGCAAGGCTACAAAAGAGGCAATGCACTACACCTATTGAAACCAAACATGGCATGACTTGGACAACATAAAATAGAGTTACATCATGGTATAACAAGACCAAAAATGCACTGATATGATGAGCCAAAGGCTTAGGCTTAATGGCATGCACAAAAGTTCATTCTTGAGGCATAAGGAGCCAAGCCTCCAAGGCATTAAAGGAATGTCAAATGCAAGTGTATGACCACATTTCATGGACTGAAATAACATTTAGAATGATGGCAAAGCATGCAAACATCACATGTATGGCATGGTAGGGGCCTCAAAACCTAAGGCTAGCCTAAGCATTTACACTATAGCTATACAAAACATAAGTGATATGGCCATGGAAGCCCAAAAAAGTCCTAGAACAGCCCAAAACAAGAATAAAATCATGCAGGAGCAAAGCCAAAATATGCTAGGATGATGAGTCAAAACATCATGCACATAAAGCTAGTAAGCAAGATTTGTTCCACAAGTATATGGAGCATGCAAAGGTTGACCAAACCAGCTATGGATAGAGTCATGACACGGCAAAACATCACCAAAAACATGTTGAAATGGACTCAACATAAGCTAGGATAACATGCTAACGCAAGAAGCATATAAAGCTAGTTTATGAGATTTACACTACAAGTGTATTATTCATGCATGGAGTGACAAAACCAACCCAAAAAAGATCTAAGGCATGGTAAAACATCAACCAAAACCTACTGAAATTGACTCAACACAAGCTAGGAAAACATGCTACTTTGATGAGCTACAAATGGGATTAGACTACACATACAAGATGCATGCAAAAAGTGACCAAACCAGCCAGGGACAGAGCCAAGGAAGGTCCTAAAAGTCACAAAAAAGGGCTTGAACCAAGCCTCAAAAGTACAGAGAGGCATGCTCCTTTGGAAGGCCAAAAATGCAAGCAAACAAAAACCAAAAGAGAGGGGATCATCCCCTCTGATTTGAGGCCTCAAAACCACATGCCTTCCACTAAAAATCCACTAGATTTCAGTGGTTAGAAGGCCAAACCAAGGCTAGCTTGAAGGCCCTAAGGCATGGCTCAAAACAAGGGCAAACAAGGCCAACAAGAGGGTTGAAGACCCTCAACAACCAAAAGACCTTAAACAAAATTCAAAAGCACTTAAAAAAAAGACTTTTTTTTTCAGTTGAAATCAAGGCCTAAAACAATATGCAAGGATGGCCAAAATGAGGTACAAAAAAGTGCTAAAAAGGGAAAAATGCTCACCCTTGAAGATCAGCTTTGAAACCAGCAACCTTAGGGGCCAAAAACTCACTTTCAGAGCTCAGGTAACCTTTTCAAGAACCTCAGTCCAATGGTGGTGGTGTATCTCTATGTGTTGTAGTGTAAAAGTGCAAGAAAAATGGACTAAACCACAACAATATAGAGAGAGAGTAAGAAATATATATATAGAGAGAGAGAAAGAGAGAGAGCTATATCTCTTCTAAAATGGCTGAACCTCTGCTAAGGAGAGAGGCTCTCCCCTTATACAGAGGGAAAACAATGCAAAGCTTCTTCAAGAAGCTTGGCAAGAGCTTCATCCCTCCATACACGTGTATGGAGGGGAGATGAAAGGATTCCAGCTGGCTCAAAAGATCTGGAGTGAAACCTACTGAGACAAGGGTTCTGCCGGCAGTGGCTCATTGATGGCCGGCATCCTCAATCAATGGCCGGCAGCAACAAAGTGACGGCCAGAAGGCCCAAAAGGGGGCTAGCAGTGCACCAAGAAACACATTCTGAAAGGACCAAGTCGTGGTCCAAGAATGGAGCAGAAAGGATACAGGGTTTGGAAAGCTCAAACCTGTGACGTTCCGCCGCGAAAGTGAAATACCCGATGAGCAATCGAACTTGTGGCTGGATGTACCTGCAAGAACAACCGAGTCTTGAGGATGGTCAAAAATGGGGTGTCTACAGTTGCCTCTCTTTAACAGAACTCGAAAGTCACAAAATGACGGGAGTGAGTGTCAAAGCCCAGAGACGACCCATTTTTGACAAGGCCGAAGACTCAGGCAAACATTCAATATGAGCATGCAGAGATGTGCTCGTAGGCTGGGGCAAAATGCAAATGACATGCAAGATGCGATAGCATAACTTATGATTATGCAAAGAGAGCTGTAACAAAGCAATTATATACAATAAATGCAACAGTTTTAAACAAGTGAATAAAAGTCCTACATATTCCAACAGAAAAGATGTAAGAAAATTATGCAATTCTCACCACGTCTCACACAGAGTGAATACAATACCGTCCGGTTCGTCTGGTCGCGTCAGCTTCAAATGAACAGTACATACAATATCGTGCCTGTAAAAGAAAGAGACTCAACGGGTACAATATCGTTAGAAACATGCATAGCAATGCAAGTGAAAAGTGCGTGACAATGCCAGTAGAGCATGCGTGACAACGCAAGTTAAAGAGAAGTGCGTGACAGCGCAGGATAGACATGTGTGCGTGACAGCGCAAGTAAAGATAGTAAAACATGTGTAACAGCGCAAAGAAAATATGCGTAACAGTGCAAGATAGAACAAGTAAGACATGCGTAACAGCGCAAGTAAAACATGTGTAACAGCGCAAGTAAAACAAGTAAGATATGCGTAACAGCGCAGGTTAAAGAGATAAACATGCGTAACAACGTAGGTTAAAGAGATAAACATGCGTAACAACGCAAGTTAAAACATGCGTAACAGCACAAGTAAAGAAGATAAGTGCGTAACAGCGCACATAACCTGCGTGACAGTGCAAGTTAAAGAAAATAAATGCGCAACAGCGCACATAACCTGCGTGACAGCGCAAGTTAAGATAATAAGTGCGTAACAGCGCACATAACCTACGTAACAACGCAAGTAGAGAAAATGAGTGCGTAACAGTGCACATAACTTGCGTAACAGCGCACATAACCTGCGTAACAGCACAAGATAAAATAATAAGTGCGTAACAGCGCACATAACCTGCGTAACAGCGCAAGTTAAGATAATAAGTGCGTAACAGCGCACATAACCTGCGTAAGAGCGCAAGTTAAGATAATAAGTGCGTAACAGCGCAAGTTAAGATGATAAGTGCGTAACAGAGCAAGTTAAGAAAATAAGGGGTAATGCGAGATGCAAAACAATACAGATTTGATGAGATGCAAAACAATGCAGATTTGATGAGATGCAAAACAAAGCAGATTTGATGAGATGCAAAACGATGCAGATTTGATGAGATGCAAAACAATGCAAGTTTAAACTAGATGCAAGACAATGCAACTAAAGCTAGATGCAAGACAATGCAAATATGAACTAGATGCAAAACAATGCAAATATAAACTAGGGGCAAGACAATGCAAATATGAACTAGATGCAAGACAATGCAAATTAAACTAGATGCAAGACAATGCAAATATGAACTAGATGCAAGACAATGCAAATATAAACTAGATGCAAGACAATGCAAATATAAACTAGATGCAAGACAATGCAAATATAAAGAATGCGTGTTTAATTTAATAAGCGAATGCTAGGTGACAACAACAAAAAAAAAAAAAAAAACATGCTTAATGAAGACATCTTGAAAGGGGACTTCCGGTTTACTTCCCAGAAGGTTTATGATGCGTCAAAAAGGATACACCTTGTGTGCGTTGATGGGCGACGACCACCGTACATTGAGGACATGATTCCCAAGTTTCCACGAAGGCATTTTGAATCAAATTTTGAGCATTCCTCGGGATTGTTGGAACCCGGGGACACATCCTAAGACAAAATAGGTAGAGGAAGCTGGTGGAGGATTGCTGGCCATCAAGGAGAGCCGCCGGCTGTAGCCGGCCATTATTGGCCACTGCCGGCCATCGATAGAGTTGTGTCGGTCATCGATGTGCCCCTACCGGCCATCGGTGGCAAATTCGGGCAAAATGGTCTTTTCGGCCATGGGTCTTTAAATAGGCCCAAAATTAACCCATTTCCTCACAAACCCTTGCATAGAAATCATTTCCCTTGCCCTCTAGGTGTGCCTTCTCTCTAGATTCGCGCGTTCTACGCGTTTCCCAACACCCTAAACAACCTTGAATCTTTAAAATTCCTTTGCTCTCTTCGATTTGAACCGATCAGAAATTGCATCTGAGGCCTCTTTCATCATTTCCCGCATCCAAGGATCATTTCCCCCGAACTTCTCTTGAGGTTAGTTCACTTTCCCCTGGTTTTCAACTTTTCTTGAATTTTCTCTCTCTTAGGGTTCGATTTGTTCAAAACTTCATCATTTGCTCATTTTTGCTCATTTTTGCATCTATCTCAGATGGCTGACAATGTCCCACATAATGAGCGCTTCCCCACACTCCCTCCAGTAGAGTTGGCGGCAAACTTTGCGGCTGAGCTAGAGGTCGAGCATCAGCCTTTACCATTGAGCACACGTCCCTTCAACCCTGCGAGGTATCATCCGGAGACTCACATTATACCAGTGGCGGGAGGCATCCACACTTTTACTGATTTTCATGAGGACGTGCCAGACGACCTCTTGCTGAGGGAGCCGATGTCTCACTTATCGGCCATTGCTGTGGAGGTACGAACTCTGCTTTTCTGCAGTATTACGTTCAACTATTTGCATTTCTTGCATTGTTTCGATCTGATCACATCACATGCTTTGACCTGACTGTATTTCATACATTATTGCTCTGCATTGAACTGTACTTCGCACATCACTGCCCTATATGTACTGTATACGAGCACACCTCAGGCGTCACTATTCTAAATTCAACTATATCTTCGATACAGCACTGATTTACATGCAACTGTATTTTCAATACATCGCTGATCTATCTTGAACTGTATTTTCAATACATCGCTGATTTGTCTTGAACTGTATTTTCAATACATCGCTGATCTGTCTTGAACTGTATTTTCTATAGGATGGATCCCGCTCCTTCCGAGGTTATGGTGCTACGACTACTCGGGATTGGTATGATGTACTTCCCGCGAGGGTCCGCCGGATCATTGACGGGACCGGCTTTGGCTTATTTTGCTGCAGCTTGACACGGGTTACAGCGAGTCGCCCTCTTCTAGGGGCTCTTGTGGAGAGGTGGTAGGACACCACCAACTCTTTCCACTTCTCCACAGTGGGAGAGATGACCATGACTCCTTTTGACTTCGCCATGATCACTGGCCTGGGCGTAGGAGGTGATCCGATTCCCCTTGATCCCGACATGCGAGAGTGGGTGGCTGCATAGGACACATTGCTTGGAGCACGTCCACCTACTCTTCGAGCAGGCATGCTTAGATACACTTGGTTCGAGGAGCACTACAGAGGGAAGGATCCCTGTACTAATGAGGAGGCAGAGCAGTAGGCCAGGGGCTTCCTCTTGTTCCTTTTCGGTATCACCTTGTTTTCGAACAGGTGGAATACTGTAGGTTTATACTTCTTGGGCGCTCTGGTGGTACTCCAACGAGTCCGTTTCTACAACTGGCGCATGCCCAGCCTCACCACTTTTTATGGATACATGAGCTCCACCTCTCGGATGTGTGGGAGGTTAATCGGGAGGTTGGGAGGTACACAACCTAGTTTCCCCTTTTCATTGTTTTACTTAGCATTTGTACTTTTGCTTTGTTCAACACTTGTACTTTCTGTATTTTCTGTATCTGCTCTTGCACTGTATGCTTTCTGCTTTGCATTTTCTGTATACCATACATGCTGCACACTACATACCATACATTGCACACATAGGATCTAATGTCCGCTCTAGGCCTACATCTGTTATGCACTATACTGCATTCTGCTTTCTGCATGTTCAACAATCTGTTCATACACTGTACTGATCACATCTTTCTAATAGCTGTGGGTATACGCATACTTCTGGACACTTGCTCCAGTGCCTGTGGAGGAGACCGCAGTGACAGTCCCATTCTCTGACGTATACGACGGTCCGCTCCATCGTAGGACCCGAGAGAGCTTCATGTTCTTTCGGCAGTATTTCGACACAGTCATGGCACACGAGGTAAGTCTGCAATAAGATTATTTCAATTAACTCGATGCACCCACCTTAGTTATTTGACAACTGATCATCTTGTTTATTCTCTTTTCTCAGATCACGTGGCAGCCATGGGATGCTATCCCGTCAGGACTCCGAGATCAATACCACACTGCCCAGACTATGTCTCAGTTCCACATTCTCTTCGAGGGCCCGATTTGTCGCCCCTGGTTTTTGAGTGAGCACTTCGTGCGTCAGACCTTGGGGTTGCCTGCTCCATTTGTACCGATCGCACCTCCACCATCGATGAGGAAGACACACATGTTGTCCGCCAACCAGGTGATTCAGTTCATGGTAGGGCTGGAAACAGATTTCTTCTGCGCCGAGGGTGACTATGCAACCTTTATTCAGACGCATCTGATAACACCTTTGACTGGTGTCCGAGGAGGAGAGGGAGCGAGGGCTCCAACTGCGAGAGGGCGAGGCGGAGCGACCAGGTCTCGTAGAAGGAGAGGTTATGAGGGGAGGCAGGGTACGGCATGGCCCGTACTGCTTACTACTATGACATGCCGAGGGCGGGCTGGAGAGACTTATCAGATTCCCTTCGCTCCTCCTCCAGCTGGTCATGAGCTTGTCGGAGTTTACGGCTCAACCCCGGTATGTGCTATACTTTTCATTTTGCACAGTCATTTCATTTCATTTGATATCCCGCAAAAAACTATTGATTTCAACATTTTTGAAGGCTCCCATTGAGTACACTCGTCAGTCTCTAGAGATGACGGCTTTGGTGATGGGGATGTTGTAGACGAGCACGGACTTGCTCAGTATTTACAGCATTCCGGTGAGTTCTTGCAAACCATACTTCATGCCACACAGTCTTTTCTCGACACACCATCATTTGCACAGTTGCACACTACACTAATCTGATACATTGCTCCCATACACCGCTCACGGTACACATTCACTACAAATCATTCACTGCTCACAGCACATTATTCTTGGCATCTGATACATCTTGATTACTAATGCATTTTGGCGGATTGCCCTTTTTCAGATTCCTTTCTTGATGCCAGGCCCATCCGGTACCTCAATAGAAGCAGGGGCGGGTCCTTTAGCACCTTCCCGAGCAGCAGGAGGAGCAGGACAAGGGACTTGTTCACGGGGGTCTGCCCCAAATGATGATGAGTCTGACGAGAAGGCAGTAAGTCCGCGGTCAGAGTCGTCTCAGGATGAAGATAGAGCTGGGGATGGTTCAAGTTCGGAGTCAGGTGCTGACGGTGGCGATGTTCCAGAATCCTCTTGGTCGAGGAAGAGGACGAGGAGGACTTCTCAATTTTGAGGCGACTGGTGGCGATCCGGACATTTTGCTAATTCAGACGTCGCTCTTTTTTTTTTTTTTTTTTGCTTTATTTTTCTTTTTACTAGTAGTTTTGCACATTGTACTGCGTCAGGCAGATTTACTTTTTAAAACTATGCTCTTTTGTAAAAAGAATCTATGATGGAATGAAAGCAGTCTTTTGTTGAAAAAGTGTTTCATTTGTACATTCTATGCATCGCATCACTTTACACAACAATGTAAATCAGATTGAACTTTTGTTTTGAAAACCAAACACTCAAATTGCACTAATCAGGTAGTGAACCAACTAATAACAAAACAACTTGATAAGCAAAACAAAGCCTTAACAAGTTTACAACTTGATAAGCAAATTACAACAACTCGATAAGTGAGAGGAGAATGATTACAACTCAATGAAATAAAGAAAAACGAAGACTAGACCAAAAACAAATGTCTTGAACAAGACACAACAGGGCAAAAACAAGACCTTAAAAGACGCAAGCAACAGGACTTCTCTGCAACAAACAACTGGGTTTTCAACAAGAGGGTCAGTGAGAATGAGGGAGGTGATGCCGGCCATCGATGGAGTCCTGCCGGCCATCAGTGTGCCACTGCTGGCCACTGATGAGCCACTGCCGGCCATCGATGGTAGATTCTCCGAAATGTCGACATATGTCCTCCACTCACTGCCTTATCTTCTATATGAGTTCCAGCTTCAGGATTCTCTTCATTTCAGCTCAAATTTGCACCAAATGGAAGCATTCCTTGCTCAAAACCTCACAAATTGGATTGCCAACTTAGATGGCTCAGAAAAGCTTAATTTTCGGGGTTTTGGCATAAATGCACTATTTACGTTGGGTCCCACCCCGCTGCGTTTCCCATTCCTTCATGCCGTGGCAAGATTTTGGAATCCGATGACACACGTCTTTAGCTTTGGCGGACAAGAGATGTGTCCCACTTTCGACGACTTCCAAGCTCTAATGGAATCCGAGCGCGACAAAGAAATCTTCCCACAATTCCGCTTTGGCCATGCCCAAGCCTTGGGACGGATGTGTGGGCTCACTTTGCATGATGCTCAATCATTGATTCATGATAGAGAGTTAGACATTCCAAGCTTGGTTTGTTGGTTTTCTGATGCCGGTGACCGCGGCGACCATCATTGACAAGGTTATCGGCGACATGTGCTTTGCTTGTGCATGTTATCTCATCTCTTACTTGCCCCAGGCTCCAGTGGGTTTAGCACTCATTTGATTGAAGTTGCTGAGGGCTTGAGGGAGGGCAAAAGCTGCATCACCATGACGCTAGCTGAGACATTGATGGGTTTGGACGCTTTTCATCGTCGGGAGACGGCTAGATTGGCAAGGAGCCCACTACTGTTGCAGGTAATGTTTCCCACCCCATCTTGCATATGTTTCTCACATCACTCGGCCCTCAAACTCGGTTTTTCTCTCAAAACCCTTTTTCTTACTTTTTCTCTCAACGTACACCTCCCTATTCTTTAATCTCTCATTTTTCATACCTCCCCAGATATGGTTGATGGACAAATTGAAGATTGTGGACTCCTGTCCCACATATTCAGCTCGTAGCTATTTCTTCCAGCGACATCTAGTCGATGCCCCGGATGAGGGATGGTGGTTCAACTGGATGTGTAGCTTGTCCGCTACAGACATTGCTTGGCGCTGTCCTTGGCTTAATCTACCGGCAATGAGTTACAGTATGACCCATCAGCCCGGGAATCAATTGGTTGGCCTGACACACTGCGTGTTCTACTTTCCGTTCCGATTCCGGCACCAGTTCGGACATGATTAGACTTGCTCGGAGGAGGGGATAGAGTACCCTGCTATATTTCCGATCCGAGGCACGCAGCTAGCTCGGTATGCCACAGCCTGGACAACAAGAGAGCTTCTAGCTCCTTCTCCTGCTTTCAGCTGCACCCTTTCTGATGAGTGCCTAGATTGGCTCAATGAAGAGGCACAGGTAGGGCCCACTTTGGCATTAGAGGCTTCCACAAGCTCTGGGAGGGGACGCAGGAACACCTGACTATGCCCCAGATTTATTTTGCTTTATCAATACTTTCAAGTTTTCTTTTGAATGTAATAAAAAACGACTTCAATTTGTATTCAAGAGTAGGAAAACTCTGTATTGAAATCAATGAAATTGAAGGTTGTGGGTACTGAAAATTTTCTGTTTGGTCCAAAAATGGTCTAAGTTGTAAAAAGATTAATTTGAAAAAAATCAACTTTTATTAAAACTTTTCAAAACCATTTTCGATATGGATCAGAACTGGACACGACTGAGATCTATCACTGAGATGTACAACCCCGGATCCTAGCAACTGGAAAGTTGCCCCTAGTCTGAATAGCACTGCACTGGAGATCACAACCGAGCTCTTGAATGTTGAACAAAGATGACCAAACATGATCACATGGACAAAGTTGATCGAGGAAGTGTTTATGGCTGGACTTCAGGATGAAGTTGCCTATGTATCCCAAAGATGGGAATCAAGCCTTACGTAGTTCAGCTTGGGTTCACTCAAGTATTTACTCTCTCCTTTTGCGCTCTAACTTTTGCCAAGGCCGCCCTTTGCGAGTTTTCAACCTTGCAAGCTCAATTTTTGTAATTTCAATTTTTTCATGCTCCAACTTTTGCCTAGGTCGCCCTTTCGGGTTTTCGGCCTAGCGAGCCACTCAGGGGTAATATTTCTTCAACTTGTCCATGTTGATCAGTTGGGAGAACTCTAGGCCATCTAGGTCCATCAAAACGACAGCTCCACCTGACCAAATAGACTTGATGATGTAAGGACCAGTCCAATTAGGTCTGAACTTGCCCCTAGGATCGTGGATAGGAGCTCGATTGTCTTTGAGAACCAAATCTCCTTCTTTCAAATTCCTGGACTTAACCTTCTTGTTGAAAGCCCTGGCAATTTTGCGTTGATAACCCTGAACATGGTACAGTGCTTTCAGCATTCTCTCATCAAACAACATGAGTTCTTCAAATCTGCTCTGCTGCCAATCTACCTCAGCTATCTGACACTCAGCCAATACTCGCAAAGATGGAACCTCAACTTCAATAGGTAGAACAACCTCCATTCCGTAGACCAAGGAATATGAAGTCGGTCCAGTAGAAGTTCTAATTGAAGTCCGATAGCCCCACAGAGCAAATGGCAACTTATCTGGCCAGTCCCGGTAGGTTTCCACCATCTTCTGGAAAATGTGTTTGATGTTCTTGTTGGCGGCCTCAACTGCTTCGTTGGTCTGTGGCCGGTATGTAGATGACTTGTGAAAAGCCACGTTGTACTTGTCCAACAAGTCAATCACTTCCTTTTTGAAGTGGGAACCATTATCTGAAATAATCTCGTTCGGGATCCCGTAGCGACAGACTATGTTGTTCCTGATGAACTTGGCAACATGTGATGCCTTCAACACCGCATAAGATTGGGCTTCGACCCACTTCATGAAATAGTCTATCGCGACCAGAATGAACTCATGCCCATTGGACCCTTTCGAAGTGACAGTTCCAATCACATCTATCCCCTAGACTAAAAATGGCCATGGCGAAGTCATGTTGTACAGCATAGACAGCGGAATGTTCATGCGGTTTGCATGGATCTGGCATTTGTGGCATCTCCAAACAAAGCCAATACAATCCTCCTCTATGGTGGACCAGTAGTAACCTTGTTTAAGGATTTTCTGGGCTAGCATCACCCTGTTCATGTGCGCTCCGCACTCTCCTTCATGGATGGCCTCCATTAGACGCTTTGATTCTTCGGTATCAACACACAGTTTATGCATTCCCAGATAACCTCTCTTATACAGTTTACCCCCACAGATGATGAACTGAGCAGCCATTCTTCGTATTGCCCTCTTATCTTTGGCGTTTGCCCTGGTGAATACGTCTTTTTCTCCAAGAAGTTTCAGACATCATAATACCAGGGGTTCTCATCTTGAACCTCATCCATGGCAGCAATCAGCTCGTAGGCCGGTACAAATTTTTGGTCAATAATGATTGCATGCATCCGGACTCCAAAAGGGATGTCTATCATAGATGATAGAATTGCTAGTGAATCTGCGAACCTGTTGTTCTCTCTTAACAGATGAGTGAAGTTCAGCTTCTCAAACTGAGGAACGAGCAAGTCCAAGGTCTGGTGGTAACTTCTCATCTTTTCTTCTTTGACTTTCTAATCCCCTTTAGCCTGAGATACAACAAGGTTCGAGTCCTCGATGACATCCAACCGTTTTGCCCCTAGTTCTAGGGCAGCTTCTAAACCAGCAATTCATGCCTCGTTTTCTGCTTCATTGTTCGATACTTTGAAATAGAGTTTGAATGCTAGAGGGATACAGGAATTGTCGGGCACTATCAGCAACACTCCTATCCCATACCCGTATTGGTTTGATGCTCCGTCAAAGTACATCGTCCAAAATTCTTCTTCGATGTGCAGAATGGCCTCATCTGGGAACAGGTACTCAACTGCTTCATCCCCTTCAACCGGGTGATCGGCAACGAACTCTGCTACCGCTCTCCCCTTTACTGACTTGCACGTCACATACTTCAGATCGAATTCAGAAAGCAGAAGCAACCAATGGGCTAGCTTACCCGTAAGTGCCGGTTTCTCGAAGAGATACTTGATGGGATCTAATCTCGAAACCAACATTACAGAGTGAGCTAACAGGTAGTGTCGCAGCTTCCGGGTAGCCCATACCAAGGCCAAACAAGCTTTCTCCAGCGGAGTATAGCGGGTCTCGTATTCCAGCATTTTCTTGCTCAGATAGTAAATAGCCCTTTCCACTTTGTCCTCTGACTCTTGTGCAAGCATGCATCCCATTGTAGTCTCAGTCACTGAAAGATACAAAATCAACGGTTTCCCCAGCTCAGGCGGTGACAACACAGGTGGGTTCTATAAGTATTGCTTAATCTGTTCAAAAGCAGTTTGGCATCGGCCGTCCCATTGCAACTTCGTTCCTTTCTTCAGGAGACCAAAGAGTGGTTCACAAGTCAAGGTTAATTTTGAGATAAACCGTCTTATGAATTGCACTTTACCCAGAAAGCCTCGCACCTCCTTTTCAGTCCTTGGTGGTGGCATTTCTAAGATGGCCTTGATTTTGGAAAGGTCGACTTCGATGCCCCTTTGTGTGATCAAGAACCCCAGCATTTTTCCTGCCGTAACACCAAACGTACACTTCTGAGGATTCAGCTGCAACTGAAATTCTTTGATCCTTTCGAAGAACTTTTGCAAGGCGGTGTAGTGGCCCTCTCTTTCCTTGGACTTGACAATCATGTCGTCTACGTACACCTCAACCTCTTTGTGGATCATGTCATGCAATATCGTGGTCGTAGCCCGTTGATATGTAGCTCTAGCATTCTTCAGCCCAAATGGCATTACCCTATAACAATAGGTCCCCCACGGGGTGGTAAAGGCAATCTTCTCCCGGTCTTCAGGTGCCATTACAATCTGGTTGCAGCCTGAAAAGCCGTCCATGAACGAAAGCAATGCATGCCCAGCAGTAAAATCCACTAACTCATCGATATGCGGCAGAGGAAAGTCGTCCTTCGGACTGGCTTTTTTCAAATCCCTGAAATCCACACATACCCGAATCCTGCCGTCCTTCTTCGACACTGGAACTATGTTGGCCAACCAAGTTGGGTATTCGGATACCAGCAGGAACCCTGCGTCAATTTTCTTGGTGACCTCTTCTTTGATCTTGATAGCCCAGTCGAGGTGAATTCTTCTGAGTTTCTGCTTAACAAGTCGGGCCTCTGGGTTGAGAGGGATCCGGTGCTATACAATCTCAAGATCGATTCCAGGCATGTCTTCATAGGACCACGCGAAAACATCTTTGAAATCTTTTAATAAAGCGACTAACCGCTCGCACTCTTATGAAGACAACGCGGACCCAATCTGCACCAGCTACGGGTCCTTCTCAGTACCAACATTAATTTGGGTGATTTCATCAACCAGCGGTTTTACAAACCTCTCCTGCTCTTGTTCAAGCAAATATTTCAAAACCAGAGGAGTTTCTTCCTCGTCGTTTTCATCGAAATTTTGAAAGTCCTGATTAATACAATAAATCACAGGTACAGAAAAGTACTCAGAAGCCACAGCTATTCCACTCTCATTAATCACTTTATCTAGTCCATCTGATTCTTCTGTTATAACAGACTCAAAAGAGAAAGAAAAAGACGACCTAGACAGGACTGTGGCATCCAGGTTATCACCCCCAAGAATACCAGTCTCAGACTCAGATGAGCTGGAACCTGATTCCGACTCTACGAACTCAGTGGAATCAGATTCTGACTCACTACCTAACCCGATGCTGCTCAATAAAAATCCCTCCTCGTACTGCTAGACGAGGGAAGGTGCGACGGATGCATCCAAAATGTTTGAAGGTGGGCTTACAGCCGTTGCATTCCTGATCATAGACACTGAGAGGTCATTCCCCAAGCACTCATGTACGATTGGAGGATCTGAAAGTAGACAAGCCAGTGCTACCCCCATTTCAATCTTGATGTTCTAGGAATCCACTTCCTTACATTGTTTAATCTCAGCTGATGGGTCTGTCTGCTCCTCGGCCTCATCATCCTCGAATAACTGTAAGTCGAAGAAGATCTCAAACCCCGGCAAGTGCCTCTTCTCTGCGTTCAGCCATGGCTCTGGGAAGCCACAGAATGGAAAGTCTTCCCCCTCCCGAACGAAGCATCCGTTTAGGGTGCCCTGAATAGGCCGATACATCAAATCAAAACGTTTCCCGGTCTGCTTGGCTCTGGCTCTTCCAGCCATTTCTTTGCCTTTCCTTACCCAGTCCTCTTTGGTAGGCAGATAGCCTAAGCCAAAGGTATGCGGGTTGTGCGGCACTTCGGCCGATACTGCAATGCCTTTTCAGCCACTTCTTCCTAGTCCCATCACGGGGAGGTGCTGGAGTTTGTTCATGACGTACACTGACTGTGCGCTGACATACAATCCCTCATCAATAGCTAAGATGTTCTGAACGACCTGGGCCTCAGCTAAGGTGAATCTCGATAGGAACACATCCTCCGTGCCATGCTCGATTTCCAAAATCAGCGTGGACACCTTTGGTGGCGAATGAATTGACGAATTCCCAAAAACAATAGCTACCCCCTTCCTGTGGAGATATTTCAACATCTGATGCAGGGTGGAAGAGACCGCCCTCGCCTAGTGCAACCATGACCGCCCTAGGAGTAGATTGAAGGTTGCGGGAACGTCCAAGACATGAAAATCAACATCATGTTGTCCTGGACCAACCTTGGCCTGAATTTGCACAATCCCCTTCACCTCTCTGCTTGTATTGTCGTAGGCCCTTATCACTTGGGTAGTTGGTACGAAGTTTGCAAGCTTCAACTCGATTGCATATGCTATCCTCGACGGGCACACGTTAATGGCGGATCCCGTGTCGACAAGAACCACCAATATCCACTTGTCTCTACACTACATAGAGATGTAGAGTGGTTTGTTGTGATCCAAGCCCTCAGGCGGTAGTTCCTTGTCAAAAAAGATCAACGTCGGGGAAGCTCCTCCCAGAAAGACCAGCCCTACCAGCTGTTCAGGTGTGATATCTATTGAGAGTTTGGCCTTGTCCATTGCCGAAAGGACAGCCAGTCTATGAACTCGTGAAGCCATAAGCAGTCCCCAGATGGAGATGTCTGCCTGTATCTTCTTTAGCTGTTTCAGCATAGCCTCTTCTTCGAGTAACTTTTCTTTTTGTTTCTTCACCTCCTTGTCCTTCCCGAACGCTTCTGGTTGATCTAAGTGCGGGGGCTTAAAATACCGCTAGCTCCTAGTCATGTGGTCTACTTCACCCACATACCAGGTATCATCTGGCTGGCTTTGTCCCCAGTCGTCATCTATGTGGGCAAGACGTAGGTCATCATCTTTCCACTACATGCTATCGGCAACCAACAGGCACCTGTCCAGCTCTGTTAGAACTATTCCTGCACCCACAATACCTTCTGTTCCCATGCTCACAACACGTTCTGTCCCCTCAAGGGCTTTGGCTTTCCTGACCCTTTCAGAATCCTCGGTCCTTTCTCGCTCAAACTGTTTCAGTGCGGCTTGCTGTTCAATGTCCTTTATACTCGAAATGCTCTGGTCCTGAGCAAAATTATTATCATCGGTGATCTCTGGCGGTGCATTCTGATTCCCATCCCTTTCGGCCATTGTTGATGTCTCTGTCCCTAGTAGACTCTGCTCTAACTGAGGTTGTTCCACAACATCTGGGTGGTCGTCAAGCCATCCAGTAGTTTCTGCTGACCCATCAAACCAATTGACTGTCACGTCCCCTGAATCCTGCTCTTCAAAGAACTGCAGATTTACAAGGTCTTCTTCCAGATCCGCTAGGTCATCTAGCCCTTGATCAGGTCCATCCTCTCGCGCTACACAAATTTCTGCCCCTACTGGCAATTCCACATTCGGCCTAGCCTGGCCTACTGATGTAATGTAACCGCTCGTGTTGTACCTGAAACTCGCAGACCCCTCAGGTTCTGACTGCTCATCCTCGTCTGTCCTCCCAGTTGACCCAGTTCCATCTTCGATAGTTACCACCACCATTTCTGGTTGGGTTTGGGAGATGTCCAACACGCACAAGTCAGTGTTGTAAGGAATGAACACCTCCATCTTGGGTAGGTGAGAAGGGGTGATATATATGCTGAGGTCGTATGACACAACCCCAGTTTGGATTAGATTAATGAGTTTGGGAGGTGGAGCTTGGTTATGTGGTGAGAGAGGGTTGGTTGTGACATTTGGTTTTTCCGGGGGCATGATCACCCTGTTGTCGATGAGATCCTGAATCTCATGACGTAATTGAAAGCATTGGTCGGTGTCATGACCATGCTGCTGGTGATAGACGCAGTACTTGGCCGGGTTATGGGAAGCAGGGAGTCTGTCTGGAAGCGGCCGCGGCTCTAGGGGCTTTAAGTGCAATTTCCTGATCAAAACCCCCAGAGCTTTGGACGGGGGTGTGTATAGTGGGGTGAAGGTTCTTTGGCTTCAGGGGGAATACTTGGTTGTTTGTGAGCTACTTCCAGATGCACCGGTGAATGGCGTAGCTGCAAGGGTTCTCAGGGTGGTGGTGGTGACCATTCCCACATTCGAAGATATGCCAGCTGCAGCACTGCTTATGCCTGCATTCGAACTGCGGTTGAATGCCCTCTTGGACTGCTCTCGGTCTTGGTCAATCAGACCCTATTTCATAGCATTCTCGATCTGCACCCCTATGCCGTGTAGGTCTGCAAAGGTGGGGAGGGAGAGAACGATCATCTTCTGCATAAGCTTGGGCTGGAGGTTGCGCACGACCATCCGTATTTGATCTTTGTCAACTGGCCTGATGGTCATCATCGAGGCATTGGCCCTCCACCGGGTTACAAAATCGGAGAAACTCTCCTTCGGCTCCTGCCTGGTTATCTCAAGATCACGGGTCGTAATCTCGATCTGTGTATTGTATGAGTATTGAGCTATAAAGGCCTCGGCCATCTCCTCCCAACTCCTCTTGACGGAATCTTCCAATTTTGCATACCAAATGGCCGCTACACCTAACAAGGGCCGGCCAAACAAGGAAAGCTTCTGTAATCTAGAGAGGGCCATCAGCCTTAGAATGTTTGAAAACAGCCGCAAATGCACCATAGGGTCCCCCGACCCGTCAAAGCGGTCAATATGTGGCATCTTAAAACGGTTCGGCAGCGTCACGGCCGAGTCGATGTACCCATCCTCGATATCCGGAATGGAATGAACCCCTGGAGACTTCTTGAACAGCTTTTCAAGCTTGCTTACTTTCAGTGCTGTGGGGTCCGTCTTGAACTCAAAAGGAAAATCCGGTAGGTTGGTAGGTGTTTTGGACAGCTGGGGTAGAACCGGGGGCGGAGCCGGCCTGATTGGAATGTCCGTATCATCCTAGACGTTAGTTGTCTCCCCGAGTATGGGAACTCTTGGTGGGGAAGGAACCTGGTGTGAAGCAAATGCTCCAGTTTGCTGCTGTAGCCTAGTGATTAATTATGCCTGTTGGGTCACGACCGCGGCCTGTTGTTTGGCAGATTCTGCTTGACGGGCAACGTCCTGCTGCGTAGTTTTCATGCTTTCTTGGAGGTGACGCACCATCTCCTCTAAGCTTGCCATATTGTACGGATCTATCTGAATAACCAGTATATCTGTCCCTGCAATAGAAACTGAGACCTCAGTCTGACTGTTCACTAATGGGGTAGACCACTATCTGGCGATCATTGATCGATACATCATACCTTTTGACCGCCTCAGTAATCGGGGGTAAAGACAGAAACACTGCTTGTCCGTCTACCAGATCCCTGGATCGATTAAGTCTACGACCTCTAACCCAGAGTGCTCGGGGAATATCTACCTGGTCGGATGCAATTGTGCTAAACTACCTTGCAAAAAGATAAATAAAGCATAATAAGGAAATAATGAACAGAAAAACGGACAGCATAACAGCTTAAATAAATACAACACACAGTTGGCACACGGAAGCTGAAAGAACTGTCCTCAACCACTGATCACTTGTTCCCAAATCACTTCCCCAAAACTGAATCTGATACCCGCAGATATGACTGATTCTCAAAATACTGATACTGATGCCCGCAGGCCTGATACCTAGACTTGCAAACTGATACGCTCATTCCTATAGAGGCCAACTCTAAAAGCACATAGCAAGCAAATGAGAGACAAAACACCCCTATGTTGGGGTAGGGTTTCCCTGTCCTATTTTGTCAGGAGCTAGGGTTTCACTACGCACACAGCGGTTTCAAACAACCTATAATCGGGTAAGCAACCTATCCTAGTTTGGAATAGTCACTATGGATTCGATATGCACTAGGTCGAATGGTCAAAAAGGTGCCCCGGTAAAAACCGAGGTTTGTGTTCCCGTCATGGCAGAGCCCATAACCGGTCAGCCATATGGCATGCTTCTCAAAGCAAGCCTCCGGCAAACCGTTCAGGAATAGCATACGGCAAACACAGTGTCCTAGGCGCACCAATGCAAATGCAATGCAAAGAAACACATAAGTATAATCAAAACGAGATATCATGAGTTCGAGTCAAGTTCTCTAACTCCCCAGCAGAGTCGCTGGAAACTGTAGACGCGCCGTGAGGGCCTCATGCTACAGTTTGGACTCAAATTGTCATGGTTCTGAATCTAGTCTCACAAACTGCAATGCAAGGCCGACAAATCACCAAAGAGTCCAAATCCGGCAAATTGTTTTGGAAAACTGATTTTTGTAAAGAAGTGCCAAACATAGACTGTTTTGCCAGATACAGAGTCGCCACCTAAATATTTTATTTTGTGGAAATTTAGGAAACCCTGACTCGTTGCCTAAGGCCACGTGTCTGTCATCACCAAAGTTGCCTCGGCTCAGGAACTTGGGTACGATTGGGGAAGGTCAGCTATGAGCACCCCCGCTCGCCCGATCAAAGATCGGCCACTACTAAACATGATATCTCGGTTTTGAAAACACAAGCATTCTTATTCCGATTAACTAGAATTACTATGTGATGCGCACAGTAAAAACAAGTATAGACTAGATCGCCTAATTTGGAACAAAGCATTGCATATCCATTTGTTTGGAAAATGGTTTGAAGTTTGCTACTCATAAGTAGGCTAAAATGCGGATTTCAATAAATTGTTCCAATTCAAGCAATCCAACCTTCACCCACAGGCATTCAGGCAGTTATATCAATTAAGCAGATAGCCTCATGACAAGCATGCTATTATGGCAACATTAACACACATGCAGTATGCTAAAACATAAACACTCACAGTGTACTCCGAGCCAAAACAGAAACTAGTTAGAAATCAATGCATGATCCTAGTTCATGTTAACATGGCTAATGCAACACATGCGAAATGCAACTAGAAATAGGCTCAGCTATTCTAAAATGACATATGAGATACGATAATTGATACATGTATTCAAATAGGTATTGAAATACAATGCAGTTAGTATGATGCACCGAGCCCGGTGCATGCAAGATAGATAAATGTATGCAAACATGCGAAGCATAAGTATGCTAGACAGATGAATGGATGCAAACATGCAAAGCATAAGTATGCTAATTGAAACATGACCTAGAACTAACCATTGAAAGCGATTAAGTAAAAGGGAGAAAGAAATGGAGGTTAGAAGACATACACACACGCACGCACACTTATTACAAAATTGGCCCTCTCGACGGAGGGTCCGAATAAATAATACATGCCAACTAATTAACTAACTAACAAGCTAATTAATTATTACATATCCGAATGAATAACTAGCTACAACTAATTATTACAAAACTTAATTAATTAACAAATTAACTAATTAACTACAAATTAAAGCTAACTAACAAGTAAGCATTAAAATGTGTAAACTATCACTTGCTCGTGAAGAAGGAAGGATGCATACTCTTGATTCCCATCCCGGTAAGCTCTCCAGTTGCTCTTTAGAGGCTCTGTCTGCAAGGTGTCCTCAAGGAATTCCTGCTGAACCTTACCAAAACCGGTCTGGGGAGTGCATCAGTGGCCTGCCGGCCATGGGGAGATGCTGCCAACCATTTTTCGGCCAAAGATGGTACACTACTAGCCAAGGATGAGGAGGTGCCAGCCATCTATAGAGCACTGCCGGCCACTGATGTGCTGGGACACCAAGCTGCAGTAGAGCACAAAATAGAGAAAAGGGACGGTCTCCCAAGGGTATGTACGCACTATGCCACCCCATATCACCTCGAAACATCAAGGGAGAGGCATAGTCGAATCCAAGACCATCAATCACGCATCTCGATGCATGATGGCCAAAGATCCAACTTGTGCAAATCAATGTGAAATGAATGCACAAATAAACACATAAAGCCTAAAACTCTATCATGGATAATCAAGAGCGTCGACGACCGAGAATTGACACACGTCTCATCACTTGAAGTATGAAACGTCCCTCATTTCTCGTGTTTGGATTAACACTTAATCCAAACAACAATGCAATGCAAGGATGGCCTACACAATGCTAATGCAATATGAACAACCTAGCAAGGCTAATGGCATGCACAATACTAATACATGCAACAACTAAGGATACACAATGCAAAGCAAACTAGACATGCAAACATGTGATAAACCAAGCATGCAACAACGTACAAGGTGACAAGCATGCTACAACATGCAAAGATGGAGTAAGCATACAACAATATGCAAGACAAGCATGCAATAACATGCAAGGGTGGACTTAAACCAAAATGGGCAGACCTCAACTATGCCCAAATCAGTGGCCATAAGGTGCTGAATTGATGGTACAAAATGCTAGACAAGCATGCATGCCAATGGGCCCAAGAATTAAGGCATAAAGACGCAACTCTTACGCACACTTGAGGAGTGAAAAGTATGCAAGTATGAAAATACTACATGCTCTGAAATGATGTTAGGAATGATGCCAAATCACACACATAACACAAGCATGGCATGCATGAAGCTCAAAAGCTAAGAACTAGCAAAGGGACTTAAGCCATGGCCATACAAAGCTAGCCCCAAAGGGCTAACGGAACCTAAAATAGTCCCAAGGCAGGTCAAAACAAGACCAAAAACAAGCTCGAAGCTAGCCAACACAAGCTAGAACACAAGGCCAAAAACATGGAGCATGCAAGGCTACAAAAGAGGCAATGCACTACACCTATTGAAACCAGACATGGCATGACTTGGACAACATAAAATAGAGTTACATCATGGTATAACAAGACCAAAAATGCACTGATATGATGAGCCAAAGGCTTAGGCTTAATGGCATGCACAAAAGTTCATTCTTGAGGCATAAAGAGCCAAGCCTCCAAGGCATTAAAGGCATGTCAAATGCAAGTGTATGACCACATTTCATGGACTGAAATAACATTTAGAATGATGGAAAAGCATGCAAACATCACATGTATGGCATGGTAGGGGCCTCAAAACCCAAGGCTAGCCTAAGCATTTACACTATAGCTATACAAAACATAAGTGATATGGCCATGGAAGCCCAAAAAAGTCCTAGAACAGCCCAAAACAAGAATAAAATCATGCTGGAGCAAAGCCAAAATATGCTAGGATGATGAGTCAAAACATCATGCACATAAAGCTAGTAAGCAAGATTTGTTCTACAAGTATATAGAACATGCAAAGGATGACCAAACTAGCTATGGACAGAGTCATGACATGGCAAAACATCACCAAAAACATGCTGAAATGGACTCAACATAAGCTAGGATAACATGCTAACGCAAGAAGCATATAAAGTTAGTTTATGAGATTTACACTACAAGTGTATTATTCATGCATGGAGTGACAAAACCAACCCAAAAAAGATCTAAGGCATGGTAAAACATCACCAAAAACCTATTGAAATGGACTCAACACAAGCTAGGAAAACATGCTACTTTGATGAGCTACAAATGGGATTACACTACACATACAAGATGCATGCAAAAGTTGACCAAACCAGCCAGGGACAGAGCCAAGGAAGGTCCTAAAAGTCACAAAAAAGGGCCTGAACCAAGCCTCAAAATTACAGAGAGGCATGCTCTTTTGGAAGGCCAAAAATGCAAGCAAACAAAAACCAAAAGAGAGGGGGTCATCCCCTCTGATTTGAGACCTCAAAACCACATTCCTACCACTTAAAATCCACTGGATTTCAGTGGTTAGAAGGCCAAACCAAGGCTAGCTTGAAGGCCCTAAACCATGGCTCAAAACAAGGGCAAACAAGGCCAACAAGAGGGTTGAAGACCCTCAACAGCCAAAAGACCTTAAATAAACTTCAAAAGCACTTAAAAAGAAGACTTTTTTCAGTTGAAAGAAAGGCCTAAAACAATATTCAAGGATGGCCAAAATGAGGTACAAAAAAGTACTAAAAAGGGGAAAATACTCACCCTTGAAGATCAACTTCGAAACCAGCAACCTCAGGGGCCAAAAACACACTTTCAGAGCTCAAGTAACCTTTCCAAGAACCTCAGTCCAATGGTGGTGGTGTATCTCTATGTGTTGTAGTGTAAAAGTGCAAGAAAAATGGACTAAACCACAACAATGTAGAGAGAGAGTAAGAAATATATATATAGAGAGAGAGAGCTATATCTCTTCTAAAATGGCTAAACCTCTGCTAAGGAGAGAGGCTCTCCCCTTATATAGAGGGAAAACAATGCAAAGCTTATTCAAGAAGCTTGGCAAGAGCTTCATCCCTCCATACACGTGTATGGAGGGGAGATGAAAGGATTCCAGCTGGCTCAAAAGATCTGGAGTGAAACCTGCTGAGACAAGGGTTCTGCCGGCCATCAGTGATGGCCGGCAGTGGCTCATTAATGGCTGGCTGGCTCAATCAATGGCCGACAGCAACAAAGTAAAGGCCGGTAGGCCCAAAAGGGGGCCGGCAGTGCACCAAGAAACACATTCTGAAAGGACCAAGTCATGGTCCAAGAATGGGGCAGAATGGATACAGGGTTTGGAAAGCTCAAACCTGTGACGTTCCACCGCGAAAGTCAAATACCCGATAAGCAATCGAACTTGTGGCTAGATGTACCTGCAAGCACAACCGAGTCTTGAGGACGGTCAAAAATGAGGTGTCTACAGTCTGCAGTTGCAGTGTGCTGGCATGTAGCATGTGTTGTTTTTTATTGGAGTTTGCTACTGCGGGTCTTTCTTAAGTTTAGCTGTGGGTCTTTTTTTTGGAGTTTGGAGTTTGCTGCTGTGGGTCTTTCTTAGTCAGACCGATCGGTTTCAGGACGTCCAAGAAAAGCCGGATATGTACCATAGGATCTCTAGACCCGTCTAAACGGTCAATGTGTGGCATTTTGAATTTGTCTGGGAGCCTTACGACAACCTCGGTGTACCCATCCTCAATGTCAGAAATGGAGTTAAGGCCCTATGCCTTTTTGAATTGCTTCTCAAGATTAGCAATTTTTAATGAGGTCAGGTCGGGCTCATTAATATCAAGGGAATAAAGCCTCTCATTAGGCTGCACCAAAGGTGTGAAAACTCGAGCTTGAGCCAACCCTTCTCGGGGATTTGGACCCTGCAAATCTTTAGCTGGCGGAAGTGGGTTAAAGTTTGGCTGGGGTCCCGAGGCCAGATGTGTGGTAGGTGCCCCAGATAGGCATTGCATTTTAGCATTGGTCTCATCCTGCATGGCAATTCCCTGGTTTCATGTCACTATCATGACCACAACTTCTTTTGAACTCTATGCCATCACGGTCTGCTGAGTTTGAACAAAGGTGATGTGACTGGTGACTGGTGACTGTAGGATCAATTGAACCGGTGAGCCCTACTTGGCTTTTCTTTGCCCTGCCATCGGCAAAGGAAACACTGGTTGCCCTTGAACTAAATCTCCTGACCTGACAAAGTCTATCAACACAAGTCCAATGCACCCGGGGGATATCGGAGCCTTCTGAAACTATGGTTCAGGACTACCTTGCAAAAGAGAAAACAGACAGCACCTCAGCTTGATTTCACTAGAACAGATATGAGCATAGTTGAATGACTGTGCTCTTTACTGAATTCTACCCCAAAATCATATACCAAACTCGCAACTAATATGCACATCCCTGTACAGTTCACTGTAAAGCGTATACCAGTTAATTGAGAGCCAATACACCCCTATGATGGGGTAGGGTTACCCTGTCCTAGTTTCGTCAGGAGCTAGGGGTTCACTACGCAAACATGCGGTTTCATATTATCCTGCATTCGGGTAAGCAACCTGTCCTAGTTTGGAACAGTCTCTATGGCTTCTGATGTGCAACTAGGTCAATTGGTCAAAAAGGGTGTCTTAGCAAGACCGCCTAATATACCTCTCGCTCCTAACACCGAGAAGTGAAAGGAGGATCAAACGGTACAACGGTAGTCCAGATCCAAGGTTTGTGTTCCCATCGTGGCAGAGCCCGCAATCGGTCAGCCTCATGGCACGCTTTTCCAAGCAAGCCGCTAGCAAACCACTCAAGAATAGCAGATGGCAAACACTATGACTTAGGCGCACCAATGCAAATGCAAATGCAAAAAAATGCATAAGTATAGATAAAACAACATATCATGAGTTCAAGTCAAGTTCTCTAAATCCCCAGTAGAGTCGCCAGAAACTGTAGACTCAACTTTCTTCGCGCGCCTCCCTTTCGGAGAGGCGCGAATTGGTCCTACAGTTCGGACTCCTATCACAGTTCTAAATCTAATCTCACAAAGTGCAATATAAGACTGATAAACACCAAAGAGTGCAAATCCGGCCAATCGTTTTGGAAAATTGATTTTGAATCAAAAAGTGCCAAAAATGGACTGCTTTGCCAGATTATAGAGTCGCCACCTAAATATTTTATTTTGGGAGAAATTTAGGAAACCCTGACTCGTGCCAAAGGCCACGTGTCCGTCATCACCAAAGTTGCCTCGGCTCGGGAACTTGGGTATGAGGGGAGAAGGTCATGAAATGAGCACCCCCGCTCGCTTAATCAAAGGATTGGCCTCTACTAAGTATGATATGTTGTTTCATAAACACATATGTTCTTATTCCGATTTATTAGCTAACTTTACTACGTGACACGTGCGCAAGCAAGTATAGACTAAATCACAAGAATTGGAACAAAACAACTCATGTTTGTTTTCAAAAATGGTTTGACGTTGCCACCCTCAAGTGGGCTTAGAAATGTGGATTTGCCACCTCAAGTGGGCTTAAAACATGATTTGCCACTTCGCAAAGTGGGCTTAAAACTCACATTTATCGAATTGTTCCAATTCAAGTAATAAAACATTCATCCACAGGCATTCATGCAGTTAATCATTTAAGCAAATAGCCTCATGGCAAGTATGCGAGACGTGGCAGCACTCACACTCATGCAAGTATGCTAAAGCGTAAAAGCTTACCAAGTACTCCAAGCCAAAACAAAAGCTAGTTAGAAACAATGCATTATCCTAACTATATAGGATGCCTAATGCAACGAATGCAATATGCTATTAATAGGCTCGGCTACTAATATGGCATATGATACAATTTGATAACATGTTTTTAGACACGTATTCAAATAAGTGTATTGAACTTGCAATGCAGTTTGAATGATGCGCTGAGCCCGATGCATGCAATACAAATGAATGATGCAAACATGCAAGCATAAGGTATGCTAATTGAAAATGATTCCTAATCTAACCATTGAAAGCAGATAAATAAAAGGAAGAAAGACGTGGGGTTGGAAGACATGCACACACACACACACACACACACTTATTACAACATTGTGCCCTCTCGAAGGAGGGTCTGAATGAATAATTAGCTAAGCTACTCTAAGATAAGCTAATCTAACTAATCTAATTAGACTAATTATTACAAACCAATCGAATAACTAGTAAACTACTTACTAATTATTACAACACAACATAAAGAAATAGCTAAGCTAAAGCTGCTTAATTATTACAATAATCAATGCAAATTAACCAAATAATTAACATATTAAATTATGCTGCTACTACTCTGCTCTGGGATGTAGAAGATGCATGCACTCGGTTTTTCACCCCAAAAAGCCCATCGGTTTTCTCTTGAGAGGCTCTGTTTGCAGGGTTGACCAAGAACTTTCTGCTCCAACTTACCAAACCAATGCTGAGGAATTCGCCAGTGGCCTGCCGGCCATGATTTCTTGCTGCCGGCCATCTACCAGCCAAAAAGGTGTGCTGCCGGCCAAGGATGAAGCCACGGCCGGCCATCAATGGGCCACTGCCGGTCACTGGTGTACTGAATCACCACACTGCAACAGAGCACAAACAGAGGAAAATGGAGGGTTTTCCAAGGACATGTTTGTACTGTGCCCCCCTTTATCATCTCAAAACATCAAAGAAGAGACACTCTTGGATCCAAAGCCACCAATCAAGCATTTTCAATGCATAATAGCCAAGGATCCAAGTTGTACACTTTCAATAAATGTACAAAAACAAGACTCTAAGGACCACCACCCTATCATGCATGATCAAGGGTGATGGAGACAAATGAGATTGGCTCATTTTCATCACTTCAAGTATGAAATGGCCCAATCTTCCTTGTGTTCAATATAACATCTGATTGAACACAATGCAATGCAAGCACAACATGTTTACCATGGTCATGTTTTACTTGTCCAATTCTTGTTTACACATTTTAGTATTACCAAGCCATTCTTTAGTCAATTTGTCCAAGTTGATAGTCCTCTAATGAGAGCGGGGTCAACCAAAGGATGGTTTAAGACATGAGAGAGATCATGCCTTTGGCTAGGAGGAACCCTCAAAAGATGGTTAAAGCCATTGAGCACAAGCTCTATCTCAAGCTTAAACACAACCTTAAGGCTCACCAAACCTCAAAAAAAATGGAAAATGAAGAAATGAGGGAGGTTGCAAAATTTTAATGCTGAAATGGCATGAAAAATAATACTACAACATGCAAGAAACACATGCACATGTTAAAAGCCAAAAGCATGAAAACTAGTGAAGAACACTACACTAGAGGCATGCAATATCAAGCTCAAATGACCAAACCAGCTCTGGAAAGAGCTAAAACATGTCAAAACAATGGCCAAAATATGCTGACATAGAAGCATAAAAGGCAAGAAAAACATGCGCATGTGTTAGGCTACAAACAAGGCTCAAAGCACAACTCTCAAAATCAATGAAAGAGTGAATTAAGTGAGAGTGTGACAGAGCTATATATGCTGAAATCACATGCAAAATGATGCTACAACATGCAATCATCTCATGCAAAACATGTTAGAGGCCTTAAAACACAAAGCTAGTGAAGCCATTTGCACGACAAGCATACAAAGCAAGCCCCAAGTGACTTAACCAGCCCAAACAGAGGCAAAACAAGTCAAAAAAAGTATCAAAAACATGCTGAGATCAAGTCATAAAATGGTAGAAAAACATGCTCACGTGTTAGGCTATCTACACTTGCAAATAAGACACAAGGAGGGGAGGCTAACCCCTCCTATTTTGGACCTCAAAACATACTTTTCACCACTGAAATTCCCCTAGAATTCAGTGGTTAAAAGGCCAAAAAAGGTTGACTTAAAAGCTTTGAAAAAAGGAACAAAAGGCTTCATAAGCCAAAGAGCAAAAAGAGGAGACCACCCCCTAACTCAACAAGACTCAAACCACCATTTTTAGGACTGAAAAATAGAGCTTTTTATGGTTGAAAAACCAGGTCAAAGCAGTGTAAAAAGATAGCCAAGCAATTGATTCAAACAAAGCTTTAAAGAGGAAAGCCTTATACCTTTGAAGCACAGCAACAAACAGCCAAATTTTGAGCTACAACCAACCTTAGAAGCTCAAACAAGGCCTCCAAGAACCTCAGCTCCAAGATGAAGGTGTTTGGTCAAGGGGTTGTATGCAAATATGTAGAGAATTCCCACTTTCAAGCACAACATATATATATATATATAGAGAGAGAGAGAGAAAAAGGATTGTAGAGAGAAAGGTTCTAGAGAGAGAGGCTCCCAAACTTTTTTTGCTAACCTTCAAATATGAGAGAATGGCCTCTATATATAGCAAAATACAAGCCTTGGTTGAAAATATCTGAATACAGGACAGTTGGCACAATGTGAAAACAGCTGGAGGTAAATATCTGCAAAAAATCTGACTTTTTGCATCAATGGCCGGCAAGGGATCATTGATGGCCGACACATGTCCATTTCTGGCTGGCAAGGGTCACTCTTGGATGGTAGGTGGCTGAAAATGGCCGGCACATGGCCAGAAAATCCCATCCATGGCCAGTAACCTCCATCTCTGGTTGGCCAGAAAAATCTGCTTTTTGGGCCCAACTTCAAATTGACATATCTTCTTCATCTGGACTCCTTTGCAGGTCATTCTTGAGCCTAAATTGAAGCCCTTGAAGTCTTATTTCCAATGGTGGCATCCTCACATCAAAAGTATAAGTGTGTAAAAAGTTATGCTCATTTTAGTGAAGACTGCTCAGTTTCGATCCTAACCGGATTCATGCCCAACTTCTTCTCCACCTTGTTTTATTCTCTCCTCTCCCATTTTATTCAACTCCAAAGCCCTAAATAAGGTGTTTTTGAAATATTTTTCATAGGGTTCACCTCTCTTTCATTCATTTCCACTTTTGTCCTTGCTTGATTTACCGAAAAACACAACATTTAACGAAATGTGAGCCTCGGAACATCGTAAAATCATTTTTCAAAAATATTTTGAAAGAGAGGGTTTTAAGGTCTAAAATCTTTTTGGTCAAAAGCCTTTGGTCCAAAAAGGGGTGTGAGGTTAGGATTTGAAGCTCCTCTTGCTGAAAAGATCGAATCTTTGCACTGCACAACTTTCATCACCAAGTAAACAATCAGTGGCACCCAAGTCTCAAAGGCGGTCAAAAATTGGGTGTCTACAGTTGCCCCTCTTTGACAGAACTCAAAAGTCATGAAATGACATGAGTGAATGTTAAAGCCCAGAGACGGCCCATTTTTGACAAAGCCGAAGTCTTGGATAAATAAACAAAATGTAAATGCAGTTGATTGAACCCGAAGGTTGCCTACGTATCCCTTTGCAAGGAATCAAACCAGCGTAGTTCAGGGGCAAGATACAAAATAATACATAATACAACAAAACAATACAAACGATATATAGTGTAACGAAATAATCAAACCACAAACAGTGCAAAACCACACAAATATCATAAAGGGATGGAGATGCAACATCAAACTATGTTTAACACAGAAAAGGTGCCGGAATCCTCAAACCACAATTCTCTTAGTGGAGTAGCCGTGTGCACATGCACAACTATGTGTTTCGCAAAAACATTACAAGTAATTGGGTGGCATGATATAAGTGAGGAATGATCTGTTGATAAAAGATCGTGATCCTAAATGCTGAATGTAATAAAACAAAATATGATGCAATGGATAAAGTAAATAAGGCGTACGGCCAAACCACACTTTACCTAGAAAAGGTATGAACACAAAACAGACCACGTCTAACATAGAAAAGGTGCCGAAACCCTCAGACCACAATTCTCTTAGTGGAATAGGTACGTACACATTATCACAGAACCATGCTTCAACGAAGGAGATGTATGAGCACATGCCTAACCAAGCTTAACACGGAAATGATGCATGCGATAAAATGGTATGATGCAATAGATGCATGCGATAGATGCTATATTTAATGCGATAGACGTAATAGATGACGTAGTAGCTAGGAAGTGAAGGTACCTTACAGGAGCAATTGGCGATGACTCACCTCATGCTGCTGGAGATCTTCCTCCTTTGTATCTTGCATTTCCGAACCATAGGTACCACTTTTCTCCCTGGCTATGGTCGCAACTTTCCTTATTCTCCAACAGGGTGATAGACTAGGTTGGTTCAGTATCCAGAATTGAGGCGCATACACGCTACCTGAACCTATGGGGCTGCCATACAAATTTCAAGACGAGGATACACCCCTGGGTATTTAAACCAGACTTTAGTCTCGGAAATCCCAAACCTTTGCGTTCTAGGCATCGGCCATTCGAACTCTAGTTTCCACTGTCTCAGTTGATCTCTTAGGAACTCACCGCAAACACCGGCAAATGGCTATACCAGACCACCGAAAGTCGTTCGGGCACGACAAACACCAAAGGAATTGCACCTTCAGAGGATTTAAGGTCTCCTAGACTAGAAAGTGCACAAGACAGTGTGATGCAAAGTGAATGCACAAAACAATGCTAATGAATTACAATGCACAAGACAGTGCGAGTGAGGGTGAATGCACAAAACAGTGCTATACATGTGTGCACAAAATAGTACGATGCAAGTATGCACAAGACAGTGCGAATGAAAGTGAATACACAGGATAATGCGAGTGATTTGAAATGCACAAAATAGTGCGATACGAAAGGAATGCACAAAACAGTGCTATACAGGTGAATGCACAGGATAGCGCGATACAGGTGCACAAAGTAGTGTGATGCAGGGTGCACAAGATAGTGCGATACAAGGTGAATGCACAAAACAGTGCTATATAGGTGCACAAGACAGTGCGATGCAGGTTGAAATGCACAAGACAGTGCTAACAAGATGCACAAAATAGTGCGATGCAAGGTGCACAAGACAGTGCGAACAATGTGAATGCACAAACAAGCGCAAGTAAGGTGCACAAAATAGCGCGATGTAATGCACAAACAAGTGCAGGTAAGGTGCGCAAAATAGCGCGATGTAATGCACAAACAAGTACAGGTAAGATGTGCAAAATAGCATGAGCAATGCACTAACGAGTGCAGGTAAGGTGCACAAAATAGCGCGAGCAATGCACTAACGAGTGCAAGTAAGGTGCGCAAAATAGCGCGATGTAATGCACAAACAAATGTAGGTAAGGTGTGCAAAATAGCGCGAGCAATGCACTAACGAGTGCAGGTAAGGTGCGCAAAATAGCGCGAGCAAACTGCACAAAAAAAGTGTGTTGCGTAGGAAAGCGTGAGTGTAAACTGCACAAAAAAACGCGATGCACAAAAAAGCGCGAGTGTAAATATAGGATTTTAAGGTCTCCTAGACCAAAGAATGCACAAGATAGTGCGAGTGAGACACAACCACAAGGTGCACAAGACAGCGCGAGTGATACACAACCACAAAGTACACAAGACAGTGCGAGTGATACATAACCACAAAGTGCACAGACAGTGCGAGTGAGATGAAATTACGAAATAGATGTACTGAGTGAGATTATTGTGTGATAGATGCATGATGTTAATTGAAAGCATGTTCTATGCATGAAACAAGCATATTCTATGCAAGAGACAAAAGCATATTGCATACAACACTGAAAGCATATTCTATGCATGAAACAAGAGCATATTCTATGCAATTCCTTCAGTTCGGCATTCACTTGAGCACACTACTTTTCTGTTTCTTCAATAGCTACTTCAAGTTTTCGTTCTTCTTCTTCGATCTTAAATATGAACATTATGAACCCCAAAATAAAAATATTTTCCATAAAATACTAATTGGTAGGGCATTAAGAAGAAAATACATTAATTGCATGTGTGATCTGTTAAAAATATTCCATGAAGGATTTCTCACCTTGTAAGATTGTGCAAAAATAGCATATACATGTGCATCTAGGCCACCTTCACCTCAATTTCTTTAATGATATGAAAGTTGATTAATATATTTATAAAGGCCTATCAGTTGCCTTGACAAAATTGTACACCTCTATCAAAAGTTGAGTAGCCACCATACAAATAATTAGCCAACAACAGTTTTCCTTTAATTGAGGGTAAAATGCTTATGTACATATCTACTTTTAACATGTTTTTCGCACTTTCGAATAAGATTTCCTTCTGTTCTAGACTTGAATAAAAGAGGGGGAAGGGACATGATAAAAAGAGAGGAAAGAAAGTTAATTAACACTTAAGAAACACAAAATAAAATAAAATAACAAAATGAAAAAATGAAAAAATGATTACTTAAAACTTGGACTCTTATCACCAAAACAACACTGTGGCATTAATATGAATATATGAATATGGGGCATAGTA
Organism: Camellia lanceoleosa; assembly: GCA_025200525.1. Classification (NCBI taxonomy): domain Eukaryota; kingdom Viridiplantae; phylum Streptophyta; class Magnoliopsida; order Ericales; family Theaceae; genus Camellia; species Camellia lanceoleosa. Next base: position 61,402,236 of record CM045758.1, on the reverse strand, counting down.
AGTATGGCTTGTATAGTGCTTGTTGGACTCAATTAAGTGCCAAAATAATTAAGAGCACATCAAGAGAAATAGTTAAACCAGTATTGCAGTGAATGGTATGAAAGATTGCTGAGCAATATAGTGATCATAAAGCCATACAATTGCATAAAATGAATGGAGCTGCTAAACAAAACTTTGTAGTGAATTATTGAGCTGTTTGATCCCCAAAAAAAAAAATGTCACACAAAGATGTGTAAGTATATTGATAAAGGAAGTGAAACACATCAGCACATGTTCAAGCATTTGGACTCTAAACATTATAATACCAGAAATAGCAAAGAGAGAAATAAAGGCTTGGAGCTGAAGCTATTGAAATTTGAAATCCAATATATATATGTTTGATAACTTCGTATACGGACCGACTTAATCTAGAGACAAATCCCATAGTCAATTCTAACAATATCTCTATTCATCAAATGAACTAATAAAGTTAGAGAAGAACCTCATCTTCTTTTGAAGCTTGTTGCCCACTAGATGCATCGGACACCTACAATATGTTAGTATAATGTGTTAATAATGTCCATATGTATATATATAAATTTGATAAAACGTAGAATTCATCAATTTTATATAGCTTACCAACTCTCATCGCATTAGTCATTTCACGCTTACTCTCTTGAAGCGCCCTTGTCATCCATAGTAGCAGCACCAACATCTGCCTTGTTCTTGCGCAAATAGCTTATCACCTATGCATGTCCAAACCATGCTACTAAATGTAGTCTAGGGTCCAATCAAATTAAGGAAACAAACAAATTAGAAGTAAATGTTAAAATATGAACTGCTAAAATTGAAAATACTTAACAACAAAAAAAATAAATAAACTTTCACTGCTCTGGCTCTATACATTAAAGAACCATGAAAAAGCAGAGGATTGAAAAATAGCTGTCAAAAACAAAGAAATAAAACCTTGGGCCCATGACCACAATATTAAAACTATGAGATCATCAATTACCTTTGCAACAGGATCAACCGCATCACAGCACTTAAATGTAGCCTCCTTGTGAGGAATGGTACAACTACACAAGAGTCAATCGCATTACTTCCATCTATAGACTAATTTGTGCATAGTGTTTCAATTGGTAGCATATAATCATGAAAATCAGCACAAGCAAAAGAAGCCCCTTGTGAAAATTTTGGCAACCAAATAAAAAGGAAACTAAAGGAATTGAAATATGGGCCAAACCAAACCATGAACAAGTAACAATTCAAATATTATATTATACTACTATTATCAAATCTTAATATTGAACCTGAACCTAGCAACATCAGTAGATGATTAAGTCTGGAGAAAGTTCGCAACGTCATCCACTAACAAATGTAGATAAACTCCATTAAAGCCAACCTTTTTGAATGCTTCATTGTATAAAATAGGTGACTTGTTGTGGCCAACAGGCTTCCCAATAAATGCCAAATACTTTTGTATTAGGTCCTATCGGCCTGAGATAGTACAAGTTCACCAAATCATCAATTGTTGGTTGCCCATGTGCTGATACTATTCATGACTCAAGGGTACCAAAAGTAAGGTATCCCCCAAATTTGGGACAAAGTATCCTTGCCATCAAACCCCTTTCACCTATAACCATTGCTATTATTGGGACCTAAAAATTTTATAAATGTTGCATGTAAATCATAACAAATGGAATGAACCCAAAAAATATTCATATTAAATAAAGACCCTTGAAAGAATTTCTCATACATGACATTTTAAAAAGAAGGTATCGCATACTTGCAACTCTTAAAAAAATAAGAAAATAATAGGAAGAATACTAATGCTTTTAGAAAAAGAACTAATTTTTCATAACTAACATTAAAAAAATAATAATAATTGCCCCAAAAAACTAATAGCACAATCTATCAGTCTCAATCACTGCCCATAGGATCTTTTGAATCAGTATCATTAAAAAATAATTAGTTTCAGCCTAAGATAGAGAGAATTCATAATGGGGGGAAAAACTTAAAGAGTTCAAAGAATTGGACACACTACTTACGACTCTTACTTGGGAATGAACAGTTACTTGAAAAACATGTGCCGCATCTGTGATGTCCAAGGCGGTTGTCGCAATCTTCACAATGTCAGCTCCAGTTGCTTGTATTTTTACCACAAGGTTGCCAAGATCCTCAATAGATGGAGTATTTTCATAGTTATGTGAATAAATGATTAGTTCACATTTTGCAGGCTTCTTTCCATGCATGGAACTGTTGAACTCGTGAATAACCTTCAGATGAATGCATAGGAGTACAGGGATTTGGTCTTTACAAGTTCAGTTGCATACCAAACATGAAGACAAGAAAAAGAAATCTGGCATCTTGAAAAAAAATATATATATATATATGAAATGAACTTAATATATATATATATATATATTAAGTTGGTATATGTATATATGAAATGAACTAAATAATCGATTCATTGTTCTTTTTTACTTAATCAGTTTGACAGATATCTTAATACATACCCTATTCTTATCCAGTTTACCACATACCTTGTAACTTCACAGACCTGTGTATACATACATACCCTATCTTTTGACCCCTAAGTCCGACACTGCCTAAACCTAAGGACTTACTCAGGACTGGGAAGAAGTGGGTGACTTAAACGCAGGTGGAATAAACGTAACAAGGTGGATAACACGGATCGATCTTGTGGGTGATTAAGATGAACTGAAAACCAGATTAATCAGATAAACAATAGAAAAGATTAATTAGAAGAAACAAAACAGTTAGAAACAGGACACAACATCAATGGGCTCTGATACCAAGACCGCGGAAGCAGCAAGTAGAATGAAGAACATGGATTACGAAATCAAATATGACTAAAATTGAACAACAGATTTGGAATGCACATAATTAAAATAAAACCGTCATAACTTAAAATACAGAAAATAACTTATTTAAAATACATTAAAATACAGAAAATAACTTACAATTACAATTGTAGCAACTGCAAGGATCTTTAATTGGGTTACAAAAGGAAAGGAGTAATTGTCACTCAGAGCTCTCTGTTTTTTCTTTTAACTGAAGAATGAAAAAACTTGAAGCTTTCTGAATGAATACGTTACAATATATAGAAAAGGAAAATACAGTAGTCATGTGACTAATACAGTAATCTTGTGACTAATACAGTAATCTTGTGACTTCTTTAATTGATGAAAGCAGCTGGCAGCGCATGGGATAAAGTAGATGCTGTCGGTTGCTTTCGGTGGAGTGATAGCACGAATATGCAGCTTTAACAAAAGTTGATTGAGTGAATAGTGACGGTGAACAGTAAAAGTGAACAGTAACTTTTACTATTCATCGCTGTCGGTAGAACACATGAATATAGGAATCAATATAGATACAAATTAGCAGCTTTTCTCAAAAGAGTATTGATTGAAGCTAATTTGTATTTATAGGGAATCCTATGTTGATCAGGCAAATGGGTCCTGAGCATCTTGGAACGCAGATCTGCCATATGAGATTGGTTGAGTAGTTGATCCTTCAGAAGATTGTGAATGGTCTGAACTGTCTTCTGAATTTTCTGAACTGGTTGACTGGGCTTCAGCTTGATCTGTAATTTGACGTGCTAACTGGAGCAATTCATCTTTGGATAACTTGGGCTTGACCTTTGATTTAGCTTTGGGCTGAGCAGGGGGTGAAATGGGCTTAGCCTTAGCTTTGGACTTTGATTTGGGCCGTGAATGTTCCTTGGGCTGGTCCGGAACTGCAGGAGCTTTGGACGTAGCCTTGGATTTTGATTGGGTCGGCTAAACTGATTTGGATTTGGGCTTGGAACCGCTAGATGATGGGCTTCCAAGGTTGATTGGAGGAAGACTGGGCTGACTTCCTTGGTGATTGCGATTGGGTTCTGCTGGGCTTTGATCATAGAAGGAGTTGGAGCACATTGATCAATGGGAAATTCTTCTTGAACAATTTCAAATATTCTGGGCACATTGAACTTAGCCCACCATTTTACTGAATGTTGACGGGTGATTATGTTACCATCAATTCCATATTGCCATTTAAATATCCATGGGAGTTTATATTTGGATATAAAAATTAACAAAGATGGAAATTGTCTCTGATGAGTGGTGAATGGGTAAACAAAGGAGAAATAGTTAACTAGTTCAATGAGATCACCAGGGAGGATGTCTGAAATGGCACCATAATGAGTCCACCATCTCAGAAACCAGGTAGGTAATTCAGATTTGAATTTTTGATCAAAGCAGACGGACCAGGAGTGACTAAAAGGTTCATTCTGGGACAGAAAATCTTGAACCGAGCATCAACATAATCATGGTAATTATCTTTGGATGGAATGACCGAGCAAATCTCGAAGGCGATAAGGAGGACCCCATTCAAATGGAAACAATACTATGGATGTAAATAGAATGATACAGAACCTTGCTGGCGTAGGTTCGATCATAAATGGGTTTGATCAAGACTGATTGATGATGGATCAAAATATCTTTGTAATATGTGAGTGTTTTCTCTGGATGTGAGAGGATGAAATGGCATCCAGAGCCAAAATGGGATTTAGCAATTTCATGGATCAATTGACTTTTAGGATGACTAGGTTCTTTATAGAACAGATTAGTAGTGTGTGATTTGATATAATCAGTTCGGGATGACTTAACTGGGTTGGCAGGAAATGGAGTAACTGAGATTGATTGGCTTGATGAAGCAAAAGGATCAGTAGCCAAAGCAGTGGAGTAATTAGGCCTGGGGATGTTACCAAGGAGTTGGTAACGGTTGATCATTTGAATGGGTTGAGGGTATTGTCCTACTAACTCCAAAGGAGGAGGAACAAAAGGTTGACTAGAAGGAACCAAAGCCTTAGAAGGAGGCCTTAGAAGGAGGCCTTGGGTGAAACAAGAAACAATGATCAGTAGCAGAGATTAACAACTAGAAAGGAGATCTAGATAATTCTGGAAATAATGTAAATGGTTGTAATAATCATGTCGCAAAATACGACGGGCTTGAATCTGTTGGTGAATGATGTATTGGGCTCTTTTAGTAGTGGGTTTGGTTGATTTAAGGCGATTAATTCGGTAGTTGACTTGTTTAAGCAAGGTTTGGTAATGGGTAATTTGGGTTTTTAAATATGGAATATGTGGAACTGCACTCATTGCTTACCCCCCTGTAAAAATTCCCGGGTGAGAAAATCAGGAAGGGAATTTTGACAACCAGGTATATAGGTAATATCAAAATCAAAAATACTTAAAATAGATTGCCAACGGGCAAAAATTTGTTTACTAGCAAGATTTTGAACATCTTTTTCTAAAACATATTTAGCAGATTTGCAATCAACACGAAGTAAAAAAAATTTGATTTAGAATATCAACTTGAAATTTTTGAATACATAAAACAGTAGACAAAATCTCTTTTTTAATAGTACTATAATTTAATTGTGCTTTATTCCAAACACCAGAATGGAAACGGACAATCTGTTCAGGGGATTGAGGAGTGACTTTCTGAAGAAGAATGCCACCATAACCAACATCAGAAGCATCAGTTTGAATAATTTTGAATGAATTTTGAGTAGGAATACCAAGACAAGGGAGAGATTTAACATATTGTTTGACTTGTTGAACAATAGAAGTATGAACAGATGACCAAGGAGGAGGATTATCCTTTAACCTATCAAACAATGGTTGACAAGTCTTCCTAAGGTCTTTGTAAAAATCAGCAATATAATTAAGGGATCCTAAAAACCTTTGTAACTGGGTTTTATCAAGAATTTCATCAGGGAACTTGGATGCAAACTCAATTGATCTACTAATTGGCAGAATAGTATTGTGGTGAATACCATATCCTAAGAATCTAACTTTAGTTTGAAAGAGTTTGATTTTAAGGGCAGAGATGACTAAGCCATGACTTTTAATTGTATAAAAGAATGCAGTTAAATGTTTCCAATGTTCATTAAGGGATTTGGAAAATATTAAGATGTCATCAATATAAACAATAGAAAAATGACTAAATGGATTAAAAATATCATTCATTATATTTTGAAATTCACTAGGAGCATTTTTTAAACCAAATGGCATTACATTCCATTCATATTGACCAAAGGGTGTGTTAAAAGCAGTTTTATATCGATCTTTAGGGTGAATTTGTATTTGCCAAAACCCACTTTTTAAATCAAATTTACTAAAAATAACAGCTTGATTAAGTCTTTTAATCAAATCTTTTTTATTAGGAATAGGATATCTAATCCATTCTAAAACAGCATTGAGTGGTTTATAATTAATAACTAAGCGAGGGACACCTCGTTCTAATTCAGCATTTTTATTAACATAAAAAGCAGGACAAGACATGGTGATTTACTTGGACTAATGATTCTATTTTTTAATAATTCATTAATTTCTGTCTTACACATTTCAAGTAATTCATAATTCATTTGAATAGGTCGAGATTTAGTAGGGATGTGTTTTTCATTAAAATTTTTAATATATGGCAAAGTAACTACATGCTTTTTTTCTCGCCAAAATGCGAGGTAAATGGGAGCGCATAAAGGATTCTAGTTTTAATTTAAAATCATTAATTTGAGAAATAATAACAGGATCAGTTAATTGTTGATCAATTCTTTTATAATTAATTTCTTCTTTAAGAAAATTGATTTGCCTAGTTAAACGATTAATAGTATGGGAAATAGAACAATCTTTTAACAATTTTAATTCGAACATTTCAGGTGGAAATAAAAATTTTAAAGTAACAGGTTGGCCTAAAACATGAGTGGTAATTCCTTCAGCAAATGTAGTAAATGGATAAAGTAAATGTATAAATGGGGTACCTAATATGATTTTATCAGTCATGTTTTTTACTAAAACGAATGAGGTTTTGAAACATACATTATCTTGACAAACATGAACGTTAGGTAATTTATATTTAATACGCATTTTACTACCATTAGCAGAGGTTAATTTCTCATGGCATTTTTCATAGTATTTAGTAGGGAGCAAACCTTCTGGTACACAGTTTAAATCAGCACCAGTATCTATTAGAGCAATTAAGTTTAATTCAAAATCATTAATAACTATCTTTATTCGTGAATACCATTTTTGCATATAGATTTTATTGATTAAATTTAATCTTTTATCGTCAAGAGTATGGGATTGTGATCTATTGTCAAATATTAATTTATCAGGATTAGTGTGATCAGAATCAGGGTCAGAATTATGTTCAGATTCATTAGGAGATTCATGGACTGAGTTGTGGAAATTATCTAAACTTTTATTAAGTTTTAATGTAATAATTTCATCTTCTAATTTTCGATCTTTTTGTCTTAATTCATTAATAGTTTGTTTGATTTGATTGATTTCAGATTGTAAATCTTGAAGTGTAATTTCTTTAGTTTTATTTTTAAATCTTTCTAAAGTCTTAGATAAGCTGATAACAGGTTTATCAATCTTAGGTTTATCATCAGAATGAATTAATAAAGTTTTTAATTTATCAATATATTTTTGTTTTAAATTGGGATCATCTAATTTACTAATTAATTCAATGAGAGCAGATTCTTCTTGGGTGTTTTTAGTAAGAACAGTTATTTGTTTGACTGGTTTACAGCAGACATCAGTACATCCTAGATTAATATGATTGTCAGAATCGTCACTAGGTGAATGATAATCAGATGAAGTTCATGGATGATCGGAAGAAGAGTCGCTAACAGATTGATTTAATTGGAAGATTTCAAATAACTGATATTTGGAATTATCATCAATTTGAAGTTGGTTAACTCTATCCTTTAATTTTTTGCTTTTCTTTACATTTATTTGAATAATGGCCTTTTTGACTGCAATTATAGCAGGTAATGTCTTTATTGAATTTAGATTTAGGATGTGATTTTTTGTAATATTTCTTTTTGGGTTTAGTATAAAATTTATCATGAGATTTGGAAGGTGAATAACCTTTGCGATATTTATTAGAAGAGTATTTATGTTTGGAGTACTTGTGTGATTTCCTACGGGAGGGTGCAACAGGAGGTAAACCATATTGTTCACAGAAATTTCCTAATTCATATTTAGCTTTATGTTTATCCTTAGTGACTTTTTGACTAAGTTTTAAATCAATACACATTTTTAATCCTTCTTTTTGAATAGTGCTAATTATATCACCATAGGTTAAATTATCATATTCAATAACACCAGTAGGGTGACTAAGAACATCTCTAATTTTGTGAGCAAATAAACTAGGTAATCCATTAATGAATTTTTCTTTCCAAAATGATTTAGTACAATCTTCACGTAACATAACTCTAGAGGTAAATACATCTTTGTACCATCGAAAATCACTTAAAGTTGGGCAAGTAAGGTTACTAAGCTGATCATGTATGCGAGAATAAATATTAGTAGGTGTACCAATAAAATGTCGAACAATAGTATAAATTAATGTATTAATACCATCAGGGTGGCAACATCCAATAGTTTCATCAAAAATAGGGAGACCATTATCATCAGTTTGATTAGCATATATGATGGAGTCGCGTTGATCTTCAGTTAAGTATTTTTCCCTCCAAGATTTGAGCATACCAATAAAACCAGAAGTAATTAAGGAAACAATTTCAAATTGAGAATATTGGGGATAATTAGAGAGGTAACTATTTGAAACCATAGATAAATGATTTAATTTTTGAAGTATTTGATCTTCACTAAGACCATCAATGTTCCATTCGTATAGTTTTTTAGCAGAAACAGAAAATTGGTTACTAATATTATTTTCTTCATATTGGAGGTCAGGTGGAGTAGGTCGAGAATACCAGTTTTTGGTAGTTTGAGGATTAACTTTGGGATAATGAATTTTATTAAGATTAGAAGTTTGAAATTGTTGAGCCAATTGATTTATTTCATCATCAGTGGTGTTAGTTTCAGATGTGGTAGAAACAGTGCCAATATTTGGTTGTTGATTAAAAACAGTAAGACCTTTATCTTTAGAAGGTGAGGCATTATCAGTGGTAGATAGTTTAGTGAATAATTTTTCAATAGCTTTGACAGTAGATTGATCAGTGGTTACCAAACTAGCTCTTTTGGAGCGATGACTAGGTAGATTAAGTAAAGGTTGATCTAAAGGTTGTGGTTTAGTAGATGTAACATATTCTAAATTTGTCTCTATTTTATCTAACTGTTTACCAATGGTGTTTAAACATTGATTAGTATAATTATTTTGTTCAATAACTTTTTTGATTTCAGCATCATCGCCAGGTAATTTGAAAGGAGAAGCAGGATTCAATGAATAATTTATCAAGATCAGGTTTAAAATCCTTTTTAATGGTCATAAGTTGAGGATTGACTGGAGGTATAAATTCTTCAAAATCAGTTTGAGTTGGAGAATTATTAGAAGCAGTTTCTTCTTCAGGTAAATGTGTGTATGTAGAGTAAACAGGTTTACTAATTTGAGAAGTAGCAGTATTATCAACACCTTTTAATTTAGAGGTTTGTCCTAAATGAATTTGACTATTTTTTCGAAATAGTAGAGTATTAAATATTTCATCTTCAGTTTCAATCTCAGAAGGTACACTAGAGGTGCTATGTCTGGATGATTGACTACGATTAAATTTAATACGAACTGTACCATTATGGACTTGTTGAATGTCTTGAATATCTTGGATAGATGATTGTTGTTGGTTATGTTTGTAATGTTCATTGACAGTAATCCATTGATCGGGTAAATCTACATTTTTCCATTCAATCATTTGGGGAACATTTATATGGGTATCAGTACTACTAATTTGGATTAATAAAGTTTTATCTTTAGGGGACTTGTGCAATGCGTGAACATTTAAATTAGTTTTCATGCACTTATAATGAACACGATAAATTAAAGCAATATTATGGGTTTTATTCATCATGTTGGTAAATGAACCATGTAATTGTATATTTAATGTTAATGCATGTAAAATATTTGGATCTCGTAAACTAAGAGTAAAATCAGGAAAACAATTAAAATGTACTGGACCTTTATGAAGACCACTTTCCATCATACCCATTAAACTATCATTGAAATTAAGAAAACGAGCATCTCTTAAACATAATAAAACAGAAGTATTTTTTCCTTGTTGAGTTAATGGTTTGACACCGACTTGAATTAAACCTATGTGAATAAAATTGTAATCACTTTTTAAATATCTTTTTATGAGATTAGCATCAAATAATTGACAGGTTTCTCTGGGTTTTCCTAAAGCATATACTTGTTCAATTGTCTTAACATGCAAAGTGATTTTGAAATTATTCTGTATAAAAGAGGTTTTATAAATTTCTTTAATTGGCAATTTGGGTATATTCCAGTCTACATCAATTTTATCATTTTGTATTTCAACATCTTCTTCATTAATTACTAATCCTTGATTAGGTATTGAGGGCAAAGTGGTTGACCTAGAACTGACTGAAGAGTTATTTCATATATTAAGTTGATATATATGAAATTAACTTAATATATATATATATATATATAAATTATTAAATATATATATATATATGTATTAAGCATATTTGGGCCAATAAACACTCCTAGAAGCCAAACATCACTACATTAAGCAATCCACTTTATAGGTCAATATTTGTTATTATTCACAAGTGAATAAGGGCCAATATTTGTTATATGAAATGGAAGAAAAAAAAATAGAACATTGCCACAAACATATTATATAAATCATCATTTGTTCATATATAATTAATATAAATAAATAAATAAATACGATCAAAAGGTATCCAAAAATAATCTGCAACATGAAAAAGAGCATGATAAAAATCTTATGAGTGCCAATTTGATCAGGTGTATAAGAGATCCCATTCTCCTTTGCCAATCAAATCACACTAAAAATAGAACCATAAATATGATCAAAACACAAATAAAAGATCCTAATTAGATATCCAAAACACAAAGCAAAGCACTAATTCAAGATAACCAAACACACACAGAGGCCTAATTTATACTAAATTGAAGAAAAGAAAAAAAAATGGAATGACCAAAATTAAATTGAAGGATACGGGCATTGGTGAACTAAATGAACATAAAATTAAATGAAAATGGCAAATTAGACTGAGTAAAAAATTACAAAATCACATTTTTGGGAGAAGCAAAGGGAGCCTTTGTTTGTATCTGTATGTGTATCAGTGAGTGTGGAAATTTTTAAAAAATATAAGATTAAGAAGGCAAATGAGAAAGAGAGATGATGATGATCCTATTATTACCTCTGATGAAGGATTAAGCAGTGTTAACTCTCATCAAAGACCTCGTGCAAAACGACTGAGAGAGAAAAATCCACGAAACATCAATCAACAAACCCAAACTCACTATGTTGTTACTCCATCTTCTATCGATTAGTAACACACTCAAAAATCCCCAAATTCATCTACTTAAAATCAACAGTGACTCAATGCTTAATACACACATATATGCACATTTCAAGAGTAGAGATTTGAAGCAAAATTGCAAATTAGAGTCAAAGAGTTCAAGATCTTGAGGAAGTTGAGGATGGCTACTTCAATTCTTGCTCAGACCTCAGCAAAATAAATTCAATTTCAAACATTGAAATGCACAAATACATAATAAATACAGGTGTGTTTACCTGAGGAGGATAAAGGATATCGACATAGCAGAGGTGCTGATCTGAGAAGAACGTCAAGAAGAGAGAGAGCACGAGATTGAGATATAGAGAGAGAGAGAGAGAGAGAGAGAGTGAGATCGAGTGATAGAGACAGGGAGAGAGAACAAGATTAAGAGGCCAAAGAAATTCATATTGAGAGAGAGAGAGAGAGAGCAATTAGCTTGTGAAGGGACTAGGGCAAATATAAGAATTAAGGGAAAATATATAAAGGAAAATAGGGAATAAATTGAATATTTGCAACGGATAATTAGGTGGTCGCGAATAATATGGTAGCAAAAAGTCATTTTTCTAGTAGTGTTTGTCCTACCCCTTCTTCTTGGAGAAAAAGATATTGTCGGATCAAAATACCTCAGCCACTTTGGCGAGGTCTACCACAGTCTCTGCCACGCCCAGACTATATAAAGTAAAAGAGAAAGGAATTTACTCGTGATTCATGCACCCACGCGCCAACTTGCACGTCACACACTCGAATAGTCACAACCCTATCCATCTATTCATTAAGCAATCCACATAAGCACATAAACACATAGAGCACATACAAATCATTCCCCTAAGATACCGACTCTTTCCACGACACCTAAGGACTTCCAAGTGAAAAAAGCATTGATCAAGTGCCTTTCCATAGGGACTTCGATGAGAGTGATGGACACAAATCATATCTTAGAAACTTGACCCCATACCCACATAGTCACATAAGCACATAAACATATAATGCACTAACGTCCCATCCCAACATGATAATCCATTATGGCATAAGCAACATCCCACGAGCTCCAAGTATTCAAACCCGGTGGCTCTGATACAAAATTGCACTACAAGAAAAAAAACATTTGGCGACTAAATTTTTAGTCGCCAAAAGTCGGTTTTTAAGTTTCCCCGACGAAATTTTTTAGCCGCCGGTTTGATCGCTAGAAAACGGTCGAGAAAGGTATTGGTAACTAAAAAACATTTAGTCGCCAAAAAGCAAGTCTTTAGCGACCAAAACTTTGGTCGCCAATAGTCAATTATATTTTTTAAATTATACATTTGGCGACTAAATTTTTAGTCGCCAATAGTGAATTATATTTTTTTGACTTATACATTTGGCGACTAAATTTTTATTTGCCAATACTCAAGGAATCGGCGACTAAACCTTTTAGTCCCCAAAAGCTCATTCCTGAAAAAAAAAAAAAAAAAATTACACTTTGCTCTTGTGGAGATTCGAACCATCAACCTCCCACACCATAAACCTTATACAACACACTCTTTCCACTATGCCTCCATAACATCATATGATTATATATGCAACATATATTATTTATATAATACTTAGACCTGTATTAATATAAAAGTATATATATAAACATAATTATTTTTTATTGAACATAATTTATGTAAAAATAAATTATTTAGTAGAAAAAAAAAAAGGAGACCACTTTTGGCGACTAAACATAATTTTAGTTGCCAATTCTATACTTTTGGCTACCAATTATTTTTTAGTCGTTAAAAAAAAAATTCCCGTGCTAAAATTACCACTTTTGGCGACTAAACTTCTTTTTAGTCGCCAAAAAGCTTCACTTTTGGCTACTACATATGTTTTTAGTCGCCGAATGCTTCACTTTTAGCTACTAATTTTTTTTTAGTCGCCAAAGGGCCTTACTTTTGGCTACTAAAATTTTTTTAGTCGGTAAAAGCCTCACTTTTGGCGACCAAACAGTTCTTTAGTTGCCGAATGCCTCACTTTTGGCTACTAAATTTTTTTTAGTCGCCAAAAGGCCTTACTTTTGGCTACTAAAATTTTTTTAGTCGCTAAAAGCCATATATCGGCAACCAAACAGATTTTTAGTCGTCAAAACCTATATTTTTGGCTACTAAATTTTTTTAGTCGCCAAAAATCTTTACATTTGGCTACTAATGCATTTTTAGTCGCCAAAACCTATACTTTCAGCGATCAAATGTGATTTTTTAGTTGCCAATTTTGCTTTTTCTTGTAGTGTTGTAATGCCCCGGAATTTAAGGTGCCTTAATCAAATATGCTCACTTGGGCTTCTCCAATATAGAAGTGCGAGAGTGAAAATAAGCCCCTAATAATATTAATAGAATTTCCGTGACTATCTCTTTCTCATTAAACTATACCAATGATTACATCAAGTGTTTGCTTACATTTATCAACAAAAATAATAATAGTTCAAAAGGCAAGAGAAAATGTAAAAGAAGAGCCAAAAAAAAAAAAAGCAAACATCTTTTCAAGGAGTGTCCTTGAATACACATCAAAATGAAATTCTAAATTTTCATACAAAAATAGCCCAAGCCTTACACGTAAAACAATTATAAAAATTAGAGAGAGAGAGAGAGAGCTTTCGTGTCCCCGTCCAAAAATCTTTTCCTAAGCCAATCTATGAGGTAGTGCCTCAACATCATTTCTTGAAAGGAGCTTAGTTTTGGGGTGAGCTAATGCTCACTAGGAAATACCTTTAACAAGTTTTATAAATAATTGTGATACATATGTTCATGCCATGCACTTGTACGGATAAAATTTAGATTTTCTCTTTTAAAACCAAAAATGTTCAATGCATGATTCCAATTTAAACAGTTATTCATAATAATGGAGTGGTAAATATGCTATGACATCCCAAGTAAGAGCCATGAAAACAATATCTATATATATATATAGATTTGTGTACATAAAATATTCCCACATTTCCCGACTCTAATAACGGTGGGCGATGGGCACCCAAACCTTTCCCTCTCCACTTTCACCAACTCCTAAAACGGCGAGCTTGTGGACACCCAAAATCAAGTTTTTCCACATTCGCTGACTCTATAAACTACGGGCTCATGGACACCCAAAAACCTTTCCCACATTCATCCGACGATATGCGCAGACAGGGCAATTGGGCACCTTGACTCCCGCGCAAGTACCAAATACAACATACAACTCAATTCCCATAATAAATAAATAAATAATAAAACCATCTCACTACCCAAACTGATAAGCTATTTAGCCCCTTTGACATTTTCCAATCACCCACAAGAAGATTAAATCACATAATGCTTGAGTTTTGGAGTAAATTTTCCCTAAGGTTGGTTCAATCAATAACAACATTAATAATAATACTCTTTACATGACCAATTCTTCAATTTCACAATTTCACCATTCCCCAATTCTCAAGGATTTATTTCCACAAGTTATCAAAAGTCCAAATCTCAATGCCAAAGTAGACTCAATGTATTCAATTTCACTATTTAGGTGTCAACTGAACAAAAACTCCTTTGTCAATTCAATTAGAAAGCTAGGGCTTAATAAAATTTGGGGCTTTCCTCCCACTTCCATATAAAAAGTCAATATTCATCCCTAACACAAAGAATCAACAAGAGACTTTTACAATCTTTCTTAAAATTTTTAGATACAAGCTCCCATTAACTAAACAACCCACTTTAATTTAACAAAACATCTCATACCATAGTATACCTAGGAAATTACCACATATATATATATATATATATAATATATATAATATATATCAAATCAAGAATATAACGAGCTAAAAGTACCCCTACCTCAAGATTGAAGACAATTAGTGAATACCCAACTTCACGCTTCAAAAAAATGAGAAAACAATCGGTAATGTTTTTGATCTAGGCTTGATCTTCAACCTTATTGGAAGATGTAAGGTGGATCTTGGTAAAAATCAAGGGAAATCTAGTGTTTAGGGCTAGGGTTTCAGAATAAAAGAGAGAAAAGAGTTAGAAAAAGTGAGAAAGAATAATGTTTGGTCGACTTTTAAGTGAGTTGTCCCTACCAGATCGCTCGAGCGAAGTATAAAATACAAAGAGACCACTCGAGCTAACTTTCCATCACTCGAGTGATAAACGCATGGTCTCAAAATTGTAGAGCTATAGTGAAAAGCTTAAATTCGCCTATAAACATGCAAAATACTGGGAGCTGCGCATCTTTGCTTGAGCGACCAAATGACCGCTTCGGTGGTCACCCAATACAAATTGTTACAGATATTAAATATTCAACTCCACTCTTATCATCAATAGATACATTCATTTTATCTTTTCAAAGACTCAACATCTTTCCCTTCATTCTTAGTTCAAAACCAATGATTTCCAATAAAACATATTTTTCTTTCAAAAACACATTTAAAGGAGAAATTTCCAATGTTTCAACACCACTTAACAATATACTCATTTCCATAACATTTTTCATGAATCCATTTGTAAACCCCTCTTTTATGTTCTCAAAACCAAACCCTAAATCAAACCCACTACTCTCAAATCACTACGCTTCTCAAGGAATACACAACGAGGCTAAGAATCAAACAAGGAGGTTGAAAAAGTCCCTACCTCAAAAGTAGAAGGAGAGAATAACAAGATCCAACTTTTGACAGACCCGAAAATGAAAACCTTTCTGATGAAAATGTTCACCTTTACGAGCTCTACACTTTTCTCCAAAGCACCATGGCGGCAAGATCAATGGATTTGAGTATATAAGGGTGTTTAGACAAGAACTAGGGAGAAAGGGTGAAGAAATTTGGTAAAGTTACCTTTTAGGGAGGGAGGGAGAGAGAGAGAGAGAGAGAGAGAGAGATAAAAAAGTTTTAAAAAATATATATATATATATCTTTTTCTCGTAGTGATATACGCACAAACTGCTCAAGTGACCAAAACACTGTTCGAGCGTCAGACACAAGGAACCGCTCGATCGACCAACTCGAGCCTCAAGTGCACAATGATCCCCTTCCAGAAGTTCAAACCTGCAAAGAGACTGCTGAGTGAAGGAAAGACCGCTCAACCGAACCTGAAGAGAAACAGGCATAAACTCTTTTGAAAAACTAACTCCAACTTGTTCAAAATGCAAACAACTCCAAATAACCAACCACACATTACAACAAACAACAACCATGATTATCGGATCCCAATCCAAAGAATACAAAAAGGTCGGGTTTTAACCCAAGTTGCTATATTTATTATATAGAGAATGAGAACATTAATTGTTATTCAATCCAGTATTTTAAAAGGCATGCTTAGGCAAGGCGTAGCTTAGGCATTGAAGCGAGGGTTCTTTTCGAGGCACGGGCTTCATGGGCTTTACCTATTTTTCTACTCCAACTGTTGATTAAGTGTTTTTTTTTTTTTTTTTTTTGTGGGCATACTCATAGGAAATCGAAATTCTTCAATATAAAATAACCAAACGTAGACAAAAGAGAGAAAAAAGTGATTAAAAAAAATCGTAGGTTAAGAAGATTAAAAAAAGTGATCAAAAAGTGAGAAGACGACACGACTTCATCTTCGGCTTCTTCTTCAACTTTTTCTCTTCTTCTTCGGTGTTTCTCTTTCTTTTCTTCTCTTCTTCAATGGGTTCTCTTTGTTGGGTGTGGGAGCCGAATATATCTTTATTTATGTAGGAAAGCCAAGTGAATTCAAACAAAAATCAAGCTTGGGGGAATTCAGAGGCTAAATAATTAAATCAATCTAAGTATCAGGTGTAAGAAAGGCCGAGTATGAATAGGCAGGGCAGAATTGCCGAGTAAGAAATTACACGTTGGACTAAAAGTGGGCCCGACCCCCAATATCAAGGACGAGTATAAATAAGAGAAGCATCAACTAGGAAAAGGTACGTGAGAACAGACCTTAGAAACTTAAGTTACAAGCAAACTAGAGATATATACTAACTTGTCCGTCGGAGTGCTAATTCCGGCACCCCCGACCAAAGTGTTAATCCCCCTTTTCAAGCGTCAATCAGAGGATCAAGAACGTCCATCAGGATACAAGAGTATTTCCAAAACTACCTTCACCACAATTGGCGCCGTCTGTGGGAATACTCAAGCATATTCATGGCGAGCATCACAGAAGATCCTCCGATAGTCGCCGACGAAACTACACCAAGAGATGACCTCACTCCAAGAAACATGCTGGGACCGGAGAATATCGCCGCACGACGTGCCTTGAACTTTGATTCAGTAGCTCAGACCTCACCCTCAACTTCAATGCAAGAGACAATGCAGACGATTATGGATCAAGCAAAGCAAAATGAACAGCGGCTGGAGAACATGATGGCTGAGAATGAGCGCCTACGCTAGGATTTGGCCTTGGAGGTGGTGAAATCCCAACAAGCCGCATGCCAAAACTGAGTTTGACCTTCAGGAAAGAAGGTTGATCGACGACTTCGACATCAGAAACGCAATAATGACAGTGATTCTGACTCACCATCCCTTGAGCCCAAAAAGAAAGGACACGTTAATGTATCCAGCTCATCTGAAGAAAGTCCACACGTACGGCATAAATGAGAGAAAAGTGATGATTCGGATGAAGAATATAAACATGACCCATTCATGCGACGAATTGTAAGGGTTGTGCTACCCAAAAAGTTCAAGGCAATGTCGTTCACCCTCTACGATGGAAAATCGGACCCCACTGATCACATTCGTCATTACAAGCAAGCGATGACGCTTCATGCTGACGACGAAGCCCTCATGTGTCGAATATTTTCAAGCAATCTGGGACCACTAGCCATGAGATGGTACTATAAACTGGAGCCGGCGTTGATTAAGAACTTCCACCAACTCCAAAAGTCATTCAAGGCGAGATTCATCACTAATGAAGTTCAGCCGAAGCAAGCTGATTCTCTTTGGGCCATGCAAATTAAACCGAAAGAAACTCTTTGCGAATACTCGGTCCGCTATTGGGAGTGTTTCAATCTAGTAGATGATGCTTGCAATGACTCCATGGCCATCACCGCCTTCAAGATGGGATTGTAACCTAATAGCCCCCTCCGCAGTTCATTAACCAGATGGCCCCCCCCAAAACCGTCTGGAATTAATGAAGAAGGTCGAAGAGTACTACAAAGTGGAGGATGATGCCCTGCGGGTCAAAGCCAGACGTAAAGCCATTGAGACAGCTGTGTCAGGAATTGTTCAGTCGATTAGATCCGTGCCACCAAGAAGCCCCAAGCGACGAAACCAACCTAAACGGGACAAAAGGCGTGACTCGCGCCGATCAAACGACCAATGTTCACATCGAGCTAATGAACAACATCAAGTGGATAGCAGGCATACAAGGCACTCAAGCAAGAAATATTGGACCTAACAGAGCCAATCAGTAAGATTCTGTCGAAAGTACAACACCTTCCGTTCTTCAAGTGGCCGCCCAAGATGACGGGACCTCCCGATGCGAGAAGACAAGATAAACGGTGTGAATATCATAAGGACCATGGTCACAACACCGATAGTTGTTATGCATTGAAAGATCACTTGGAAGAGTTGGTACAAGACGGTCGTCTTACGTAATACATCCGAAAGAACAATTCAACAAATACAGTAGCCCTACGGCCGCAGTCACCCCCTTTGGGTGTAATTCATATGATATACAGCCTTTTGGTGTCGTCTGAGGTACAAACAATCCAGTTTTAGTCAAGCCCAAATAGCTCCATGATGCCAACAAAACGGCCCCATGACACTGGAAGGATTAGTTTCGATGATAGTGATTTAGTTGGAATAACCATCCCCCACACTAATCCCCTCGTCATCGAGCTACGCGTCAACAAATTCACCATTGAGCGTGTTCTCATTGACCAGGGCAGCACTTCAGAAATAATGTATTACAAAACTTTCATCAAACTTGGCTTTGCTGACTCGGACTTGTCCCCAGCAGATTACCCGTTATTCGGCTTCAATGCTAACCTGGAATACCCTCTGGGCAAAATCACACTACCTGTACCGGCCAGCACCAGATCAGTGAACGTAGAATTTCTAGTTGTCAAGCTTCCTTCGTCGTATAATCTCATCATGGACAGAACTTGGTTGCATACGATGCAGGCCGTGCCAAGCACCTACCACCAACTATTTCGTTTTCTGACTAAATACGGAATCGAACAAATTTGTGGCTCTCAGAAATCGGCGCAAGCATGCTATCTTCTGACTGCAAAGAGGCCAAGGGAGGTGGAAGTGCATTCCATTGAGGTACCGAATAGGGAGAGCCTCGAAGGCATTGGGAGGATTCCAAGCGAAAAGGCAACTGAAGCCCTGCATCGGGTCCACATTAACAAAAGTCTTGAGAAATTCTTCATGATCGGCGCTTCCTTGGATACAGTTGAAAGGCAGGAGTTAATATCCTTCTTACTCGGCAATATTGATGTATTGGCATGGTTCTCATACGAGATGCCAGGAATGGATCCATCAGTGGCCCAACACTGCTTAAACGTTGATCCAAAATGTAAGCCAATTATTCAGAGAAGTCGACGGTCAGCCGCGGAGCATACTTCGGCCGTTGTTGAAGAAGTAGATCAGTTACTTGACGCCGGGGCAGTTCGCGAAGTAACCTATCCTACATGGTTGTCCAATACTATGGTCATCAAGAAGAAGAATGGCTCTTGGCGTGTCTGTGTGGATTTCACGGACTTAAACAAAGCTTGTCCCAAGGACTGTTTTCCCTTGCCCAAAATAGACCAACTCGTAGACGCAACGGCACATCATCAACGCAAGAGCTTCTTGGACGCCTATAGGGGCTATCATCAAATTGCCATGCATCCGGAGGATCAAGAGAAAACCGCATTCCTCACCCCAAGAGGAACCTATTGCTACAAGGTCATGCCTTTTGAGCTGAAGAATGCGGGGGCAACTTATCAAAGATTAGTGACTGCAATGTTCAAGGAACAACTCAGCCGTACTATGGAAGTATACATCGATGATATGGTGGTCAAATCCAAGGAAAAGCACTCCCATATTGTCACGCCCCAAACCCGCCCCTAAAAGTTCGGGCATGACCTATGCAGACATGTGCACTGAACCTGATATACATAATATAGGGGGCCTGAGTGGAAGCACTTAAGTTTATAGAATAACATAAAATTATATCCCTCGAGCTATCACTACTATGTCAGGATCGCAAACATCATAACAAGGAAATATTATACAGAAACATGCATCGGAGTATCGGTTATATACATACATATATACAGATCCAGCCTCGAGATCGGGCATATAGCAAAACATTATTGACATCTCAACCTTTATCAGGCAATCAGAATACAAGCTAAAGCTTGACAAAAGATCACAAAAACAATTGGGGCGGTTCCACCTAAGTGCCTGAACATAAGGGGTTGACAAAAGACAGACGAGCTTCAGGAGTTAAGACTGGCTCCCAGGTTGATTACCTATAGAAACAGGCAAAATGCGGAGTGAGCGAAGCTCATTGAATAATAGTACCTATACAGTTCAACACGTAATTTAAATCATAAATCATAATCATGTATATGTGACTGCCGAGTTCATAAAGTTAACCCAAAGGTCTTTGCGCTACTTTCGAACGCCATTGGCCCCGATATCTGAACGCCATTGGCCCGATATCTGATGCCATCGCCCGAAACAGAACGGTCATCGGCCCAGAATGATCCATATGCACATATATTCTTTCAACGTTTCCATTCACATCATTTTTCAATCATTATACATGTCAAGATAGTGACTTGCGGAAATCAAAACGTTAATAGCCATAAGCATTAATGATAATTAAATGTACTACTACTCACAGTGTTGTGGCGGGACGCTACTTCCTCCCGGAGTGTGCCCTACACACATAGAACTCACCAATTAGTTCGACTTTCTTTTAAATTCACACTGCATTCGTTAACTTCCAGTAAATAATGGAACACTGTAAAAATTTCAAATATTAATTTCACACATCCCAGAGGGTCAAATAGGCCAAATGGAGCATTCCATGTTTTTCAACTTGAGCCGCACGTACGGCTGTGAGCCCCGCACGTATGGCAAATCCTCCTGCACGTGCGGCAGTGATGCCCCGCACGTGCCTTTTAGACAGTGTTCAAGCCCAAAATTTGCCCCATTTGCCGCACGTGCGGCAGTGACTCCCGCACGTGCGGCGATTCTGCCAAAAACCTATCCGAAATTCTCCAAAAATCTATCCAAAATTCTCCAAAAATCTAATTCTTTGGTGACTTCAATAAGGTCCAAAATAGATCCTTTAATGCATAAAATATGGTCTAAACATCATGTAATTTAGGAGACACACAACATGTGGATCATAGTCAAACATGAATCTTGTACAAAGTATTACAAACATAAATTCATTCCTGCTCCTTACATTTCATGAGCATAACACAAACATGACGAATTTTATACAATAAGATCATCCAAGTCCATAATTGATAAGGGATAGGATGAAATTTAACTCTAAATCAATCTAACATCAACACATCTTCTCAATTAAATCCATACACATCCCATACCAAAGAAAATTCTACTCATACTCAAGAAATTCCTATCCCAAAACAAGAGAGGAGGTAATTAAGGTGAAATCCACATACCTTGAGCTTAGGTCTCTCACTTCCTAACCTTCTTGATGCTCTTCTTTCCCTACTCCTCAACCCTTCTCTACTCTAATATTTTCTCACAGGAGATATATGAAATGAAGCCTCTTAGTTAACATATTTGAGGAGCATGCTACATAGATATCTATATATATATAATGTGAATAAGACAAAAATCAATCGTTTAGCCATCCCCAAATTGAAATTTCACCAAGATGCTTAATATTACCTAAAAATTATACTGATCTCAAATATAACATCAATTTCGGATTATCATGCCTCTAAGGCTTCAAATTTCTGTTCTAAACATTTTAAATGTAACAGATGGTTTTCTTATCCAACAGATATAATCACAAAATTTTTCATTAAGCATTTTCATGCACAAAATAAGAGACTTAAACATGTCAGAAGCACATGCAAGGGTCGGGTTATTACACTCTCCCTCCCTTAAATAAGTTTGGTCCCTCAAACTTGTTTTACCTCAGGACGGAAACAGACACGGATATTGGTATTGCATATCCTCCTCTTTTTCCCAAGTTGCTTCGGTTCCGTAATGTTCTTGCCATTCGACTTTTACCATTGGAATCTCTCGATTTCATAATTGCTTCACTTGTCGGTCCAGAATTCGAATTGGTTTCTCTTCATAAGTTAACTTGTCATCTAGCACAATTTAGTGATAATCTATTACATGTGATGGGTCCAGAAGGTATCCTCGAAGCATAGAAACATGGAACACGTTATGGACTTGGCTCATATTTGGTAGGAGGGCAACTTGGTAAGCGACCGGACCTACTCTTTCCAGAATTTGGAAGGGACCAACATATCGGGGAGTTAACTTACCCCTTTTCCCAAATCGCTGATGTCCTTTCATTGGGGTGACTTTCACGAACACATGACTATCCACTTCAAATTCCAAATTCCTTCGCCGGTCATCCGCATAACTTTTCTATCTACTTTGCGCAGTTTTTAATCTTTCCCGAATAATTCGAACCTTTTCAGTTGTCAACTGCACAATTTCAGGCCCTAGCAATGATCTATCTCCCACTTCGGCCCAACACACAGGGGAATGACACGGTCTCCCATATAGAGCTTCATAAGGTGCCATCTCAATACTCGAATGGTAACTATTGTTGTATGCAAATTCTACCAATGGTAGATGGGTTTCCCAACTTTCCTGAAAATCCAGTACACACATTCGGAGCATATCTTCTAGAGTTTGTCTCGTTCTCTCGGACTGACCATCTATCTGAGGGTGAAAAGTTGTGCTAAATTTGAGTTCTGTACCCATAACTTCTTGCAGACTTTGCCAGAATCTTGAAACAAATTTGGGATCCCTATCCGACACAATTGAGACCGGAACACCATGGAGCCTGACAATTTCATTCACATAAAGTACTGCGAGTTTATCTACATCATATTGAGTCTTCACTGGTAGGAAGTGAGTAGACTTAGTTAATTGGTCCACAATCACCCATACAGAATTCATACCCCGAGGAGTCCGTGGTAATCCCATAACAAAATCCATGGCCAAATGTTCCCACTTCCATTCCGGGGTTGGAAGGGGTTGCAACAGTCCTGCTGCTTTTTGATGTTCTGCCTTTACTTGCTGGCACTGTAGACACTTAGAAACGAATTCTGCGATCTCCTTTTCCATACCTGGCCACCAAAAATTTTGTTTCAAATCTCGGTACATTTTGGTGCTTCCCGAATGCATCGCAAACCTCGACGCATGTGCTTCTTCCATTATTTTCCGTTTAAGTTCCAACACATTGGGGACACATATCCTGTTTTGAAACTTGAGTACCAAACTGAACCCCGGTTTTGGTTTTGTCTCCAACTCATCACATACTTTTCGTAGGGCTTCATCTTCTATTTGATGTAGCTTGATCTCTTCAAGTAAAGTTGGTTAAGCCATCACTGCTGCCACTATGGCCTCCTGTTCATGCACCACAAGATCCATCTTCATTTTATCTAATTCACTCCTCAACTCCTTTTGTTCCGTAAATAGATTTGTCAAATTTCCCACATTCTTTTGACTAAGCACGTCTGCAACTGTGTTGGCTTTACCGAGACGATAATGAATATGTAAATCATAATCTTTAACTAGCTCTAACCAACGCTATTGCCGCATATTCAACTCTTTCTGAGTAAAAAGGTACTTGAGACTTTTGTGATCGGTATAAACTTCGCAAGTAGTGCCATACAGATAATGCCACCATATCTTCAAAGCAAAAACTACTGCTGCTAGCTCAAGATCGTGTGTGGGATAATTCTTCTCATGGGGTTTCAGCTGTTGAGAAGCATAAGCGATAACTCTTCCATGTGGCATAAGTACACAACCAAGTCCTTTATGCGAAGCATCACTGTAGATTACAAACCCGTCGGTACCGGATGGTAAGGCCAGAACTGGTGTTGTGGTTAACTTTGTTTTCAACTCCTGGAAGGCAACCTCCCGCTCTTCTGACCATTCAAATGTCACTCCCTTTCGAGTCAATTGTGTAAGCGGCACAGCGATTTTGGAAAAATCTTGAACAAACCTCCTGTAATAGCCGGCTAATCCCATAAAATGAGGGGATCGCTTTGGACGACTTGAAATCCTATCTCCGTTCACTACCACTTTTGGCAACACCTGTGGCAAGCGATCCCCTCATTTTGTATCTGGCGATATCCGACCAGGCGGTCAGCGCCGTATTGTCAAAGGAAGAACTTGGGGAGCAGCGACCGGTTTACTATGTAACCAAAGCAATGGCCGACGCTGAAACACGTTACCTTCCATTGGAAAAGCTTATCCTTGCTGTAGACGTCCCCGAACGTCCCGGGAGAAATCCCGTTTTGTTCATTTGGGGTCACTACAGTTCGGACTTAATGTCACGGTCCTGTATCTAATCTCGCAGAGTGCAATGCAAGACCAATGAATTATCAAAGAGTCAAAATCCGGAAAATCGTTTTGGAAAACAAAATTTTAAAAAGAAGTGCCAAACATGGATTGCTTTGCCAGATACAGAGTTGCCACATAAATATTTTATTTTAGGAAAATTTAGGAAACCCTGACTCGTTGCCTAAGGCCACGTGTCCGTCATCACCAAAGTTGCCTCAGCTTGGGAACTTGGGTACGATTGGGGAAGGTCATCTATGAGCACCCCCGCTCGCCCGATCAAAAATCGGCCTCTACTAACCATGATATCTAGTTTTGAAAACATTATGTGCTCTTATTCCGGTTATTAGCCTAGAATAACTACGTGATGCACACAGCATACAAGTATAGACTAGATTGCCTAAGTTGGAACAAAGCATCGCATATCCGTTTGTTTTGAAAATGGATTGAAGTTTGCTACTCACAAGTAGGCTAAAACACGGGTTTCGATGAATTATTCCAATTCAAGCAACCCAACCTTCACCCACAGGCATTCAGGCAGTTATATCACGTAAGCAAATAGCCTCATGGTAAGCATGCTATCATGGTAGTCACTCACACACATGCAAGGATGCTAAAGCATAAATACTTACCGAGTACTCCAAGCCAAAACAGAAACTAGTTAATAATCAATGCATGATCCTAGTTCATATTAAGATGGCTAATGCAACACATGCAAAATGCAACTAAGATAGGCTCGGCTATTCTAAACATGGCATATGAAATGCAACAGATAACATGTATTCAACTTGGAATTGAAATACAATGCAGTTAGCATGATGCGCCGAGCCCGGTGCATGCAATACAAATGAATGAATGCAAGCATGCGAACATATAGATGCTAATTGAAACATACCCTAGAACTAACCATCATAAGCTGGTAAATAAAAGGGAGAAAGATGCGGGGTTGGAAGACATGCATCACACGCACGCACACTTATTACAACAGTTGGCCCCCTCATGGGAGGGGGGTCAAAATAAATAATACAAACCAAATAAATGATTAACTATTCTAGCTAATTAAATATTACAGACCCTTATTTAATTAACGAATTAATTACAAAATAAACTAAGTATGAAATTCGAGAGGCCACCGCAGCCCCGCCTCGGAATGATTGGACGATGCATGCTCGATCCCTCGCTCAGAAACCCGTTGCCATGCTTCTGTTGCCTCTCTTCGCACTGTTCTACACCTCTAAGGACTGTAAAAATCCTTGAGATGCCTCTGAATTGCTCCCTGAGCATTGTGGGATGCCACCGGCCAAGATAAAGATCCACCGGCCATGAGAAAATGGTCATCGACCAGAAATAGGGCCATCAATTTGGACTTTGATAGTCGGGTTTAAGATCGAAGTGGCCGACCGGCCATTCCTTCCTGCAGAATACTGGTTTTGCTACACCAGAGGATAGACAGTGCATGGCAAGGCATTTACAAGACAATGTGTGCACGGCCATTCTCCCTATCATGCTATGAACTTAAGGGAGCATGGCTCTCTACCCTTGGGCCACCAATCACGCATTTCAATGCATGATGGCCAAAGAGGCCAAGTGTGCCAATCAATGTAGAATGAATGCAACAAAACAAATGAATGCTACACACTCTATCATGTTGAATCAAGAGTGTCGGCGACCGAGGATTGAGACGTGTTTTGTCACTTTAAGTACGAACACACCTCATTCCTCATGTTTTGTTTGATACCCCAAACCAAACAAAAATGCAATGCGTGTATGCCAAATGCAACGCAAAACATGCAATTAATGCAATGCAACATGAGCAATGCAACATATGTAACTAATGTAATGAAACATGAGCATGCCAAATACCAAGAAAATCACATAAGTGCCTAGAACTCTATCATGGATCATCAAGAGCGTCGGCAACCGAGAATTGAGATACGTTTCATCACTTGAAGTATGAAACGCCCCTCGTTCCTCGTGCTTGGATTAACACTTTAATCCAAACGACAATGCAAAGCAAGCTTTGCAAACATGCAATATGACTTAAGCATGCAAACATGCAATGTAATAATCCGAGCATGCAACAGGCATATAAGCATGATGTGAGGTAACAACCTTGAACAACATGATAAAATGTAACATGAACATACAAACATGCAAGGCATGTGAAGGCGGAAGTGTATGCAACAACATACGAAGTGGGACAAACATGTGACAACATGGTAAGATGGGCTTACACTAAAGATGGATAGGCCTCAACCGTGTCCATAACAGTGGCCAAAATGGTGCAACAAAGGCACAAAACACACATGGAAACATGCATGCACAAAGACCTATCATCTAAGGCATAAAAGAGGCGACTCTTAAACACATTGAAAAAAGACAAACAAGGGCATTTTACAAACATGTTGAGCTCTTAAATCGTGCTAAGAGGAATGCCAAACCAAACACACAAGCGAAATATAGCATGCTAATGGACTCAATGCTCAAAGCTAGCCATGGGGCTAACACCATAGCCATATCAACCAAGCCCCAAAGGGCCAAAGCAACTCAAAATAGTCCCAAGGTAGACCAAAATAAAGCTAGAACATGCATGGGATGAGGCCAAAACATGCTAGAAAAATGAGCACAAAGCAAGACGTGTATAAGGCCAAAAAGGGCAATTGCATTGCACCTATGGCAACCAAACATGGCAAGACTTAACCAAGGAAAAATAGAGCTATGATATGTCAAAATAAGCCCAAATACCCACTGATATGGCAGCCCAAGGACTTAAACAAAGAGGCATGTATAATGACCTATTTTAAGGCACAAAAGGACAACTCTTTAAAGCATTGAAAGGATGGTAAATGCAAGCATACAAACATGGAGCATGGACTGAAATAGCATGATAAGTGACTCCAAATCACTGAAATTACCCAAATAAAGCATGCTCATGACTCACACACTCCAAGCTAACAAGCTAGGATACATGGTGGCCATACAAAATATGAAGAGCATGACCAAATCAACACCAAACAGAGCTTAAACATGATGAAACATGACTAAAAACTTCATGAAGTCAAGCTAAAACATGCAAGCATGGTGGTCTAAATGCAAGGTGTATATTATGACAATAGAGGGGATTACAAAGCAAGTGCATGATGCATGCAATGGGCTAACAATCTGACCAAAAAAAGAGTTATAATATGACTAAATGACACCAAAAAGCCTCTGAAATGGAGCCAAATAAAGCTAAGCAAACATGTTACAGCCCTAAATGCAAGCAAAGGAGACACAAAGGGAGAGAGGGGTCCCTCCCCTATACATGACCTCAAAACCACTTCTCCACCACTGAAAATCCTCTGGATTTCAGTGGTGAGAAGCTCGAAACAAAAGGGTTACAAAGCCCAAAGAGAAAGGCATAAGAAGGGGCTAAACAAGGCCTAAGAGGGGGTGGACGACCCCCAGCACAAAAGTGACCTTAATGAAACATCTTAAGCATGAAAATAAAGAACTTTTATCATTTATACACTAAGCTCAAAACAATATGCAAATAGGTTTAAAGCCTTAAGCAAAAATGGGGAATAAAAGGGTAAGTTCTCACGCTTGAAGAACACTTCAAGAACACCAAGTCCAGCACCTTCTTTTGATCAAAAATCAACTCAAAACTCTGAAATCAACCCCTTAAAACCTCAGCAACCCAAGTATAGTGTAATACTAGGTGTCTTAGTGCAAAACTAAGAACAAAAAAGCCTTTAGAACACTATTACACACACAAAAATAGAGAGAGAGGGAGATATATAGAGAGAGGGATATATAAGTTATATATCAGCTGAATCAACCTCTGGAAAGGGAGGGGAGGCCCTCCTCTTATAGACAATGCAAATCCAAGCTTCCAAAGGAAGCTAAGTGTAAGGATGAAATCCCTCCATACACGTGTATGGAGGGCAGGATTTCTGCTCACTAGCTGGCACATATGGCATGCACAATGCCTGAAAGAGGCAAAGAAAAGGTCTCGGGCAGAAAATATGGCCGATCGACCAAATCAATGGCCGGCCGACCAACTATAGTGCCGATCGGCCAAAACTATTGGCCGGTAGCAATAAAACATGGTCGGTGACCTCAGACCAAGGCCGGTGAGGTGTGGGGATGGCCAACAAACCATTCCCTGCCCTCAGAAGCAAAAACACAAGTGTTTGGTGCACAACCAAGCACAAAACAAACAAGTCGAGAGGTCTTGAGGCAAGGCGCGCGACCGAGAACTCAAGACGAACACGAACATGGATGATCACTGAGTGTTCAAACGGTGACGTCCAAGTCTTGAGGGCGGTCAAAAATGGGATGTCTACAGTTGCCCCTCTTTGACAGAACTCGAAAGTCATAACAATGACGGGAGTGAATGTCAAAACCCAGAGATGACCCATTTTTGACAAGGCCGAAGACTTAGACAAGCATACAAGATAGCAAAATATGTGCCCGAAGGCAAGGGGCAAAATACAAGAACAATGCACAAAGCCCAGCATAACTTATGATCATGCAAAGAGAGCTGTAACGAAGCAAATACATACAATAAATGCAACAGTTTAAGCGAATGTAAATCAAACTACATTTCATGCAGTAAGAATGTAAGAGAATTATACAATTCTTGCTACGTCTCACACGGAGAATACAATACCTGTCTGGTTCGGCTGGTCGCGCCAGCCTCAAATGAACCGTACATACAATATCGTGCCTGTAAAAGAAAGAAACTTAACAGGTACAATATCGTTAGAAACATGCATAATCAATGCAATTTAAAATTGCGTGACAATGCAAATGGAAAGGTGAAAGACAATGCAACCTAAGTGTGACACGTGACAATGCGGACGAGATGTGCATAACAATGCGGTTGAAACAAGCATGACAATGCAAGTAAAGTGCACAAAACAGTGCGGTACGCAAAAGAGGGAGAGTGTAAACTGCACAAAACAGTGCGATGCGCAAAGGAGCGCGAGTGTAAACTGCACAAAATAGTGCGATGCGCAAAACAGCGCGAGTGTAAACTACACAAAACAGTGCGATGCGCAAAACAGCGCGAGTGATAAACTGCACAAAACAGTGCGATGTGCAAAAGAGCGCGAGTGTAAACTGCACAAAATAGTGCGATGCGCAAGAAATCGCGAGTGATAAACTGCACAAAACAGTGCAATGCGCAAGAGAGCGCGATTGTAAACTGCACAAAATAGTGCGATGCGCAAGAAAGCGTGAGTGATAAACTGCACAAAACAGTGCGATGCGCAAGAGAGAGCGAGTGTAAACTGCACAAAATAGTGTGATGCGCAAGAGAGCGCGAGTGATAAACTGCACTAAACAGTGCGATGCGCTAAACAGCGCGAGTGATTTTGAAATGCACTAAGCAGTGCGATGTGCTAAACAGCGCGAGTGATTTTGAAATGCACTAAACAGTGCGATGCGCTAAATAGCGCGAGTGATTTTGAAATACACTAAACAATGCGAGTGAAACATAATCACAAGGTGCACAAGACAGTGCGAGTGATATGAAATGTGAAAGTGCACAAGACAGTGCGAGAGAGATACAATGCACAAGAAAGTGCGAGGAAGGTGCACAAAAGAAGTGCGATAAAATGCATCTTCTGTGCAAGTATGGGGGCATTTTCTATGCAACATGGAAAGTATATTCTATGCAATATTGAAAGCATATTCTATGCATGAGACAGGCATATTCTATGCAGCATTGAAAGCATATTATATGCATGATTGAAAGCAAAGCATATTCTATGCAGAATCGAAAGCAAGCGCATTCTATGCATGAATCATAACGATGCGCGGCACGCATGAAACAGAAGCGTATATGAAAGTGCACATTTTATGCAATAGAGGGGCATTAAACATGTACTCTGGTGCCTCCGATTTATCTCTCGGAGGGCTTTGCAACACACTCTGCTCGAAAAGGGGACACCCTGTATATATTGGCGAGAGATAATATCTGCTACTGCTTTAATTGCCATTCTGACTTGAAGCAGGCTTAAGCTTGGAGTAGAGGCACACTCATTCTTCAAAGCACTGACAAGGCCTGAAGAGGTACATCCGGAGTACAATCGCGGCATATGCCGAAGTTAAAACACACTAAGATGCTCTGATTTTCCTTCTTTTCTTTTGCTTTGCAGTCTGGAACCATATAGCTTCAAATAGGTCCTGATTTTACTGTCCTCACACGACCTGGGTTGAACCTTGCGGTTTTATGAAAGAACAAATCCTGTTTTGCACAAATATAGAGAACGACACAGCACTTTGAGCACAAAACGATTCATTTTTTAGATTGAAATGAGAAAAGGGTTCTCAACCGGGTATCGAGCCTACAACTGACCACAGCCAAAACGACTCAACAACGGAAAACAAAGGTAGAACAACCTAAACACCACTCGACAAAGGAAAAACAAGGTAAAACAACCTAAACACATCTATTGACACTCAAACAACTCAAAACAAGAATTGAGACAAACAAAAACACATAAACACAACACTCAGTTGTGTCACAAAGGCAAGAAACCTCTCGGCGCACGAGGAGCCAGTTTTCTCTGAGTATTGTTTCCCACCCTTTCTTATTTGTGTTTCTCACATCACTAGGCCCTCAAGCTCGATTTTTCTCTCAAAACCCTTTTCCTCACTTTTTCTCTCAGCGCACATCTCTCTATTCTTCAATCTCTCATTTTTTATCCCTCCCCTAGGTGGTTGATGAATAAGAAGGAAGTTGTGGGTTCTTGCCCCTGGTATTCTACCAGATTCCCATTCTTGTTCACAACAGTGAGTTTCTCCCACAAAGGGGTTGCAATGCGACCAGACACGCAGCAGATCTGCAATTGACATCGGTTGACGATGCTCTGCTAGGGAGTTTGGACGTGATCAGATCTGTCCGGATGAGAGAGTGGAATACCTTGCTCCATTCCAGTTTGTGCTTCGCACTTGGCTTGATACCTCGCTGCTCAGAGGATATGACAGCTTTCAGCCCTTTTCTGTTAGCTTCCGCTATGTCCTTCTTGGCGAATAGGGTGCCCTTTTTGGCAAGTAGAGTGCCCTTTTCTGGCAAGTATGTTGACAACGAGGAAAAGACAGAACACCTGACTCAACTGTGCCCCTAGTTCATTGTTTTGACCATTTTTTGTTTTGCTTTCTACTAAAACAAATTTTGACCAACATGAGAGTTAGATTAACACACTTGTTCAATTTTTGATTTAAAATCATGCAAGTCAGGCTATGAGCATTGAAAATTTTCCTTTTTGGGTCCAAAAAATGGTCCAGTTTTGGAAAAATGGAACACTTTTCGAGAAAATCAGTCCACCTCCGTAAAAATTCTCAAAAACTATTTTTGCAAACGACCACTACTCGACGAGCTTGGAACCTACTCTTGAGATGCACAACCTCAGATCCAAAATAATGAAAAACTGCCCCTTTGTTTGAACAGCACTGTACGGCAATGGAAAATTGCCCCTTGTTTGAATGGCACCGCAACGCATTGTATGGCAACGGAAAGTTGCCCCTTGTTTGAAATGTACCGCAGCACACTATAACCAGTTCTCACAGCGATGATCACAACCGAACTCTCGAATACAGAAATGACAAAGATGATCGAAACCATTACATGAACACAATCAATTTGGAAGTGTTTATGAATGGACTTTAGAATGAAGTTGCCTACGTATTCCAAAGATGGGAATCAAGCCTTACGTAGTTCCGGTTAAGGTACACTCGGGTATTAACCTCTCCTTTTGCGTTCTAACTTTTGCCAAGTCCGCCCTTTCTGGGTTTTCAACCTTGCGAGCTTTGTTCTTCTTTTCTTTTCAATTCTTTTCATTTCTTTTCTACTTTTTCCATTCTTTACACTTTTCTCTTTTTTCTGATTTATTTTTTATTTTCTGTATTTTTCTATTTTTTGTTTTTTTTTCTTTTTCTTTTCATTTGCTCTAACTTTTGCCTGGGTCGCCCTTCCAGGTTTTCAGCCCAGCGAGCCTCTCAAGGGTAAAAGTGTAGCTTTGTCCATGCCTATGGTTTTAGGGTCTCGAAGCCTATCCAAATCCGGGAGAACGGTTGCTGTCTGCTGATGATATAGAAGGCCATCCAACGGGGGCTGAATTTGCCCCTAGTGTTGTGGATAGGAACTCGGTTGTTCTTCAACAAAACTTTCTTCTTTCTTCCCTTCTGGGATTTGGCATTCTTGCCGATCTTCATCTTTGACTCTTCGAGTGTATTATGTGACTTCTTTTGCCCCTTGTTCGAGGGGTGTTTCTGATCTGGCCACACAGGCTTCCTTTTGACGACATCTAACCTTCTTGATCTGACTTTCTTGCCTCTTGTTCGAGAGATGCCTCAAATCTGGCCACACGGGCCTTACATAGTGGTTGACCATTGAACATTCTGAATTAAGGTTCAAGGTTTGGAAGCAGAGGGGTCGAGTCTCAAGGCTGAGAGAGATCCTAGGCTGCACAATCTCAAGAGCGATTCCACACAGGTCTTCACAGGACTGCGCAAAACATTTTTTGAAATCTTTTAAGAAAGCGACAAATCGCTCGCGCTGAAGACAATGTAGAACCAATCTGGATCAAGCCAGGATCTTTCTCAGTACTCACATTAACAAGCATGGTTTCATTCATTAAGGGCTTAGCATGCCTCTCTTTCTCTCAATTGATCAAATTTTGCAAATCCCGAGGAATTCCTTCCTCTTTGTTTTCATCACAATATTCAAAAAGTTTTGAAAAACTTAGGTCAATGCAATGATTTAAAGATGCAGAAGAGCAAGTAAGATGCTCCGCCATTTCATTCTAGACTTGTTGGCACAACAGGTTCAAAGAAGAAGCAAACACAAGAGCGTGAAAATCACTGCTGTTTCATTCAGATCTGTTGGTGTAACTAGCTCCACAGCAGAAACAAACTCAAAAAGAAAGCAAAAAGACAAATGCAAAACAAAATAGTGATGCCCGAGGTAACATCCCTAGAATCACCTGACTCCGACACAACAAGACAGACTCGACACAACAAGACTGACTCGACTGACCCAGTAAGAAAAGACTGACTCTGTACAACACAACAAGATTGACCCAATACCCAAGTCAGAAAGTAAAGTAAACAGCATTCGCAAATGCTCAAAATAGTGTGTGCCATCCCCACAGCTAGAGTAAACTAAGTGCCCTCCGCAGGTGGTTCATCCCCCAATCACATGGTCACATTATCCTCCAAATGCACTGATCCAGTGCCGATAGACTTTGTAGGGTCTGGTGCGACGATGACCCCTTTATCAATCAGATCTTGTATTTTGTGGCGAAGACGATAACAACTGTCAGTGCCATGGCCGACTTGTTAATGGAAAGCACAGTACTTGGCCAAATCATGGGAGGCAGAAAGTTTGTTTGGCAGTGGCCGCGGCTCCAGGGGTTTTAGATCCCCCTTTCTAATCATGACCCTCAAGGCCGCTGATAGAGACATGTGCAATGGGGTGAACACCCTCTGGCCCCGAGGTGGGTGTTTTGAGGTTTGTGGAGTTTTGCTAGATGCACTAGCAAAGGGATTGACAGGCGCTGACTGGGTTTGCTGATCTCTTTTGAGCACGGGATTAGAGCTGAAAGGAACATTCCTGGTACAACGACCCTTCTCCCTGCTTGCCCCTTGATTCAAACTGCCCCCAACTTGAGTGGCGAAAGTGTCATCCACAGCCTTTGCAACAACTGCAATCACTTGCTGTTTGTTCAACCCTTCGGCTTTCAAAGCCTCAAGAGCCCACTGAAGGTCTTCATGGGGACCAATACCTGCACCTACCTTGTTCTTTCCACTCGCCTCCACTTTACCAAGGGATCGGGTCGCTATATCAGAGCGAAGCCCAGTTGTTGTCGACATGCCAACCCCCAGATTTGAGATGGCTTCAGGTTGGCCCTTTTCAATTTCCACTTGCCCCAAGATCAAGAAGCCTTTTGGGTTGAAACTTCTGGCCTGTGATGTGGTCGATGATGGAGCCAATATTCCGAAGGCCAGATCTGCCACAGTTCTTTGAAGATCTTCGATCATCCTCATCAGCTCAGAAGTAGTGGGCTCACGGGTTTGAGATGATTGGGCTTCAGGTGCATCCATCATGCATAAGTCCATGCTTTCTAGGATAAACACCCAGGCTTGGGTAGATGGACTGGGGTGATGTATACGCTGGGGTCGTAAGGGACGGCCAGTGTGTGGATTAGATTGAGATGTGGATGAGGTACTTGGTCATTGAGGTCTGAAGATGGAGCTATCATCCGGTTGTCAATGAGATTTTGGACCTCATGACGAAGGCGGTAACAACGGTCGGTGCCATGACCGCGCTGCTGATGGTACACACAGTACTTGGATGGGTTATGTCTGGCTGGGAGTGGGTTAGGCAGAGATTGAGGATCAAGGGGTTTGAGATACCCTCTTTCCATCAAGACTTTTAGTGCGCTAGTCAGGCTCATATAGAGGGGAGTGAAAGTTTTACCCTAAGCTCGAGCTGGGCCGGCGGTTTGTAGGCTTGGATTGGCCAAAGGGTCGGCTGTGGCAACTGTATTGATTTCGGTGGATTCAGGAATAGTGCTACTACCAGCATTGGTGCTTCCTGCAATCGCCCTCCTTGTCGGTTCACTTGTTTTCGGAATGATCCCACTGTTGAACGCATTCTCGACCTGAACCCCCAGTTCATGCAAACTTTTGAAAGTAAATAGTGAAGCGACTATCAACTTTTGCAACATATCATGCTCGAGGTTTCGCACCACTATCCGCACTTGATCCCTCTCCAAAGGGCGATCTGTCATTTGTGCTGCCTTTGCTCTCCACCTTGCAACAAATTCCACAAAAGGCTCTGTTGGGTTCTGGCAGGTTGTTTCAAGCTCTTGCATGGTCATTTCAACTTGGGTGTTGTAAGAATACTGATCGACAAAGGCCTCAGCCAACTCTTCCCAGTTCTGTTTCACTGTATTCTCCAACTTGGCATACCAAGCGGCTGCTACACCCGACAGGGTTCTTCCATACAGAGAGAGTTTCTGTGGCTTTGTCAGACCCATTGGCTTCGGGACATCCAAGAAAAGCCGGATATGTACCATAGGATCTCCAGACCCATCGAAACAGTCAATATGTGGCATTTTGAATCTATTTGGGAGCCGTACGGCAGCCTCGGTGTGCCCATCCTCAATGTCGAGAATGGAGTTAAGGCCCTATGCCTTCTTGAATTGTTTCTCAAGGTTCATGATTTTCACCACAGTCGGATCGAGGTCATTAGCATCAAGGGGATAAGGCCTCTCATTAGGCTATACCAGGGGTCTGAAAACTCGAGCTTGAGCCAACCCTTCTCGAGGATCTGGACCCTGCAAATCTTCAGCTGGCGGAAGTAGATCAAAGTTCGGCTGGGGTCCCGAAGCTGGATGTGAGGCAGATGCCCCAAATAGGCGTTGCATTTTAACACTAGTCTCATCCCGCATGGTAGTTCCCTGATTTAACGCTGCTATCACGGCCACAAATTCTTCCGAACTCTGTGCCATCACGGGTCTGCTGATGATGTGACTGGTGACTGTCGGATTAGATGAACCAATGAGCCCTGTCTGGCCCTTCTTTGCCTTACCACTGGCGAAGGAAACACTGGTTACCCTTGAATCAATCTCGACTGTGAGTCTATCAACACAAGTTCAATGAATCAGGGGAGCCTTCAGACATACGAGCTATGGTTCCAGGACTACCTAGCAAAAGAGAAAACAGAGAGCATCTTAGCCTAATTTCACTAGAATGGACATGAGCATGAAATTTGAATCTTGAATTCATCAATTTCTTCTATAAACCGATACCCTCAGGTAAAATTGATTCTTCACATACTGATGCCCGCAGTGACTTACCAAACCGACACGTGCATTCCTCAGAGACACACTCAAAAAGCACATAGCAAGCAAGTGAGAGCCAAAAACACCCCTATGGTGGGGTAGGGTTTCCCTGTCCTATTTTGTCAAGAAATGGGGTTTCACTACGCACGCAGCGGTTTCAAACAACCTATAATCGGGTAAGCAACCTGTCCTAGCTTGGAATGGTCACTATGGATTCCGATATGCACTAGGTCGAATGGTCAAAAGGGTGCCTCGGTAAAAATCGGGGTTTGTGTTCCCATCGTAGCAGAGCCCCTAACCGGTCAACCTTATGGCACGCTTCTCAAAGCGAGCCTCCGGTAAACCGTTCAGGAATAGCAGATGGCAAACACTATGTCCTAGGTGCACCAATGCACATGCAATGCAAAGAAACACATAAGTGTAGTCAAAACAAGATATCACGCGTTCGAGTCAAGTTCTGAAACTCCCCAACAGAGTCGCCAAAAATTGTAGACGTCCCCGAACGTCCCAGGAGAAATCCCATTCTGTTCATTTGGGGTCACTACAGTTCAGACTCAATGTCACGGTCCTGTATCTAATCTCGCAGAGTGCAATGCAAGACCGATGAATCATCAAAGAGTCCAAATCCGGCAAATCGTTTTGGAAAACAGATTTTTAGAAAGAAGTGCCAAACATGGACTGCTTTGCCAGATACAGAGTCGCCACCTAAATATTTTATTTTGGGGAAATTTAGGAAACCCTGACTCATTGCCTAAGGCCACGTGTCCGTCATCACCAAAGCTGCCTCGGCTCGGGAACTTGGGTACGATTGGCGAAGGTCATCTATGAGCACCCCCGCTCGCCCGATCAAAGATCGGCCACTACTAACCATGATATCTAGTTTTGAAAACATTATGTGCTCTTATTCCGGTTATTAGCCTAGAATTACTACGTGATGCACACAGCATACAAGTATAGACTAGATTGCCTAAGTTGGAACAAAACATTGCATATCCGTTTGTTTTGAAAATGGATTGAAGTTTGCTACTCACAAGTAGGCTAAAACACGGGTTTCGATGAATTATTCCAATTCAAGCAACCTAACCTTCACCCACAGGCATTCAGGCAGTTATATCACGTAAGCAAATAGCCTCATGGTAAGCATGCTATCATGGCAGTCACTCACACACATGCAAGGATGCTAAAGCATAAATACTTACCGAGTACTCCAAGCCAAAACAAAAACTAGTTAGTAATCAATGCATGATCCTAGTTCATGTTAAGATGGCTAATGCAACACATGCAAAATGCAACTAAGATAGGCTCAGCTATTCTAAACATGGCATATGAAATGCAACAGATAACATGTATTCAACTTGGAATTGAAATACAATGCAGTTAGCATGATGCACCGAGCCCGGTGCATACAATACAAATGAATGAATGCAAACATGCGAACATATAGATGCTAATTGAAACATGCCCTAGAACTAACCATCATAAGCTGGTAAATAAAAGGGAGAAAGACGCGGGGTTGGAAGACATGCATCACACACACACACACTTATTACAACAGTTGGCCCCCTCGCAGGAGGGGGGTCCGAATAAATAATACAAACCAAATAAATGATTAACTATTCTAGCTAATTAAATATTACAGACCCTTATTTAATTAACAAATTAATTACAAAATAAACTAAGTATGAAATTCGAGAGGCCACCGCAGCCCCGCCTCGGAATGATTGGACGATGAATGCTCGATCTCTCGCTTGAAAACCCGTTGCCATGTTTATGTTGCCTCTCTTTGCACTGTTCTACACCTCTAAGGACTGTAAAAATCCTTGAGATGCCTCTGAATTGCTCCTTGAGCATTGTGGGATGCCACCGGCCAAGATAAAGATCCACCGGCCATGAGAAAATGGTCATCGACCAGAAATAGGGCCATCGGCTGGACTTTGATAGCTAACCGGCACTGGAAGTGGCCAACCGGCCATTCCTTCCTGCAGAATACTGGTTTTCCTACACCAGAGGACAGACAGTGCATGGCAAGGCATTTACAAGACAATGTGTGCACGGCCATTCTCCCTATCATGCTATGAACTTAAGGGAGCATGGCTCTCTACCCTCGGGCCACCAATCACGCATTTCAATGCATGATGGCCAAAGAGGCCAAGTGTGCCAATCAATGTAGAATGAATACAACAAAACAAATGAATGCTACACACTCTATCATGTTGGATCAAGAGTGTCGGCGACCGAGGATTGAGACGTGTTTTGTCACTTTAAGTACGAACACACCTCATTTCTCATGTTTGGTTTGATACCCCAAACCAAACAAAAATGCAATGCGTGAATGCCAAATGCAATGCAAAACATGCAATTAATGCAATGCAACATGAGCAATGCAACATATACAACTAATGTAATGAAACATGAGCATGCCAAATACCAAGAAAATCACATAAGTGCTTAGAACTCTATCATGGATCATCAAGAGCATTGGCGACCGAGAATTGAGATACGTTTCATCACTTGAAGTATGAAACGCCCCTCGTTCCTCGTGCTTGGATTAACACTTTAATCCAAACGACAATGCAAAGCAAGCATGGCAAACATGCAATATGAACTAAGCATGCAAACATGCAATGTAATAATCCGAGCATGCAACAGGCATATAAGCATGATGTGAGGTAACAACCTTGAACAACATGATAAAATGCAACATGAACATACAAACATGCAAGGCATGTGAAGGCGGACAAGTATGCAACAACATACGAAGTGGGACAAACATGTGACAACATGGTAAGATGGGCTTACACTAAAGATGGATAGGCCTCAGCCATGTCCATAACAGTGGCCAAAATGGTGCAACAAAGGCACAAAACACACGTGGAAACATGCATGCGCAAAGACCTATCATCTAAGGCATAAAAGAGGCGACTCTTAAACACATTGAAAAAAGACAAACAAGGGCATTTTACAAACATGCTGTCACACCCCAAACTTGCCCCTAAAATTTCGGGCATGACCTACTCAGAACAGACACTTATCCTACTATATATAATATTCGGGGCCTGAATGGAAGCGTTAATATAATAGACTAACATGCAGACACATCCATTGAGCTACTACAAATATGCCAGGACCATGACTGGATTTAAACATAAAGTGAATATGCATCTGAGATTAAGTTACATACACATTTACAAGTCTAGCCCAGAGGTTGGGCATATAACAAACATTAGATACAAATCGACTTCAGCTCACAAAACCTTAGTACAAAATGACAAAGTCTAGCAAAACTGCACTAGCATGCAGAGGGCTTCTCCAAGTGCCTGGTTGTCCTTAGGTTGACAAAAAGAGATGATAATGATGCTAGGACTGACCTCCAAGTTGATTACCTACAGAATCAGACAAAATTACAGGGTGAGACAAGCTCAGTGAATAATAGTACTTAAGTAGTTTAATAACCAACTTTAACCACAATGCGTAACAGTGCAGTCACAAAAATGAAATCCAATTAGTGAGTCTGATATTGTTGTACTTTCAGAACGGCCTTGGGCCTAGTATTACAGTTATAACAGAAGCGCCCTCGCCCAATCTGAAACGACCTTCGGCCCGAATGTCTGAAACGACCTTTCGGCTCAGTATCTTGAACGACCTTCGCTCGAATGTATAGAATAGCCTTTCGGCCCAGAAATATGCAGAATGTAGTCAACCTTACATTGTTACCGAATTCCGATCAAGACATATGTTAATGTCATGTTTAACAGAAAACAGAATGGTCATAACAGATATTAATGGTAAATAAATGTACATTCCGTATACTATTACTCACAGTGTTGCTGGGGAGCAGTGGTTCTTCCTGTAGTGTGTCCTACACACATAGATAACACATATTAGTTTCTTCCTTCTTTTAAACCATTTCTTGCATTTTTACATTTCATTTGCATGTACAATCATAAACAGGTATCAAATACAAATTCTGAAAAGAGCTGAGGGGTAAGCACGTAAAACGGAGCGGACGGGATTTCCAACCTGGGCCGCACGTGCGGCCACCCCCTCCGCACGTGCGGACATGTACCGCG
Source organism: Camellia lanceoleosa (assembly GCA_025200525.1). Taxonomy (NCBI): domain Eukaryota; kingdom Viridiplantae; phylum Streptophyta; class Magnoliopsida; order Ericales; family Theaceae; genus Camellia; species Camellia lanceoleosa. The sequence goes on along the minus strand of CM045758.1, from coordinate 61,361,522 downwards.
CGTGCGGTCCCTCTCCACCGCTCGAGCGACCGAAAGCAGTATGCTTCCAGGTTTGTTTTTCCTTCCTCCGCACGTGCGGCCATGGCCTCCGCACGTGCGGTCTAGCCCCTGTTTGGCAGTCCGAAAATCATACAAAATCCCTCTTTTTATGGGTATCATCAAGGGCCAAAATAGATCTTCATTAAGGTCCAAAATAGTTCCAAAATCATTTCAAACACATGATAACTCCATATAACTTAGATCTTCAAGCAAGGATTGAGTTCAACATCATATAAATTCCATAACCAACACATAACCTTACACACTTAGAAACATATACACACATGGCCATAGCTACATATTTATACACATATGAGTTCCAATATGCCAATTCAAGAAACAAAAATTAAGTTAACATGCTATAGAGAGAGAGGGATATATAAAATATGAAGAGCATGACCAAATCAACACCAAATAGAGCTTAAACATGATGAAACATGACTAAAATCTTCATGAAGTCATGCTAAAACATGCAAGCATGGTGGTCTAAATGCAAGGAGTATGTTATGACAATAGAGGGGATTACAAAGCAAGTGCATGATGCATGCAATGGGCTAACAATCTGACCAAAAACAGAGGTATAATATGACCAAATAACACCAAAAAGCCTCTAAAATGGAGCCAAATAAAGCTAAGCAAGCATGCTACCTTTATGAGCCCTAAATGCAAGCAAATGAGACACAAAGGGAAAGGGGGGTCTCTCCCCTATACATGACCTCAAAACCACTTCTCCACTACTAAAAATCCTCTAGATTTCAGTGGTAAGAAGGTCGAAACAAAAGGGTTACAAAGCCCAAAGAGAAGGGCACAAAAAGGGGCCAAATAAGGCCTAAGAGGGGGTAGACGACCCCCAACACAAAAGTGACCTCATCTTAAGCATGAAAATAAAGAACTTTTATCATTTATACACTAAGCTCAAAATAATATGCAAATAGGTTTAAAGCCTTAAGCAAAAATGGGGAATAAAAGGGTAAGTTCTCACGCTTGAAGAACACTTCAAGAACACCAAGTCCAGCACCTTCTTTTGATCAAAAATCAACTCAAAACTTCGAAATCAACCCCTTAAAACCTCAGCAACCCAAGTATAGTGTAATACTAGGTGTCTTAGTGCAAAACTAAGAACAAAAAAGCCTTTAGAACACTATTACACACACAAATATAAAGAGAGAGGGAGATATAGAGAGAGAGGGATATATAAGTTATATATCAGCTGAATCAACCTCTGGAAAGGGAGGGGAGGCCCTCCTTTTATAGACAATGCAAATCCAAGCTTCCAAAGGAAGCTAAGTGTAAGGATGAAATCCCTCCATACACGTGTATGGAGGGCAGGATTTGTGCTCACCAGCTGGTACAGCTGGCATGCACAATGCCTGAAAGAGGCAAAGAAAAGGTCTCGGGTAGAAAATATGGCCGATCGACCAAATCAATGGCCGGCCGACCAACTATAGTGCCGATCGGCCAAAACTATTGGCTGATAGTAATAAAACATGGCTGGTGACCTCAGACCAAGGCCGGTGAGGTGTGGGGATGGCCAACAAGCCATTCCCTACCCTCAGAAGCAAAAACACAATTGTTTGGTGCACAATCAAGCACAAAATAAACAAGTCGAGAGGTCTTGAGGCAACGCGCGCGACCGAAACCTCCGAGAACTCAAGACGAACACGAACATGGATGATCACCGAGTGTTCAAATGGTGACGTCCAAGTCTTGAGGACAGTCAAAAATGGGGTGTCTACACTTGCCCTCGTCATGGCTGCATGAAAACTGATGCATTACTTTTAGGGGCACACCATTGGGGTACTAACGGATTATCTCCTCCAGTAGGCGCTTCGCAACGCGGAATCATTGGGGCGCATTTCAAAATGGGCCTTGGAACTCAGCCAGTATGATATCCATTTTTTACCCAGAACTTCCATCATGGGCCAAGTGCTAGCTGACTTTGTAGCCAAATTCACAGGATCCCTTGCTGACTTTAAATCCGATCAATTACAAACCCAACCCAACTGGAGAATGTATGTTGGTGACGTTTGGCAAATGTATTGCGACGGGTCTTCCAACCAGCGTGGCAGTGGGGCCAACGTAGTAGTCATGACCCCTCGAAGGGGCAATAATCGAATGGGCTATCAAACTAGGCTTCGATGCATCGAACAATGAGGCTGAATACGAAGCACTATTAACCGGCCTGCGAAATGCACTTCACCTCGGTGCGCGGCGTTTGCTTGGTTTTGTGACTCAAAGCTAGTAATCAACCAGCTAAAAGGGGAATATGTAGCCAAAAATGACCTCATGGCAGCCTATATGAAAACGGCAAACTCTTTGCTCGCAAAATTTGATCACCAAGAGCTGAATCAAATAACCAGGGATTAGAACACGCATGCGGATGCCCTGGCTTGCTTAGCCTCTGCCATTAACTCAGAAATTAAGCGGACAATTGAAGTTGGGTTCATCCCTGAGCCGAGCATTGCCTCTTCAGAATCAGTTCAGATCAATATCGAACCGGGTCCAAGTTAGATAGATCCTATCGCTGCATTCCTATCTTCAGAGTAGCTCCCAATGGATAAGAAGGAAGCACATAAGCTGCGAAACAAGGCCCTCCGATACTACTTGGATCCACACAGGAAGCTCTACAAAAAAATATCTCTCAGGGCCGTATTTATAATGTGTTCACCCCGATAAAGTCGAAGAACTTTTGTCTGAAATACATGAAGGCCGTTGTGGCGCCCATTCAAGCGGATGTTCTTTGGCCCACCGAGCCGTAACGCAGGGTTACTACTGGCCGACCATGCGAACTGATGCCGAGTGTTATGTCAAGAAATGTGAGCAATGCCAGAAGTTTTCCCCCTTAACTCATCTGTCTGCCGAGGAATTAAACTCTATCACGAGTCCTTGGCCATTCGCTCAATGAGGGCTTGATATCGTTGGACCATTGCCACAGTCCCCAGACAACAAACGATTCTTAATTGTCGCGACGGACTATTTCACAAAATGGGTTGAAGCGGAGGCACTGACACATATTCGAGATTCCGACATTAAGTGTTTTGTATGGAGAAGCATCATAACGAGATTCGGCATACCTCGAGCACTTGTTTTAGACAATGGAACCCAATTTGATTGTGTCATGTATCGAGAATTATGCAACACTTACGGTATACGGCCCTACTTTTCCTCGCCGGCTTACCGTCAGAGCAATGGTCAAGCGGAGGCCACCAACAAGGTTATTTTGGATGGCATCAAGAAAAGGCTAGAGAAAGCTAAAGGCAGATAGGTCGAAGAATTGCCAAGCGTGTTGTGGGCTCATCGCACTACTCCAAGGCGATCCACTGGGGAAATGTCGTTTGCTCTGTGCTTCGGAACCCAGGCAATCATCCCCCTGGAGATTGGCCTTCTAACATTGAAATCAAAGGTTTTTGACATGGGCCGAAATGACATGATGATGGCCTTGGACTTAACTCTGATTGAAGAATGCCAAGGCCGTGCCCTTGCTTCCATGGCACGGTACCAGCAACAGCTTGCTAAATCGTATAATCAACATGTTCACTTGTGTCGTTATATACCAGGAGAATTGGTCCTCAAAAAAGTGCTTCCTGCTACTAAGAATCCCGCTGAAGAAAAATTGGGTCCTAGCTAGGACGGCCCCTATCAGATTGACTCAATCGCAGGGACAGGGGCATATCGGCTCAAAGACATGGATGGAAGAAGCTTGCCGCGTCCGTGGAATTCCACACACTTGCGCAAATTTTATCATTAACTTGTACGGCATGACAACTTGTTTTGATTTTTCACCATGTACATATTTTGATTTTTAATGCAATGTTCTCTTTTGTCCAATGAGTTGTTCACCAAAAAAAAAGCCTCCGAATTCGGAGCGCCCTTCGTGGAAATCACGATTGGGCCGAATAAGCCTCCGAATTCGGAGTGCCATTCGTGGAACTCACGATTGGCCAGGACAAAAAGCCTCCAAATTCAAAGCGCCCTTCGTGGAAATCATGGTTGGCCAAGACAAAAAGCCTCCGAATTCGGAGCGCCCTTCATGGAAATCACGATTGGCTAGGACAAAAAGCCTCTGAATTCAGAGCGCCCTTCGTAGAAATCACAATTGGGCCGAATAAGCCTCCGAATTCGGAGCGTCCTTCATGGAAAAACACGGTTGGGCCGAATAAGCCTCCAAATTCGGAGCACCCTTCGTGAAAATCACAATTGGGCCGAATAAGCCTCCGAATTCGGAGCGTCCTTTGTGGAAAAACACGGTTGGGCCGAATAAGCCTCCAAATTCGAAGCGTCCTTCGTGGAAATCACGATTGGCCAAGACAAAAAGCCTCCGAATTCGGAGCACCCCTCATGGAAAACATGGCTGGGCCGAATGAGTCTCCAAATTCGGAGCACCCTTCATGGAAAACACAGTTAGCATAAAAGAGCATCCGAATTCGAAGCTACTTTCATGAATATTGTGATTGACAAGCTCCAATGCAATTGACATAAAATGGTAGATGATCATAGCTTAATTTATAAACATTGACTGAAATAACTTGGAAACATTTCAAACAATATGTTTCATTAAATTGATCGTGAATACATAATCCGCATCCAATTTGCGTTAAAAAAAGGTACAACGTGTTCAGTTTTATTCGGCACCACCTTCGTCATCACTTTTCTCAACTTCGAAAGCCGTGAAGGGAAAATTGTGACCTTGATATAACGGCGAAGCCAAATCAACGCTTGCTGTCCAGAGAGCCTCCGCGGCCTAGAGAGCCTTGACCCACCCGAGCTTAAATCTACGATTCTCGCATCGACAGACCTCCTCAGTGAGTTTTTCCTTAGTCTTCTCTATCCCAATTTTTCGGCCGTCATAGAAGCCTTGTTCATAGGCCCTGGTCTTTGCAGCCTCTATCGCAAACATGCTTGTCGTTTCTGGATCGGCAATTGCATGACTTATAAGCCGTTGGGTCACCCGTTCCTCCACAATCAGGTTAGCTTGGCCTGCCAACAGCGTCTCGGCAGTTTTCACTTTTCTTAATTCACGTTCGGCTTTCTTAATGTGAACTTCTAAGTTTCGAATGCGTTCATCTTTCTGCTCTATCTCCCGCCAGACGGCACGTAGGCACATGCCGATTTCATAGGCGGTGTATAGCCCTTTCACCGCTCTATGAACGCCCTCCCAAAACACTTCAAAATCTGGTCAACCAATCATCGACTTCTCGACCTCTGGCGGAAAAATCTGTCATGCAAATTCAACTGCCACGTTTGGATCTCAGATGATTGAATTTGCCTCTGTCATCGGTTTGTTCCCGATAAAGACTGAAAAACTCAACGGGCGCGGTGGCCCACTGGCCTCACTTCACGAATGAGGGGAGTTCCCCCACTGTCGCTTCTCCCTCCTAGGTGACCTGCTTCGACAATGTAGAGAGTGACGCCTCTCGTGCTCCCTAGACGTCCTACTTCCTATTCGTGAAGGTTCGCCACCTCGATTCATTGCTGAGTCCAGCTCAGCCAGTGTCCCACATTCCCCTCTGCTGTTGAAGAATAGTCTACTTGACATTCACACTTATCCAACCTCGTTCGATGCACTGGGTTGAGTTAAGTTTGGAGACACTAATGGAACCTACGCACACAAAACAACCACCCCTTTTATTACTCGCGGGTGCACCGCTCCCAAAGCAATCTCTTCAAAGCTCTGATCTATTCGGCCTAATATCAATCCTTTGTGCCGAAAAGATAGATTATCCCAGCCAATTCATGAACAGCAGATATTCGGCGGCCACGTTCACTAATCCATTGTGGCAAGGGCAGATTGATTGATCTATTCGGCCTAATATCAGTCCTTTGTGCCAAAAAGATAGACTGCCCAAGCCAATTCATGAACGGCCGATATTCGACGGCCACGTTACGTAATCTACTAGGGCAAGGGCAGATTGATTGATACATTCGACCTAATGTTAGTCCTTTGTGCTGAAACGATAGTCTGCCCCAGCCAATTTATGAACTGCCGATATTCAGCGGCCACGTTCACTAATCCGCTGTGGCAAGGGCAGATTGATTGATCTATTCGGCCTAATATCAGTCCTTTGTGCCAAAAAGATAGACTGCCCCAGCCAATTTATGAACGGCTGATATTCGGCGGCCACGTTCACTAATCCACTGTGGCAAGGGTAGATTGATTGATCTATTCGGCCTAATATCAGTCCTTTGTGCCGAAAAGATAGACTGTCCCAGCCAATTCATGAGCGGCTGATATTCGGTGGCCACATTACGTAATCCGCTAGGGCAAGGGCAGATTGATTGATACATTCGACCTAATGTCAGTCCTTTGTGCCGAAACGATAGTCTGCCCCTGCCAATTAATGAACTGCCAATATTCGGCGGCCACGTTCACTAATCCGTTGTGGCAAGGGCAGATTGATTGATCTATTTAGCCTAATATTAGTCCTTTATGCCAAAAAGATAGACTGCCCCAACCAATTCATGAACGGCCAATATTCGGCGGCCACATTATGTAATCCACTGGGACAATGGTAGATTGATTGATACATTCGGCCTAATGTCACTCATTTGTGCCAAAACGATAGTCTGTCCCAGCCAATTCATGAACTGCCGATATTCGGCAGCTACGTTCACTAATCCGCTGTGGTAAGGGCAGATTGATTGACCTATTCGGCCTAATATCAGTCTTTCATGCTGAAAAGATAGACTGCCCCAACCAATTCATGAACGGCCGATATTCGGAGGCCACATTCACTAATCCGCTGGGGCAAGGGTAGATTGATTGATATATTCGGCCTAATATCAATAATGTGTGCCGAAATGATAGTCTGCCCCAGCAAATTCATGAACTGCTGATATTCGGCGGCCACGTTCACTAATCCGCTGGGGCAAGGGCAAATTCATTAATCTATTCGGCCTAATATCAGAGCTTTGCGCCAAAAAAATTAGGTTGTTCATTAATTTGCTGGGGCAAGGGCAGATGCACTAATATATTCGGCTGGGCAAAGCTATGCAGTTAATTTAATATCGAATTAATTTAGTAGTTCCATTAAACTTATTTCATGATTTTCCATCCTACTTAGCTGTTAACACGTACATTCAGTAGGCAGAAAGGCAAAGGCAATTTTCTTTCATAAATTGAGTACATACAGAAGTCAATTTACATATGAAAACTACCCTACGTTTAACTTCTAACCAAAATACATAGTCAAAAATCTAACAAAACCTACATACATGAGATACCAAAACAAAATGAAAATCATTTTGAGCCTAGGTCAGTTTTCAAGGTCAGACTCCAGCGACTCAACGTTTACCTACTCATACGGAATCGACTGTTCCGATATCGCGTTAGTGGTAGCTAGGGCTTTGAGCCAGCCGTGTTTGAAGCCTGTATTCTCGGACCTAGGCACTTCCTCTACATGCTCTCTAGGGCTGCATCCTTGCCGGCTTGGAATGCCTTGGAAGTCTCGGATTCGGCTTTTTCCATCGCCTTCTTCGATTCTTCCAAATTGGCCTCCAGCTTGGAAATCGTCTCGTTGGCCAATTTGAGCGCTTCTTCGCTTGTGTTCGCTCTTTCTTCAATGGCCAATCTCATTCGATCAAAACTCTTGGCCTTATCAGCTTTGGCATTGGCCCTCGCTCTTTCTTCCGCCACTTTCGTGGCCTCAGATTCGGCTCGGCGAGAGGCCTCTGCTGCCTTGTTCTTTTCAGTTTCCACTTCGACTGTGAGAAAGCCGATCTAGTCGATTGCGTCATGTTGGGGACGGCCAATCTCAGCTATCCTCCCCGCCGCCTACAAACCAAGGAATCAATAAGATAGCTGATATAGAAAACTTTTTAGTTTTTGATATAGAACTACAAGGATCAAGTCATATACCAATATCGCCAATTGAGTGGCTAATGCTATGGATAGCAGATCCGGCTCTGTCCAAAAGGTCGCCTTGTCAATCGGCAACGAAATTGAGGAGGCCAAGCTCAAGGCCACTGCAACATCTTTTACTGCCGATGCATCGAAAGCAATCGGCACGTTCTTTATCTTGGGTTGTATTGTAAATGGTACAACCAGGTTCGATTCTTCTATGTGTGGCCGTTTATCAACCAGGTTTTCTGAATAATCGACTTCGGTCTCGGCCGGACGTTTTTCCCCCCAATGCTCTGTCACATGGCCCTCCGGTTGACCGACAACATGCTCCGTTTTGGCCGTATCAGCCTAAGCCGTCTCCTCAACAGGAGCAGCTGGTGTAGACTCAGCCCTAGCTTCAAGTGGAGGGGGTGGAGGTTGAGATCATTAGGCTTCGACTTTCTTACATGCAGCCATCCTCTTAGCATTTTTCCTCCTGGCCAACTGAGTAAGTGACTCACCAGCCATGTTATCAGGATATGAGCCGGGTAGGCCCCCTAAGTCGGTGAAAATATCTTCAAAGGAGACCTCCAGTCAGCTCGGAATGGATGGAGGATTGAGGCCGGCTTCCTCAAAAGCCAAATTTAGTGCCGCGTCAACCTCCTCCTCTAGTCTTTCGGATCTGTCCGAGGGTTGATTCGGCTGCTCAGCAACTTCTTCGGCTATTTGTTCATTCGGTGGCTCTGAATCTAAAGCTTCAAGACCAATTTGCCTAAGATTCTTAAAGTTCAGAAAAACAAGCGACGTAAGCTGCTGTTCACCCCTCGGAATCAGAATGTTATTTGCAGCCGAAAACGTGGCATAAGTCGGCTCATATCTTATAAGTATGTGGGCCGCCCTGCCTTGCTTCTGAAGATTCGCATGGCCAAAGAACTGGAGCACAGTTCTGATTTGCGCAAGTACAGTGTCGTCGGCCGAAACGAGAACTTTTTTCAAGTCGTTACCTGCACAAAATGAAATCGTAAGTATGAAGAATTTAAGCCAGAAAAATATTCAACAAATATACGTAGGGGATTATATGGCCACCTAGTTCACCTTTTTGCCTAGGCATTGGATCTAGGAGATCTTCGCCCTCGTCAAATTCCCAGTTGCCGTCGACAACAACCATGACATCATTAACACGCTTGCCAGAGCTGGCAAGCATAGTCAACAAATGATGGTCGGTGTCCTTAGCTCTGAGGAAGTAGCACCCCTGCCGACCAGAGGATTTGGCCAAGGCATAATAATGTCGAATAGCAGGGATCCCAAGGTCAAGTCTCAGACGTCAGTTTAGTTCTATAATTCCTATTATTATTCGATAAAAATTTATGTTTGGCTGAGAAGGGATTAAACCCCAGTGGCGAAGGACGGCCCTCAAAAATGGATGAAGGGGGAAACGAACTCCACCCCCGGCGATTGACAGGAAAGGAAAGACGATTGTACTTTCATCAATCCTCTCCATATCAACTACGCTCTCTGCTAAGAGTGACAGATGGACGTCGTCAGGAATGGAAAAGTGACAACGAAAACCAGAGACTCGATCCGTAGAAAGAAGGTCTTTCAAATGTTTCGCCATCCTAGCCAGTAAAGGGAATACTCTAAACTAAAACAAGCAAGGAAATGGAAGTCGAAATGGAGGAGAGAAAAACTTACAAGAAGTGGAGAGGACAATAAGGAACAGAAAGAAGTTACAGAGGTCATGAAACGAGGGAGACGTGCTGACAGGCAACAAGAAACTTTGTGTATTCAAAAAAAGCATACATTCGAAGAGACAACATGGTTTCAAATCGCATTAAATGAATGAAGCGTACGAAGGGGCGGGAAATTATAATAATTTCTAAAAAGAGCAGGCGTTCTGACACTTGCGTCGGAATGAGGGCAACCACCGTATTTTCTAACTCTATATTCAAGACCAAACATGTGAATAACTAACATTAATAGGATGTTTGGGGGGCAATTGTGGGAGCCGAATATATCTTTATTTATGTAGGAAAGCCAAGTGAAATCAAAGAAAAATCAAGTTCTACTATACGGCTCAAGCTTGGGGGGATTCAAAGGCCGAATAATTAAATCAATCTAAGTATCAACTGTAAAAAAGGCCGAGTACAAATAGGCAGGGCAGAATTGCCGAGTAAGCAATTACACGTTGGACTAAAGGTGGGCCCGACCCCCAATATCAAGGACGAGTATAAATAAGAGGAGCATCAACTAAGAAAAGGTACGTGAGAACAGACCGTAGAAACTTAAGTTACTAAGTTGTCCATCGGAGTGCTAATTTCAGCAATCCCGACCGGAGTGTTAATCCTCCTTTTCAGGTGTCAATCAGAGAATCAAGAACGTCCATCAGGATACAAGAGTATTTCCAAACCTACCTTCACCACATTGGGTCATCTCTCTGTCTCTGTTTTTTCTTCCTTTATTTTTATTTTCTTTTTCTTTTCATATTTTCTTTTTCTCTTCTTCAATGGGTTCTCTTTATGGGTATATCTCTATTTTTTTTTCCCTTATTTTTCTTCTCTTTTTCTTTTCTTATTTTATTCTTCTTTTCTTTTCTTATTTTATTCTTCTCTTTTTCTTCGTTGGGTTATTTCTCTAATTTTTCTTCTTTGTTATGCTTGTGAAACTTGCTTTATGATTTTTGAAACTCTATATATATTTGTTATGTTGAAAAGTTTGCCTATTTTAGCCCTGTTTGAAAAGTTGGTTATTTTAGTTGATTTTTTGTCTTTTTGGCTATTTTAGTTTGGCAAAAAAAGTTGTGTCTATAAAGTTGGTTGGCTTTTTCTGAAGTTGATTTGATGGTTGTGAGAGAAAAAGTGAAATGATTATAGTTTAGATGTGACATTTTATCTTATTGGCTATTTTGGTTTTTTTTATCTTTATTGACTATTTTAGCCTCTAAAGTTCTTCCCAAACACCCCCATAATTTTCTTTTTTTTCTACTATTTGCGCGTCCCTTTGGTGAGGCACGCGCCTCGCCTTGCATCTTGCATTTAGGCTATAAGAGACCTTATCGCCTCGGTAAGCCTAGAGTCTTATAAAACCCTAATTCAATCTCAAATATTGCATTCATTGTGGAAGGGGCAACTTATGTTTTCATCCTCAACCATGGCGTGTCTAAACATGACTTTGAATCAATAGAAGGGAAACCTAATTTTTTTCTTTTTTGATAGACTAAGCAGACTTTGCGAGGAATTTATTATATATGATGTTGCGCAGATTTTAAAAAAAGAATGAAAAAAAGCCGACATATAGACTCTACTTGAGTTACAATATTAATTTAGGGTTAATAATTTTGATAAAGCTGGTAAATGTTTTTTTAAATATATATATACTAGCTTATGCCCGTGCCTGAAGGCACGATGTAAATAATGTTAGGATTATAATATAATTGTAATCCCAACAGTATTTAAATTTATATTTTAATTTGATAAAATCACAAATTTATTATAAAATTTTGGAGTTCTCACAAAACTCCTTATGAAAACTCACTTTTGCTTATATAATATATAGCTAGATAGATAGATGTGTCTGACATACATAAAATTTCCACGAGCATACATATAATATTGCTTTTGCTTATATAATTACTAGTGTATGCCCGTGCCTGAAGGCACGATGCAAATAATGTTAGGATTAAAATATAATTGTAATCCCAACACTATTTAAATTTATATTTTATTTGATAAAATCATAAATTTATTATAAAATTTTGGAGTTCTCACAAAACTACTCACGAAAACTTGCTTTTGCTTATATAATATATAGCTAGATAAATAGATGTACCTGGCATACATACAATTTCTACGGGCATACATATAATATTGCTTTTGCTTATATAATTATATGGAAATTGTATGTATGCCCATAATGTCCTAGTGTATTACGGGCATACATACATTGTATAGAAATATATTGAAGAAAAGTGAGAAAATAAAAAAATAAACAAATAGAGAGAAAAATAAAAACGGAAGAAAATAAAAAAATAAAAAGACAAGAGAAGGGAAGGTGGGATCATGGGATCATGGATGGATGGGTGAGAAAAGGAAAAAGTAAGAGAGAGAGAAGCGGGAAAGTATAAAATGTACATGTAGGATATTTTTAGGGGAAATATATCTCAGCCATTGTTTTATAATTTGAACAGATCTGAGCCATCCAAATGTCCTAATAGGACAAAAATATGTTGAAGATTCAAAAACCGTCCTGCTTTATCAAAATACTAGCGTATGCCATGCCTGAAGGCACGGTGTAAATAATATTAGGATTAGAATATAATTGTAATCCCAACACTATTTAAATTTATTTTTTAATTTGATAAAATCACAAATTTATTATAAAATTTTGGAGTTCTCACAAAATTGCTTACAAAAACTCGTTTTTGCTTATATAATAAATAGCTATATAGATAGATGTGCCTAGCATACATACAATTTCCACAGGCATACATACAATATTGCTTTTGCTTATATAATTATATGGAAATTGTATGTATGCCCGTAATGTCCTAGTGTATTACGAGCATACATACATTGTATGGAAATATGTGTAAAATATATTTAACAAAAAGGAGAAAATAAAAAAAATAAACAAATAGAGAAAAAAATAAAAACGGGAGAAAAAAAAAATAAAGAGAGAGGAAGGTTGGATCATGGGATCATGGAAGGAAGGGTGTGAGAAAAGAAAAAAGTAAGAGAAAGAAACGAAAAAATAGAAAATGTATATGTAGGATATTTTTTAGAAAATATATCTCAGCCGTTGTTATATAATTTGAATAGATCTTAGCAGTCTAAATGTCCTAGTACGACAAATGTGTCTAGGACAAATTAAAAAATCATCTTGCTTTATTATATAGATGTTGAAGATTCATATGAGGTCTAAATTTATGAAATCTATCAGGTATTCAATATATTTAAAAATAATAATTAATTGTTCAAATTCATTTAATTTATGGACTATAAAATTTATTAATTTAATCTCCACTACACATAGTAAAATATAGGTCCTAATTCTGGGATCGTAGACTTTTTCATATAATATGTGAGAGGGTAATTTATACAGATAAATTGGGCTGAGCTAGGATAATGGGCCGCTCTTTGGGCCGTTTTGAGAAGGATAAGAAGATGGGCCGTACGGCAGTCTAGACCGAAGTAAAAGGCCGGTGCCGACGTAAGGAGGATTGGTCTGGCGTCTATTATTTGTTATCTCGGTTGCATTAATTGGAACCGAGGTATGTTGAGCTCATTCTGGGACCTGATCATGGGCTAGCTCGGCTTGGTTCTTCTATGGATAGCTCGGCCTTTACACATAAGACCGGGGTAAGAGAAAGGAAAGCAGGAGCCAAGGTGTCTGTTAGTTCGGTCTTCAGTGATTAGTTCGGTTGTAGCACATGGAAATCGAGGTGTGCTAAGTCTTTAAGAGGACTTGGTTCTGCAGATAGTTCGACTCAACTCTCTTATGGTTAGCTCGGTCTTAGCATGGGAAACCGATGTAAGAGAAAGAAAAGTAAGGGACCGAACTAGCGGTTACTTCGGTCATATTGGAGTCCGGCCGTGTTAAAACCATCTCTCTTGGTTCAAGTAGTGAGGGGAGTGTTGAAAGAAGCATAATCTTTCAGGAGTATGAATCCTAAGAGGACTCTACATGGAGGAATAAGAGTCCTATTTGGATTGTGCCACACGAAACCTATAAAAGCTCACCTATATCACCTTTGGAGAGGTAACACAATTTTGTTTTCTGAATACACAGAGCTTTTGTCTATTTGTCAAGCTTTCTGACTCAGGCATCGGAGAGGTTTCCAGCACACACCCGGCGGCGAGCTCACGTTTGTGTTTTTAGGTGATAAAGTGACGTCGTACGGAGGAATGCAAACTTGATCAACAGGATTATACGAGAAGGTGTATTTCTTTCCCGTACAATTGGCGCCGTCTGTGGGAATACAGACAAGAACAACCTCTTGATCAAGCTTTCTCTCAAACATCAATGGCGAACAACGAAGAACTACCTCAGTCCGCCATTGACGGACAAACTCCAGATGGGGGTGCAAGGCGCGAAGGCCTACCTTGGTCACTCCCATGGCGAACCTAGAGCCACAGAGACAGAATTCCAGGAGGGATGCGAGGGGATGAAGGCGGAATAACAGCCCTCATCCCTCTCGTTCGCAAAGCCCAGAAAGACGGAAGCGCAGGATTGATCCTCAAACTCTGGAGGATCGCGTCAGACAACAAGACGAATTGATTCGTAAGATGGCGGCGGACATGGAGTCTCTAAAGCGCCAGGTGAAAGGAGAAGAAGTGACAACAGGAGAGGGGCGCAACAACAAGACGCCCCCTCGCCACTCAGAGGGTCGTAGTAGGAATTTTACACCCTCCCAAGCAGAGAACAGAAGCCTCAGGACAGGCGATACACAATCCAGATCTTCCAGAACTCGTCACTCCAGGTCTGAGAGGACGAGATCTGAGAGGTCGTACACCGAGGAAAGCACGTATTGGCCCTCACATATGCACCAGACAAGGTCTAGACAGACGGATTTGCCCAGATCATCCAACCTACGATCCGTGCTAGAAGAGAAGGCACGATGGAAGGAGGACGCCAGAGCGCGCGATCCACACTGAAGTCTCGCCTTTACGGTTGGCTCCTCGACGCCGCAGCGTCGAGGTTGGAATGCAATACCGCCTCTGAACCAACGGACAAGGCATTGGCGAGGCTGCAGACCTCACCATTCGTCCCTGCAATAGAGAACGCGCCCCTATCGTCAGGCTTCTTACAGCCCAAATTCACAACATATGAGGGGAAGACGGACCCCTACTCGCACTTAAGCCACTTTCGCTAGGTCATGGCTATATACCGGCGAAACGAAGCCTTGATGTGCATCTTATTCCCTTCAAGCCTTGGCGACCTGGGCTTGACTTGGTTTGAGAAGCTTCCAGAGGGCAGCATAGCCTCCTGGGCGCAACTAGCGGAGGCGTTTGTAACGCGGTTCAGAACAAACTCTAAATCCCAGGTGGAGATCGACCAATTACTCTCCATCGACATGGGCAACAAGGAGACTCTGAGGTCATACAACAGTCACTACTGGGAGACATTCAACCAGATTGGGGGCTGCCCGACCAATCTCGCCATTGCGCAATACAAGAGAGGCCTTCTAGTCGGGAATAGACTGAGGGACTCTATCACCATGACACCACCCCTCACCATGGAGGCCCTGATGGAGAGAGTGCATCAGCACATCAGGGTGGAAGAGGATGGCGCTCGTGCCAAAGCAAAAACTGGCGCGACCACAACACCAGAGAAGAAGACCTCAGCGAAGGTCAATACGGTAGATCGCCAAAACCGAAACGGATGGGGCAGACGAGACAACGGCGAGGACCAAGACAAGAGATGGTTGAGAGTCCGCACTGCCATAACCACGGTCTTCAAAAAACCGATCTACCGAATACTTAGCGAGATTCAAGACGAGCCTTTAGTCAAGTGGCCAGCCAAGCTAGGCGAGGCTCAGAAGGACTACGACGACAGGTCACGGTGCACCTTCCATAAAGAAAAGGGGCACCGCACAGAGAATTGCAAGCCATTGAGACAGCACTTGGAGGAGTTGGTAGCGGCAGGCCACCTGGATAAATATATCGAAGGAGGGGCGCAACCAGCCCCCCAGGACCATAATAACCCCAACGGGATGCTGATCAACGCCCCGCCTCAAGGCATCATCAATGTAATACATGGAGTCTTTGAACCTGAGCGTGTATGCGAGCTTAGAGGTTCAATTAAAAAGGCTGAGCACTTAAAAGAGGTACTGAGTGCCCAACCAGTCGTCAAGAAAGGGAAGACAGAGGCCACAAATGTCATGTCTTTTTCGGATAAAGACTTGGCAAGGATTTATTGCCCTCACAACGATGCCTTGGTCATCACTCTCCGAGTCAAGGATTTTGACGTCAAGCGGATTCTGATTGACCAAGGTAGTTCATGTGAAATCATGTACTATGAAACCTTCAAACAACTAAAATTGCAAGATAAAGACTTGACGCCTGCCGTGTCTCCCCTTATCGGATTCAACTCCATGCCAGAATGGCCCGTTGGCAAAATCATCCTCCCAGTCAGAGCAGGGAGTGTGACAAAACAAGTGGAGTTTTGGGTGTTGAAGGTCCCCTCCACTTACAACATTATCTTAGGTAGGACATGGCTGCACGCCATGCGCTCGGTGGCATCCTCCTACCACCAGGTGATGCGGTTTCCCAACGACACCGGAGTAATAGAAGAAGTTTATGGAGATCAGATCATGTCGAAGCAGTGCTTTGTCACGATGAAGCAGCGGCATACGCCAAAGGATATGTTCATTCGGTGGAAGAACCTGAGAATAATGAACTATTCGCAGATGTCAGCAAAGCGGCTAATCAGAAAGCGGTGGAGGACTTGGTGGAGGTTAGAATAGATGAAAAGAACCCGGATAAGTTCTTTTTACTTGGCTCGTCGTTGTCCAGCACTGAGAGATTGAAGGTCTTGGAATTTCTGACCGCCAACATCGAAGTGTTCGCCTGGACCCCATACGACATGCCAGGCATTGATCCCAACTTCATCTGTCACCAACTCAATGTCCACCCCTCTACCAGACCAATCATTCAGCGCACCCGCAGATCAGCACTCCACCACGCCGAAATAGTGGCGGAAGAAGTAGGAAACCTGCTAGAGGCAGGGGCAATCAGAGAAGTGCACTACCCAAGATGGATCTCCAACACCGTCGTAGTACCAAAGAAGAATGGCAAGTGGCGTGTCTGCGTCGACTACAAAACGGTCAATAAGGCGTGCCCAAAAGATAGCTTTCCCCTACCAAGGATAGATCAACTGGTAGACTTAACAGCAGGGCACAATCGACTTAGCTTTCTGGATGCATACAGAGGCTACCACCAAATCGCCATGCATAAACCAGACCAGGAGGTCACATCCTTCACAACTCCAAGAGGATTGTACTGCTACAAGGTCATGCCCTTCGGCCTGAAGAATGCAGGGGCGACATTTCAAAGAATGGTCACCAAGATGTTTGAGCCATTGTTAGGCAGAACAATAGAGGCTTACATCGACGATATGGTGGTCAAAAGCAAGGATGAGAATGACCATCTTAAGGACCTAGGTGAGATGTTCGAGATCCTGAAGAAGCATAAGTTACGCCTCAACGCGTCGAAGTGTGCGTTCGGAGTAGGATCTGGTAAATTCCTAGGCTTCTTGGTGACCAACCGAGGTATAGAAGCGAACCCTTCCCAGATCAAGGCGATACAGGATCTGGAGAGGCCAAACTCAGTGAAGGAAGTGCAGCATCTCACCGGCATGGCGGCTGCGCTCAATCGGTTCATAAGCCGGTCATCAGACAGACTACGACCATTCTTCCACGCACTGAAGGCAAAGTTTTAGTGGGACGAAGAATGCGACCACGCACTAGAAAGCCTAAAAGAATACATGTCTTCTCCACCACTACTTGTAACACCAATCCCTGGAGAAGAACTCTTCTTATACTTAGCAGTATCGCAGCATGCAATTAGCGCAGTGTTGGTCCACGCAGAAGGAATCCAACATCTTCTTATCTACTATGTCAGGAAGACATTACTGGGTGCCGAAACAAGGTACTTGCCACTGGAGAAACTGACATTGGCCTTGATGATGGCCTCAAGGAAGTTGTCGCATTACTTTCACGCCCACACCATAGTTGTTCTCACAGCCTTCCCATTAAAGGCTTTATTTGAAAAAGCAAACTTCTCTAGGCGAATTCTGAAGTGGGCAGTGGAATTGGGACAATACGACATCAAGTTCCAACCTAGGACCGCAATAAAAGCACAAGCATTGGCAGACTTCGTCGCAGAATTCACACCAGGAAGTCATCACATCTGCCCAGTCGACCTAACTGAAACAACCGAACTAGGGATGGAAGTTGACGTCGGAATAACGCAACCCCTAGTGATGGTTACTCAGTCAGGCCCCGAGGCAGACCAAAGTAACGAAAGGAAGGAAGAAACAAACCGTGCTACACCAAGTCAGGACTCACCGACAAATAAAGACTTGATGCAAACAAAAAGCAAGGGGCAGACAGCGAGCATGGACTCTGAAGAAGCCACCAGCAACATCGAAGATCCCAAGGCATCATCTGATCCCTCCACCTGCTGGAAGTTGTTCGTTGGAGAGATGTGGAAGCTCTTCGTGGATGGAGCATCCAACCGGCATGGAGCAAAACTTGGCATAGTCCTCATCTCTCCAGACGGCCTAGTAGTGGAGCAGGCAATCAACCTTGGCTTCCCAGCGTCAAACAACGAAGCGGAGTATGAAGCGCTTCTAGCAGGTCTCAAGTCAGCATTCTACATGAAGGCCACCGAGCTAATGGTCTACAGCGACTCGCAGCTGGTGGTAAACCAAATATCTGGCGACTACGAGGAAAAAGATGATAGAATGGCCAAGTACCAAGAACTGGTCAGAACGGAGATAAAGAAGTTTGAAGTAGTAAGAATAGAAACGGTCGGCGAGGAAAAGCAATGAAGCGAGATGAACTCGTAGGCTTTGCCTCAATGGCAGATACCTCCATCCCTCACCCACTACTAATCGACTACCTGCCTAAACCAAGCATTGAAGACCTAGAAGCAGAAGAGGTATGCTGTGCAGAGTTAGGCCCCTCTTGGATGGATCCCATCATACTGTTCCTGAAAGACAGCACCTTACCAGAAGAGAAGAAAGAAGCCAACAGAATAAGAGCAAAGTCACAGCGATTTTGGCTCTCCCCATCCTTGGCATTGTACAAAAAGTCGTTTTCAGGACCTTACTTGAAGTGTGTTCACCCCGGCAAAGTGGAAGCATTCCTATTCAAAATACATGAGGGTGTTTGTGGCAGCCATCAAGGAGGAAGATCATTGGCATACAGAGCGATCTCGCAAGGATATTGGTGGCCATACATGCAAGCAGATTCAGAGAAGTATGTTAAAAAGTGCGAAAAGTGTCAAAAGTTCACACACCAAATACACCAACCTGCCAGAGAACTTCTACCTCTAACTAGCCCATGGCCCTTCGCAATGTGGGGATTGGACATAGTAGGCCCACTTTCAACAGCACCAGGCAACAGGAAGTTCTTTCTTGCCGCAACCAACTACTTCACAAAGTGGGTGGAAGCAGAAGCCTTGGCGTCAATCAAGGAGAAAGATGTAAAGAAGTTCGTCTGGCAGAATATCATCACTCGATTCGGCATACCAAAGGCGTTAATCTCAGACAACGGCACTCAGTTCGACGGCAGAATTTTCAGAGGCTTTTGTGAAGAATACAAGATAGAGTTCTACAACTCTACGCCGGCATATCCCCAAGCAAATGGTCAGGCAGAAGCATCAAACAAGGTAGTCTTGGATGGATTAAAGAAGAGGTTAGAGCAGGCAAAAGGCAAATGGGCAGAAGAGCTCCCCCATGTTTTATGGGCTTACCGCACCACGCCTCGACGATCAACAGGAGAAACACCATTCTCCTTAGCCTATGGCATGGAAGCAGTCATCCCATTAGAAGTTGGCCTCCCCACAATTCGAAGCGAAAACTTTGATCCAGACTTAAATGGCGAAGCCATAGCATTAGAGCTTGACCTTGCGGAAGAAAGAAGAGACAAAGCATTGGTCCACATCGCCTCCTACCAACAAGAATTATCCAGAAAGTATAACAAAACAGTGCATCCAAGACAATTCAAGATCGGAGATTGGGTACTGCGCAAAGTAATAGGAAACACCTTAGTTCCAGGATATGGCAAGTTGGGACCTAATTGGGAAGGACTTTACAAAGTGGTCGGATTAGCAGGCAAAGGGGCATACCACTTAGAAGATGAGGACGGCAAATCTCAAGTTGTTTTATTTCTAGCTTTTTTCTTTTTTTAAGTAAATGTAATTTTCTACGTTCTCAATAAAACAAATCGATTCTTTTTTAGCATAATTGTCTTCAGCAGAAATTAGCTCTAGTAAGTTAGTAGCATTGTAAACATAGTTGGCCGGAATAACCAACTATGACCCTTCCTAAGCCCAGGATTAGGATCCAGGCTGCAAGACGTTTGGTCGGTATAACCAAACACTTTATTCTAAGTTGGCTGGAAAAACCAACTTAGAGGTTGGCTGGATTAAACCAACACCCTTCCTAAGCCCAGTATTAGGATCCAGGCTGCAAGACGTTTGGTCGGTATAACCAAACACTTTATTCTAAGTTGGCTGGAAAAACCAACTTATAGGTTGGCTGGATTAAACCAACTCTTTGTCCTCTTCAGCCGAAGTAAGTGTACAGCTGAAGAGTTATTGGCTGGATTAAACCAACTCTTTGTACTCTTCAGCCGAAGTAAGTGTATGGCTGAAGAGTGGTTGGCTGGATTAAACCAACTCTTTGTACTCTTTAGCCGAAGTAAGTGTATGGCTGAAAAGTGGTTGGCTGGATTAAACCAACTCTTTGTACTCCTCAGCTGAAGTAAGTTATATCGGCTGAAGAGTGGTTGGCTGGATTAAACCAACACTGGATACTCTTCAGCCGAAGTATCTATATCGGCTGAAGAGTGGTTGGCTAGTAAGTTAGATAGCTAAAACCGAGATCATAGTTGAGCAAATAAGTACATGGAAAATTCATTACAGGTGCAAGCATACATACACAAAATCGGAATAAAAAAGATTTTTTCATTAAAAAGTGCAAAGCAAGTACAATTGAAGGGCCGCAGCCCGGTTACAAAGATCAAATACAAAAGAAAAGAAAGGAAACAAAATCAACGAAAAAGTTCATCAATTTCTGCATCAAAGTCACCATCAGCAGTTGTTCGAAGTCCGGTTTGAGGTGGGAGTTCGGTCTCAACTTGGACCTCAGTATCAACTGGCAGCACGGTGTCAGTCGGCAGCCCATCAGTTAGGTTTTCCACAACCAGCTCTAACCGAAGTGATTGATTGTTGGCCTGCTCATTGACGACCGGAATATTGGTTGGCACCTCATCCTCATCATTATCATCATCATCCTCATCATCGTCAAACCCTTCTAGAATTTGCCTCTGAAGATCAGCAACGTATTGTGACAGTGAAACCGGAATAGAGTACGGTGGAGCATTGTAGATATCGGTGCCTGGCGAACAACCGAGCTGCTCCACTGCACTCCTCCAGCCGCACTTAAAGAAAAGATCCTTGGCTGCATCGCACTGGAGGGTGTAAGCGTCCTCTGCCTTCTTAAAGCCTAGCTTTTCGGCTTTTTTCAAGTCAGCCTTCAACTGGGCTATCTCGGCATCTTTTTTCTTTTCAATTTTTGCCAAAAGGCGCAGGTATTTGTCTTTTGCCTCGTTGGCAACCTTTTGCTTTTCAGCTTCGACCAAATTAGCAAGCTCGGTCAGCCGACCATTCTCAGCGCGTATCTCGGCCAGTTGTTTTTTGGCTTTCTCTAGCTCGGCCGACTTTGCTTCGGCCTCCGCCATGGTCTCCCTTGTATTTCGCCTAAGTTCCATGACCCTCCTATGTGTAACTTGATTTTTCTGGACGGTCTGCAAACAAGAAGTAACGTTAGCCAGACTAAAAGTTAGGAAAAATTACAAAGAAAGAAGAAAGCTATTTACCAGGATCATGGACTTGGTTGAAGACCGAATGGACTTCAGTTCAGTGTTGAGTTGTTTATAGTGGTGCTCCATATCTTTTGGAAGGCACACACTTTTGGCTAGATTAAAAGCCATTAAGTGGTCCTTCTCTAAGACCACCAAATCAGAAGCGGTGATATCTCGGTCGTTGAAGGTGAGGGCAGGAACCCATCTGGAGGAGGAGGCAGTTCGGTCTGGTTGCTCTAGTTGGGGGCTTTTTTGGATGTTTAAGGAAGGACTTGGTGGCAGAGTGGTCTCGTCCTCATCAACAAGGCGTGGCTCGGTTTGGCTAGTCCTGGCACGCTTGTTTCAGCGAGAAGAAGATGGCTGCTGGGATGGAAGGGCCACTACGGTCTCAGTGGTTTGACCGGTTGGTTGTACATCGGCTGGAGTTGTTGCGGTCAGAAGGGCCTTCAGCCTGCTCTTCTTTGCCATTTCTTGTTCGGCTGTGAGTGGGATTAGGTTTATCTGGGGCAAAGCTGGGTCCGGTTCAGGTGCTTCTTCAAGGAGAAAGTCAGTAACTCTCACTTTTCGGCGACCGGTATATCGATATGTCGGATCAAAACTGAGGAATTTAGCCTAACTTCTTTCTGTAACGCGTAGTGCGACGCGAAGTACGCCTAAATTGGAGTGGCTATACAATGAATGAATGTGAGCTGAATCTGCATGAAAAGATAAACTGTTAGTTCGGCTTAAAATTAGCAACCGGAGTAAAAAAGTAGAAAGCAAGGAGACCGAAGTAAAGTATACCAGGGATTCCTTTGTTCCAGTTTATACTTCGGCCTGGGATCTGGGCTTGGTGGTCTTCGAAATTCCCAAATACCCAGAAGAAGTCGTCATCGTTCAAGTCTTTATCCGGTGTATCTTTTATTATTTTTTCTCTACGTCGGCGTATCCTAAGGTAATATACCCATCCATCCTCTTTGGATCCTAAGGAATATTGGTGGAATATTTCTACTAGACCGAGGTTCAGGCCGGTTTGGCGGTTAAGTTCGGCGATGCCCATTATTATACGGTATGAGTTGGTTGATAGTTGGGTTGGGCATAGCCTGGTTTGCCTAAGAAACTCGCAAATTAATAGTTGGACTGGAAATCTTAGTCCGGTTTCAATTATTGAAAGAAGGGTAAAAGGCACAAAACCCTCATTCCCCCAAGGTATGGTGTCTTTCTTGGCTAGGGTAAGGTGGACATCGGAAGGAATGTTGTAATCCTTGCGGAATTCGGCAAGGCCTCTTAGGGTTTCTACTAAAAATCTATACTTCCCCATTTATTGTATAACTTATAAAATAAATTAATTCGGCTGAGAAGTTGTGCTTAGAAGCTCAGTTGAGCACACAGAGGGAGTGCCTGGGCAACCTAAGTCTGCAAAGTGGAAAAACAAGGTGTTAAGCACAGATCGTTGACCGTGCTACAAAAACAAAGCAGGAAAAGAGAAGTCTTACTTCGGCTACGTTGGCTGCTATAGGATCTACCACGGTTTCAACAAAGTACTTTTTATCTCGGCTCGGCAGGATGTTTGGTTATCTCGGTTCTACCTATGGATTTGTTACTCCGGTTGGGCATCAAGAGGCAGCTTTCTGAGTTCAGTTTTGAGACTCAGAAAGCTAGCTTAGCCCCAAAGGCTTAGCTTGGTCTAGGGTCGAAATTCATTGTTCGGTGAGTTTTTATTTCGGCTACTGTGAATCAGATGGTTACCTATTGAAACTACTGTGATATGTACAAGTTCAAGTTCGGTTCCAGTCTACCTAAATCTTTACATAGCAAAAATTGTTTCCTAGTTCGGTTGGACGTGTTTTTTGGATCAAATAAGTGTTCTACTTGCTATTACTTGAAGATTCATGAGGTTCTACAGACAGTTTTTTAGAAAGTACAAATACAGTGGAAGAAAAACAAAGTGTTTTGCAAAAACACACGAAACAGATTGCTGTGGAGCAAACAAAAGCCAAAACAAAATAAAAACAAGGTTTATGATACTTACCAGGGAAAGCAAAAGAGCTGGAAATGGAACAGCAACAGTAAAAAAGCGAGAGCTCAGAGGTTGCAAGAAGATTGAAGAGTAGAAGCACAAGAGAGAGAGCACAAGAGGTGAAGAGTAAAGGTAGATCGAGAAAATGAAGGAAATGTTTTGTGTAAAGGGAAAAATGGCGGGAATTGTTCAAAAATTACAGTACTGGTAGCGTTCTGTGTGAATAGCCAATAAGAGCCTGCCACGTGTCACTGGAAAGGGAAGCATTTCAGTTGCTGCAGTTGAAGAGACGTTTTGACCGGACGTGCACAGCCCGGCTTGAGTGTAGCTCGGCTGGAGAAGCTAAGGGGTTTTTTAGCTCGGCTAGAAAGGTTAAAACTCTAGCTCGGCTGATGGATAGGTAATCCCTATCATGCTACACAGATGGTATTAAGGGGCAATTGAGAGGGTAATTTATACAGATAAATTGGGCCGAGCTAGGATAATGGGCCACTCTTTGGGCCGTTTTGAGAAGGATAAGAAGATGGGCCGTACGGCAGTCTAGACCGAAGTAAAAGGCCGGTGCCGACGTAAGAAGGATTGGTCCGGCGTCTATTATTTGTTATCTCGGTTGCATTGATTGGAACCGAGGTATGTTGAGCTCATTCTGGGACTTGATCATGGGCTAGCTCGGCTTGGTTCTTCTATGGATAGCTCGGCCTTTACACATAAGACTGGGGTAGGAGAAAGGAAAGCAGGAGCCAAGGTATCTGTTAGTTCGGTCTTCAGTGATTAGTTTGGTCGTAGCACATGGAAACCGAGGTGTGCTAAGTTTTTAAGAGGACTTGGTTCTGCAGATAGTTCGACTCAACTCTCTTATGGTTAGCTCGGTCTTAGCATGGGAAACCGATGTAAGAGAAAGGAAAGTAAGGGACCGAACTAGCGGTTACTTCGGTCATATTGGAGTCTGGCCGTGTTAAAACCATCTCTCTTGGTTCAAGCAGTGAGGGGGGTGTCGAAAGAAGCATAATCTTTCAGGAGTATGAATCCTAAGAGGACTCTACATAGAGGAATAAGAGTCCTATTTGGATTGTGTCACACAAAACCTATAAAAGCTCACCTATATCACCTTTGGAGAGGTAACACAATTTTGTTTTTTGAATACACAGAGCTTTTGTCTATTTGTCAAGCTTTCTGACTCAGGCATCGGAGAGGTTTCCGGCACACACCCGCCGGCTAGCTCACGTTTGTGTTTTCAGGTGATAAAGCGATGTCGTACGGAGGAACGCAAACTTGATCAACAGGATTATACGAGAAGGTGTATTTCTTTCCCGTACAATATGAATAAAAATAAGTGAACAAAAAGGAGAAAATAAAAAAAAATAAACAAATAGAGAGAAAAATAAAAATGAGAGAAAATTAAAAAAAAATAAAAAGAAAAGAGAGAGGAATGTGAGATCATGAGATCATGGATGAATAGGTGAGAAAAGGAAAAAGTAAGAGAGAGAAGCGGAAAAATAAAAAATGTACATTTAAGATATTTTTTGAAAAATATATCTCAGCCGTTATTTTATAATTTGAATAGATCTAAGCCGTCCAAATGTCCTAGTAAGACAAATGTGTGTAGGAAAAATTCGAAAACATCCTGCTTTATTATATAGATCTTGAAGATTCATATAAGGTCTAAATTTATGAAGTCTATCAGGTATTCAATATATTTAAAAATAATAATTAATTGTTCAAATTCATTTAATTTATGGACTATAAAATTTATTAATTTAATCTCCGCTATACAGAGTAAAATCTAGCTCATAATTCTGGGATTGTAGACTTTTCCATATAATATGAATAAAAATAAGTGAACAAAAAGGAGAAAATAAAAAAAAATAAACAAATAGAGAGAATAATAAAAATGGGAGAAAATTTTAAAAAAAAAAAAAAAAAAAAAGAGAGAGAGAAAGAAATGTGGGATCATGGGATCACGGGATCACGGATGGATGGGTGAGAAGAGGAAAAAGTAAGAGAGAGAAGCGAGAAAATAAAAAATGTACATGTAAGATATTTTTTGGAAAATATATCCCAGCCGTTGTTTTATAATTTAAATAGATCTAAGCCGTCTAAATGTCTTAGTAAGACAAATGTGTATAGGGCAAATTCAAAATGTAGCACCTGTATCCTTCAAAGCTTATGGGAAAGTGTATTCAAATCCTTTATTTTTATTTTGGAAATTTTTGGTGTTGTTATGGGTTGGTTTTGGAGGAGTACAATCCGATTTAAACTTGTTGGGTTTGGTTGTTCGCACTTATTCTTGTTAAAAGTTCCTTGGAGACTTAAAGATTCTATTCTAGGGTCGACACGAGCCTTCCTAAGGGTCGACCCTTACCTGTTGGTGAAGTTTCTGGAAGTGTTGCTGGAAAATAGGGTAGACACTAGACTGGGGAGGGTCGACCCTCTTATGTCTGTGTGTTAGTTGCTGGAAAATAGGGTAGACACCAAACTGGGGAGGGTCGACCCTTTTATATATGTGTGTTAGTTGCTGGAAAATAGGGTCGTCCCCCTCCTATCTAAGGGTCGACCCCCCTTGCTTGTGCAGATTGTCTTTTCTACCTAAAGGGTCGACCCCCATGCCCGAAGGGTCAACCCCTGCGTGTTTTTTTTTTCCAGATTTTTGAGGTTCGAATGGGTCCTATCTAAGGGGGGTTTTGGGCCAATTATTTTATTTTACCTTAGGGTTATTTCTTACAACTATAAATAGGCCCAAACCATTTTTCATTCATGATTTTCCTCCCATTTTTCCTCTTAAATTGTGATTTCTCTCTTCTCTCTCTAAAACTCAAATTTTTTCACTTAAATCTCTAGATCTACTCACCTAAAGTGATCTTTTCACCTTACTCCTTTGAAATTAAGTGTAGAGCTTGTCAAGGGTTTCGTTTTGATCGAAGCAAAACATGGTTTCGCCACCACCGACTTTTGAGCTTTCTCTCTTCTCTCTCATCTAAGCTTGAGGTAGGGATGCTCTACTCTTTAATATGGAGTTTAACCTAGATATGTGTCATTTTTGCATAAATGGTAGGGTTAGGAAGTTTGTGTGAAGTTAGGGTTTGGGTTTGAATTTTTGAAGGAAGGGTTTTCTATTTGGGGCTCCATACGTGTATGTGAGGTCTTGAAAATGGGGTTATTTGTATATAAATGATGAAAGTGAGTCTTGGGGGTTGATGTTTGAAAAGGGGGAGATTTGCCCTAATAAATTATTGCTATAAATAATGAAATTGTTATGAGAAATATGAAATTGGAAGAATGCACGAGTGAGTTGTATAGTTGGATTTGATAAATCACTCATCTATAGAAAATATGATAAATTATTTATTTGTTTAGAAATATCTGCTTTAGGCTATCGGTAGAAGATAGCTATGATTGTTGTAAAAACTGCATAAGGATTAGGCAAATTGAAACTAATCAATTGGACTATGTCATCGAATATGATGGTTGGATTAAACCATTGAATATGTGATTTGATTGGTCATTGTATATGACAACGTGTTTAAATACATTGTATATATATATATCTTTGTTTGGGAGAAAATAGGGGATGTACTCCATTGTTTGGGAGGAGATAGGGATAGACTCCATTGATAATTAAGTTGGCCGGAGTATCTAAGGTGAAAGTCTCGAAATCTTATATATTTATGGGTGCCGGTTCTCTCGGACCTGGTTCCATAAAATGGCAAGAAATAGAAGTGTTGGATTTGATGAATGTATTGAATTGTGACCCATTGAGTTGTAGTCTCATATTGGTTGCTTGATAATAATGAATTTGGCTAATTGATTTACCCGAAATAGTAAAATGGAAATGAATTGAGATATTGGTTATCTATATTGAATGACCTTGAAAAGAATATGTGTTGGTTAAGAATGTTGTACATTTATCTGATGCTCATATTTTAGTTAATTCTCATATATGGTTTAGTATATCTCTACTGGGTTTTGGCTCACCCTACTTGGGAAACCATTTTCAGGTACAGGTGACATGCCACCTCAAAGGATATAGCTTGGGAGGCTTAGGGGCTAAAGGCCTCACCTTGTGATTTTGTTTTGAGTTGAATGTTTATTCAAGTCGAGGGCTTTACTTGTATAGAGACTAGACTCTTCTTTTGTTGTAACCAAGCGAAGTCTTCGAAAGATGTAAGCCCTTAGGGTATTTATTTTATTATTCTAAACTAGAGTTATATGCTATAGTTTCAAGTTGAACATTTATGAAAGTGTAATGCATGTGATATCTTTTGTAATATTAACTCTGATGAATGAAAGTATAACATTTCTATTATGTCTCTAAATCTTATGAATGGTTGATTTGTATAATTTTTTGAAGGCGTTACACAAAAATCATCTTACTTTATTATATAGATGTTGAAGATTCATATAAGGTTTAAATTTATTAAATCTATTAGGTATTCAATATATTTAAAAATAATAATTAATTGTTCAAATTCATTTAATTTATGGATTATAAAATTTATTAATTTAATCTCCACTACACAGAGTAAAATCTAGCTCCTAATTGTGGGATCGTAAACTTTTCCATATAATATGAATAAAAATAAGTGAACAAAAAGGAGAAAATAAAAAAATAAAAACAAATAGAGAGAAAAATAAAAATTGGAGAAAATTAAAAAAATAAAAAGAAAAGAGAGAAGAAAGTGAGATCATGGAATCATGGATGGATAGGTGAGAAAATGAAAAGGTAAGAAAGAAAAGTGGGAAAATAGAAAATGTACATGTAGGATATTTTTTGAAAAATATATTTCAACCATTGTTTTATAATTTAAATAGATCTAAGCTGTCCAAATATCCTAGTAGAACAAATATGTGTAGGACAAATTCAAAAACTATCCTATTTTATTATATAGATATTTGATAGGTAAGCAAAAATGATATTTTTCTTATCTC
Source organism: Camellia lanceoleosa (assembly GCA_025200525.1). Classification (NCBI taxonomy): domain Eukaryota; kingdom Viridiplantae; phylum Streptophyta; class Magnoliopsida; order Ericales; family Theaceae; genus Camellia; species Camellia lanceoleosa. The sequence continues at coordinate 61,333,151 of CM045758.1, read as the reverse complement.
ATCTGCCCCTTATACTTTTACTAAAATCTCATTTAATCTTTATATTTCCAATAAAATTTCACTTTGTCCCATCCACTTTCCATTGACATTATTAATAGCAGATAGACAAAAAGGACGACATTACAAATTGATTTAAAGCGTAAGAAGTTAATTATCACAAATAGAAATAAAAGAACAATAGTGAAATTTTATCAAAAATATATGGGTGAGCAAATATAATTAACTCTAAAAGTATCATTAAGGATTTAAATTTTAAAAATTTAAATTCTGATTTCTAAATCTACCCACAATTTCCACACTACCTGCCACTGTCACTATTCAACTGTTAAAATTATTTCACTTTTACTTTCTTAGAAAGAGGTCTTTGTAAACTTTTTTTTTTTTTTTAAATAATTAAAAGCATCTTCAATCTTTAATTTTTTTTCTTCATTAAATAAAATTTGATGATAAAATATTCAAAAACTATCTTCAATCCTTTTATTAAATATTTATCAAATCAAGAGATATATTTTTTTTTATGAAATTGAAAATTTATCAAATCTTTCATGACATTTGAATTTGACAAAAATACGAAATATATATATTGGAGATGCTTTTTTTATTATTATCAAATTTGATAAATAAAAAAAATTATAATAAGAGTAGAATTTTTAAAAAGATTTTGATAAAAACTTGATGAAAAGGTTGGAATAATGCATATTAAATCTTGTTTTTTACTCAAAATTAAATCAAATTAGTAGGGGGAAAAATTAATGAAGACACTGCACTAATTTTTTCATCTAACCTGACTTTAAAATTGAGTAAAAAGTTTGATTTGATACTTTTTCAATTTTTCATCAAAATCTTTTTGAAAATTCCTCTTTTATCCCAAATTTTTTCATCGAATTTGAATAACTTTTTTTTTTTATCTCTAATGTATTTTCTTTGGAAAGTTTCATCAAATTCAAATTTGATGAATAATTTAATGAATTATTAATTTGATGAAAAAAATTGGGGCACTTTTTGATAAATCTTTTTTCACTTACTTATGATCTATTTAATTTACATTATTTTCTTATATTTTAATAAGTCCTATGGGTAACATAGTTACTAGAATACCCCTAATAATATTCACATTCACAGTGTGAATGTTCCGTGATGTGAATGTTCACACCATCAATGTAAATATTCACACCGCTAATGTGAATGTTAGCATGTCAATGTGAACATTCACATGTCCATGTAAATATTCACATTGTAAAATACGAATATTCACATCTCCAAATTGCTAATGGTTCAAAAAATATTTTTAAGGGTATAAACGTCCATAAAATACCTTAAATATGATAATTATGATTTGGTAGATCAATTGTCCAACTAACAGGGCTTATTAGAATATAAGAATATCTTATGGACTAATTGAGAAACAAACACTTGAAAAAAGATTTTCTAATAAATTTTTCAAAAAAATAACTCTCCATTAATTTAATGAATATTTGATAAAAGAATAGTAGATATTTTTTGAACAAAAAATGAATAATTGGAGATGCTCTTGCATTTTCTAAATTTACAATTGCGTCATTTACTAAAATTTTAGGGAAAATTACATTTCCCCCCCTAAACTATTGTCTCATATCACTTTACCCTCTAGAACTAAAAATTGTAATACTTAACCCCCTCACATATTAATTCTTTTCAATTCAAACCTTAACGACAAGTATACCCCTTTAACTATCGAGTACATTACACTTTACCCGCTTGAACTATTACTCAATATCACTCTACCTCTCAACTAAAAAAAAATATTTGATTTTTAATTAAAAATATAATTTTAAATTTTCTCTTAATAAATTTTCATATTTTTTATTTTTAGTAATTTTTTTATTTTTTAGTCCAAATTTAAATTTTTAGATGAAGTTAAAATTTAAAAATTTGTGAAAAAAATACTAAAAATTTTAAATTTAAAAAATGAAACAAAAAAAAACTAGTATATTTTTATATTCTTGCCTTTAGTGAACATTTTTTAAAAAAATTCACAAATATTTTTGTTGTTTGTTTTTCATTTTTTTTTTTTTGTAAAAAAATAAAAAATAATTTAGTGATAAAATGAAAAAATAAAAGAAAGGAAGTCCAAATTGAGAATGATATTAGATGATAGTTCAAAGGAGTAAACTGATATGAGGTGATAGTTCAAATAGTTCAATTGAAATGGTGATATTGAAATGAGGTGATAGTAAACTGAAGGAGGATGAAGTGATAATTCAAAGAGGTAAAGTATAATTTACCCAATTGATGAAAGGGTAATTTAATTATAAAGGTCCAAATTAAATAAAAAAGTAAAAAAATAAAAAAAATAGAAAATAAAAAAAGGAAGAAGAAGAAGAAGAGAAGGAGGGTTAGTTGTTATGATTTTTAGTTGTAAAGTGATATGTGATAATAGTTGAAGGGGATAACAAAAGTTTACTCAAAATTTTACTCCCTCTGTTCCATATTGATAGTCTCTTTTGAAAATTTTAAACTTTTAGAGAAATATAATCATTATATTTTGAATTTCAATTTTAAAGGATTAAGTCAAAATAAAATGCCCTTCTAATATTATTTTTAAATATATTTGTAATTACTGTACAAAAGATAATTCTAGAAATATTTAAATGTAAAATTTTGATTTTTTTAAAGTGGACATCTATTTTTAGATAACAAAAAAATAATATAATTCCAAACATGTCCTTCGTTAATTTCAGAATCAACTAGCTAATATTGATTTAATCAGAGTAAGACGACGGACAAACTTTAGATGTATGCACTGACTCCACAACACACATTATTTAAATCAGATAATACAATTGTCAAAATTTAACCCCATACTCAAGTCCTGAATACAATTCATCCAACACTTAGGAGGCGGTCCCAAAACCATACACTAAAAGCCTTGTTTGAGATTTACTATTTTAATAATATTTTAACTTTTTATAAAAATATATATATAAAAAAAATAATATAATAATTTATAATGACTTTTTAATTAAAATATACTAGCCTATCACCCGTGCTATGCACGGAATAATTATAAATATTTATATTTGTTTTAGATTTTTTTAATATATAAATTATGTTTTTTAATATTTTTTATAAAAGTAATTTAACAATCTTATCACTAACCATAGTGTATGGGAAAAGTTGAAAAGGATACTGCAGTAACGATACATGAATTGTATCTATAATTATTTGTATAAGAAAATTTTAAATGCTGATCAGGAGATTTTAACAAAATCAATAAATGCAGGTATGTGGAAAGACATGTGGATTAAAAAAAGTTAATAAATACTAATCAGTAAACTTTGATCAAATTAATAAATGTTGAATTTTTTTAATAAAAAATTCAAAAAATTCAAATTAAAATATTGAAACTCGCACATTTCTTGGATTAAAAACTCTCTTTTACTTAATATATAACTAGCCTATAACCCGTGCTATGCACAGGATAATTATAGATATTTATATTTGTTTTAGATTTTTTTTAATATATAAATTATGTTTTTTAAGATTTTTTTCTTATCACTAACCATAGTGTATGGGGGAAATTGAAAAGGGTACTGCAGTAACTATACACGAATTGTATCTATACTTATTTGTATAAGGAAATTTTAAATGTTGATCAGGGGATTTTGACTAAATCAATAATTGCAGGTATGTGAAAAGATATGTGGATTGAAAAAAGTTAATAAATGCTAATCATGGGATTTTGACCAAATCAATAAATACTGAGTTTTTTTTTTAAAAAAATAAAAAATTTAAAAAATTCAGATTGGGATATTGAAGCTTCCATAGGCCTTGAGGGTTAAAAACCCCCTTTTGCTTAATATATAGTATAGATATAGATAGATAGATATATCTTTTATTTTTATTTTTATTTTTGTGTAATTTCTATTCGGGTATTTTTTTTTTTTCAATTTATTTAAGATGGAGTTATGGGTATCTTTTTTTTTTAAATTTAATTTATCTGTGGTTTCCATTTGTTTTTAATTATTATTATTTAGGTAAGTTATGATGTGAGTTAGATATGTGATAGACATGTGAGTTTTATTGAATTAAAGTTTATTTAGATAAACTTTAAAGATTTTTTTTTTTAGTTTTTTAGTTTTTTTTTGTTATGTTATAATATAATATATAAAATATAGGTAGATATCACAACTTTAATAGAAAAAATTATCTGTTTTTTTTTGAAAGAGAAAATTAATGGAAGTTTTAATATTTTTTTTTTGAAAATTTGTGAGAGAGATTAGGAGGGAGAGATTATGAAATATTTTTGTTATTAAATAAATAAATCAGTCAATAGTTTTTTTTAATCTATTTTGTAAATTAAAAATCAATAATTTTGAAAATTTGATTAATTTGTCCCATTAAGTAATTTAAAATTTTGATAGATATATATAAAAAAAATACATAATTATATTATTAAATCACAATTCAAATTTAGATGTTATATCTTTTTGAGATCTATAGCTAAATTCTTATCCTTTTTTTTTTTAATTTTTGTGTGTAACCATAGTGTATGGGAGAAATTGAAAAGGGTGTTACAATAATTATGAGAGAAATCAAAAGGGATTATGGGTTGGAAAAAATCAATAAATACTGAGATTGGGTTGGAAGAAGTCAATAAATGCTGAGATTTTTTTTTTTAAATCAAAAAATTAAAAAATTAGAATTAAGAGATTGGAGCTCCTATATGATTTTTTAAGGAAGAGAAAATGAATGCAAATTTTAATATTTTTTTTTGAAATTTGTGAAAGAGATTAGGAGAGAGAGATTATGAAATATTTTTGTTATTAAATAAATAAATCAGTCAATAGTTTTTTTAATTTATTTTGTAAATTAAAAATCAATAATTTTGAAAATTTGATTAATTTGTCTAATTAAGTGATTTAAAATTTTGATAAAAAATACATAATTATATTATTAAATCATAATTCAAATTTAGATGTTATATCTTTTTGAGATCTATAGCTAAATTCTTATCTTTTTTATTTTTATTTTTGTGTATAACCATAATTTATGGGAGAAATTGAAAAGGATGTTGTAATAATTATGGGAGAAGTTAAAAGGGATTGTGGGTTGAAAAAAATCAATAAATACTAAGGTTGAATTGAGAGAAGTCAATAAATATTAAATTTTTTTTTTAAATTAAAAAATAAAAATTAGAATTAAGAGATTGAAGCTCAAAATCTTTTTTTACAATAATATAGAATAATATAGTATAGATAGATTGACAAACAATAATTAGCCCTCGGAAATGTATGGCCTGAACGTCAGCACTTGCGCCCCTGCCACAACCCCTTCGAGAGGCCTAAGGAAGCCGAGGTGTGGAAATGGGTGAGCACTCGACGCCGAAGCGCAATCCCTACCCGTCATCGGCAGAGACAGTGGCAACAGACGACGACCTCTTGAATGAAATCCTAGTGCGACTACCCATAAGATCACTCATCCATTTCAAAACAGTCGCCAAACACTGGCTCTTTCTCATCGCCGACCCCCACTTTGCTCGCCGCCGAACCCGAACCACCCAAATCTCCAAACCTTCCGGCTTGTTCTTGCAAAACTTTCCGATGGTATTGGCTCGACAGCTCGATTTCATACCTCTCAAGCTCAAGCCAGAAATACCCACAAAACCCCCCTTCAGAACCCAGCTCAGATTTGTGGAAGACCCATCAAAAATTTTGCATTCTTGCAACGGTTTGTTATTGTGTCAAGGCGTTAATTTATGCATATATAATCCTACTACCAATCAATTCACTACTCTTCCTTACCCACCTATTCGCCAAGTTCCCAAATTTGTCAACAATTGTCGTTACCCTTATGCTGCTAATTTAGCTTTTGATCCATCCAAATCGCCTCACTACAAAGTTGTGTACATTTATTGGTATTATGGATTGTCTGCACACTTTGATCTTGAGATCTACTCGTCCGAAACCAGCCTCTGGACGACATTGGGTAGCCCTTTCCCTAGTGGTCTTAATTTTAGGAATGGGGTGTTTTGGAATGGTGCTCTTCATTGGATTGGCTTATTAAGGGATGCTGATTCTTTATACTTGAACATTGAGGAAGAGCGTTTTGTAACAATGCCCAATGTGCCTCCTGTCCCGGATGGTTGGGAGGAGAGGAGGGTAAAGTATTTTGGGAACTCTAGTGACCATTTGCAACTCATTGAGATTTATGGTCCTCCCACTACTCAGTTCAATGTGTATGAGATGGAGAGAGACTACTCTGAATGGTTAGTGAAGTTTCGTGTTGATCTTGATTCAATTACAAATGCATTTCCTGAAATGATTTTTATCACACTTGACGGCGTGTGTGATTATAAATTCATCATACTTGGCCTTATTCGGGAAGAGGAGGGGGATGATGATGAGTCATTTCTATTGCTGCACTTACCAGGTATGATCATACGCTATAATTTTCGGGACAATAGTTTTAATAAGCTATTCAATCTTCCTTCAAGCCACAATGATGAAGAGGGTTTGTTAATATTTGATGGATTGTCCGATGCATTTGAATACATTGAGTCTCTGGCTTATGTTTGAAAATGTTTCCTGCTCAAAATAGTTTGGTGTCACCTGTTTTATGATATCTATGTTGCATTTTTAGTTGTGAAGTTGTAAGCATGTGTGTTGAATATTACTTGATTATAAGAACAATGCACCACTTTATCCTTTTGCTAGCATTATTGTGTTTGTTTCTTCTTTTTTTTTTTTTCCCTCTTGTGTTTTTGATAGAACACTGATTGGTTGATGTAATACTGCAAGGCTATATATCACACATAGAAACTTGAATGACAGAAGAGAGAGATAGTATGTGTTCTTGTTAGTGAATCCAATGCATCTATTTATAGATGCTTAGAGCCTCTTCATCAAAAGGCACCACTCTACAAAGGTTGTATCTTGTTTAAAGTTGGAACAACTACAATTCTTCGTTAAGAGTTGTATCTGTTAAATTTGAATAATTTCAAACTCTCACAAGTGCTACATGGGAAGGTCTTCACCAACCCAGGGGAAAGATGTGATGATAACCTCTGTTCATTAGTTTGAAGTTTTAGAGGAATGTTCTTTTTAGCATTTTGGTAGTGGACATAATAGGGAGGGTTGGTTAGGCAATATGGGGATTGAGCTTTTGTGATTAAAGTGACTTAGAAATAACAGCCGAGTATTCAACATTACTCCTTTGTATGATTAGTTGGTTTTAAGTTTTCTACCCTCAAGGCAAAAATGATTATTTTAAAAGAATTTTTCACATTGTTTCACAGAAGGAGAACCCGTCCAAGTTAGAGAGAGAATAATTTCTAATGCAATGGTGATGAAGAGTGATATGATCACTGTTAATGAAAATGTAAGGGGGAGGGGAATACCTAAATTGACAAGGGATGTTGTAGTAAAAGAAATCATAAATTAATTTAGGAGAGTATATAACCAATTGATAAAAAATAATTCACATAGTTGACCCCAATTGATTGGGACACAAGGCTTTAGTTTGGTTTGGTTTAGGGCAAATTACAAACACCCCCTCGAGATTTGGTGAAAATACAGATTCTCCCTTGAGATTTGAGAAATTACATTTCGTCCCCTGAGATTTATATTTCCATAACAAATTACCCCCTGATGTTTTTATTTTCATACAGATTCCCTCCTAATTTCTCCTAATTTGTTATGAAAATTTGACCCTCAGGGGGCAATTTGTAATTTCTCAAACTTCAGGGAGGAATCTGTATTTTCACCAAATCTCGAGGGGGGTGTTTGTAATTTGCCCTTTGGTTTATCATTTTATGTCTTTATTTTACGCAAACTACTATTAGATGTTAGAATGAGCTCAAACCACCTAACTAAACAAAGAAACATAAATGTTGCCGCCTATTCACAATCTATGAAACACAAATACTAAAATTCTCTCTTAAATTATGACATAGTTTTTAGGGATTGGTTTTTCACCTTCCTTTAAACTATGTGTAATGTAATGTAAAAAGTTAAAAAAAAATTTAAGCACATATCTGTGCTCGATACTTGACAAATCACATGAAGTGCAAAATTTACTTGTAGCCCTATGTCAGTAAAAATTATGCTCACTCCCTATCGACAGGAATGGAACAACAATTTAAACTGAACAATCAAACAAAAGCAATCAGGTGACTGTGTTTTGATTCAAATGCCTTAAAGTACAAGGACTTCTTTAGAACAAATTACAATCGGCAAGAGAGATGAGGTAAACAAAGTAAACAAATAGTAATTTCAAAATAAAACTACCCAAGTTCACAGAGTTACAAAGTACAAATTACAGAATAAACTACTCCTAACTTGATAATCGACTCCTAAAGTAAAAACTAAGTTATTGTGTTGTTATTGATGCCATCCTTTTTGTTTCCTCCTCTGCCTATTTATAAGCTTACAACCATATGGTTCCTTCCAAAACAACTGCTCAAGACAGTTCCATAATGCAATTCTTCAATGATAAAACAACCCATTGTCAACTCCAACTGCCTTGCCTACTTCATTATGCAATCAACTGCCTCTGCACAAGCAACAAGATGACAATAATAACAATAACATAAAATAAAAATAGATAATGATAAAGATAATAAAATATGGCCATAGTAAATCGTTAAAAATGATCATGATTTGATTTGACAGACCAAAATCGACAGGCCACATCAATGATATTAAATTTGGCCATAATCGACAGGTCATAATTGATAGAAAACAATTTATGGCGCAAACGTCTTTTTATACATAGGAGCTAAGAAGCATGGACACACGACACAACATGGATACTAGATAGACAAGCCGACATGCCAATTTTCAAAAAATGTAGAACACAACATGTGGGGGACACGGATGGAATGTATAATTTTATATATTTATTATATGTTAATTATATGAATATATCATTCAAAGCCAATAAAAAATGCAATATGACACTAATTCTTATAAATTTATATGGTTTTTGTTTTATTATTGTATCTTGAGTTGTTTTGTTCAAACTTATAATTAATTTCACCTGTGTTTAATCGGTACACATGTGTTTAAGCGATAGACACGTGTGTCTAAAGAGTGTTCAGGTCTTTAAAAAAAAAAAAATTAAATAGGATACGTTTTGAAGAGTATCAGACACGTATCGAGAAAGTGTCTAAAGAATGTCGGTGTCTGGCACGAATACGTCACCTTTTTAGAAGTGTTTGTGCTTCTTAGTGTAGGAGATTAATTGTGTAGATTACTAATCAAATTCTCCTTTGCAAGGAATGAAATTTGTTTTGATCATCATTCTTTTTTGATAAATAAGTAAATTTATTAGAAAAACATCAAGAGGATGCAAAGAATACAAATTTGAAATCCCCAATGAAACAATGCTAAGCTATCAAATCCTTTATAAAATCAATATAAGCTAAAACATCTGGATCAACCGGTCCCGTAATCCAATTATATAACACCAAAAAAGCTGCCTCTCCAGTCGAGAAATCGACTAAGACACCCCTTGGAATACACGCCTATTACACTCCAACCAAATAAGCCACATTAAACAGTGAGAGGCAACCGCCGCTGCACACACTCCACCACTTTGTCCCACACCTCGAGGGCCTTGAAAAAAGCACCCAAAGGAAGACCAAGATACGAAACTGGCAGAGACGCCACCTTACAACCCAAAATCGCTGCCAATACCGAAAGCCAAACCACTTCTCCTACCGGAATTAATTCAGACTTTGAGAGATTAACCCGAAGACCTGACACAGCCTCAAAACACAACAACACACACTGACCGGTGTCCAATTTGACCGGTGTCCAATCTGACCAGTGTCCGCATCACAAAAAACAAGAGCATCATCTACATAAAAAAGATGGGAGGCGACCAAAGAAGATGGTCCAGAACCCACCTCGAAACCTTGCAACAAACCGCCATGAACTGCCCTTGACAACAAACGCCCCAAAGCCTCCATTGCTAGAATAAACAGCAATGGGGAAAGAGGATCACTCTGCCGAAGGCCTCTTATATGTGGGGAAAAAACCTGCTGGACAGCCATTGACCAACACAGACATCCGTACACTAGAAATACAAAAATGTATCCACTGCCTCCATCTAGCCCCAAAACCCATCATCTCCTATATATACAAGAGAAACTCCCAACTAACATTGTCATATGCCTTCTCAATATCTAATTTACACATTAACCCCGCCTTTCGCTGCCGTAACCTCGAATCCACACATTCGTTGACCACCAAAACCGCATCCAAAATTTGCCTACCACCCACAAAAGCATTCTGAAACTCAGACACCACCCCCTTTAGCACCCCCCGGAGCCGATTCGCCAAAACCTTGGCCAACAACTTATACACACTACCCAAAAGACTAATAGGTCAAAGTCCCGAATATTCTCTGCTCCACCTTTCTTGGGAATTAACACAATAAAAGTGGCATTCAAGCTCCTCTCAAACTGTCCCGTCCGGTGAAACTGCTCAAACATAGCCATCACATCCTCCTTCAACTCTCCCCAACAGTGATGGAGAAAAGCGATGGAAAAACCGTCAAGCCCAGGCACTTTATCCCCAGGCATACTCCGCTGTGCCTCAAACACCTCTTCGACCAAAAACGCTCTCTCCAACAAAAGACAATCCGCCTCTGGAATAAACATCAAATGGAACCCCATCCAACGTTTTGATCATCATTCTTGTTCACCTCTTTCTATTCTTCAAGCTAATACTTTCTATTGCATTCTCTCAATCTCATAATTCTCTACCTCAGGTTTCTTCTCACTGTTCTTCTTCTTCCCTCTTTCATTCCTCTCCTTGTCCTTGTGACCCTTTTGTCTTTGTTGAGTCTCCTGTAGCTGCCTTGACTCTAGGATTGACATGCATTTATGTATTTTGATTCTATTTGCAGCAAGAGGGGTTCTGAGTATAGTAGCCTATTGAGGATTACATTTGGGGATATTTTGATCCTATTTGCAGCGAAAGGGGGTCCGATTTTAGTAGCCTATTCTGGCTTGCATTTGGTGGGTTCTTGGTTTACCTCCTGCTTTACCATCAAGGAGACTATTCACTTCAAGCTGGTTAACATGACTGGGCTCTTTCTCAATCCCTTAAAGCCTTGCTTGTTTTTCCAGTTAACAGGACGCAAGGACCTCTCTGCATTTGCCACTCCTCTCTTGTTTGATTTTTCTTATAAAGCTCGATCTTTAAACCTTTTTTTAAGGTATTGTTTGTGCAGAATGACAGCTTTAGAGTAGAGGCTGCTCAATTTTTGTACCACTTAACTCATTACTTGGCCATAAAAAAAATTCCAAAAATTTCTTATTGCGAAAAGCCCCAATTGTCTAAAGGCCTAATTGGACATAGGCCTAATTGGACATAGGCCTCATTTTGATGTTTGGCCAGAGGCCTAAAAAATCCTTGCTAGCCTTGCAGCCAGATCCAAAATTTACGCTGAAGGAGATATCTTATTACATACAGTCCGTGGTTGTAGCTGGCATTAGTTTTAGTTGTTGATGTTCTTTTCTATTTCTCATGGTTGTACGTCTCTTCTGTACTGGTCTTATCATCCTCTTTGTTCCAGGTGTAATATATATATATATATATATTTATAAATATTTTCTTAATGAGCTGGTAGTTGTATTCTCCTGCTTCTTGAATGAAGTTCTTTTCTTGGTTGAAAGAAAAATGAGAAAGGATTGTATTTGCTAAAAAAAAAAAAAAATTGGGCAGATATTTTCAGTGCATAAGCTGTGTTTGGGACTCGTTAATCTGAATTGTTGTAGTATGTGATGTGCTAATTGTTTGATTTATTAATCATAGAACCTGAATATGAAAATAAACAACTGAACATCCAATTATTATCTAGGCTGGATACCAACATCTCTTGTAGCCTGTGAAATGCACAGATCTTGTCATGACATGAAATGCCAAGAAACTGGGACTGCGCAACGATGTATATATATGTATGGCGTAGGCAAAAAAAGTTTTTTGTTCTTAAAACAATTTTTCAGGCTGCTTAGATCAATGAGGCAAAGCAATGAAAAGAAAATTCGGCTAAGCTTCATAAGGATATAAACGTGGGAATTGATGTGTGAATAATGCAAAATTAAAAATCAAGAGAATTTAATTCAAAGAATTTTTTTTTCTATGATAGTTTACTTTGTGTGTTCGTTTTCAGTTATTCAGGGGATTTTATTTCATTCAAATGTTTTTCTTTTATATTTTTGCTAAGAGGATGGTCCCAAATTGGCACTGTTAGTAATTGCTAAATATTTAAGCTAACTCTAGTTAACCTCTTGCTTGTGTTCTATATTTTACAAAAATATTCAAAATTGCAAAACATGAATTTGACTTGAATAGTACATGGAAAAGGGTACAAAATGGTGTGCATTATTCTGAGAATCACCCATCATATATACAACACGCTTGTAGTTTCACAATTGAATTTCAATAAGAAAGATGACCAATGACAAAAATGACTAAGAAACTTGGACTTTTCTTAAGTGTACCTTGCATATGGTATGCAAGGCACTTACACCCTTGTATGTTGCATTTACACATTTGTATGTATTGGGTTATATCAAAATATTTGAAAATTTACACATTGGTGACCTGCTAGGCAGGTCACTTTCCAGGTAAATTAATAAAATAATAAAAAATGTATAAGTTTTCACAAAAGCCGTATATTTTCAAGAAAGGCGTAAGAAATTTCAGAAAAAGACGTAACTGATTTCTGAAAACTTACGCCTTTTGTAAAAACTTACACCTTTTTATGAATACTTAGGCCTTCTGTGAAATAATTTACACCTTTTATGAACACTTACTCATTTTCTGAGTTGACTTACCAAAGGTGTAAACAAACGAAAACTTACACCTTTTGCTTAAGCTTATACCTTTTCGTGGAAGTGCTTATATTTTTTTTGAAAAGTTACTCCTTTTGTGAAAGAATTTTTGGCATAACATTTATACTTTTTCGTCGAACTTACACCTTTTGTGGAAGCCCAATTTAAAGCTTTTTCGGAAGTCACTTATACCTTTTGTGAAAAAATAAATTCATCAAATTTACACCTTCTGCTTAAGCTTATACCTTTTCGTGGAAGTGCTTATATTTTTTTTGAAAAGTTATTCCTTTTGTGAAATAATTTTTGTCATAAGATTTATACTTTTTCTTCAAACTTATACCTTTTGTGAAAGAGTCTATAAGCACAAAAGTACAAATGTTATGCCAAAAATTCTTACACACAAGGAGTAACTTTTCAAAAATAGTGTAAGTATTTTCAGGAGAAGGTGTAAGCCTAAACAAAAGGTGTAAATTGGATGAATTTTTTTTTTTCACAAAAGGTATAACTTACTTTCGAAATAGCTTTAAGTTGGGCCTTCACAAATGGTGCAAGTTTGAGGAAAAAGTGTAACTCTTATGCCAAAAATTCTTACACAAAAGGAGTAACTTTTGAAAAGTGGTGTAAATATTTTGACGCAAAGTATGAAGGAGAAACATTTCAAAGTGTTCATAACCACAAAAGGAGTAACAAAGGGTTCATTTCAAAATGTTTGTAAACACAGAAGGAATAACATATGTTCATTTCTAAGTAGTAAACAATAAAGGAGTAACATTTCGAAGTGTTCATAAACAAATTGAGACAACCACTGAACATATCAAAGGGTTCGTGACCCCCGCTGACCACCCAAACGTCGGTGGGCTCCGGTGCTCACAGGCTTCTGAGATCGGCACCTCCACGGCACCGCCACAAGAAATGAAAGGTTTTTGAAAGATTGGGTATCGATCTTGGTCTCTCTGTGTCGATGTCGGCCTATTCTCCGTCGATGTCGGTCTCTCTCTGTCGATCCCTGTTTATCTCGGTCTGTCTCCAGCGATCTTGGTCTGTTTGTGTCCATGTGGGTTCTTCTATGTCGATCTCTGTCGATTTCGGTCCTTTTGTCCATCATTGTCCATCTAATTTAACTTTTCTGAAGTCAGTTATATCTTTTGTGAAAAAAAAAAAATTCATCAAATTTACAAAATTTGCTTAAGGTTACATCTTTTCGTGAAAATGCTTATACTATTTCTGAAAAGTTACTCCTTTTGTGTAGGAATTTTCTGCATAACATTTATAGCTTATTTTCGAACTTACACCTTTTGTGGAAGCCCAACTTAAAGCTTTTTCGGAAGTCACTTATACCTTTTGTGAAAAAAAAAATTCATCAAATTTACACCTTTTGCTTAAGCTTATACCTTTTCGTGGAAGTGCTTATATTTTTTTGGAAAGTTACTCCTTTTGTGAAATAATTATTGTCATAAGATTTATACTTTTTCTTCAAACTTGCACCTTTTGTGAAAGAGTATATAAGCACAAAAGTACAAATGTTATGCCAAAAATTCTTACACAGAATGAGTAACTTTTCAAAAATGGTGTAAGTATTTTCACAAGAAGGTGTAAGCCTAAGCAAAAGTTGTAAATTGGATGAATTTTTTTTTTTTTTTCACAAAAGGTATAACTGACTTCCGAAATAGCTTTAAGTTGGGTCTTCACAAATGGTGTAAATTCGAGGGAAAAGTGTAAATCTTATGCCAAAAAATCTTACACAAAAGGAGTAACTTTTGAAAAATGGTGTAAATATTTTGACGAAAAGTATGAAGGAGAAACATTTCAAAGTGTTCATAACCACAAAAGGAGTAACAAAGGGTTCATTTCAAAATGTTCGTAAACACAGAAGGAGTAACATATGTTCATTTCTAAGTAGTAAATACAAAAGGAGTAACATTTCGAAGTGTTCATAAATAAATTGAGACAACCACTGAACAAATCAAAGGGTTCGTGACCCCCGCTGACCACCCAACCGTCGGTGGGCTCCGGTGCTCACAGGCTTCTGAGATCGGCACCTCCACGGCACCGTCGCCGCAAATCAAAGGTTTTTTGAAAGATTGGCTATCGATCTTGGTCTCTCTGTGTCGATGTCAGTCTATTCTCCGTGGATGTCGGCCTCTCTCTGTCGATCCTCGCTTATCTCGACCGTCTCCAGCGATCTTGGTCTGTCTGTGTCCATGTGGGTTCTTCTCTGTCAATCTCTGTCGATTTCGGTCCTTCTGTTGATCATTGTCCATCTAATTTAACTTTTCAGAAGTCACTTATACCTTTTGTGAAAAAAAAAATTCATCAAATTTACAAAATTTGCTTAAGGTTACACCTTTTCGTTGAAGTGCTTATACTATTTCTGAAAAGTTACTCCTTTTGTGTAGGAATTTTTGGCATAACATTTATAGCTTTTTTTCGAACTTACACCTTTTGTGGAAGCCCAACTTAAAGCTTTTTCGGAAGTCACTTATACCTTTTGTGAAAAAATAATTTCATCAAATTTACACCTTTTGCTTAAGTTTATACCTTTTCGTGGAAGTGCCTATATTTTTTTTGAAAAGTCACTCCTTTTCTATAAGAATTTTTGGCATAACATTTATATCTTTTCTTCGTACTTACACCTTTTGTAGAAGCCCAACTTAAAACTTTTTCGGAAGTCACTTATACCCTTTGTGGAAAAATAAATCATCAAATTTACACCTTTTTCTTAAGCTTATACCTTTTCGTAGAAGTGCCTATATTTTTTTTGAAAAGTTACTCATTTTCTGTAAGAATTTTTGGCATAACATTTATACCTTTTCTTCGAACTTACACCTTTTGTGGAGACCCAACTTAAAGCTTTTTCGGAAGTCACTTATACCCTTTGTAAAAAAATAAATTTATCAAATTTACACCTTTTGCTTAAACTTATACCTTTTCGTGAAAGTGCTTATATTTTTTTGAAAAGTTACTCCTTTTGTGAAATTATTTTTGTCATAAGATTTATACTTTTTTTTTCAAATTTACACCTTTTGTGAAAGAGTATATAAGCACAAAAGGTATAAATGTTATGCCAAAAATTCTTACACAAAAGGAGTAAGTTTTCAAAAATGGTGTAAGTATTTTCATGAAAAGGTGTAAAATTGTCAAGGTGTAAACGATGAAATTTATTTTTCACAAAAGGTATAAGTGACTTCGAAATAGCTTTAAGTTGGGCCTTCACAAATGGTGTAAGCTCGAGGAAAAAGTGTAAATCTTATGCCAAAAATTCTTACACAAAAGGAGTAACTTTTCAAAAATGGTGTAAATATTTTAAAGAAAAGTATGAAGGAGTAACATTTCAAAGTGTTCATAACCACAAAAGGAGTAACAAAGGGTTCATTTCAAAATGTTCGTAAACACAGAAGGAGTAACATATGTTCATTTCTAAGTAGTAAACACAAAAGGAGTAACATTTCGAAGTGTTCATAAACAAATTCAGACAACCACTCAACAAATCAAAGGGTTCGTGACTTCACGACCACCCAAGCGCCGGTGGGCTCCGGTGCTCGCAGAAGCTCGAGATCGGCACCTCCACGGCACCGCCAAGAAATGAAAGGTTTTTGAAAGATTGGCTATCGATCTTGGTCTCTATGTCGATGTCGGCCTATTCTCCGTCGATGTCGGTCTCTCTCGCCGATCCTCGCTTATCTCGCCTGCTCTCCAGCGATCTTGGTCCGTCTGCGGTCCATGTGGGTTCTTCTCTGTCGATATCTCCGATTTCGGTCCTTCCGTCGATCATTGTCCATCTAGGTCTCTATGTCCGCTGATCTCGTCTATCTCTCTCTCTCTCTCTCTGCTGTTCTATATTAAAAACGGTTCTCTTTTACATTGACATACTTGGTCGGATTTGGACTCGCAGTCGCTATTCCAAGCCCTCCCAGACTCGTCTTCTCTGAAATGGAGTTGTACTGGGTGAAAGGCCAAGCCCTCCGAAACGCCCTTCTCTCTCACATTGCCACAAGACAAAAACAGTGTGATTGGATTTTAGGAACTTACAGGTTTTTCGGGGGAAAAACGGAACTTAGACGTTTTGCGAAGTTACTTACATCTGTTTGTCGCATAAGATTTATACTTTTTCTTCGAACTTACGCCGTTTGTGAAAGCCCAACTTTAAAGGTTTTTTGGAAGTCAGTTATACCTTTTGTGGAAAAAAAAATTTCTTCAAATTAACACAATTTGCTTAAGGTTACACCTTTTCGTGGAAATGCTTATACTATTTCTGAAAGGTTACTCCTTTTGTGTAGGAATTTATGGCATAACATTTATACCTTTTCTTTGAACTTACACATTTTGTGGAAGCCCAACTTAAAGCTTTTCAGAAGTAACTTATACCTTTTGTGGAAAAATAAATTCATCAAATTTACACCTTTTGCTTAAGCTTGTACCTTTTCGTGGAAGTGCTTATATTTTTTTTGAAAAGTTACTCTTTTTCTATAAAAATTTTGGCATAACATTTATACCTTTTCTTCGAACTTACACCTTTTGTGGAAGTCCAACTTAAAGCTTTTTCGGAAGTAACTTATACCTTTTGTGGAAACATAAATTCATCAAATTTACACCTTTTGCTTAAGCTTATACCTTTTCGTGGAAGTGCCTATATTTTTTTTGAAAAGTTACTCCTTTTCTGTAAGAATTTTTGGCATAACATTTATACCTTTTCTTCGAACTTACACCTTTTGTGGAAGCCCAAGTTAAAGCTTTTTCGGAAGTAACTTATACCTTTTGTGGAAAAATAAATTCATCAAATTTACACATTTTGCTTAAGTTTATACCTTTTCGTGGAAGTGCCTATATTTTTTTTGAAAAGTCACTCCTTTTCTATAATAATTTTTGTCATAAGATTTATACTTTTTCTTCAAACTTACACCTTTTGTGAAAGAGTATATAAGCACAATAGTATAAATGTTATGCCAAAAATTCTTACATAAAAGGAGTAACTTTTCAAAAATGGTGTAAGTATTTTCATGAAAAGGTGTAAAATTGTCAAGGTGTAAACGATGAAATTTATTTTTCACAAAAGGTATAAGTGACTTCGAAATAGCTTTAAGTTGGGCCTTCACAAATGGTGTAAGTTCGAGGAAAAAGTGTAAATCTTATGCCAAAAATTCTTACAGAAAAGGAGTAACTTTTCAAAAATCGTGTAAATATTTTGACGAGAAGTATGAAGGAGTAACATTTCAAAGTGTTCATAACCACAAAAGGAGTAACAAAGGGTTCATTTCAAAATGTTCAGAAACACGTATGAGTAACATATGTTCATTTCTAAGTAGTAAACACAAAAGGAGTAACATTTCGAAGTGTTCATAAACAAATTGAGACAACCACTGAACAAATCAAAGGGTTCGTGACCCCCGCTGAGCACCCAAGCGTCGGTGGGCTCCGGTGCTCGCAGGCTTCTGAGATCGGCACCTCCACGGCACCGCCGCCGCAAATGAAAGGTTTTTTGAAAGATTGGCTATCGATCTTGGTCTCTCTGTGTCGATGTCGGCCTATTCTTTGTCGATGTCGGTCTCTCTCTGTCGATCCCTGTTTATCTCGCTCTGTCTCCAGCGATCTTGGTCTGTTTGTGTCCATGTGGGTTCTTCTCTGTCGATATCTGTCGATTTCGGTCCTTCTGCCGATCATTGTCCATCTAGGTCTCTATGTCCGTTGATCTCAGTCTATCTCTCTCTCTCTCTCTCTGTTGCTCTATATTAAAAACGGTTCTCTTTTACATTGACATACTTGGTTGGATTTGGACTCGGAGTCGCTATTCCAAGCCCTCCCAGACTCGTCTTCTCTGAAACGGAGTTGTACTGGGAGAAAGGCCAAGCCCTCCGAAACGCCCTTCTCTCTCACATTGCCACAAGACAAAAACAGTGTGATTGGATTTTAGGAACTTACAGGTTTTCGGGGGAAAAAACGGAACTTAGACGTTTTGCGAAGTTACTTACATCTGTTTGTCGCATAAGATTTATACTTTTTCTTCGAACTTACACCGTTTGTGAAAGCCCAACTTTAAAGGTTTTTCGGAAGTCACTTATACCTTTTGTGGGAAAAAAAATTCATCAAATTAACACAATTTGCTTAAGGTTACACCTTTTCGTGGAAGTGCTTATACTATTTCTGAAAAGTTACTCCTTTTGTGTAGGAATTTATGGCATAACATTTATAGCTTATTTTCGAACTTACACCTTTTGTGGAAGCCCAACTTAAAGCTTTTTCGGAAGTCACTTATACCTTTTGTGAAAAAATAATTTCATCAAATGTATACCTTTTGCTTAAGCTTATACCTTTTCGTGGAACTGCTTATATTTTTTTTGAAAAGTTACTCCTTTTCTGTAAAAATTTTTGGCATAACATTTATACCTTTTCTTCGAACTTACACCTTTTGTGGAAGCTCAAGTTAAAGCTTTTTCGGAAGTAACTTATACCTTTTGTGGAAAAATAAATTCATCAAATTTACACCTTTTGGTTAAGCTTATACCTTTTCGTGGAAGTGCCTATATTTTTTTTGAAAAGTTACTCATTTTCTGTAAGAATTTTTGGCATAACATTTATACATTTTCTTCGAACTTACACCTTTTGTGGAAGCCCAACTTAAAGCTTTTTCGGAAGTCACTTATACCCTTTGTGAAAAAATAAATTCATCAAATTTACACCTTTTGCTTAAGCTTATACCTTTTCGTGGAAGTGCTTATATTTTTTTTTTGAAAAGTTACTCTTTTTGTGAAATAATTTTTATCATAAGATTTATACTTTTTCTTCAAACTTACACCTTTTGTGAAAGAGTATATAAGCACAATAGTATAAATGTTATGCCAAAAATTCTTACATAAAAGGAGTAACTTTTCAAAAATGGTGTAAGTATTTTCATGAAAAGGTGTAAGCTTAAGCTGAAGGTGTAAACGAATGAAATTTATTTTTCACAAAAGTTATAAGTGACTTCCGAAATAGCTTTAAATTGGGCCTTCACAAATGGTGTAAGTTCGAGGAAAAAGTGTAAATCTTATGCAAAAAATTCTTACACAAAAGGAGTAACCTTTAAAAAATGGTGTAAATATTTTGACGAAAAGTATGAAGGAGTAACATTTCAAAGTATTCATAACCACAAAAGGAGTAACAAAGGGTTCATTTCAAAATGTTCGTAAACATAGAAGGAGTAACATATATTCATTTCTAAGTAGTAAACACAAAAGGAGTAACATTTCGAAGTGTTCATAAACAAATTGAGACAACCATCGAACAAATCAAAGGACTTCGCCGACCACCCAAGCGTCGGTGGGCTCCGTGCTCGCAGCTTCGAGATCGGCACCTCCACGGCACCGCCGCCGCAAATGAAAGGTTTTTGAAAGATTGGCTATCGATCTTGGTCTCTCAGGTCGATGTCGGCCTATTCTCCGCCGATGTCGGTCTCTCTCTGTCGATCCTCGCTTATCTCGCCTGCTCCAAATGATCTTGGTCCGTCTGCGTGTCCATGTGGGTTCTTCTCTGCCGATCTCTGTCGATTTCGGTCCTTCCGTCGATCATTGTCCATCTAGGTCTCTATGTCCGCTGATCTCGCTATCTCTCTCTCTCTCTCTCTCTCTGCTGCTCTATATTAAAAACGGTTCTTTTTACATTGACATACTTGGTTGGATTTGGACTCGAGTCGCTATTCCAAGCCCTCCTGCACTCGCCTTCTCTCAAACGGAGTTGTATCGAGAAAGGCCAAGCCCTCCAACGCCTTCTCTCTCACATTGCCACAAGACAAAAACAAGGTGATTGGATTTTAGGAACTTATGTGTTTTCGGGGAAAAACGGAACTTAGACGCTTTTATGGAAAATAAGCTTTTCATAAAGTTTGTTAAAAGAAAATTATTTGAGAAAAGGTATAACCTTTTCAAATATGGTGTATGTTTGTCCCAAGAAGGTGTAAATTACCATAGAAAAGATGTAAGTTTTGTTTTTCAAGAAAGGTGTAACTTGAAATAAGAAGTGAAATTTTATGAAAAAGGTTTTTCCACAAAATGTGTAATTTTTCAAGAAGTTGTAAATATTTCCGAGAGATGGTGTAAATTTTAGGAAAGGTGTAAAATTAATTTAATGGTTGTAAACTTTGTGAGTTTTTACAAAAGCTATATGTTCCCAAAGAAGACCAATCATCGGTTTAATGTTTCGTTTTTACAAAAGATATAAGTTCCCAAAGTAGACCAATCCCAATAAAGGTGAATGCTTCGTTTTTAGAAAAGATATAAGTTCCAAGGTGTAACTTTTATTAAGAAAATTAATTTAAAGATATAAGTTCCAAGCTGTAACTTTTATGAACAAAAATAATTTATAAATGATGTCGGCCATTAAAAGGTGTAAGTTGTCGTAACAAGTATAAAAAATGCCAAGTGTTCGTAAGAGGTGTAAGTTCCGTCGGCCCGTCTGTCTCTCTTCCATCTCGGACCTCTCTCTTTGTTTGTCTTTCTCTCTGCCCGTCTCTCCGTTGTTCCATTTCCCCGTAGCCGTAGGGTTTTACAGAGAAAAATATTTGAGGGCCGAGCTTAAGTTGTTGGGAAGGCTAGCCATGGAAGTGGATGCATAAATACTTTTTTTAAGTTGATTTTTGTCCGTGGAGCACAACCGCAAGGGTTAATCGAGCACCACCGTCGGTTCGTCTGATCCGGTTGGTATTTCCTTTATTTCGTGCTGGTACATTATCTGTCTCCTTGTTTGTCTTCTATCATTCGCATATACCTTCACACCCAACCCGAAATCGACACCATCGGAACTGTTCTGTACTCCATTTTCGTATTTTGTGCTATTCGAATAGGAACTCTTCCCTCTACTAATCGAAATGGACCCAATAGGAACTGCTTCAGACTCGATTTTTGTATTTTCTCCCTTTCGAATAGGAAGTCTTCCCTCTGCTATCAGTGTTGCAAGTTGAACATAGGTATCATAGTAGTTAGCAACAAGCATAAAAGGTGTTCTGCATTTACATGGCGAACTTGTTACGTTGGGTTATATATAACGAAAGAAGACTTGAAAAAAAATTTGTGTAATGTTGGCACGGGAAAAACAAATTTTTTTTTTTTCGAGTAGCCAACAAAAGGAAAAATAAGAAACTCGATAAACAAACAATGACTAATCTTGTTTCCACAACGGGTAGCACACTCGGTTGAATTCTGCTTTCAATTTTGTACTACTCGCTGATTTTATATTGCTGGAACTTATGTTTAGAAACAATCTGTGTTACACGGACTCTTCAAAATAGATCAAATACCTGTGTCGGACACCTGAGAGTCGGACAAGGGTATGGGATATGTGTCAGATACTTTTCAACCGACACTTCTTATATAATTGTATATAACACAATTATTATATGTGCAAATTATTGTGAAATTACTATAAATGTGATTTCGACATTGTGAGTTACATATAGTACCATTTTATGTCACATATTAGACTAAAAATATGATATTTTTTCCCCACCCCGCTGCACTATTGAATGTAGGGTTAAGATTTAATTAGTCCGACCAGACATACATACCGCACCCGCACCTGCATTCGAGTCCGTAACACAAGAAACAACTCTTTCTTTCAAGGTCAATTTCATGCATAGTTGACGGTATTCAACTTAAAACATAGGAAAGCCAATTGAAAGAGTTGAAATGAGGATGACGCTTCCAAATTTTGTAGAGAGCTATTCGCTTCCACACCCAGCCTCAATCAAGAGTTGAAGCGTTCACGTTTATGGCTAGCCTTTCCAATAACTTAAGCGGCCAGAGACGATGGCGGAAAACCAATACCTTCTCCCCACCTGAGTCGGACAACCGTAACAGATTAAGGAAGAAGTTTGCCTTCAGTCCTTTTCTAATATCCAACTTTTCTAAGATGTGGTCCATCCCGCATCGCCAATGCCCTCTGCTTCGTGGTTGACGGTTCAGAGGGTGAACTCTTTAGGAGGTATCTGAACTGTGTCTGCACATACAGTGTGCTCCCATCCCAAGTGATGTTCAATTGCTTAACAAAGTTGTTCAGTTCTTCAACTTCACGAACTGTTGTAACGGTGAGGTTAAGAAATTCAGAAAAGTCAAGAAGCCCAGGCAATTGATGAAGAAAATCTCGTCAGAGAAATGGAGAACCTTGCCTGTCATTGCACGCAACTTTTGAATGACGGATACCTTTGTCTTGAAGTTATCATCTTGCATATATATATAGCAGTTACATTTGAAGAGGAAGGCAGCTGTCATTCATAAGTTGCGGGCTGTCTGGACTTTATTGAGCGAGTTCATGAAATGCGTACTCTTATTTGTCTTTTTTATGACATTCGTGCAGAATGAGAATGGATGGGTACGTTACTAATATTTGTTGGTAGGCAGTGGTAGTCTTGCATGTTTCATTGTCACATACAATTGATGAAACTTGCTTGTACGCCCGGAAAAGTATTCTTCTCTCGATCCGCCACCGCCCGAGCACCAAGGTAATGGAGCATGGGCCAGGATGCAGCCACCTGGATTCTGTGCAACGAAGTTGCTCAGTAGGAAATTGAAGCCCTCAACTTGATGGCTGGCCTTTCCAACAACTTAAGCGGCCGGAGACGATGGCTGAAAACCAATACCTTCTCCCCACTTGGACAAGCCTAACAGATTAAGGAAGAAGTTTGCCTTCATTCTTCTAATATCCAACTTTTCTAAGATGTGGTCCATCCGCATCGCCAATGCCCTCTGCTTCGTGGTTGACGGTTCAGGTGAACTCTTTAGGAGGGATCTCAACTGGCACATACAAGGTGCTCCCATCCCAGTGATGCTCAACTTCTTAACGGTTGTTCGTTCTTCAAGTTCACGAACTATCGTAAGGAGGTGAAGAAATTCAGAAAGTCAAGAAGCCGTGCAATTCACGAAGAAAATCTCCTTCAGAGAAATGGAGAACCTTGTTAACTTGCACGCAACTTTTGAATGACTTACCTTTTGTCTTGAAGTTATCATCTTGCATATATATATAGCGCTTACATTTGAAGAGGAAGGTAGTCGCTATTCATGAGTTGCGGGTCGTTCGACTTTATTGAGCGAGTTCATGAAATGCGCATTTCATTTGTCTTTTTATGACATTCGTGCGTAATGAGAATGGATGGGCACGTTAGTAATATTTGTTAGCGCAGCAAAGGCGCCTTTGCTTGTTTCATTGTCACATACAATTGATGAAACTTGCTTGTACGCCTAAACGGTTACCTTTCTCGATCTACCCAATCGCTTGAGCACCAAGGTAATGGAGCATGGGCCAGATGCAGCCACTCGATTCTCTCGCAACTGTTGCTCAAGAGATCGCCAATCGAAGCCAACAATTATTACTAACGCATCTATCCATTCTCATTCTCGCACGAAGGTCATAAAAGACTTACACTTGAATGTACGCATTTCATGAGATCGCCAATAAAAGTCAGATAGCTCAAGAACTCATGAATGACAGCCTACCTTCCTCTTCAAATGTAATCGCTATATATATATGCAAGATGATAACTTCAAGACAAAGGTAACCGCTATTCAAAAGTTACGGCAATGACAGTAAGGTTGTCCATTTCTACGAATGAGATTTTCTTCGTGAATTGCCCGGCCTTTGACTTTTCTCAATTTCTTCACCTCCCCTTACGACACGCGTGAACTTGAAGAACTGAACAACTTCAAGAAGTTGAGCATCACCGATGGGAGCACACCGTATGTGCACGCACGCTGAGATCCCTCCTAAAGAGTTCACCTACGCACACGCCAACCACGTAAACAGAGGGCATTGACGATGCCCGATGGACCACATCTTAGAAAAGTTGATATTAGAGAAGGACCAAGGCAAACTTCTTCCTTAACTGCTAGGGCTTGTCCGAGTCGTGGGGAGAAGGTATTGGTTTTCACCATCGCCTCCGCCGCTTGTTGTTGGAAAGGCCACCATCAAGTTGAGGGCTTCAATTTCTATCGAAAGCAACTTCGCTGTACGTAATCGAGGTGGTTGCATCCTCGCCCATGCTCCATTACCTTCGGTGCTCGACAAAGGTAGATCGAGAAAGGAATACTTTTTCGCGCATAAGCAAGTTTCATCAATTGTATGTGACAATGAAACAAGCAAGACCGCCATCGCCGCCAACAAATATTACTAACGCATCTATCCATTCTCATTCTCGCACGAATGTCATAAAAAGACAAATGAGAGTACGATTTCATGAACTCGCCAATAAAGTCAGATAAATAAGAACTCATGAATGATGCCTACCTTCCTCTTCAAATGTAATCGCTATATATATATGCAAGATGATAACTTCAAGACAAAGGTAACCGCTATTCAAAAGTTGCGGCAATGACAGTAAGGTTCTCCATTTCTACGAATGAGATTTTCTTCGTGAATTGCCCGGGCTTTTGACTTTTCTCAATTTCTTCACCTCCCCTTACGACAGCTCGTGAACTTGAAGAACCGAACAACTTCAAGAAGTTGAGCATCACCGATGGGAGCACACCGTATGTGCACGCACAGCTGAGATCCCTCCTAAAGAGTTCACCTACGCACACGCCAACCACGTAAACAGAGGGCATTGACGATGCCCTGATGGACCACATCTTAGAAAAGTTGATATTAGAGAAGGACCAAGGCAAACTTCTTCCTTAACTGCTAGGCTTGTCCGAGTCAGGGGAGAAGGTATTGGTTTTCACCATCGCCTCCGCCGCTTGTTGTTGGAAAGGCCACCATCAAGTTCGTGGCTTCAATTTCCTTGCTTGTTTCATTGTCACATAATCGATGAGACTTGCTTGCATGCCCAAGTATTACTTCTCGATCCGCCCAATCGCCTAACCACCCAAACGTAATGGAGGGCAAGATGCAAGTTTCATCAATTCTATGACAAACTGTTGCTCAAGCAAGATCGCCATCGAAGCCAACAAATATTACTAACGCATCTATCCATTCTCATTCTCGCACGAATGTCATAAAAAGACAAATGAGAGTACGATTTCATGAACTCGCTCAATAAAGTCCAGATAAATTTCAAGAACTCATGAATGACAGCTATCTTCCTCTTCAAATGTAACTGCTATATATATATGCAAGATGATAACTTCAAGGCAAAGGTAACCGGCATTCAAAAGTTGCGTGCAATGACAGGCAAGGTTGTCCTTTTCTACGAATGAGAT
Organism: Camellia lanceoleosa; assembly: GCA_025200525.1. Taxonomy (NCBI): domain Eukaryota; kingdom Viridiplantae; phylum Streptophyta; class Magnoliopsida; order Ericales; family Theaceae; genus Camellia; species Camellia lanceoleosa. The sequence continues at coordinate 61,307,171 of CM045758.1, read as the reverse complement.
TTTCTTCGTGAATTGCCTGGGCTTCTTGATTTTTCTGAATTTCTTCACCTCCCCCTTACGACAGTTCGTGAACTTGAAGAACTGAACAACTTAGTTAAGAAGTTGAACATCACCTGGGATGAGAGCACACTGTATGTGCACGCACAATTGATATCCTTCCTAAAGAGTTCACCTACAGACACGTCAACCACAGAAACAGAGGGCATTGACGAGACTTGGGAAGGCCAGCCATGAAGTTCAGGGCTTAAATTTCCTTGCTTGTTTCATTGTCACATACAATCGATGAGACTTGCTTGTACGCTCGGAAAAGTATTCTTCTCTCGATCCGCCTAATCGCCCCACCAAGGTAATGGAGCATGGGCCAGATGCACCACTCGATTCTCGCAACCAAGTTGCTCAAGAGGGAAATTGAAGCCCTCAACCGGATGGGGTTTCATCCGGTTTTTGTGGTGTGATGAGCACCAATTTCTCGACAATGAATCGTGTCCGCATTGTTTAACCCCGCCATGAAATAGTTCAGCTTGCTTCGTGTCCTTTGTAGTCGGGCCTTCATAAAAGTATGTGCGTAGTCCTCAGCTCATAAATGAAAAACAAAATGTAGTCCTTCCTCTCGCAATATTTGCGAAATTATGCATTTATCGCTTGTACACATAATTATTTTAATTGTAAGTCGTGTGAACTAAATGCAAAATTTGATGTCTCTCTCTTTTGTCTGCTTCAAAATCAGATATGTGTTGGGAAATTCTCAAGTGTTGTTGTCTGTGGTTTACGCAAAATTTTGAGGTTAATGTACCACATGTTGCGTTGCTTGTTTGTGTTCTTGTAAATATTGATTCAATACTTTGCGTGAGTTGTCGCCATTGCATCCGATGGATATTGGTCACCTCGCACCAACAATGTTAGTTTTCTCCTTAAAGACTTCCTACCACTTGGTTTCAGACATATGTTTGTAAACAAACGCAATCGATCACCAAGGAATATGCCGATTTTTTCCTGATCAATTCTTACAGCAATTTCGTACTTTTGTGTTTGTGTTATTTGTTTTCCACAAATTTTGAATGGCCTCGCTTTGCAAAGATCAATTTTGAACTTTTGTTTCAATTACGCCCATTTGATTACAACTCTTCACCGCTTTTGTATCGTAAAATATGCATATACGCGCTAACTGTACTTTTTGTTGTAGTGAACTTATCACTTTACTGAACTTACATAATCACAATCAATTGACATTACAATCTTTGTTTTATAAATCACAAATGGCATTAGCAATTAGACCGAAAATGTCCAAGAATTTTGAAAGGGACTGTCAGAATTTAGGTAGTTTAAAGTGCATCGATCTAAATTAGACAACGGACAAAATGTGTACACCACCCCTTTAATTTCCCCTTCAATCTAATTTGTATGATTTGCTCTTTCATAAAGGGGAAGGAAAAGATTGAAGACAATTGCCGAACAACAAATCCAAATGTCCCACACTATCGCTGGCTCTTGTCGGAAGCGGCCAGTTGCACCATTCATTTGTTATAGGTACTAGTTGTTTATTTTGACAATATGGAATTACATTTTTCAGATCAAATTACGCTACCTCGTCAAGTTCGGGCTTTGTGATGTTTGAAATTGGTTTTGTTCCGCGTATGTCCTAAAATGTTTAAATTGGTGTCGATTCAATCCTTGATGTACGAAAGTCAGATATGCCGATTTCGGCCAAATTTTGACATAAAACTTGCATATATATATATGTATTCATATTTAAGATTTAGTGATGATAAGCTTCACGATGCTTGCATGCAACCAAAGAACAATTCAAGGAAATGCAAGGGCCGACTACACCGACAAAAAATGGTGAGTGTCGAATCAGATTCTCTATAATACACTATGATGGAAACACATCGCCGGGTTGCTATCCACACGTTGCATTAAATGGTCGTAGTAGCCTTATGATTATTTCACGTTTGTAGGTTTGTTGCATGTAATAAGGTCACCTTCCTATTGTTTTTGTAAATTTCAATTCTTTGTAAAAGTCCAGCTACGTTTTGTCGCTGACTTTTTGCTGCAACTGTTATTTGTATTTGCAATCTTATTTAATTACCAACAATGCACGCGGATTGCATTTGGCATAAAGTTCTACTTAAAGTAATTTTGGACTCATAGTTGTTACTTGTCTTGTACGCCTGTCATTTACTTGGTTAAAGACTAGAAAGGAGATTGGGGAAAGGTGGAAGGCACTCCCCTCTGATGAGAAAAAGAGGTTTGCGGAAATGGCTAAGGCGAGCGCTGAGGAACACGCCAAAGTTGTACCATCTGCACCAAGTCCTAAAAGGTCATTACGCATTTCATGTTTTCGTAAATGCATTTGGCTAGGTCCTGCTTTCCTGACATTGTTGGTTGTATTTTTGTATTAATTTAAGGGTAAAAAATGTGCAGGGTAAAAGCCAACTCCGCATATCATTGAAGTCAATTGTTGAGCTAGTTAACCGGTTCAACGGCACAAAAAGCAGCAAATATTGACATTGGGTTTGCTGCCTCGGGATGAAGTGTACACGATAGATCACGACTTGTGCGCATGGTTGGTACGTAACTTCGATCCCGACAAGAGTTCATTGAATGTTCATGGTTGTCAAGTCGTGCTCACGGTAAGGCGCTTAATGTTTTATTGGGAATACGGTGAAGGCGATGACGCAGCTATCGGGTCATTAGAAGCATATCCCAATATCTACGATGAGGTTGGAGTTGTTAACTGAGTCATTCCTTTGAACAAGTTGAGACTTTATCCGACCGAGACCGATGGTGCGGAGGACGAAGTTTCGCGAAATTTGCGCCAGACGTGTTGGGGCCATGTTGTGTCCTACCACAATGACCGCTTGAATCCATCGCTCATTCATGCCGTGAAGGACGTGAATCGTATGCGAGCTTGTAATTGGGCAAAGTTGACACCGCAATGCCTTCACAAACGTGTTCGCAAGTATAAAGGTCATCGCAAAGGTAACCGGATGTGTTTTCCTCGCTAATGGTATGCCAATAACTTGATTTTTTTCCATTCCCCTTCATGTGTTTGATGCATTGTTCTCATGGTTCAACAAATTGGCCTTCATTGGGACATACAATGGTACTTGCTTTGTGAGTACGACAAACAACACTCTTCCTCATTAGTATGGTACTCGACAGAATATATTTTCTCATGAAAGTACCGCCATGAATTTAAGAACAACGAGTACAGGCAAAAAGTATGCCAACCTCAATGGAGGAACCAATTAAAACTAGGTTGCGAAGAGGGGAACATGAACATAACTTTTTTTTCCTTGGTTTCATCAATAAAGTCGCTGGTGTGTCAGACATTTTTTTTCCCCAAAAACATTGCATGATATGTGCCTATAAAGTTGACAAAGATCCTCAACAAAATCGGTATTCTATGTAATGCTCACGCAAAATTGAGAATAATGAATGTCATTGTTATCAATATAGTTAATTTTTCCGGGAAGAACAACTTAATTATGGTGTGCCCCTCAATGTCCACAAATTGTACCTTGATTGTGTTTGTCCGACTCGACTACGACGCTGTCCACACCTCGCTTCATGATTGGGGTGATACCCAAATACGGAGACGCCGCGACGTATGAGAAGGAAGCACAAATTCCCAACAATTATGTAAGCACTCCTACCATCAGGCACATTTCACACCATCGACCCACTTGTCTTCAACATACAATGTCGACTTCATTTATGCGCTTCTATGATTAGGTGGAGTTTGATTCCAAAGAACGCGATGATGCTGACATGGATGCATGCCATGTCGAGAACCAACAAAAAGGACAGTATAATGCAGTCCGTATGAGCAATTTGGAGTCCGACATTCGCGAAGTGAAGGAAATGATGAAGCAAGTTCTCCACAACCAAACAGATTTAATGGAGATGTTGTGACATTTCGAAGCCAAGCAAGTTGTTGGCAATGACAAGGTAATCCATCCAAGCATTACGCAAATTTCACACAGTTGAGCCACATCATTTGAAGATGGTTTATAAGACTAAGTTCACGAATGTGTACGTATGATTAGGTGGAAGGCAATGATGTGTGTATCATTAACCTCTCCTCCAATGTTGCTCAATCAAGGAAATGTCAAGCAATCGCTTCAACATTTCGCTTTGGTCGCAATGAACCGTTCACTGAACAAACCAATTTACGTGAACTGAAGCAAATGCTACACCACCTCATCGAAGGTATATTCTCTACACCGCAACCGGCAGGCGTGGCCCAACAGGGTGTGGACTCTACTGTTGGAGTCAAGGCGCATGATGATGGCGTGGTCAAACCATCTAACGAAGTTAACCCAATGGAGTGTAATATTTCAGATGTACAAGGGGTGGATCACCAACAACAGATTTTGAAGGGAACCTTGGCAAGGGACAAAAGTCATTTGCATGATGGGCACAAGCTGAACATTGAAGAAGGTGGGGACAACAACAAGAAGGGAGGCCTTCGGTCAGGGGAAACATATGAAACTGAAGATAAATACACTCATGACCTTCAACAAGCATGGAAGAACATGGCGATGGCGTGCATACTTCTCCTACTAAGCTTGGCAAACCATTGGGAGCAATCGAATCGTACATGAAGTGCAAAGGGAAGACGAAAAAGGAAAAGGAAAAAGCGCGAAGTGGAGTTCAAGCCATCGAGGTGGGGATATGCAATTGTGCATCGATAGCAAAACAAATAGTGGAGTTGATTTACATCAGTTCACCAGGATGTTGATGGTGTGGACAATGTGAACAAGGTACAAATACTGCCTTTCATGCCCCACAAGTTCTGAATACCAAATTCATGCCCACATCAATAATGTTTTGCTAATTTTACAATCATCTCAGTTGTATTGTACTAGTTGTCAAAGAATTGCATGTTTGCAGTTATGACTGCTGCCATATGTTAGTACACATTTCTAACAAACTCCGCACCAAACATCACAAGTTGGGAACACTCTGACGCTCACAGTTTTTACATCATTTCACGTTGTTTTTTTATGACTACCGACCTTGTAATGTAAGGTTCAAATTTTTTATGAAATGTGAACTGTTAGTTGGTCGCTTATTTTTGTAGGACCTGCTCACGATGTTGGACAAATAAGGGTTTTTATCGGCGGAGCAACAAAAACTGCTTAACAATGTATTTGACGATAGCGAAAATGAAATGTATTGTTTCATTTACTACTTGCAAATTTTAAATGACAAATTAATCGTGAAATAACTATCGCTCTAAGGATCATTTTTGCTTGTAGGACATTGTTGTTTCCATGAATCTTCATGGACGGCCATGTGAAGTTGCCACCGGCGTGACATGCGACGCCAAACCAGGTCCTCGCTATCCCATTAATCGTAAGTGTTGGTCGCACAAATATGAATCTGCTTTTCAAGACTTCAACTCGTAAACCTTTCTAATCAACTTGCCTTGTGTCTTGCATACAATGTTCCAAACCAATCAACTTGGTGGTGGTGCAATTGACTAATCGACAGAGGGATTTACACAATGACGGAGGCACACCGATTGGTTCTTTCCCGTGATATCCGCTTCGGTAAGTAAGTGTTTAAAGCTACGCTGTGTATTGTGTATGACATATTTTGACAAATGTTTCCACAATGACCTTTATGCATTACACATGCAGACTTTGATTCTAAATAAAGATATGCAACCTCGCACCATGAACATATCGTCACATCATTTTTCTGACATGATGTATACATCGCCGCGATTGATGCATGCCGAGGGTAATATCAATGTTCATCCCGTTATATTAAAACGAAAATATGAAAGGCATTACATGTTTACATGGCCTCTAAACAAGGTCTCGCTGTGTTTACGGTAGATTTACATGCCTTTCAATTACAGAGGAGTGCATTGGTTGTGCGTTAAAATTGATATGGTGGACCGTAGCCTACCTATTCGACTCGGTCCCATCCAACCGAATCAACAAAAGGAAGCTAAATGCGCTAAAATTTTGGTATGTCCTTCTCGTGCATTTTTGAACACTACAAAAACTTGAACATCCTTTACGTAAACCAACTTCAACCTTGTGGAACAGTTCAAACTATGCACGACTTGTCGCAACTACACTTTGGAAATGATTATGTTACGACGCATGTAGCTTTCACCTCTCAGATGTTAGATGAGAGGCCAAGACAACAACCGGACGAGTAATCCACAATCCCTCCTCACATTAATGTCTATGCCGCATGACCGACTTAACGAACCTATTAAGTATTGACGACAACTTTAATGTCAAATTATTTTTGTAGCACGCTTGACTGTGGATGTTCGCCATCAAATTCATGCAAAGAACTCGATGAAGCCCCGTCCACACAAGGTACATTCTACCGCTTAATTTCCATTTGTCAATCAAATCCTTCCTTGTATGTCCCGCAATTTTAACCGATTTGTCTTATGATCTTTCAGACAAAGTTCGCTCCCTGTGTGCGTTATAAGTTGTTGGTTGACATCGTTATGGATGTCAATAATGCAAAGATCGCAGAGTACGGGGAGTGCCTTCATATGAGCAATGCCACAAGCTAGGCCAGTGATGGGATTGGGCCGCCAAGACGCCAAAGAATTTGGGTGGCAATAGGACTTAACTAATTTTGTATTGTTTGATTTCAATATGGATGTTATTTATGGCTCCTCAAAGATTGTTTTTGCCGGACGATGTAAATATGGACTAACCGCAAAGTGCAAGTCAAATGTAAACATGGATCAAACATGTCGATGTGGTCACGACTTAGTACTATTTTCTTTTACGCATGTTTCTTGTTGGGATGAATGCGATCAGAATCAGATATAATTTACTACCGCTTTTGTTGCCGGGTTAATTTATAATTTAATTACGAAAAGGGAAAATTAATTTTCAAAAATGAAAGAATCGACATTTTGAATGAAAACTCAATACTCTTCGTAGGTAGGTTATATATCAGCCCATTAGCACATATAACTACAAACACAACAAAACTTTCATGGCTTACAGGGAAGGTTAAAAAAAAACGAAATCAAATCTACATATCTGCCGTGATCATCGCCAGCTGCTTCAAGAGTTGTCCGTATTATCCGATTGATCGTCTCATCCATTGTCTTATCGCACTTCGCTTCGCCGCCAAGTTCTCATCGTCACCAATCAACGTTTCGCTTGATAGCGCCGACTTGCCGCTTCCAAACTTGACAACCGTGTGTCCACTTCATTCAAATTTTCAGAGATAGCTTGCAATCGCCGAATACAGAGCAAGATGAGCTTCAACAATAGCTTCAATCTTGTTCGAATCGTACATTTTGTAGGAATATGTGTATGGTTTATTTGACTGACTACTTTTTTAGAGGAATGTACAGATTCATAATATTACACAACACTATGCTGTATGTATTTGTAATATATGGTACATGACTTGTATGTTTGCAGAAGACCTCATGCATTGTGACATACATTGTATTAATTTCAAACCGCCGAATTCATCTTGCAAAAATTTGTTCCTTCTTGCATGCACCAAGTCAACCGTTCAGTACCCCTGAACGTCCGTTATTTGACATCTCCAACACACATGCATTGAACCTTCCATCAGTACTATCCCACTGGTATTGATTTCCACACCCACAGTTGATCATACATTCACATTCCTCATTTGTATTTGTGCCCCAACCCAATTACATGTCTACTCATCCATAAAGGTTAGCAAAATTGCTCTTATCAGATACATATGCCTTTCCAACTGCACCCAACCTATTAAATGAAATACCCGCAGTCAGTAAGTTGCTTTTACGCAGTTTGGGGTAGGTGTTGCCACCAAACAACAATAAGTGTGTTCACATCTTTAAACCTACCACCAACGATTAATGACTACGGTTTAAGGTAATTTAACATTTACAACCAACCACAAAAAGTTTGGAACCGTTGTTGTTTCCTTTGCATTTGGGTTTGTTTTTATGCGTATATATTCTTCGTGAACTCGCGAAACAAAGTTTGACTCAATCAAGAACCTTCACACCTATGGATGCATACCAAGGTAAACGAGGTCGTGGACAATCACTTGCAACGGCCGATGCCTCCCAATCAAGTCACCAGACGGATTATGCAGGTGGGTATATCGATTCCTTCGGTGATCGACGTGTTTTTGAAACAGGGTTCCCACTGTGGAGTTTAGAACCTCTACGCGATTACAACTGCACCCCAATACAAGATGCTTGCCTGGGGAAGGATATTGGAATTCCAGCCACTGCTTGCCAAACGAAGTTCAAGCAGAACACCATCGCCGATGTGCTTTTCTCAAGGTCACAAAGCCCTGGCCGTTGAAATGCAGCAGCAATTCCCTCATGTCAGCGACTCCCAAGTTAGGCATCGTTTGCAAAGTGAGGTTGGTCAGATGACTCGTCGACTCATTAGGAACTCACGGATAGAGGACGCAAAGGCAGAGTCGAAGATACATGGATCGAACCCGGCAGCTGCGATGAAGGCTATAATGGAGGATCTCAGACCGTGTCGGACCGACCTTTCAGACACTCAGACCGAGGTTGTTGATTTGAGCGAGGATTAGCAGACTCGACATGTGTATGACATAGTAAGCGTAGTCTTGTAAGTCGCCATCGCCGAGTTTAAAATAAACGACTTACAAACTAATGCATCATTATACTCGCTAACCATTGCAACGGTGCATGCGTTAATGTCTTCATCATGTCCACTTTGTTGAAGGTATTTTTTGGGTCACCGCCCCGACTAAAACCCGCCTTATGATTTTTGTTGGTACGATGACAAGGTAATTTTTTGTAATGTCAATGACCGATATCGTAAACTATGGTGTAACCTATGTTTTGTTGATTACTTGATGTTTGTGAATCGTTCAATATGGACAATAAGGTTTAAGTGTCGGAATCATTGACTGGAATCACAACCTGTAATTGCAAACAAAAATTGTGCACAACCGGCCAACGGTGTCATACACTCTAACATCAATATGGCCACATAATGTTTTGTTTTTTCAAACACAACCGTTGTGTGGAAGCATACCCCATGGGGTCAACCTGTGCATTAGCAATTTGTCTCCCATTGTGCATTGTTATGAACTAATCAGCTACCCTTCAAACAAAAAATTATACAATAGACCATGCGTAACTGCAGTATTGATATTCACTAATGAAGAAGTCAGCACGATGGTGAAGAAATGTACGACGCATTCTATATATCTGCTTTCAACTTGCGAACAGATAATAGTTGAGCCCACAGAAAAGTGACAAATAGATACTAGTTGACAGATAACAGATTTGCCAAATCTGTGAATTACAAACAAACCTGCAACAAATAACAGAAGTTGTTCATTACAACCAAAATTCATGCACCCAGATAAGAGAACTCGCAATGATAACAAAGCCACGATAAGTGACAATGCACCCACAAAATTCACCATCCACAAAGCATCCACAAAATTCATCCACATAGCATCCACAAAATGAATCCACATACCATCCACAAAATTCGCCCCGCAGATTCCGCCAAATAGCATCCACAAAGCTCTTACAATGACACCAACGCTTCCCAAAATTCATTACGTATAACATTATAAGTTACATCATAATAACTTATAAAATTCTTTCCGCATATTCATTCCATAATAAAATTCATTCCACAAAGCTATTAAGTAAGTTACATAAGTTACATCATAATAAAATTCATTCCATAAACATTACTTACATCATGAAGTACAATACAACAAAAATCGTACAAACTTCCATTCAATTTCCCAAAATACAAAGAAGTACAAAAGTTACATGATCAAGTACAAAATGATAGAAAATACAATGAAATACACCATCGCTTTGATAATATGTTCTATCCTTTCAAGCCTTCGACCATGGTCATTTCCAAAGTCATGAAGCCTTGCCCTTACATCGTTGAAGAGTTCTACAGTTAAAGCATCACCAAATCTAGTGTTGAAGGATTCGACGTAACGCCTTCATCATCTTCACCACGAACTTGAAGTAATTGCAATGGGGAGTGGGAGTGGTACTCTACAATGCATGACAATCGCTAGTTGAATACGACAAATATTACTGCCCCTACTAAAGGATTAAAATTTCTAATACATACTTACATATTTTGATGGGCAAACAAAGAACAAACGCCCCTCATTTCCAATCCCATTGTTCTGACAATACGTTTGGCAAATGTTCTTCCCCAATTGCATAGCCTCGCTTGTATTCTTATGTTGCTAATGTTAGAAGAAGAAGCCATGTTTTAAATCAAGATACATGACAAAGTTGTAGTGCTCGCTATGCTTCGCTTGATGGGGTTAATAGCAGTCTAGTTTAATTTGAGGAGAGAGTGTGTCTTTATCGAAAACATCTATTTGTTCAAACCGCCATGTTTAATAGCATTTGCACAGAGGTTACACAGTACTAAACCTGTAATAGCATTTGAACAAACATCGCAATCAATCTACACACATAGCATTTTGAACCGAACAAATACAAGAAGCTTTCAAACATAGCATCTGTGATTAATTACACACATGTTACACACATAGCATTTTCAATCAACAAACATGGCGCTTTTACAAACATATCACTCAATGTGAAGTAAATTATCAATCACACATGTTAAGCAACTATTATCAACAAATCATACCGACGTGAAATGATTATGGGCGATTGTTGGAGACTGTGATTCAAGAGTTATCAAACCGAAATAGTTATGAACAAATGACACATGTGATTTTGAACAAACCACATCGAAATACTTATCAACAACTCAAGAATAGTTATGAACATTTAAGTTCGGGCCATAATAGTTATCAATGTTGATAATAGTTAATTCAAGTCACGCAGCCTAACACATTAGTTGATAGCGCTCATTACAACAATTCATGCGTGATTCACAACAAATTCAAAGAAAATCACATTATCAATCACACATTGAAAATTACGCAACTATATGCATTCATTCAACAAATTATCAATCTGCATAATCATACTATGTTCGCAAAGATGTGATCCTTTCATTTTATGTTGGATCAGCCACAGATTCATACTACGCTCGAAAATGTATACTTTAAAATGCATAAATGTTCGTCACAATATGTGCCACATTTTTCAAGCATACCATTAATCTATCTGCATAACAGTAATTTTCAAAGCCCCAATTTTGGAAACCGTAATTTTCGAAGCCCTATTTTTCAATGAGTAATTTTGGAAGCCCTAATTTCCAAATTTCAAATCTATTTTGTGAATCACAACCATAACTTCTTGATTTCAACGTTTGGAGGACGAACCTGGTTCATCTATGGCCTGAAAGCCTACGTTGTCGTCAACAAATTCTTTCTCTATAGCCGATGGTGGTCGCGGTCGAGCTATGGCTCATGGGCGTAATGAGATTGAGGTGTATACTCTGTATAACCTGTATAGCGGGAAAACGAAAATTTTTGTTTGGTTTGCATTTGGGAGACGAGTTTTGAAGAAAAAAATTTCTAAAAAATTGTTTGGTTTGAGTTTTTCTGAAAAACATTTCTAAATCACTTTCTCTCTCTTACTCATCAATTAATCACTTTTTTCTCTCTCCTCTCTCCTTCCCAATCACTTTTTGTCTCACACACATCTACTCAAATTCTCCCAAAATATCAAATCATCCCAAACTCCCAAAAAAACAACTCTCCCAAAATACACAAGCAAACAAACCAAAGAAATTTCTAAACTCTCTCCCCAAATTTTTTTTCAAAAACAACTCTCCCAAAAGCAAACCAAACAATATTTATTTTAATTTTTAGTCCATAACCCCAAAAATCACTAACAAAATACAGTATGAATAAAGATTGGAACCCCCTTTCCCCATACGAGGATCCTCTCCTTGCAAGCCCGTCCTTGCGCCCGTTCTTACAGAGCCTTCGGGCCTACTTTTAGGCCCAATTTTGATAATCTAAACCGTTCATATTTTATGATTTATTCAGTATATCATACCAGTAAAAATCAATCTGATCGGATATCGTAAAGTATGGGATGGTGTTATAGTTAATAGCTGAAAGAAAACTACTCCGATCGATAGTCGCCGATATTCGTCAACGTGATTTTCCATAGGTATGTAGTACGCCATTTAACTGTACACATTTATCGATGATTCTCAAAACGGTCCTCGATTGCCCCTACGGCCGAACAACACTATCCAATGCAATGCACAATATTTGTGTATTCATAATACATTGGGATTATGATTCCTCGATTTGTTATAGACTTGAGCCGCTTGGTAGAGAGAGAGAGAAGTGCTTTATATATTATAAAAAAAAATTTATTATATATATAATGAACATAACTTTTTTTTTTTTTAATAAAAAAAAAATCTCTCCCCCCCAAAGAAAGAATAATTTTTTTTTTAAAAAAAAAAAAAATAAATAAATAATAAAAAAAAAAAAAAAAAAAAAAAAAAAAAAAAAAAAAAAAAAAAAAAAAAAATTTTTTTTTTTTTTTTTAAACTATAGATTTGTTGGTTTCGCCTTTGATCCTCGTGTAATGTACTTATCAGATTTCCTGTTATCCTAAATTTGGAACCGTTGGTTGAGCTTAGGAACCAAGTCTAGTTGCCCAGATTTTGGAAGTGTTGATATAGCTAATATGCTTATCTGTTGAAATGCGGAAACAGCTTGTATGCTTATCTGTTCAGATGTTGATACAACTAGTATGTTTATCTATTGTAAAACGGGAAGCGTCTAACATGAGTCACTGTCCCTTATAAGTGGTTGGCCAGGTTCGGAGCCGTCGATGTCAAATTTAGAAAATGATGAGAAACGAAAAATGAAATGAGATATGAATATTGTGGTCATGTAACGGAAATGTGTCACGGATTGGTTTATGGTAATCGAACATTTATGAACTGCTGATGTCTTAGTTATTGCTCATATTGTGTTTAGCATATCTGTACTGGGCGTTGGCTCACCCTATATGGGACACCATTTTCAGGTACAAGTAGCATGGCACCTCCAGGGACATAGCTTGGATGGATGTGGGAGTTGAAGACTCTTAGTTTTTGATTATTTTGTTGTATTACATGTACATCAAGCCACGGGCTTATTTTGTATAGAGTTAGCACTCTTCTTTTGTGAAACCAAGTGTGAACTTGGAAAGCTGTAAGCCTATAGGGCACTTGCTTTTGTTGTTAACATGTAATATTGTTGTAAGAATTACTCTGATGAATGAAAAGCTGTTGATTTCTTTATACCATTGCATGTCTAATATAATGGGATTTATGTATTATTTTGAGGGCGTTACGCCATCCTTTGTATCATCATTGACACGCTTTGCCTGCTTGTGCCTCGCATAAACGGGATTGTCATCCGCGATCGTTAGTCGCGACACATTGTCCGTTGACCAGTCAGTTCGAAATTTTACCCTTGACGAAATTTTATTCATCGGCCTGTAGTACTATTTTAATTTTAATTTCTAGGCTGAAAATTTAACTTCGCATTCCCCTACCTTACGCTACGCCTCGTTTCTGAAAAATAAACAAAAACAAAAAAAAAAATCAGCAAAAAAAATTAATAGTAACATAAATTGGCACGTCAAACATATAATCAGTGCAAATTTCCTATCACAAACATCATATCCAAGTACAACAAAATCTATTACTTTGAAAACACGAAAAATTTAATTTTAAAAAATAAGAAAATACGTAAATAACATAAAAATAGCAACTTCGTAACCACCTTGTACGGCTGGTTTGGCATGTTTACAAAAAGCCAAAAGTCAAAAACTCAGTAATTTGACTTCAATCACATTATTTTAAGTCACATCATCTCTCACACACATCATTTCAACCCCCAACGCAAACGGAACCCATATTTCACAAAAAGTAAAAAAGAACAATTATTTTTATTTAAAAAGTGAGGAAAAAAATTGGACTAAAAAAATGCAATTTTTGTCTTTGTGGACGAAAAAAATGAGGAAAAAAATATGGATGTTTGGGTTAACTTTTTGACTTTCATGGAAAAATGTGTATTACAAAATTGTATAAATTAATGTGTAAGGGAAAATTATAATTCGGAGTTGTGTTGCCGTAATTTTTGACTTTTTCTGAATAGTAATAACTGTTTGACTTGTTGGTTTTTTTTCCCAACTTGCCAACTTCGCCTTATGTAGTGTCACGTACGTTTCCGTTTCCCTCCCAAATTTGGAACAAAAACCAAAGTCGCCAGACAGCGCTTCCCACAGATGCAGTACTTTTCATGATGACCCACATGCCGTAGCCTTTCTAATCTCACCAACTCATTTCCATTTCCCACATACAAATTTCGGCAACTTTGGTGTCCCTCCTTCTCTCTCCATTTCGGTTTTGCTGTCCACCTCCAGTAACACACTCTCTCTCTGTCTCTCCATTTCGATCAAGGCCAGTCGCCGGTAACAGTCACCATTTTCTCAGGCATGTGTGAGTCTGTCTATTTTTATTTCGAGCACATTATTATTATGACTCATCAGGTTCCACTCGCATCGACATTACCATTTCTCAACTAATAAACTGCTCCTCCTTAGGTCATTGAAACCAGACGCATCGATTAGGTATACAAACTACACGGTGACAAACCGATATTGCCATTGACGAGTTCCATAGTGACAAACGGTCTTCGCTTCAAAGAAGGCAAATGGTTTTTATTTCTCTCGCATGAAGGTAAGTTATGTATGGGTGATGTTGGGTTGAATGTCCGATGTGGCCCTGCTCCAAGTGTGCGATTGGTTGTTGATTCTGCTTCAAGTCGTAAATACTATAAAACGAAAGTACAACATATGGGCAATTAATTTTCAGAAACAGTGGCATGCCATATCTGCATAAATTAACCACAACATATCGTACTTGAAAATACACGAAAAGTACCACTCGTACAATGTACGTACGACTCAATGGTTCGTTGATTGTAAGTTGTTGACAGTCAAATTCGTTTTGTTACAATTTCGGAGTAATGTTCTTTCTGCATCCTTATGAATATTGCATTAAATTCTTTGCAGGAAATATCGTAAGTGGATATGGGCGACATGTCAGACAATGCGAAGCAACTGTGAGTTTATGTCGTTCAGTATTTCATACTGTTAGGTTTGCAAGGTTATGTTTCCTGTACGTACTAAATACCACGGTCTGTTCGTGTATGGCATATTGTGCCGTTATGTACTGCCATCACGAGGTTGTGCGATTTGAGTTTGACACACTTGCGATAGCCTCAAATTGCACCATGAATTGCGTGTACTGGATTAAAACTGTGTCGATTTGTTACCAGAATATGTGCACATAGGCCACATGTTGCGTATTCTGCGGACAGAATTTGTGAAATCCATAATTCACTGAGTTATACTAAACCACTTCAGTTCATAATTTTCGGTGACAACGGAAAACGACGTTACCATTTTCACGAAAATGGCACAACTTTTTAAATGGCAAGGCAAGATTGACTAACTTTAAAGTTAACCGACGAAGATGATAGAATGCACAAAACGTACATACCACCGATGTAATTTGGCCTTCAACAAAATTTCATTTACGCTGATATTTGTTACAGGCAAAGGAACACATTGAAGGCAAGTGGCAAAGGTTCACGAATTGAAAGGGTTGACATTACCGAGCCCCCTCGTCGAAAGCGGCCACTTGGACCATTTATTTTTTACAGGTTCGATCAGTGTCCTTCAAAGCGGCTCACAGTACGAATCCCTCTGGTCAAACGGTGACAAGATTTTTGCACAATTCTCATTACATATTTTCAACTCATAGCTTATACCAGGCACATTTCGCTTGTACTCACAAGAAATTAAGATTTTAGAGACCAAAAGTAAGGGCCAAAATAATTTGGACCATTTATAATTGTTGTTGCAGAAATGATGTGGTTATTATATATAGAGTAATGCTAGGAATCATGAAAATAATATCATGAATATGATCATGAAAGATTCTCCACCTTTGGATTATACACACAATAAAACACCATACACTAATCAATGCTAATCAAATGATAAAAACATTTTCATGATACATTTCATGATATTATTGTCATGATCTCTAATATTACTCTTATATTTTTAGCAACCAAAATTGGACATTACGGATGCATTATTATGTAGTTGGGACAAAATTTGTTTGTGTCAAAAATTGGTCCCTAAATGTCAATGTTTGCGATTTGTGTACATATATGTATAGATATCCATCCATATCTAACATATACTTACGCGCGAATTGACAATGGTTGCAGCCAGCAACAATTCAAGGAAAGACGAGAAGCAGACACCCGACCGAATATGGTTAGTGTGCAGTCATGTAGTAAGTAGAGTACCGTGATGGAAACACGTGACTGCTGTGATAGCAAAGTATGGACTTCTATTCCATGCGCACACCACTATGTGCTTCTATCGTGTCGCATTCAAGGATTTCCAAAGAATCATAGACGCCATATTGCATGTTCTTATAAACTCCGATTATTTGTAAAATTCCATGTCCGTTCTTATTTCAACTGTGTGCGAAATAGTAATTTGTATGTGCAAACATATGTAAATACCAGAAAATGTGCACACATTGTGAGTGATACAACTTTTGGTGACAATTATTTTGGACTAACAGCTCCTATTTGTCTCAGATAAAGGCCACGCTCAGGTAACACTTACAGAGCCGAAAGGATATTGGGGAAAGGTGGAAGGAACTCCCCTGTGATGAGAAGAAGAGGTTTCAGGACATGGCTAAGGCAAGTGCCAAGGAACTGGGCGAAGAAGTTGCAAAGAAATCTGCAAAGGTACTTAGGTGCTTAGTGTTTTCGTAACTGCATTTGGGGAGGACCTGCTATCGACACAATGTTGGTTAATTTTTTGTATTAATGTTCACGTTAATAACATTGCAGAGTAAAATGCAAGTCCGCATATCATTGAAGTCAATTGTTGATATCGTGAACCGTCAGAACGGCACAAAACAAAAAAAATATTGATATTGGGTTCGTGGCCTCTCGTTAAAGTGTACCCGTGATAGATCACAACATGTGCCAATGGTTGGTACAGAACTTCGATCCCGACACGTGTTCGCTGGATCGCTCATGGTCACACCGAGGCTC
Organism: Camellia lanceoleosa; assembly: GCA_025200525.1. Taxonomy (NCBI): domain Eukaryota; kingdom Viridiplantae; phylum Streptophyta; class Magnoliopsida; order Ericales; family Theaceae; genus Camellia; species Camellia lanceoleosa. The sequence continues at coordinate 61,290,101 of CM045758.1, read as the reverse complement.
ACCTGTGAGGAAGTGCATGTCTTATTGGGTATACGGTCAGAAGGCAATGACGTGCAGTTCACTGGTTCAATAGATGCATATCCCAATATCTACGAAGAGGTTGGAGCTGTTAAGGGAATCATTCCTTTGAACCGGTTGAGAGTTTATCTGACTGAGAGTGATGGTGCGGATGACGAAGTTTCGCGGAAGTTTGCGCCAGACGTGTTGGGGCCATGTTGTGTCCTACCACAATGACCCGCTTGAGCTGCTCGCTCATGCCGTGAAGGACGGACGGTATGGGGCATGTAATTGGGCAAAGCCGACATCGCAATACCTTGTCAAAGGTGTTCTAAGTATAAGATGAAAGTTCAGCGCGAGGAAACTGGATGTGTTTTCCTTCTAATGGTAACGTAATCGACCGTTGTTTGTTTATACCATGCCGATTACAGATTTCACCCATTGCTGGGCATATGGTTCAATAAAATGGCAATGCTATAACTACAAACTTACCCTGTTATTGAACAAAGATGACAAATATACCTGTACGGGCCACATTTTTTTTAACCACGAAAAGCTTATCTTTTTAACCAGAAAGCTGCATGGGGATTCTGCCATCGAGACACATAAACACATACATATGATTGTGTTGTAAGTTGTATGCATTGTTAACGAATACGGATTATTTTGCTCTAAGTGTATAGTAAATATGTTTTCCCCTTATAATGCAAATTTATTTTACTTGGATCGCTTTTGCCCTCCTCGTAAGAGTACGTCGGCTACTACACGCCCATCCTCGGCTAAATGATTGGGGTGATGCCGAATACGGAGACGAGGCGACGATGGGAAGGAAGCAAATGTTGCAAAGAACATGAGGTAATCAACCCATTCGCTCAAGACATTTGACAAAGATTGCCCCACCCGTGTTATGGATAACGGTGATGCATGTAATTTGTGTTCCTATGACTAGGTGACAAGCAGTGACAAACAGTGACCCTTTCCTTAGCGTATGTCATATTTTCAGTTTGTCCCTCCCTATTTACTCTGAAATACTCGAACTTTTGGGGCGAAAACATTAAGTTCCCATGTGGACGATGTTGTAGCCTTACAAATTCAATTTTATGTACTACTTCCGTTATGAAATGAATTTTGGTGAAGCCCTAAAGTCAGAGTTTTGGAAAAGCTTGAAGATTTTGGTTTTTTAACCTTGTAAAAAGGTCAAAACATTGTCGTTCAGTTATTGTTAGTTCGTAATTGAAAATTTATCTTTGTTTATGTAATTGGGAAAAGGTAAAGTGGTAAACATGGGATCGACTGAAGTTTTTATCCACACCAGATGAGCATCATTTACAACAAAAAATTTTTCATTTCGCATTTAATGGAGGAATTAATTTTTATTACATATATTTAATATGTCAAGTGTGTACACATACGTTGTGTGCAACTTAAGAAAGCAGACCGAAACTTTACGATTCACAGTTGAGATCGATTAACGATTCAGTGCATTACCATTTTCATTTATGATTTGAATCCCGATTTGACAACTATGTCAGGTGGAGTTTCCTCCAACAAAAGCGGAAAGCAACGACATTGATGACGCAATTGACACACACCATGTCAATAACAAACAGAAACCACGGATTGATGATGTTCGTTTGAGCAAGGTTGAGACCGACATTGGTGAACTCAAGGAAACCATGAAGCAAGTGCTTCAGAGCAATGCGGAAATAAGGGACATGTTGCTCAATTTCCGAGGGAAGGAAGTCATGACAATGCAAAGGTAAGCAAAAGCAATCAAGACACATGCTTCGCATACCACAGAGGTTACTTGGGGGTGAAATATAGTAGTAACTTAATGTATGTGTTTGTGTGATTAGGTGGAGTCGAATGAAAGAAATTGTAACATGAACATATCCTCCAGCATTGCTGAACTGAAAGGAATGCTGAACGAAGTGGTTGCAGCTATATTGTCTGGCAAACAACCGTTTAACGAACAGATACATATTGCTGAAATGAAGCAAATGATGCAGCAAGTGTTAAGCGTGTTTATTGGAATAGACAATTGCCTCGCGCAGAGGAAAAGGGTTTTGACCCTACCGTGGGAGTTGAGTTGCATGATGGCGGCGTGGTCTTCCCAAATTATTATGGTAGCCCAAATGAGGGTAATGTTCAAGATTTACAGGGGGTGGATTGGGAGGACAATTATGTGAATGGAATGTTGTCGAATGAGATAATTGATATGCACGATGGACAGCTATGCATCACCCAAGAAGTTGGGGACATGCACAACAACCGTGGCCTTGCGTTGGAGGAAACATACGCAAGTGAAGATAGCAAATCTCTTTCGGTTTAGATTCTAGCCATCAAGAACGTTGCACAACAGAGTTTATCTTCCTTGATGATTTGCAAACCTTGCCACCAATGCGAGGAGAAGCGCATAATGTGCATCCTTCACCGTAAGGTTGCCCAAACATTGGGAGCGGACAAATTGTAACAGGCACACGGAAGGGACAAGGAAGAGGAAGAGGAAGAGGAAGAGGAAGAGGAAGAGGTGTTGAAGCGACGAACGAAGGGGATATGCATTCGTGCAAATGATAGCAAAATGAGTACTCGACTTCATCGCCAAAAATTCCCAAGTCGCCACATCACTTCACCTTTCAGATGTTTCATTACCAATTGATGCCGATAAAGATATCGATCATAATTGAACCATTATTTGTGTTATATTTTAATATTTGTGATTCCACTGCAAGCTTGTAGTAACAAATGTTGTACACTTGTGTTGTAGATTTCGGACAAAGTCCTGTCCAAACTGCACAGGTTGGACAAGCGGTTCCGTTCACGGGTTAGACATCGCTGCACCAATTTTAGATGCATAAGGATGTGTTATGTACTTTGCAAATTAATTTTCTGAACAAAGGGTGAGTTAGTTAATTGTTTATATTAATAGGAGTTGATGTTACTTGATTGTTTATATTGATAGGACTTGATGACACTGGAGAGCATAGAGGTTTTATCAACGGCCGAAAACAAAGTTGTTGACTCAGATTTGACTTACGTGAAAAATGAAAGGTACGGATGAGTTTAGTACTCGCAATTAACCTGTTCCATAGTATTTGTGAAATAAGTTTGATTTCCACAATTTTCATGTGTCGTGCTATGTTTATTTGATTCTTGTACGTATCAGTTCTTTAATTTTTCATTCTCTATGATTTGATGGGTTTATGATGGGTTTATCGATGTCGCATGTAGGATTTTATTTGAATTTAATGCAAGGCTAGGGAAAGATCAAGGCTAAATTTCCTCTCAAGTTTTTCTTCTTTTGGTCTTATCCTCGCACAATATCTACCTATTGGGAAAATTGCAAACCATCGATATTTTCACAAAATATTTACAAATTCATGGAAACCTTTATAATTTTAAATATGAAACTTAATAAAGTTTACCCATGAATTGCAAATTTTTTGAAAACTTATAATGAAGTGCAATTTTCCGTAGCTATTTTCTTTCTACTCGCTTACATTTTCCATTTATTTTGGGATATTGTTGGCTCAGCTTTGTAAAAACATGTGTTTTTTTTTTTTTAACTTGTCAATTGTAAATGAGCATTTCAATTTTCACATATTATTTTAGCAAATACTATTGGACATGTCATAAGTTGTAATATGTAAAACTTTGTCTTTTCATTTTGTTCTTTTAAAAACCGAAAACTAATCTTCATTGGATTGGAGACTAGTAGAATCAGAATATTCGCCATAGTTGTACAAATGTAAAAAAATAATCTTATGTTGTACGCTAAGCTTTACACGCTTAAGTTTTACTAGGTCAGAGGTTGCTTCTATCGTTGATGTCTACGCTAATGTAGGGACATTGTCGTGTCTATGAATCTCGCATGAAATGCCTTGCGTAATGTGCTACGCGACGTGACATGCGCACGCCAAACCAGTGGGCATGGCTATCCGACATCGTAAGTCGTGCCATCCGACAATGTTATTTCCACTATATTCGCATGATGGACATCCATGTAGGGACATTGTTATTTCAGACACGCTTAAACAAATGGCAAACCTTATTTCGCAAGTTGCCCGTTCTATACAATGTTCCATCCAATCAACTTGGTCGCGTTCAATTGACTAACGGACATGCAAGTACACAAAGACGGAGGCATATCATGCGTGGTACTTTCCAAGATATGTGCTCGGTAAGTAAGTGTTTTAGGTCGGTTGTGTATTGCGTAAGACATATTTTCGTAAAACTTTGGTCGACCGAACTTTACACACTAAACATGCAGACTTTGATACTAAATCAAAAACTCAACCTCTCGAACCATGATAATATCACAAATCATATTTTGGACATGACAGATATATCGGGTGCTTGATGCATGTCAAGGTAATATGAATGTCCATCCCATTGAAGCGAGTAGATTTAATATGAACGCCGGTAATATGAATGTCGATCCCATTTACATGAATGTCAATGTAAATATGAAAGTTCGTGACATGTTCGCATGCCCTCTAAACAATGTCTTCACTTGTGTTTATGCAGATTTACATGCCTTTCAATTATAGAGGAGTACATTGGTTGTGCCTAAAAATAGATATGGTAGACCGTGGTATGCATCTATTTGACTCATTGGCATCCGCCACATCGACACCAACAAGTCAACGCAGCAAATATGTTGGTATGTCGTGCTGGATTTCACAAATCTACTTCAACACTGTCACATCCTTCACAAAAACTAACCCTCTCATTCTGCAACAGGTTCAAACAATGCATGCCTTACTGCAACTACAGTTTGGAAATGAATATGCTGTAGACGTGCGTACCTTTGACGTCCGCATGTTAGAACAAAGGCCATTACAACAGCTGGACGAGTAATGCACAAACCCTGCGTCACGTTGACTTCACTCCTGAATCACTCATTTAACAAACCTGCTTATATTTTACGAGAAACTGAATGTTACATTTCATTTGTAGCACTTTCGACTGTGGGATGTTTGTGATAAAGTACATGCAGCAGCCTAATATACCCAGCGGTCCACACAAGGTACATTGTACCGCTTAATTTCCAATTGCAAATAAATCCTTATTTCCCATCAGAATCGCATTCGATTTGTGTTATTCGCTTTCTGTACATACTTTCATCCTTCTGTGCACCGGAAGTTGCTGCTTGAATTCATTATGGATGTGAACAATACAAAGATGGGCGAGTATCCTGCGTGCATGTGATTCATTGCAATTACAACAAATACGGCAGCGATTTTATCATGGCTCGCCAAGACGACAAGAATTTCGATGCCGTCAACCACAACGATTATCGTGATCACCTTGTCGTGACAACTTTTTAGGTCGCACTGTGATAATACTAATTTCC